>OX422207.1:210551504-211284004 GCA_949130495.1 Sambucus nigra | reverse complement strand
TTATTACAGTAATTAACACACCACTATACCACCGTTATTCGCCTTAGGTCAATGATTACTCCTCCCGTAACCCAAATCATAAATTCCCAATACGTATCATCAGTCCAAATCCCAATTTTTACCCCCATTAATCTTAACCGAGCCCTAACTAAATGTATACTGACATTCTCTAAGTACTTATATAATTACTAAACTATCACCAAATTTTTACGTAATTAATCCCACATTGAAGTATAACATAAAAACCAAACTTAACAAAACTGAGGAGCCAAATCGGTTCGGGACTGTCCCCCTTCGTTGTTATTATGAGTTATCCACATTTAAACCTCATCAAAATGCCATGAAACTTTCTCAAACTTCCACCCAACATGCTCAACCATCAACCAAGTGTCTAGGGACAATTTCCAACGTAAATTATGAATCAAATCTAAAATAAATTCATTCAAGAACCGATAAAATCTCAAAATCCATAAAACCCTAGTATATGTGTTCTTCATGCATATTCATCATTATAACTAGATTTCTTTCAAGTTATTCATCACATATTCACTAATTTCGTGTTATCTACATATAGGGATATATGCTACATGGAACCCCCCGAATTATGAATTTCACCCATCCAAATCTTAAGAAAACCATTTAAATCAAGAATTCAGAACCCTACACTACATGGGTATTATAACATGCTTAAGATAATGCAAGATAAACACTTACCTTAAAGAAGTGGGTCTGATTTTCATTATGAGATGGTGAGGATGTCCCTTCCTTGCTCCGATCTCGATTTCAACGATGTTCGTGGTGCGAAATGGTGTGGATTGGCCTAGTTTTCTTCTCCTCTTCCTCTCTTATGGCCTCCTCTCTCTCTCTAAAGTGTTGTAACCCTGGCCTCACACTCAAATGGGTTGATATACTTCGTTAATTTTCGGAGTTCCATCTACCATAGACTCTTAAATTATCAAAATGCCCTTATTTGGTGTCGGGTTGGTCTAAAATCGCCCCAGGACTCAATCAGCATACCTGGGTATACTATTCTGACTGTTTCGACCCATTCGGAACCAACCGTGACCTCCAAATCGTTGTTCGAATCACTCTACAATAATTTTCTATATCGACCTCATATAGTCTATAACACTATCACGTCACTATCACTCGTTATGACATAAAAATAATTATACACTATTCACTTAGTATTTTATTCCATTAACATTAATCATTACCTCTCCCAATTAATATTTTAATCAACACATAATAATTAATTCATCTAAATTATAGCCCAAGTGTAAATTTAAAAATCACTTAATTAATTAAATTCTAAATACTCAGAAATATGGGGTGTTAAAAAGCCACCTGCCACAAACACATTTACATCACCTCTCATCCGGCCATCAAAGTTTGTCCTGACTATAAAACCCAACCAAGCACTCCGACGACTTTTTATCCATTGGACACACTTTAAGATTGATCTTGTTCGCTTAGAATGGTTACTCAAAGGTATACTATCAATGAAATATTTATTAAAACTAATTATCTACTTTATTTATCTTATAAAAATTCTAAAAAATATTTATTTTAGATTTAATAATTATCCATTTGTCTCTCTTTACAAGTGGATCTTTTAACTACCAATACAATGTTAATATTTTTATAAGCAATCAATTGAAAGCGGATGGGATGAACGTGTTAGGAAACTTTGATCTAATCAATGATTCTCCCACTTCCGTCGTAACAATGACGACTCCGATAACATGAAGGCATTGATTAATTGTCCGATGTCCGCTTTGTTCAGCCTTGACATCAAAATATGTTGTTAGATTGATGCTGACAATCGATATTATCAACGAACACTTTTGTGACACTGAAGCTTATTATGTAATCAGCCTTCGGGGTATCGAAATGTCCTGTTAAATCGGTACTGACCATCATGATAGTGGGATGACACATTGACAATAAAAATGGATAATAAATGGGTATAATTCCATTGATTTTCTCAAGGTAAAGTCTATCCTGGATTTTGTTTCTTTTTCTTCAGTAATTTTAGATAACAAAAATATATTATGCGCAGAAATTATAGTTCCTTGCAAAGTTTCTTTCAAGATTTTAATTTTTGTACCCAGTATGGAGTTTTTTCGAACTGTTATATTGAATGAATAACAGAATAAATTAATACAAAACAACAATGCTAATATTTTTGGTCATGATAACATGTACCCTAAGGACACACACTAAGAACTCAAAAATAATAGGGATAGAGTTTCGACATATATTTAATAGGACACAAATACTCATGCAGAGCTACCATACTTATTATTTTGAGGCTCAAAACATGTGCCCTAAGGGCACAAGGTATCATTTTCCATATTCTATTTGTGCAAATTGATGGAGTTTAGTTGTTTTACTTCTGGTGAGAGAATGAATAGTGGGTGGAACTTGTATGTGGGTTTGTCGGTGACTTTCATTGAATAACTCAAAAATTTAGGTATGGGCACACACACGCGCGCGCACACACACACACACACACACACACACACACACACACACACACATATATATATATATATATATATATATATAAAGAGAGAGAGAGAGAGAGAGAGAAACACCATAGATGGGAAAAATATACTGGGTTTGGTGGATGGTTTATAAGGAGAGTTGGATATCACCTAATGTGAGGAGTTGAAATGGTAGTAGTTTGATTTTGGAGGAAGTGCGATTATATTTATCAAAATATAATTATGAAGCTTTAGTATTTTAATGATCTCTACGTCTTTATTTTGTTTATATATATATATATATATATATATATATTATATATATATATATATATATATATATACACTAGCGAAATGCCCGTGCGTGAAGGCACAGTGGAAATTTTCAAAGTACGTAATCGCAAAATGGCAAAAAATTTCAAAGTACATAATCGTAAAATGACAAATTTTTCATTCCCCAACAATACAATGTATAATTTTAAAAAAATAGCCATAATATCCTTTGTTTATAGTACTATCCACCCGCTTAACAAATAACAAATAGTCCAACATTATTCAAATAGTCAAAATTTACCCCCAATAATAGTACTTGGACTTACTACACGACGCCATAGCAAAGTACCACAAACACACCAACCAACATAAAACATTTTCCAAAATATTAAATCTGTAAAAAATTTACATCATAAAAATTAATGCTAATACATATCCAGATAACGAGCCTAATAAAATTTACACTGTACACAAAATTTGCATCATAAAATTTACAATTTACACTATAAATTTACATCATAAAGTTACATTAATACATATAGTCCACAACAAGAACGCATCTCAATACATAAGAAATTCATCTCAATATAGAAAATTTGAGAAATCTAAGAATTGTCATCATGAAGATGAGTTAGAATCAATTAAACTTACATCAACATTGAATGCAATCAATATCTATAAATGTTAATTGAAATATAAAACCAAATCTTATGTATCACAGGCATGTAAAGAAGAAAAATTTGAAACAATTCAGATTATGCTTCCAATATAACCATAAATGAGAGAGAAAAGGGAATTGGGTTGTTGATTACCTATAGGGATTTAATAGGGAGAGGGATGAAGTATTTTTTATTATGCTTGAGCACATCACGGATTTGTTACACTGAAATGGCACAATCCTACCACTAAACCATGATGCCACTAAAAACGGTGCATAATGCTTCAAAAACCATGTAGCCAGAAATATGATCACTCACCTATAACCTGGAAAGAGTAACAACAAAAAATTTCATGTTAAGATGACATGGGAATGATGAAATGAAATACATTAGACACCAAACCTCGGATGACATCAAGAAGAAAGTAATAAATAATGCAGAAAGAATAATATGGTCTCTCTCTCTCTCTCTCTCTCTCTCTCTCTCGTAAATATGAACATACAATAAACTAATAAAAATTTGAAGCGAAACAAAATAAATGCATTAGGTTCATTAAAAAAAAACTCACTTGATTATCCCTTTCCTATATTTTTACCGGATACATTGATCGAGGTGAAAACCGAGCGTCCGTATAAATACGCTAGTCGTTGTTATCGACTTCCGACCACAATACAAAAAAATCTAAACTTTAACTACACTCTTATGGAGTATAGCGGCGAGTCTAGGTATCGAATCCTCAGGGAAAAAGGATGAATGAACGTGACGACAAAGGTAAGACTGTTAACCCTAACTTGACTCTAAAAAGAAATAAAAAGATGATTGAGATGGTAAATAACTAAGTAACTGAATGCACACTAAATTAAAGTACTGCAATAACCATGTGAGCAAAATTAACTAACTAAGAATGACTTAATAAGAATGAAGGGAAAACAGGTTGAGAATACAATCCCCCCAAACCCTAGTGTGTATGCCAAGTATAAAACTAGTCATAAATTAGATAATTAATCAAACCCGATCTTTAGTAATCCCAAGTATTACTAGGGGTGACAACGGGTCGTGTCGAGCCGGGTTCGTGTCGGGTGATAAACGAATCGTGTCAAAAATTCATCCACCCAAACACGATTCGTTTACTAAACGGGTGGAAAAATGAAATTCATACACGATTCGTTTACTTAACGAATGACACGACACGACCCGTTTACACCCGTTAAATAAACGAATGGTTTTGACCCGGTTCACCCGTTTAACCCGATTAATTCGTTTAACTCGGTTCACCCGTTTAACCCGGTTCACTCGTTTAACACGATTCACCCGTTTAACCCGGTAACCCGATTACTTTAAAAATCTAAAGAGGTAACAACTTACTTATACTTAGTCAAGAATGGAGAATTTTCATAACAAATCGATGTGGGATGCTTAGATTACGGGTTGTTAACGGGTTAACGGGTTATAAACGAGTTAACGGGTTGCAAACGGGTCGCGGGTTGCAAACGGGTCGCGGGTTCTAAACGGGTGACGGGTTCTAAACGAGTGAAGGGTTATAAACGGGTGATGGGTTATAAACGGGTGACGGGTTATAAACGGGTAGCGGGTCACACGGATTCTAAACGGGTGACGGGTCACTAACGGGTTTCGCGAATATACACGAACCCGATTCGTTTTCTTAACGGGTCTGGCGGGTCCACCCGTTTATGACCCGAACCCGTTAAGGCTATACCCAAACCCGCTTAAAGTGTGTCGATTTCGTGTCGGGTTAACGGGTCGTGTCGCAAATTGCCACCCCTAAGTATTACACATATGAGGGATCGTAGCCCGCACAGTATGTAAGCAAAGGATGAGTAAAGCAGTGTCGTATTAGCTATACGCGCGTTGCACTCTTAATCATCCCGGTTACCTAGGGCAAACTAGATCAAAAGTCCTATAACGGTTGTGATCAGTATACAACATGATTCAATCATTTATTTAATTTAGAGAACTAATTTTATACCCATGCAAACCACATCGGGTTGGGTTCATGCATCCCAACCCTTAAAAACCTAGCCTAACATGGTGAAATTAATGAAAATTATGTTATCTATGTCGCATGAACTCGTAATTACTTGGAAAGATAGATTAAACATGAGAAATAATAATAAAAGTGCTGAAAATAAAAGTTACCAAGATTGAAGAACAAGAACATGCAAGAAGAAATCAAAGGTTGAGGAAAAACTCGTAAAGCTCTTGAATTAAAGGTGCAAAATATGTAAATTCTTCTCCTAGATGTTCCTCCTTGATTATGAGCTTTTGACATTAATGAAATCTGAATAAAAAGAGTCCTAATGACTAAATATATAGGCTAAATGTCGTTTAGAAGAGTCCCCAAAATATAAAACTCTTTTGGGTAAAAGATAAGGACAAAAAAAAATCCCGTATGTACCAATTTGTCACACTTAGAAAGCGTGACTAATTTTCTAACGGATTTAGTGCGTGACTACTGGTCGGATCAGTTTGTTTTTCACTCTCTTCGGTTCGGTTCGGTTCGGCGTTAACAGTTTTTTCTTGGATTTGTTTCTCAACTTCAAATGGACATAACTTCTTCACCGTAGCTCGAATTGAGGTGCCGTTTTTTCCAGTGTTCTCGTAATTGAAAGCTCTTCAACTTTCCAATTGTCCCCACCTCTGGACTAAGGTTAAAAAATTACGAAAATGCCTTTCAACTCCCCGTTTCTTGGGTTGTTTCAATATTTTGAGTTCTCTTTTCCATCTTTCTTGCATGAAATACCTGTAAAACACATAAGAGATACACAAAATACGAAATACTTACCAAAAAGGGTTAGTAGCATAAATATGAGATAAATCCAAGTTATTTATAATGCACAGGAACATAAAAATACCGAAATTAAGGAGATAAATGTGAAGAATTTATGCCTAATCATACATTCTCTATCTCACAAACGCGCCATTACAAAGTGCGAACATGTTGCCTTTAATATGGGCATTAGCTTCAAAAGTGTAGACATTTTTGCATGGACATCATATTATTTAAAAAATGTATACATAAAATAAAACAAAAAAACAACAGAAGTGAGGAAAATCTGAGTACTAAATAACATTCAAACAATTAAAATAAAAAATAGTGGAATACAAAAAAAACTAAAAAAAAGTTCAAACATGCATAAAATCCCTTAGTCTCTCGTTCTAACAAGCACATACATCTAGTAGCATAAAAATTACAAAGGAAGATGATACGAAATAGATTATTAATTGTGGAGTTGTGGTGAGTTCAAGTGAGAGGAATGAAATGAAATATATATTGAGTGAGACACCATATTAATCAGGAAAGCCATGTATTTTATGTCCTCAGTTTCAAATCTGTGGAAGAAAATGGATCAGAGCAAACAAAACACGAGTCATTAACACTCGGTCATCACAAAGTAAAAAATTATAAAGCGACCAAAGCATCTCAAGTTAGGAGAGTGGTTGGAGTATAAAAAATAATAACTCTGTTATAAACATACAGGACATGACAACTATTTAGCTGAAATATTTTGCATTTTACTACGTAAAACACGTAAAAGCTAACTAAGCATAGAGTTATACTACCGCCGCTACAAATTGAGTCCCTATTATAAATAATTTTTTTACTTTTGAGATCTATGAAACTAAATATATTTGAATACAACATATGTTTGTATCATTATACTCTCATGAATATTGTTCTCATGCTTTAGATTGATACATCTAGAATTTCTTCTCCGGCTACCATAAACCTCTTTTTTTTTTTAAATCTGAAAGTGCTAGTCTAAGTAGTCCAAAACCTTTAAATTCATTTCGGCTTGAACACAAACTAAAACATCGACGCAACTTTAACATCTTCATGATAATTTATCACCCTAGAGATGTGTACAGGGCACCAAACAAACACAGTTCAATCCAATTTTTATTGTCGCAACTTTAATATCTTCATGAATGTCCACATTTGCGGACTCAACAGTTTATATAGGAATCACAACAAACATGAAATCATATGAACAAATAGATATTAAAAGTTCTTCAGTTAATTCTAAGAACATTTATATTCTAAGAGCATTTTGATCACCAACTTTAAGAGTGCTATAATTAATTCCATACCTCAAAAAGGACCAAATTTTATTGTTACTATTTGACCCACAACCATCAAATTGAAGGATTCTTCTAAGGTCTTCTAATTTTTCTATATCCAACTTCGGTTCTAGCAACACAATAAAAAAGAAGATTATGAAACTTACAAAGTTTTTCTACCTCTATAGAAGAGCTGTCAGAATATGTCTGTTGTTTCTGTTTATGCATAGCAGCCTCTTTTTTTAACTTTCTTTTCTCTAAAATAATACTCAAATCCTTGGCGAATAATTGAATTTCTTCAAAGAAAGTAATAACCCTTCCTTCAACATCTTCCTAGTCAGATACAGCTAAACTTTCATGGAAAAAACACTTCATTATTTTCTGGTAAATTTGTGGCTGATGAGATTAATTAGAGTACTCAATTATCCACTGCCTTAATTTTGTCAATGTGTTCGTGGATAATTATATCAATGTGTCCAAAAAACCATTGTGCAAATCTCACTGTTCAAAGTGATAATACCTTATCCAATGGAAATAAAATACAATAAAAATATATTAAATTAGTTCTTCCACGTGTTACTGTAATGAAATTAAAAACACATTTTCGCTTCAAATAATATGAAATAACTTTAATAAACCAATTTCTCAAAACCAAAACGCAACTCAAAATAGCCATGCCATTATTTTTTCATAATCAGATTGCATCATTGCACTATCAAAGTATAAATACATAAGTACTCTCTCACCAAGGGAACAAAAATAAGGCAATTTGGTTGGGTTTATGTAATCAATTGTCCGGGTTAATACATTATATTACACCATTCCCTCATAGTATATAGATGACCAAACTCAAATTCACTATTTATATTGCTAACTTTCAAAAATACAATATGATTATAATTTGAGAAGTATATGTCTAACTTCTCTTGATAGCTATAACACAGTGCAATATGATTGTAATTTGAGTCATAAGATGTTTTTGTAACTAATGGTATTACATATTATTATATTAAAAACAAATGTTGTTTAAGTAAAAAATGTGTAAGTAGTAACCGTTTTTAAAAGGTTTTAAACAAAATATATAAAAGTACTAATAAAGATCATAGAAAGAATCAATAAAATCATGATATAGAAGCAAACCTGATATATCAATCTACACCGTGCATGATGCCCAAATTTACAACCACAAAAACTCACTTAGAAACTTGGCCGCGATTACAATAAGGTCGTGGTGCGTTAAACGCATAATATATGCGATGGTAATATCAAAACAGTAGGTTCGAACCATGAAGATACGGAGTGTACCGTATTTTCTGCCGACTCTGCTACAGGTAGCTCAAAAGTTTATCGAGCTCACAAGATTAAGGAGCAGAAAATGCCTCAGACTATCAAGCTTCAACCAAATAACTTTCCTTCAAACCTTAAAGCCAACTTGACAAAGTTTTGGTGAAGTATGTTTTCGGGTGATTCGATAAGAATCTTTGTGCACATATAAAAGTGATTGCCTATTTATGTGGTTGTACGTAACTTAAAATTAAGGCAGTCACTTTTAAAGTATACGTATACAGTGATTTTCTGGCTTAAAAGTGACTTTTAAAGCAACGTAATCATGTCATTAAGGCAGTCACTTTTCTCTAAGAGTCTTAATTTTTTGACTTAAGGCAGTGTATTTGTGACTCACGTTTGCATCATCCACATAACCTGACACATTCGTGTAACCCAACACAGTTACTTAGTATTACTAAATGAACAAATCCAAGCCAAATCTTTACAATTAATGAAATATGAGGAACCAATCTAAGATCATACAAACATTTTATTAAAAACCTAAAATATCACTATAGTTATCTGTTTAAAAACTTGAGCATGAGAAATAGGTAAATCACATACATTTCTAGTGTGGTTTAGAGGTTGAAAACACTACTAGAATGGAATTAATTCAGTGATTTCTTCCATTTACTGATTCATAATGAGTTAGTGACATTTTACAACTTGGTGTGCATAGTTACCGATCACACACAAAAAAAAAATTCACAATCAACATGCAAATAGCTGAATTGATTACATGAGAGACATCAACATATTAGAGGTATTGTCAATGCTATTTCTCATGAAGAAAATGTGAGCATGTATCAATTTGGGACGATTTGAAATTATATTCTCAGTATTGGCAATGCTATTCTCAGTATTCTTTTCTTTCTATTTGGGACGATTTGAAATTCACAATTTGAGCAGTAGCTGAAACCAATTAACTAATGCGCTATTGGAGCTTATTTTTTAAGAATCATTCAAGAATAAAGAATAAAGATCTCTTTGATGGAGAGCTGTTCGAGTTCAAAGAATTTGGGGCACCAGCTTCTGAAATTCATTATAATGAATATCAGACTTACCTAACATTTGGCGAATCTGAAATTGATGATGATTGTGCTGTGAAATTAGATTTGAAATGTGCACTACATATGCCAATTGCATTGTACATGAAATGATTTGTCCCGAATACCAAAATTTTAAATAGATTATGTTAGTAATTTATCAAATCAATTATATTAGTAAGGTATCAAAGAATAAGCACAAACATGTTAAAATACATATAAAAAACAAAGATTGGATATCAGACCAAACAATAGTATCTAAGGATGTTTCTTGATGTGAACGAAAAGTTTATAGGTGTGATCCTGGACGAATATTATAGCCACTGCCACTCTCAATCCATAGTCCCGATATATCCATTTTTTCGATCTGGCAAATAAAGAATATAATATTATATAATAAGGTGGCAAGTAAAAAAAATCATTATAGTAAAGATGCACACATACAAATAACATAAACAAACACATTCAAAGAACAATACATTCAAATAATTTATTGAACACTTGGCATGCACCCATGTAAAACCCAGACAATGGTTAATCAATCAGTTTACCAAAACTTCTGTAAACAAATATATTTAATGTTCCCCAGAAGCTACATTGAGGAAAGACAAACATATGCACCAAACAAAGCTTAATGCTTTTCCATAGTCTAGGATGTGAAATTCATTAAAGAGCACCAAGTCACCATCTTGCACATACCATTAGAGCCTATCAACTATCTGCACATTAAAGCCAATGCTGTAAGCTTCAGTAATAAATAAACAGTATAAACCATTTGAATGATGATAAGCACAGTATTGTTTAGACACGGTGGCATTTAATCATAGTATAAACCATCTAAGAAATATAAACCACAGTATTGTTCATATTATATCTAAAATTTATAAACCACAATAAGATTTTACACACCCAAGGCCGCATGGACCAAAAATGAGTAAAGCTCAACTAAAAACATAGTGTATGTATTTTGGCTCAATTCAATCAAACATCATAACTAAATAACCACGCTTAAAAAAAATATTATAATGCAAACACCATAAATACCCCCCAAAATTAGAAACTAAACCTAACCCCTAAAATCAGAACTAAACCTAATGTTAAAAACTAAGCCTAATATCGAAACCAATCCAAACCGATCAGAGCCTAAAATCGAAACCATTTGAAACTTACGTGAATAGTGAAATTTTTTCTCCTTTATTATATATATATATATATGTTGAACCAAACATGAAACATAAAAGTAAAACCATAGCTGAACAATATTCGAAACAATTAAATCCCCAAAATCCTAAGTCGTAAAAATATGAAAGTTAATCGGAGGAAAATAAGCTTTCTCAATAAAATTAACTAACAACAAAAGAAATACTTAGGGCAAAAAGCTACCCATACGAATCAATAAACAACACAAAATTAAGAATGGAAAATGAAAAAAAAATATATAGGGCTAAAAGCTAGTCCAAGTGCACTCAGACATTTTAATGTTGAACCATGCCCTTGTTAGACATTTAGTAAGGGTGAATGGCAAAATATAATGCTAAATATTGTGTAGAAATGGTTCATTTGAACCGTTCCCCTGTACGAAATACCCAAAACCTCTTAACTAAAGCCTTAGATGAATCACACATATGCTAAACCAAATAACTGAGCACTTTTTAGATAAAATTAATCAACAACAGAAATTAACAATCAACCAACCGAGCACCCGAGATTCAATCAATAACATCAAAATGAACCAAATATATGCTAAACTAAACATGAACTTTCTCGATAAAATATCTAGATAAAATTAATCAACAATAACAAAATTTAAGAATCAATTAACCGAGCACTTAGAATTCAATCAACAAAAAAAAAAGAATGAAAAAAATGAGAATCGTACCTGGAAGATGGAAGTGAAGAACTGAAGAACTGAAAAATGGAGATAGAGATCGCATTTTCGATCAGAGAGAAATAGGGAGAGAGAGAAAGACAGGTCAAAAGGGGGAAGTTGTGTACTTTCGAGCTGAGGAGAAAAGGAATTTACTAATTTGGCCCTTGTTTTGAATTAAAGCAGGAGAAGAAACCATTTAGTAGCGAGGCAAAAAATGGGGAAACAAAAAATAAAAGGTCAAAAGAGTAAAATGGAATAAGGCAATATTAACCCTCCATTTCTAGCATTGTTGGCACAATCCTCACCCCTAATTATCTTATCATCTTATGGAATAATGTTGCACTTCTACTCATTATATAAATATATGTATATATAATTGCTAATTTAGTATTATGTAATCACATTAGAGCATTATGTCCCATTATCCTTTTATCACTTTGGAAGAATCTTGCAAACTATCTATTTACTAAAGTGTGAGAAAGAAAGTTACTCTAAGTTTCTTTACTCTTATTAATTAATTTAATGATTATTTCAATTTTCAAGATGTTCACGCGTCGCCCGAATTATATGCTTGTGGTAATAATTTGCGGGAAGGTGCATAAATGTACATTTACTTTTATCAAAGAGTCCACTGACGGTAAAATGATTAATTTTAACCCCCATTGATTAACAAAAGAAATTATAATACTCAACAAATAATAAACGAGAATAAATATACAAAAATGCAAATCAGCCTCGTATTATTTATAATTTAATTCAAGAAATTTGAGCTGGGCCAAAAATCTAGTCAGGCCTGTGGGGGTCTGACACAAATCCACCTCACTCACACATTTTCCCCGGAAAAGCTCCACCCCGTCATTCTTTATTCCTCCCGGCATCCCAAGCTTCAAACCAAAAGCTGACCAAATGGGCCCAATAATTTCGTCAACAGCTGATCTGCGGCTCCTGGTCAAAAATCAAATTTTAATAAAACCCCTCTTCTTAATGTCCTCCTAATTCCTGCATGAAATATTCTTTATAAGAAAGATTAAAATTAAAAACATGCTCTCGCAATCACCACAACCACAACCAGATCCTGTTGAGGTGGTTGAAGTCGAACCACCACCACCACCACCACCATCGTTGGACGAAGATTTCTTCTCTTTGCCCTCTTCGTCCTCGTCTTCAGTATCACCCTCACCACCTCCAAAATCCAATCTTTCTGTATGTGTATCCCCCCAGATCCCCATAACATGGCCGGCGGGGGGAATCTTAACCCTCGATTGGGTGATGGATTTGATGTTGGCCTTTGAATGGTCTTCACGAAATTTGGCCCCGTCGGAGTTGCCGTCGGTGTTGCCCGTGATGGTTTTTGATAGCCTTGTGCTTACGGCGTCGAAGATCCTTCACAAGGAGCCTAATTGCGTTATGATTGATGATTGCGACCCCGATTCCAGCGTTGTGGTGGTGGGAGACTTGCACGGGCAGTTGCATGACGTTTTGTTTCTTTTAAGGGATGCTGGGTTTCCGGCCGAAGATAGGTTCTTTGTGTTTAATGGGGATTATGTTGATAGAGGGGCTTGGGGCCTTGAGACCTTCCTTCTCTTGTTGGCTTGGAAGGTATCCTATTTTAATTAAATTATTATCTTCTACTTCTAAAAAAATTAAATCTTTTACTGTGCATGAGGGTCTTGTCTGTACCTATGTTTTGTACTGCGAATTGCAGTTTGTGTAATTTTATTGGTTTCTTGGCAATTGCTACTCTGGAAAAAAAGGAAAAAAAACAGCGAGTTGATCATTGGTTGCATGATTCAGTTGATTGAATGCAAGTTAAATCATGCCATAATGCCATGTACAAAGGTGTTTTGTGCTGGAGCTGATAACATTATAAGACGCATAGACACCAAATTTACCCCGGTTATGTTCATAAAATGAATAAAATAAAGAGTAATTCTAGGCCGACATAGAATTCAGGCACATTTTGATAGATACATTGACGTGCCGTGTCTTTATTACCCTAAGGGTGTGTTTGGCAGCCCAATTTCAACCCTTGGAATTGGAATTGGGAGGCCCAATTCCAATTTTTTTGTTTGGTACATTAAAATAACCCATTCATTTGGAATTCATTTATAATTCTGAATTCCATAACTCAATTCCATTTTATTTTGGAGAGATTTTGAATTCCAAATCCATTTGGAATTTGGATCGGGACACACTAAAAAAAATACACACACAAAACCCTCCTTTCCCTCCCCCCCTCTTTCCTCTCTCCTCCCACGCCGGCTACAATCAGTTCTCCGGCAACCGACTCACGCCGGAATCACTCACGCCGGCAGATAACTGTTATCCGGCAGCTCTCTCTCCGTCCGGAAGCTCTTTCTCCGTCATTTTTCGGGTACGAACTCAAATCCCTAATCATTTTCCGGTTGTTATCTCCGATCTCCGATCATATATATATAATATATATATACATATACATATAAACATATATAAATCTCAGATCTCGTTATCTTCGAATTCAAATGTATATATGTACTCAGAGATCTCAATTCCAGATCTGTTATCTTCGAATTCAAATGTATATATGTACTCAGATCTCAATTCAAATGTATATACATATAAATGTATATATGTATATATACATTTATACATACATCATATATGTATATATGTATAAATCTTTAGATCTAAGATCGTTTTTCCGGCCATATATAAGATTGGTAATGACCGTTAGGTAATGCCTTATTTTTTGATACAACATACATATCTGATTTTTTTTTATATATAAAATGTTAATTTTGATAGTCCTTAAAAATTAACAGAGCTTGTAGACTAACATTAGGTAATGACTGCATATTGATCCGATTTTTTTTAATTTTAATGTACATATCATATAAAATGTTATATAATTTTTATCTATGTATGTGTTATAATTTTTTTTATGTATTGTGATATAATTTATATATATGTATTGTTATATAATTTGTTTATATATGCATTGCTAACATGATTAAATTTGTTAATATATAATTTGTTTATAATTTTTCAATAGTTCACAAACTACTAAAATTCTAAAGGAATTCTGTAATTGATCCAAATAAGGGATTTAGAATTGTACTAGAATTCTAAAAGAAATCTACACTTTAACCAAACAATTGAATTGGAATTGGAATTGCAATTCCATAGAATTAGAAATCCAATTCAATTCCAATTCCGCGCATCCAAACGGACCCTAAGGGCTCGTTTGATTCGGGGTTTGGAAAAGAAATGGAAATCTTGAATTCCTTTCCATTATTTGGTTCAAGCAAGAATTCTCTTTTCGTGACATCTAAAATTACTCCCCCATATTTGGATAAATATCATTTAATTAAAATACCCTTCTATTTGATTTGAGCGTGTGCGCGAGTGTGTGGTGTGTGGTGTGTGAGTGTGTATGGTTGCGTGTTTGAGTGAGCGCGCGTGTGTGGGCGAGTGTGTATGTATGTGCGTGCGTGCGTGTGAGCGAATGTGGTATTAGAGAGTGTGTGTGTGTGAGAGAGTGTATGTGTGTGTGAGGGTATTTTTGTCTCGCCACAAAAGTAAGCTAGAATTATCGGGAGTATAGGATTTCCCCCATTTTAGAGAGGAAAGAGAATTCCAATTTTGTGGGAATTTTAAATTCCAGGAATTGTAAGTTCCCCCCTCCCCCCCCAAAAAAAAAAAAAAATTTCCAGCCAAACATTGAACCAAACGAGCCCAAAAAAGAAACAGGAAAAGGCATAATTATTGCATTGCTTTCCCCTATCCCTTAACTCTAAAATTTATTATGTTTTGTTTTAAATACATATAATAAATTGTTAACGTACTTGGGGATTAGTGTTAACTCAGGCATAATTTCATTATACATTTTATACTGTTGAAATTTTGATGCTAATTTGTACCAACATGATTTTCATTTCTTTTTTTTGCAGCGTTTAAAATCTAAATTTCATCCTTGTTTTCTATTTTTCGTTTAGCGTTTTCTTAATTCCTGAATTACAATGTATAGGTTACGTCAAGTGAATCATTATCTTTATGCAGGATAGAGTTTTCTTCAATTCAGTAATGGTTGATCGAGTTACTTTATTGGTAATGATGCATTTTGCCAGGTTTTGATGCCACATAGAGTATATCTCCTACGCGGAAATCATGAATCTAAATACTGTACTTCTGTTTATGGGTTTGAAAATGAAGTGTTGGCCAAGTATGGAGGTGATAGAGGAAAACATGTGTATAGAAAATGTTTAGGATGTTTTGAAGGGCTTCCTCTGGCCTCAGTCATAGCCGGGCGGGTTTACACTGCACATGGAGGGCTCTTCCGCAGCATAGCTCTTACCCCGACAAAAAGAGCTAAAGGAAAGAAGAATCGTAAAATAATTCTCAACCCTGAAATAAAATCTCTCTCTCTTGGTTCTTTGGAGGAGTTATCTAAAGCCAGGAGATCTGTTCTTGATCCTCCATGGGAAGGCTTGAACTTGATTCCAGGTGATGTGTTGTGGTCGGACCCATCAATGAGCCCCGGTCTTTCTCCAAATACAGAGAGAGGTATTGGCCTTATGTGGGGTCCTGACTGTACTGAAGAATTTTTGAAGAAGTTCAATCTAAAGGTGATGTCATAATTTAATATATTTTCCTTTATTAGGATGAATATTGTAATGTTATAGTCTTTTAGCTTCAGAAGCTGCTTCACATGTGCACAGGATAAGCTCACCAGTGAGAAAGATGCATAGTTGTCAAATCGTGAATTGAATCATAAATTGGAAACCCTATGAATCGTGAATTGAATCGTAAGAATAAGTATAAAATGTTGAAAATGTGATAGATAATATATAAATGCATAGAGAACACATTAGAATATGTAATAAAACATATTTGTTACTTTTTCTTAAACTATTTTGATGACCTAATATTAACAACAATAGCACCCACATAAAGATTTAACACAAAAATATATTACGTCAAATGGTTATAAATGTATACATAAAGATTAAACACAAAAATATAATAACACAACATAAATATGTCATAATAACAAAAACTATACAATATATTAATACAATATAAATATATATCATATAATAATATAAACAAACCTTAGTACAATCAAGGGAAGCCTCTCTATCTTTCTGTCTAACAAATCTAACAACCAAGAGAAGAAACTCAGCCAAGAGGATAGCCAACAGGAGAATTTGGCTGATAATATTCGAGCCAAGAGAACACGGTTGCACAGGTTTAGAACAAGATCGAAGAGGAGAGGAGAGGAGATCGAGCACAGTGCAACACTAAAAGTTAGAATTTCAATTTTAGAACATTGTTTTCTCTAAAACTCAGTTTCATAAAGGTAACCTTTGATGTTTGCTTCTTTTTTATTTGTTTTATTAAAATGCACGTACCGTAATAAAGGGAAAAAAACACCAACCGCGGAAAAAAAAAATCAACCTATAAGAGTGAATCGGACCTGAATCGCTCCCCGAATCGCTGATTCAGTTCAATTTTTGAACCCCAGGCGATTCTCAACTCGAGCTGAATCATTTTATGTGAGAATCGAATCGAATCGTACAATTCGAATCGCGAATCGTACGATTTTGACAACTATGGAAAGATGCAACATGTATTGTTAATGTTTTAACTCAGCTCTGTATTTTATTTATTTCCATAAATTAATTTATAAATATATGAAGAGGGAATGTTTTTTTTTTCCTGTTGCTCATTGATAATTTTTTTTCTTAAATATATATGTGGATCTGGATGATTTAGTTTGACAATGCGTGACGCTTACAGTTACGTCTATCTTTTCCGTCAGTTGTTACACACGTACACTTATTTCTTCATGTTCGAATTTAAGTGCAATATCCTTCATTATGCTGATGAATTGTGTTAGATTCTCATGCAATAATATTCAAGTGTATGTTCACCTATCTTTCAATTTGAATAATTTAGTTATCAGTTCGAATGTTTAGACTTTAGCATCACGATCTCCGTGTTTTGAACTTATCAGTCGTACTTTTCATTTATTCTTTTAAGTTTGCTATGTTTTAAGGTGCAGTTGCTCCCTAATCTTGATACGTTTTTATCAAATGCTTAGTGTCAAATGTTTCTAACTTCTTTTTTTGATCAGAATAATGTCTTTTTGACCTCTCACTTCTCTTCATGGTTGCTCCCAACGAATCCAAAAGGTCATGGCTACTAATGTCCCGTTTGATGTTTTCAAACTTTTTATTTTCGTTGGGATAGTATGGACAGTAAATGGTGATTACCTCTAGAAAGAACCAGTAGTATTTATGCATGTCTGTATATATTCGTTTTGTTAGGGTCATCAGTATGTACATCTGACTGTCAACCTGTATTCCCAGTGAAGGGGCGTATATGAAGTGCCTTTTGGCTACCACTTCGATTGTTCAACAATAGCTTTCTTCATTTTCTTGTACAAGAAAGAACTTGACTTCTTCTATGGAAAAAGAAATGTACCTGTGCCCTAACATTATATTTGAACACTTTATTCCAGTTTGTTTGATGTCTTGTGCATATAATTCTCCTATGTTGAATAAACACTGTTGATAAACATTGTTGAGGAGCTCGCTAATATGAAAGTGACAATGCTAACATTATGGTTATCCTTTGGTGTTGCTGCAGTTGGTTATCAGATCACATGAAGGTCCTGATGCAAGGGAAAAGCGGCCTGGCCTTGGGGGAATGAATGAAGGGTACACTATAGATCATGTTGTAGAATCTGGGAAACTGATTACTCTGTTTAGTGCTCCGGACTATCCACAATTTCAGGTAATTCCTTCTCTTCCCTTTTTTACTATTCATTTCTTGCAGTTAGCAATCGTTCCTGCATTACTGAATTGTGTTTATATAGTACAAACACCTTTTCTTCTGTCTTATTGCTATTAGTAACCTTCTTCCTCTTGCTTTGCCTTTCCATGATACTCTTTAAAACTCGTCATGAATTTTTTTCTCTCTCACTCCTCCTTCGACGATCTTTCAATTTTGGAGAGGCCTGCTTTAACAAAACATGTCAAGGTTTGAAAGTTGAAACCATTCTATATCGACTCTAGGATGGAAGAAATCTGTTAAATTTGAGGTCCTATTAGTTTTGGGTATGGAAGATTGTACTCCATCCATTTAGTCACCAGACAAAAAGTACCTCTAAATTTTAACAGTCACTTAATAAAAAGTGTTAATTATAGTAGATATTCCTGAACTACATTTGGTTTCCGGATTTCCCCTTAAATGTTTTGACCTGAAATTTTGCCCCACTGTACTATTGAGTATTTACACTTCACCCAATTCTGGTAAACTTCCATCAATTTTGTAATTGAAGGTGGCCATATGCATATATACCTTGGTATCCCCTCAAGCCCACAATGAAATGATTTCTGCACTTCACCTTGAATTAGCTCTAACTCGAAGATTCCATCGTTCGAAAGAGGAGAATCCACTCCTAGAAGTCCTCGAGTGTCCATCTCATCGTTTAGTTGAGATAAGTCGATCCAATCTTCAGATCTTCATTCCATTTTGACACCGTAAGTCCATAACCTAAGATTAAAAGATAGGTTCTCTAGGTTGATTTGGTAAAGTTTTTCAGAAGTTCTCTCTTAAAATGATTTAATCAATGAAAACTCAATAGATGTAGCATGGCCTAGTGTATTAGTGAGAAGCTTCGAAACCTCTCGAAGTTTGAGAAAATTACGAGAGCTTAAAAAGAGCAAAGAGTTGTTTTATATGATTTTTGAAATTCCCAAGGGGGAATCACGTCAGTGTGTGCCAAAATTAAAACAGAAGCCAAGCTGTCACTTCACGCGCGCACACGCATAGACGTGGAGGCTTATGCACAAGTTTGTGCGCACACAAGCGGTTGCGCCCGCATAACCCCAAAGACTTTCAAACATACCCTTGGCATTCTCTAGGATAAAAAGAATCTTTATAATAAATGTACGATGGATGAATAGGTCCTAAGTTCAATGTACCTACCTACCCCTTAATTGTCCAACCAAGTATTTGAATTTGAAGACGTGGCGAATCGCAAATAGGCTCGGGTCGCTTAAGTGACAATTTAAACAATCAAGCATTCGAACAGAAAAAGAGATTAAGTGACACCAAATAACACGTAGCCTGTTGATCATACCTCGCTTGAAGGCCGATAGAGAAGACATGTGCGTGTAAACGTTCATCAATTGCCTTCTCTTTGGTAGAGGCATGATTGTCGGTGCGATACGATACATATTATACGATATGATACAAACCTGAAATGATACGTATCTGTAGGCTGCATCTTTTTAAGTTTTATCTTGTGCTATACACGATACATTCAATACCAAGCAATTCCTGCATAAGAGAAAAGAGGGGAAAAATCATTTGAGAGAATTCCCATATTCTAAAAAGTGCCAAGGGGTAGGCGTGTGGATGAATGGGTGCCTAGGAGTTTTTCCCTTTTTTTTAATTTATTTTTTACATTTTACACCACAAGATATATGTTGAACTTCAAGGTACAAACAATCTATCGATTATTTACACATTAACATTGCTAACAATACTTAAAAGCCCCATACTTTTAACATTACTAATATTTCTTTGTAGTCCATACATAAATAAAAGATTGCTAAAGATTAAAAATATTAATACAATACATGTGATTCACGAAAACATTCTCACATAATATACTTGTATTAATGCAATATTAATATGATATATATAAATTAAGTAAATATTTCTATGCTACTGTACTATTGTAAATTATTAAGTTATTATTGAGCAATTTTTTTTTTTCTTTTCTTCCTAACTTCTTGGCGAGGCGCTTGCCGCGCGCCTAGGCAAATTTATTGAGGTTCTCTTGGGGACTTTTATATAATTATAATGTATATTATATAAGTGCAAAAATATTAAGAGTAAGATAAATAAGGAGATGAAGATCATTTAGGACACTCGTCCTTAGTGATAATTCATTGTACCCAATCTTGGCGAGTCAGCGAATCCTACATTCCTCTTTCCTTAAGTGATAAATGATAGAATACCCCATTTTACCTCTGGACCTCACATGGATGGATGTATATAAAATTTTATGTTTTCAAGTTGAAGGGAAAGGGGAATGTAATAAAAGAAAGGGAAAGAAATGTATTTTTGTGGATCATTATTTATTATACTAGGTCTAAGCTCCGCGCGATGCGCGGGCGAGTTACAATTCTTCTTATCCAATACAATGCAAAAAGTGTTAAAAATGTGGGGATGATGTGTAATATATGGAAAATTATTACATATTTAGTGATGGATGCATTTGGTGCTAAAAATCCAGAAAATAAAAAGTACATGCATTTAATTTACAAAAATATGGGTTATTTGTATCTGTATGTAAATACAAATCCCAAACATATCTTCAATATCGAAAATTATTAAATATTTTAGTGATGCCCTCATAGCATTCGGAACTGGGGGCATCAAGCCACGCGTCTCATCATTCCACACAGACCAATTCGATGAGGCTTATGAAAAATAAGAACAAAAGAAATACAGCTTCTTCAACTGGTTCTTCTTTGCAATCAACATGGGTACCCTTTTAGGTATCACCCTTATGGTGTATGTACAGCAGGAGAAAGGGTGGTCTTGGTGTTTTATTATTCCCACAATCATTATCATACAACATCTTCTTTTTTCTAAGCTTACAATAGGCGTGAAATGAACGAAAGAAGAGGTGAAGCCCAAGAGAAAAAAAAAGTGGATGGTTCAAAAGAGCAAGGGATAAGAAAAAACAAACCGGGACTCCATTATATGTAATGATTTACTGCTATAATATGAAAGGTTGTTTCATGAGTTTAATGTCAAAATACAATGAACACGTTTAAGATACCTGAAGAATAATTGCAACTCATTTGTGATGCCACGTGGCAATTCCCCTTTGAGAGACATCAAAATTATATTTGAAATTCTTATTATACAATGCAATGCAGATATACTTACATAAATAGAGGTAAAATATATAATGTTAAAAGACCTATTTTATATTTGTGTGATACATGCTTCTAATGTGGAAAAAATTATAAAATGATAACGAATATATGTATTTCATTCATAGAATATTTGAGGTGAAACTAATACTTGCATGTAAAACTGAAATGCAAAAATGAGAATATTTAGTGATGAAGTATGGGGAATTAAACCAATAAAATGAATAGAACACACAAAAAAATACACACACACACACACACATATGTATATATCATAAAAACTATTTTTAAATATAAATTATTTTTTAAAACAATATTTTTTATAAAAATATAAATATATAATTTTTTATATAAAACTATACTTTTAGCACTTTTTTATAATTATTTTGACAAAACGTGGTTTTATAAATATAAGTATAATATGTTTTACAATGTATATAAATTGTATATTTAGAAGGTAGTTTTCTAAAAACTCTAGTTTTTGACTTCATTTCTTTTACATAAATTGCATTTTAAAAGGTGATTTTATAAATATAAATATAATTTTTTTAAAGAAAAGATGTTTTTATAAAGTAAGATTACCGTTCAAAATCTAATATTAATACATTTTTTTATTATAAAAAACAGTTTTTTGAGTCATATATAATAAATTGTTAATTATTAATGTATAACTCAAAAAACCGTTTTTTTTATAATAAAATGTATAGTTTTCTAAAACGGTCTATAAAATTTGCACTTTAACGCCAGTCATTTTCTTAAAAATATTTTTTATATATATATATATAAGAACAACCATTTAAAACACAATTTATGTAAAGAAAAAAAGTACAAAACTCCAATTTTTTGGAAATTACTTTATAAAAATACAACTTTTACATATAATAAAATAATTTATACTTATGTTTATAAAAATCAACTTTTGTAAAAAATCATTTTTATAGAAAAAAGAGCTAAAACAATAGTTTTTATAAAAAAATAATTTTTTATTAATATTTTCATAAAAAAGAATATTGTTTTGAAAAATAATTTATATTTACAAAATAATTTTGTAAAAAGATCATATACATATGTATTATTTTTTTAAGAAAAAGGTGAAAAGAGTCTTTTTTATAAAGATTATATATATATATATATATATATAGATATTAGATAACAACGGAAAATCATTGGTTAATTGCCTTTATACCATGATTTGCCCATCAAGTGCAAAATTTCCATAATATCTTTCATTCACGCAATGGTATTAGTACCTAAATAAAAATAATAAATACAAATACATTATAAACATTAAAGATCATATTTTAGAGTTAGGTTGCACACAAAAGAAAAAATAGAATATGTAAAACAGGGGATACCTAAATATGGATATTTTTTAGGGCCAAGTAATGAGAATGGCATAACATGTTTACTTTTGGGATAATTAATATGTATTAAGTATGCCTCAAGGATTATAATAAAGGATTATAATAAAGGGTTGAGGAGTTATTTTCACATATCCAACAGTAAGTAGGAAGACAATAATTAATATTTTTGGGTCACCTTTGAAATATAGGATTTTGCTTACTTTATTTACAATATTTTTTATGAAGATTAAACTTTGAGTAGTGTAACTAATATCATACAAAATACTTTATATAAAAGGATAATAAAAATATTCCTTAAATAAATAAGTAGTTCTATAGCCAACAATTGAAGGAACAATTGTGTTACATGTTTCGAGGTTGGTATTGATAAATTGATTTGCAAAAAGCTTTACATCATGGTATTTCAAAGGTAAAGAGAGAGAACCCAAGATAGATGTTTACTCACTGCTATGATTAAAAGTCTAAAAAATTAAGAAATAAAGGACTTAAAAAAACCAATGCCAATTAATTAATGAAAGGAGAGAAACTGTAGAACGCACCTGGGGGGAGATATGTTGGGGTTTGTGTGAGAGAGAAAGGTTGTAAAAGAAAGTGTGCTTTTACTTTTGTGAAGTGGGTTTTCAAAATGGAAAAAACTTTCAAATATATGAGAACTAACTCAAAACGTGAACTTCACAGTTGCACTTACAACCTTTTGTCATTCCTTTAAATTGATGACTTTTGAGTTTTTGGGTATATATAATAGGACACGTGGAGCAACACTACCTTAGAGATAAAGAAAAGGAGAGATAAAGAAAAGGAAGAGGCGGATCAAAGAAGTCTATACAGATAAAAAAAAAAGAGACCTAAGAAGGACGAAAGAGGAAGCCGAGAAGAGGCAGCTATTATCAGCCCTTTAGTTCATAAAACAAACGTAGGTGTATTATTATTGCGCCAAAAAACCTTGGTAACCTAAATTTGGTTTTGGTTAATCTTAATAGTCAAGACCGACCAAATTCTCTATGGATACATGAACCTTGTTTATTGGGTCTCTTCAAATATCAATAAAAAGAGGGAGCCGGTGAGGAGTGAATATGGAGTTATGGAGGTGTGAAAATAGTGCATTTATTAGTGTTGCCATGTGTCAATCCTCTAAGAGGAGACACCAAAATTATATTATGTTATTAGATATGAAAACTAAGTCATTATATTCATCACATAGGGTACATTGATTCAATGTATAATGTCTACAGATATTTCCTTAACAAAAACACTAAATGAAAGCAAGTAGTTGAGTAAAAGAGAGATGAAACTGATGAAGATGTGGAACTATACAGTGATGGAGGAAGTGGACACACATTGCCTGTTGATGAAGTTTATTCCGAAGATATGGAAATGTTTAAATCGGGATGAATTTAAAAGATGAAGAATGTGTGGATGATCAAAGAAGATGTGAAGTTCTCTCTTTTTGGAATTTTCATTATAAGTTGAGGATATTTTTTATTGTTAATGCTTATTTCTGTTAATTTGTTTTTTATTTCATCTTTGGACACATATAAGATAATATAATATAATTTATATAAAAATAATTATGTTATTATAAATATAAGAGTATCTTACTATACATTACCATACACGATACAACATTTTTGGAAAACGATACGAATTGATACACGTTTTCAACCTTGTTTAGAGGTTAAAGGGCTGGAGACCTGGATATGCCACTTCAGACTTAATTCAAACAGAATCTCGTTTAGAATCTATTCAGATGACATCTCAATTTTTGTACCTTGTTCGAACAAGGTTGGAGTTGTTCGAAAAAGGTTGGGGTTTTCAAGATTGAAAATCCAGAGAGTCTTTCTTGATACGTCGTTTGGTAGATGGTTCTATACTAAACACCTCGTTACAAGGAGGGGGACTTTATTTGAGCTGAGTCATATTATAACTAGATTTGGACTTGATACAAATACATGTTTTACAACTAAATTCCGTAGACTCCCCCAGAAAGTTCGACAGCCTTGTAATACAATTTTTTGAGTGTTTACTGTGAGAATTCCAATCAAGGATTGAATAAGTTTATGTCTCATCATTAATAATCTAAGATCATCATCTTTGAAGCATGATTTATGAGGCAGAGTTATATTATAATTACGTTTGGACGTAATATAAATATTTTTTTATAACTTAATTACGTAGATTCCCCTACAAAGATTGAGAGCCTAGAAAAACAATGGTGGAGCTATATTATAACTTGGTTCGGACGTAATATAAATATTTTACGACTTCATTCCGTGGAGTCCCCCCTAAAGTTTGAGAGCCTAGAAAAACAATCTTAGTGTCTTTCGACGAGAGTTCCAAAGGACCATTTTTAATGATCTAAGAACATCTTTGTTTACAATTTGCGGTGATACTGGAGGCCTGGGTTGTGATTGATGTTGGGTTGGCAATGTTAAATCCACTGAAGTCGTTGCTTAAAGGAGCCAAGCAAGTGAACTAGATGACTGGCACAAGGTCTGAGCCCCAGCTAGTGTCGTCGTGAATTACGACTGTTGTCTGTAAATTTCTTTTGCTTTGTAGTGGATTTAGTTACAGCATAATTTTTCTTGTAACCAGGGTGTTACTCATCCACCTGAACTCTCTGCTTGGATCTCCTAGTCTGCCCTTAGTGGGTTCGATAAGATATAGCATCCCGCTGAGGTAGTCACGTGTTTCCTCCTCTAATGTTCTGTGGCTTTGAACTCAAGGTATGTTGGGCAACCCATTATGAAATTGTGGAAGCTGTTAATACGTCTTGCCAGTTTGGGCCATCTTACACCATAACCCAGAGCAGTAAAAGAACTGCCATTGGTACTCGGGGACATTCTCTGCAGCCACTTACTCAAAACTTCAACAACAAGTAAAAGTTGCTTGTTCACCCTCCTTGCCAAGATTCTCTGGTACTCCATATCCATAGTTGTTGAATCGTGATACGTATCGTGTATTGAAAACCATATATATCGCGAATCGTATCGCGATACGTATCGTATGATACGGCACAAAAAATAAATGAAATTGTAAAAATTAAATAAAAATATAGAGAACACTTTATAATCAATTATATAACATAATATGTTTCGAACTTCTAATTTTTCCACAAGTCATATAAAAAAAAGCCAAAAAATAATAACCAAAAACCAAAATATATTAAGTAACTATTAAGGTATCGTCATGGTGTCATCCTCAACTATGATGATGATACCTTAATAGTATCAAAAAAATAATAACCAAAAGCCAAAATATATTAAGTAACTATTAAGGTATCTTCATGGTGTCATCCTCAACTATGATGATGATACCTTAATAGTATCCAAAAAATAATAACCAAAATCCAAAATATATCCAATACAGTCATCATCTTCATCACTTCTCTAATTATTCCAAAATCCTAATCGTCGTCATCGTTGTCATCATCATCTTCTATAATGATTCTCTCCTCTTCTCTTTTGTCCTCCTCCTCCTCCTCCTCCTCCTCGTCATCATCAATAACTTTAATATCATCTTCATCAACACGAACCGATTTTCCTTTCCTCCTATTGACATATGCATCCATAGTTCCCTTTGCTTTTTCGAAATTTTGCTAAACTTTAAACTCCTCTTCACCCTCATTTTGTTGCCTACCTTCTTCATTATAATCATCCTCATTTACACCTAAAATGTTTGCAGACTTTTTTCTAACATCTTCGGCGCATTGCATACACTTTTTTGCATCTTCCCCGTACCGGCAAGATGGTGCTTCATTCTAAAAATGCCACCTCATTTTGCATCCTTACAAAAATTACATCTTAAATGCAATCTATTATCATTCACCTTTTCACAATAATCCCATGTGGGGTTAACCACAACATTTCTCTTTTTTTAGTCATTTCCTAAATAAATAAAGAGGAAATATCAAAGATCAAAGCTACCAAAACAATAAATAAATAAAGACAACGTAATAAATAAGTAGGAAGACATTAAATAGGTTGAGAAAGTGAGAAACAATAAATAAATAAACTAGATTACTTACCAAAGTACCAAAACAAAGGATATTAAATAGGGTGGAAGCTTCTGTTTGCAAAAATTTGAGGAAAAAGACCAGAAAAGAAAGAGGTGGGCAAAATATTAATGGTGGGGAGAACAAGAAAAATGAGAAAGGGACCCGACCCGAACGAACTGAATCGCGAGTGAATTGCCCAATTCATGTATCGAATCGCGATTCAGCCCCGATACGCACGATACATTGACATTTTCGATTCACACTCCCGATACGTATCTATTTAGGGCAGTATCAAACCGAATCGGCCGATACGTATCGTGAATTGTCCGATACTGACAACAGAGTCCATATCTGCTTCGTTAACCCGATTTTACATCTCGGTGGTCAAGGGGTACTCTCTCTAATCCCTATCTCCCTGCACATACTATTCATGGTAGTCTTAGTAATGGGGAGTAAACACTAGATTCGCCCTTTAACTCTTAATGACTGCCATCCCTTTTCATCAACAAGGTCTCTAAATTTTAATTTGTTTTTTTTAAAAAAAAAAAATTATCCACGCACCTTGGAATCTTACTAAGAATATGTGACAAGTTCTATTTAGAAGACTAGCTTTAGTCGAACGTCATATTAAATATTAAAAATGAACTTGGCATAGGTTTTGAGTCAGGGATTAGTTAAGATTGGCGTTTTTAGGAAAATGAAGATATGAATAATGGACATGAATTTGGTACTGGTTTGTGAGCTGGGGATTGGTTAAGATTGGCTTAATTTTGTTTAAAAACGAAGATATTGAGAATGAACATGAATATGCGTTCTTTGAGTAACACCAAAAACAGATTGTTGAAATTACGTGACCTTCATGCGGCATATGCCACAGTTTGCCACATGCTCTGTAGCAGACCAATAGTCTTACTTAAATCATAATTAAAAAAGTGGCTGTTGTATTTCTAAATGCATGATTTTTTTTTGAAACATTAGTACAATGATGATAGTAGAATGTTATTTAATTAGGATGCACAAGTTCTATCTTACTTCTGCAAATTTGATATATTGAAAATCAGCATTGAAAAACCTTTTTGGATCGTAAAATTTAGTGTTCAATGCAATGTTATTCCTATTTTGTGGTGGTTATAAATTTCCTTGGGACTCAGAATTAACATGTCTAGAGTGGTGATGTCATGGTTGACTCCTTGCACCGCCATCTTTTATGCAGGCTTCTCAAAGTATGGAGGCTCCTTTTTCCTTTTCCCAAATAAGTCAGTATTACGATTTTGATGGAGAGAGAGGTGATGACGATGAGAGATTTGCCCCATTAATGGGGGGGAAGTTTCTCTCTCCAGAAATGAACGAGAACATATAGACTCAAAGTGACGTGCGGCGCATGGATCCCCCTCGTGGGGATCCTTTTATTTTTCCTTCCTTTATTTTATTTCAGCAGGTTTATTTATTTTTCTAAAAGTAATTATCTCTTAGTAGGCCATTTAAGTTGGAAAGACTCCTAGCTTGACTAGAATACTTGCCTAACAAGTCTTAGGTAGTCTATAAATAAAGCCCTTGGGCTCCCCCTTGTATTCACTTTTGCTATTAATGATATTTTTAGTTTCCTAAAGATTGGATTGATTTACTATTTGAGATTTTCCTCGTATCAGGGCCAGGTTCGTTCTTGATAATCAACCCTAGTGTATGTTTAAATGAAAACGCAAGGATGCCTCCCAAAGTAAAGAAACAATCCAATGTCCAAGAATCTGTCGTAGAAAGCATCCAACAGATGTTATCTATCATGGAGGCTCGAGTCGAAAGCAACAACATAGTCACATTAACGAAAGGTTCGAAAGAATGGAAGTCGGCAGGCCACGATGGCCAACCCCCTATCACGGAGAAGCCTAATCAGCAAGGAGGTGCTGATCGGAGGCGGAAGCAGCAACGTGGCCTTCATGTGGTGCGTGGGCCCCCCCGCGAGGGTGATTGTTGGTCAAAGGAGGCCGGAACGAAGTCGCAGCCCTTCGGCCCTACATCGAGGGGTTCTCGATAGGCCAGCGGTGTAAGCCAACCCAATGGGTCCTATAGGGGAATTTTTGAAGAAACCCGAGCAGATTTGGCATGAAAATTAGTCTAAATAGCCCATGCAGACTTTCGGGGTGACGTAAAGGAGTCCGTTGACGTGTTTGATGCAAAGATGGAAGCTTGGAACGAGCCAGGGTGGAAAAGGCCTTGGGTAAACAACCGTTGCATCCGAAGAAGGAGGTGATCCTTATTGAGGGCTTTCCCCCTCAAAAATTTGACAAATGTCAATCGGTGCTGTGGCGGTACAAAGAGTCCAAGAAGGTTGTGTCACAATGGGACCAAGGATTCAACCCGACCCATTAAAATTGAGGGTGGGCGGGGAGGAGACCAATGAAGAGGATGGTATTCCACTCACATGCTGCTCGTTATACGCCGATGAGAGACCAGTCAAACAGACGGAAAATTACTGTGATGGTTTACACCACGATATGAGATACGGTGGCAAACCCCTTTATGTTCCCCCCAACGAACGTGCGTGTCATGGGTGCGAAAATAGAAGGCATATGAATAATAACTATCTATTGAAAACGACAAAGGGAAGACAAAGTAACACGGGCCCGAAAAATCAGTCCCCTAAGCAACCACTTTGGGCAGCCCCAAGGGAGCCAAACGAGCTATAATGAGGACCCGAAGATGCATTACGAGGTGGGGGATTGACGGAAGGTAGCGTTAATACCTTCATTAGGTTGTTTGGCAAAGCTATGCACGGTGATATTCGAATATATGTGAGTATGTTCAATGAAAAGATGGATCCCGATGCATTTATGGATTGGTTAAAGCACATGGAGTATTTCTTTGATCTAGAGGAGTACCGGGGCTATAGGTGTGTTAAGTACGTGACTGCAAAATTAGAGGATTATGCCTTATTGTTGTAGGATCAGTTGGCACACAATAAGACTGTGAGTGATTTGGACCCGATTACTTCCCGGGAACATATGGAGGCGGAGATGGTGACTGCCTTCACCCCCGAGACTTATGAGAGAGACTTGTTTGCAGGAAGTAATCGGGTCCAAAATTAGAGGATTATGCCTTATTGTTGTGGGATCAGTTGGCACACAATAAGACTGTGAGTGATTTGGACCCGATTACTTCCTGGGAACATATGAAGGTGGAGATGGTGACTGCCTTCACCCCCGAGACTTATGAGAGAGACTTGTTTGCACTTGTTCAAAGTCTTATGCATGGTTACGAACAAGCATGGTTACATGTCCGTGAAGGAGTATTTAGAACAGTTTCAATTACTTTGCATTCGAGTAAGACTGAATGAGAGCATGGAACAACAAATTGGACGTTACATTCAGGGACTTCGACTTTAATATCAGGTCGAGCTGGAGCTACTGAAGCCAAGCTATTGAGTTCGCACGGAAGGTAGGGAACTACTTCAAGGCAGGGAAACTATGGCGAGAAGTTGGACATCCATCAAACCACCTGTGATAGAGACTGCGACACTTACTACCACGTCAGTTACTATTACTCTGGTAGTCCACTTCAAGTGCTATGATTGTAGAGTGTTTTGGCATCGAGCTTTAGACTGTCCCAACAAGAAGAAAAAACTGGTGTTGATTTTAGAATGTGAAAAAGAGATAGAACCACCTGAGCATGTGGAGGTTCTTACGACACGCATCCTTGTGCCGCCTGAGACGGACGGCGTACCACTTTAGCGCTCGGGTCGAGCTTTTCAAAGCAGGGGGAGTGGCGTGCGGCGCATGGATCCCCCTCGTGGAAATCCTTTAATTTTTCAATATTTAATTTTATTTTATTTCAACATGTTTATTTTTTTTAAAAGTAATTATCTCTTAGTTGGCCATTTAAGTTGGGAAGACTCCTAACTTAACTAGGATACTTGCCCAACAAGTCTTAGGTAGTCTATAAATAAAGCCCCCGGGCTCCCCCGTGTATTCACTTTTGTTATTAATAATATTTTGAGTTTTTAAAAGATTAGAGTGATTTATTATTTGTGATATTTCGTTGCGTTTCACATCACAAAGTATGTCTCTTATATGTTATGGATAATGGAATCTGACTAATGATTAATGGGAGGAAGATTAAGAGAGAATGCAATTGGCCCTACACTTTCACCAAGGAGATAGTGAAATGTTTCCTAAGATAAGTGACACATATCCTAAGAGTATTTCCTCGTTTTCTTCATACATAATGACCGCAATTCAGTGGTGCACAATAGAGGACTTGAGTTATGAAAGTGTTGGGACCGGATCCCAAGATCCATTGAAAGCACATATAAATTGAATAATAGATTTGTTTTACCTAAAGCTCGAGTTGGTCTCATCAAATTTTGGTGTTAATTCAGTGTAGAAGATGTCGATCCTTCGCCCGAATGCGACCTTAAAATCTTTACCATACGACTTAATATGCCAAATTCGAGAACGAAGTGATGACAGTGTTTTGGAACTGCCTCAACAATATCATAAAGATATCAAAATGGCCAACCGTCGAATTAAACGATGAAACACTTATTTCGACTAAAGGTTCTAGCTCATTTTAAGTTTTTGATCCATGCGACTTTTTACTCTCGAAGTTATGAAGCTTCAAAACGAGTGTTTATTCGGAGGCAATACAAATATTTAGGGGATACTATAGGGACTTTGATGTGAATCAAGAATGTGGAAGCGTATTTTTTTACACTACACACCAAATACTAACTACACTACACTAAATAAAACTAAACTAAGAAAAATAATTTCTCTCTCCCTCTCTATTCTTTTATCAATATTCAAGGATAATCACAAAATGAAGACTAAGGGCCTATTTATTGGAGAGATTAGCTTGCTAATCAAGCTAAGATCCAAAAAGACTAAAAAGGGCAACTAATAACTAAAATTGACTTATTAGCCTCAAACATATTTGGAAACTAATTAAACACGAAAAATAAAAAAAATGACAATAATACCCTAAACTAAAAATAGAAAAAAAGATAGTCTTCTTTCGGGAGCATAACCACGCGCCACGTGTCACTAATGTACATCATTCTCTTCGTCTTCGAAAAAGCTCGTCCTCGAGCATGTAGGGTGACTCATCAATGCCACATGATATAAATCAATAAAAGCTTTGGACCCCAATCAAAATCAACCAAAAGCGGGCAATCCAACTAGAATTAGTCATATGTGTATGAACCTCATCAATAATGGGTCTAAAAACCCAAATCCCAGCGATATCCCTCTACGAAATTCGAGCAACCAAAAACTGACGACTATATCCGTCTTCTCGACACCATAAGCACATGGTCGCTACTTGGTGTGGTGGACCATTAAATCTGACCGGACGGTAACTCCGGCGATCGCACCTTTGCGAGTATGATGGCGAAACAAGCAGATTGAAGACGACGACATTTCGGAAAGCCGAACCCAAAATGGCAAATAGTCGGAAATGGATCGCAAGTGGGACACATTTTTCATGGAAGTGTGGAGTTATGTCACAAATAGGTCATAAGACCAATTTTGATCGGATTTGAGGTCAAATAAAGGGTTGGGGATCGGATCGGAGTAGGGAAGCTCATTTTTTTGTTGAGTTTGATTGTAGTTGGGCATTAATGAGTGGGAAAAAGGGGAAAATAGAGTAAAAATAAGGGTGGGGTAGATTAGGGGTAACCTGGGGAAGGGTTTGGGTTTAGGGTTAGGGCTTGTCGGTGGGATGAGGTGGAGGACGACGACGGGGTGGGTTTGAAGTAACAGGGGTGTGTAGGGACAACAGGGCTGATCGGTGGGGTTAAACAGGGGTGGGGGAGGTCTGGACGGAGGGGAAACTACCTTGTTCGGCAGTCGACGGCCAATGCAGGGGTTTCTTGCCCCTTCTGGGGCAGATCCGGTTGCGGGTAGGGTTGTTTTTGTGTTGGAAGGGGGGGGGGGGAATTGTTTGGTTGTGGGTTTAGGGCAATGGGGTGGTGTTTGGACAACTAGGGTTAGGGTTCTTTGGGTGGGGCAGTAGGGGGGCTGCGAGGGTTTTGAGTGGGGGAAGAGATGATGGTTTTGGGGCTCCGATGGTGGTGGTTGTGTGGAGGTAGGAGATGGAGGTGGAGGAAGGTGATGGTGGAGGGTGGGGGTGGAGGATGTTAAAAGGGTTGGTATCCCTCCTTTTAGCGGTGATGGAATTTAGGATTTTCATCCACCCGATTCCCATTTGGACATTTATCAATTCACCTTATTGAAGGGTTGTCCGAGTTGGAATCTCAACTCGATACCCACTTCACGCACCACGATGAATACCAAGAACAAGCGCAGCTCAACACCAAGAACAAACGCAACTCTGATACCAATTGATGTGAATCAAGAATGCGGAAACGTATTTTATTACAATACACACCAAATACTAACTACACTACACCAAATAAAACTAAACTAAGAAAAAGAGTTTCTTTCTCTCTTTATATTCTTTTATCAATATTTAAGGCTAATTACAAAATGAAGACCAAGTGCCTATTTATAGGAGAGATTAGCTTGCTAACCAAGCTAAGATTCAAAAAGACTAAAAAGGGCAACTAATAACTAAAATTGACTAATTAGCCCCAAACATATTTTAAAACTAATTAAACACTAAAAATAAAAGAAAATGACAATAATACCTTAAACTAAAAATAGAAAAAAAGATAGTCTTCTCTTTAGAGCACAACCACGCGCCACGTGTCACCAATTTACATCAGACTTAAAAGAGAGAATATGAGGTTGGCTTGTAATGGGAGTTAGACACCTTGATTCAACACGAATAAAATTCGCGTTTCACATAAATTATAGTTCATTCAATTAAATAAGAGTTGCTTACACTTTGGACCCTTGAGGTCTAGGGTGAATTCACTTTGGCCCCTGATGTTTTAATTTGCTCACTTAGAACCTTGGCATATAGAAATTGTTTCAATGTCCTTCAAAATCAAACGTCCGTTAACAAGATTGACGAAGGGACCAAAGTGAAACACAAATTTTGAGGACCAAAGTGAGACACAAACTTTAGGATAAAAAATAATTAATTCTTTTTTCTTTTAACAATACTTTTAATTTTTTTATGTTTATATATTCAAATGTTTTCATCACAATTAAAATTGATTTATTGGCCCAATTTTTTATATATTAATTGTGATAACTTATTTGAATAAGTAAATTTTATCTAATTTGAAATTTTGTGTACTAATTTTCCAATTTTAATTTATTTTTCTTTCTTAAGATATTTTATATATTAAAGCGCATGAAATCGTTGATGAACAAGTTGGGATTGAACTAGGGTGGCAATCCATGTTTGGGTCATATGCTCATGTTTCAGGCCGACATGATATGAGTTTTTTTGGACACGAACACGACACGACACGGCACGGCACGGCACGGCACGACACGACACAACTTCATTGTTTTTTATTTAACACGAACACGACTTATTTAAAATACGACACGACACGAATAACCCAATTCTTAAATTTTACACTCAATTAGACATGACTTCGTGTAAAAAAGACCCGACACAAACACGACATATTATGTTAATTTTGGGTTGTGTCATTTCGTGTCATTTTTAAAATTGTCACTCCTAATTTGAACATACTTTAGGTGATAAAGAGAGCTATTCATTTGGCTAAATTGATAACATTAAAAAAAAATTAATATATAAAAGTTTTAGGTTGATAAATTAATTTTAATTGTGTTAAAATTATTTGAATAAATTAGACAAACATTAAAAACTATTGTTCAAAGAGAAGAATTAGCTCATTTGGTTCCTGAAGTTTGTCTCAATTTCATTTGGTCCCTGAAGTTTGTCTCTCTTTGGTCCTCAAAGTTTTTTGTCCTTTGTCAATTTAGGCCTTCTTTATAGGGATAGAGTTAGGCTTAAACTGACTTGGTGTGATATTATAAAAAAAAATATGATAACATGTGGTTTAACCGAGGATATTGCAACAAAGCAAAATGAAAAACTTGGATTCATGTAGTTGACCCCAAATAATTGGGGAAAGGCCTTGTTGAGTTGAGTTGAGTAGGGTTCAATGTGATCAAATTCAAACATTAGGGGATAAAGTGAAATTTACCTCAAATTTCAAGTGTCAAAGTGTAATTAATGCATTAAGAAGTAATTATAATTTTACTCTAACCATTATCTAAAACTATATTTTGAGAGTTTATAATTAAAAAAATGCACTTTAAAAAATGTAATATAAAAACAATGCACTTGTTAACATATTTATAAAAGTATTGCACTTTTTGAAATCATGGTTGGTAATCGAGTTTTTTAAGATGAAATCGCGGTTACCAACAACGATTTCAAAAAGTGCTTAACTGAGTCATTACTTAGTTCAACCCCATCATTAATTAGATTGAAATTGCGGTTGGTAACTGAGAATTCAATGAGATCGCGGTTCTAAACCACGATTTCATTGAAATCATGGTTTTAAACCACGATTTCAACTTACGAGAAAATTGAGTTAAGCTGAATTCGCGGTTTCTAATCGCGATTTCGTTGAATTTGCGGTTACCAAGAGAGAATTCAGTCTAATTAATGATGACGCTGACTAATTAATGACTCAGTAAGCATTTTTTGAAATCGTGGTTGGTAACCGCAATTTCATCTTAAAAACTCGGTTGCCAACCACGATTTCAAAAAGTGCAATGATTTTATAAAGATGTTAACAAGTGCATTATTTTTATAAATACATATTTAAAGTGCATTTTTTAAATAAAAAACTCTATATTTTGGGGTCCTTAGTGTCAATTACTTAATTATTCCAATGCTGAAGGTTACATATACCCATTAATGAAATTAAAATTCTGACAATTTTCTTTAACTTGATATTTTTTGGGCATGAGGTAACACAAAATGGCACACAAGTGCAAGCACAAGATGAGAATTTCTCTGTATACTATATGATATCCCCAAATGGGGTGGATGAGTTTCTATTTATAACCTAGGGAAGTGTGCACCGAGGGCAACACACTAAAGGGAAAAGACCAAAAAGGACAAGTAGAATCTAAAATTGTCCCGTTATAAGATAGGGCTTACATCATAACCTAATTATGAAAATAAAACAAGATAAAAGTATAGAAAATAATGGAAAATACTAATAAAGGATATAAACTATCTCAACGATGGAAATGTCCCTAAGGGCCAAAAGCTCCCCCCCCCCCCCCCCCCCAAAAAAAAAGAAAAAAAAGAAAAGGATCCTGTCACATTAGAGCAACTTTTTGCGTAATCTATTTGACTTTCCAAATTGACATAATCTACAGTTCTTACAGTCATCAATGTTTAGAAAAGGGCTAGAGCAGCCTTGAGGCATTTCCCTGGAAGAGACAAGGCATAACCCTTGATTTGGGAAAAATCATTCCCCCCAAAATAAAAAAAATTATAATAGAATCTTAAAAATAGTCTATCATCACAATCATTACAAAAACATCCATAATCAAAGCCAACACGACATTAATAGTTAATCATCTCCCAATATCCCATCATAATAAAAGAAACATACGTTGTGTCATCTATCATCATAATAAGATGTGTATATTTACACGTATATTAAGTTTAAATATACATATTATTGCCTCAATTTTTTTTATAGTCCAGGTGTAAATTGAGGCTTACGCTTTGGCGAGCTTCTAGGCGCTATAGCCTTATTCATCTATATCGAAGGTTTGGGCGTAGGTTCTAATGTTTCCCTCTGCCGCTATAGTCTCGCCATGGCAACTTGACGCTGCGCACGCTATTTGAACATTGATAGCCATCTTAAGTACATATAAGGCATCATCATCACCAATCTTTATACTTATACTGAGACGTGAATTCCATTTATAATTAATATTCACCACACTAATTGTTATTACCTAACCAACCGAATATAGTGATCCAATTATGTATTCGCCCGATAGATCAAAGTATCAGATATTTTGCGTATGTGTCCATTAGTTATAACATGCTTAAGAGTTTTAAGTAATCATAATAACCATGAGACATTTATTGTGTGGGAGGGCAGTGAATGCCGAGATGGGTTTAAGAAGATCGTCACTCTAGGATCGAGACATAACCTGCCTTGAAAGAGATTTTGACAAGAGAATCACAACATAAGTTATAGAGAAAGAGCAAGCACTTTTCAAGGGGTAAAGATTACATTATAGTGTAGGCACCAAAGTTGTAGGAGGGTTATAGGTGGAGTGAATTATCTTAATAGGTTTTCACAGGTGAATGTTGAGGATAACTACAAAAGATAATGGGAGTGCTGAAGCCGAGCTGGTGTAATGAATGGGGAATGTTCTTAAGGAATAGCAGACTGCAAAGAATGTTTTGAGATCTTAATAGAGGTTTAATGTCTTTGGGATTAGAAAGGCATTAACTAGGGTATGATAGCTTAACTAGGGCATTAACTAGACTACAAAGAATGTTTTGGGATAATATCTCAGTTGTTAGTACCTAGATGGTTTGTTGTATCTACTAATTGGGATTAAAAAGGCATTAACTAGGGTATGATAGCTTATCAGATGATATGGGAGGTATTGTTGGGTCGGCTGATGTGACAGGGAGTAGGATGCTTTGCAGGTTAGGTCTCGTCTCACTTAATGTTGCAAGTGATGCTGTTAGAAGTGGTTGAAATGGGCCTCGATGGTTGTCAAGTGTGGCCCATGCTCTTGTATTAAGGTAGTTGGCATGTGTGAGCTAACAAGCCTTGCTTGCTCTCCAATCTCCATGCCATAACCCTTCAAGTTCCCAAGCACAAACAAAATGCTGTCAAATAAATCTTAAAGGCTCACTTGAGTTCTGCCCAACTCATTCCCCAGTATCATGGGATTTGAAACACAAATAGAAAAACCTAAAGTGAAAGTTCATACCTGGTCATCGAGTCGCCCGAGAGGATTGTGGTCGTTGACAGGGAGGGAAGCGAGATCATTTAGTAGAGTGGAATCTAGTGTGTAATCCTAAAGAAAATATGGTTTGGGCATTGATAATTTAATTTTAACTATCCAAGTCTTACTAGGCAAACAGTTATGAAGGTTTTCTAGAGAAATGGGACTCTTTGATGAAAAATTATCAGACAAAACTACGGGACCTTTGAGTATGGTTGGGATTCAAAAGTACTGGAGCATGGGTCATATAGAAGCCCGTGGAAATATATATCCCAAGGAATTGAGTCTTTTTTGAGAGATGTCTCTTTAAAGGTGGATAATAGTTCTTAAATTCGTTCTGGAGAATATCTGGAGAGGTGAAGTATCTCTTGACCGTAGTTCAGTTATTTCTTGGAATTTACAATTTATAAGATATCAGAGTGAGGAGTTTTGCAATTTGTTTTTCCTCTATTAAATACGATTGAGGGCTGTCTGTTATTCCCCGAGACGGAGGTTTGTAGGGATTGGGTTTTGAATTCTCTTGTGCGTCCTTTCATTTCTTAATTGATGACCCTTCTATACCCGCTTTTGTACCATCCATAGTCATTTATTCAGCTGGAATTCTGATTAAAATCCAGGTATTGGCTTGGTTGGTGGCTCTGGAAAAAGTCAATACTTGCAATATGTTGCAAAGATGGCCAGCTGCAAGAATAGTGGGAAAATTTTGACTAATTCTTATCCACTGCCCACATTCTTATTATCTATCGAATAAGATCTTTAAAGGGACAATTTGAGTCATCTTCTTATCCTTTACACATATTCTTGTTCTCTATGGAATAAGATCTTTAAAGAAATAAAGATTAAAACATCACTGTAACCTTTCCCAAAGATGGGGTGATTTGATGCTTCTGGAACCTGTTCATTGGCTATGTTTTGGCCTAGATCAAAAGGAATAACATAATTTTTGAAGAAAAAGTAGTGTTTAAGGAGTGGTTGTGGGAAAAGGTTAAATTCAGAGCTTCCTTTTGGGCTTCTTTTATGAAACCTTCCAAAAGTTACCTTCGATTCTTGCTGCAATTGAGTTGGGCAAAAGGCAAAAGCTTTATTGCCTGTGGTTGATTCAAGCAGGAATTGGAGGGGGCTGGGGAGTCAAATTGGTTGCAGATTTTTAGTGTCTTCGTTTTGTGTCTTGGGGGATTCTGGAATATTCTTTTCGGTAATTTTGTTTTATCTTCTCATGCACACTCACCGCGGAATGCTGGTCCTACTCATGTAGTTTTCCATGTTTCTGATGAAAAAGAAAGATATTTTAGGGCTCTGATTCCCATGAACTTATTATTAACCTTTGCCAGCTGTGTGGGGTTAAAATGGGTTGAGACGACGGAGGAGAATTAATGGATCGTGTGTGTTAAATTGTCAAGTACTTTTGAATAATTTTTTTGGCTTATTTCAGAACCTTTTGATTGTTACAAGGAATCTAAAAGTTGTGGTTATTATACTTGCCTATTTTGCAGGCAACAGAGGATAGGTACAAAAACAAAGGAGCGTACATTGTTTTGGAAGCCCCTAACTTTGATACTCCAGTGTTCCATAGTTTTGAAGCTATCACTCCCAGGCCCAAGGTATGGGTTCCTACTCATCTCTACTATAGGAAAGATAATGTAAAATTATGTTCGACTGAGAATTATTTCTGGAGAGAAATTTTCTCTATACATGTTCTAGAAAATTACAAAATCATCCTATTTTACCTCTTTTTTCCAACTCAACTCAACTCAACAAAGCCTTTTCCCAATTATTTGGGATCGGCTACATGAATCCTATTTGAACGCGTGGCACAACCCTTCCTCCTCGGGGAGGGGGGGGGGAGTTTTTTTTTTTTAAATTTTTTTTCAACAAGTTAATTTAATTTATTAGGATTTATCTTTTATTTAGTTCCCTATTTTAAGTAGGTTATTTAGTTATCTACTTTAATTAGGATACTTCCTCCCCAAGCTACTATTGGGCTATAAATAAAAGTTTAGGCTCTCATTTGTAATTAGTTTCCACTCTCTTCATTATGAGTTAATGAGAAAATAGTGCCTTTAAGCAATATATTGAGATTTCTTGTTTTTGTTCGTGTGATTTATTTACGCTTCCGCATCCTAATTCACATCAAAGTGGTATCAGAGCCAGATTTGCTATTAGAGGATACAATATGTGATAACGGTGGATACGCGAAGCAAGCAGATAAACAAGCGTGTTGAACGCTTGGAAAAATGATTTGGAGAGATCAAGGGGATGCTCCAAACCCTCCTCGCCGGAACTGCGCCCATGGTGGCTAGCGACGACATTGTTGCATCACCTTTGCAACAAACCCAAGTCCAATCCAATAACCTAACCCTACCCGCCAAAATTCCAAACACAACCACTGCCCAAATAAATTTGCATTCACACCACCTAAACCCTAGGCCACCTTGCAACCCAACCCACCACCCCCGACCCTCGCAGACCACCGACGACCCTCGTCATGGCTGTGAGATGCCGGTCAGAGCTCCTGCGCATTAAAACCCACGACTCTATCACCTAATAACCAAACCCTTTCCTTAAACCCTAGTTTCGCCAACCCTTACTCGATCCCACCCCCACTCTGCACCAGCCTTAGCGACTCTCACTGTCAATACAAGGCCCTTGCCAAAGCTCTAGCGAGGAGAGGGAAGCACCTGTAGACAACCAAGGCATATTGTGCTTGACTGCCCGTACCGACATAGGGAACGAAGGGAAGTACCGGTTCCTCCACTACACCACCATCGAGCCATTGACCAGCCCGCGTTATACGCCTTCCCACGTCCTCCCGAGGTAGTGGGGCAGGGTTATGATGATAAATCGTCGAAAGAAGAATTGGATGATCTGTTTGTTGGAGTCGACATTGATTTTAATGATGTATCCTGTCTTATTCGTATTTTGGAGAAGACTATGCACGAGGACATGCACTTGGAAGTACTTGTCTTTGAGTGTAAACTTGACTCTGATACCTTTGTTGACTAGCTTGACATCGTAGAGAAGGTAATGCAATGGGTATCGGGGAATTATATGTGTCCAATTAGTAGCGACAAAATTGTCCGGTCATGCCAAAGTTTGGTGGAATGGGTTGTGTTAAAGGCGTAGGGAGAGAGGAAAAAAGTCATTGTGATTTGGGGAAAAATGAAGAAGTATCTTTGGGTGGATGTTATTCCTCCTACGTACGAGTGGGATTTATTCACTCGCGTGCATGCATTACAACAAAATTTGATGGCATTATCGATTACACTAAGCAGCTTCATATTCTCTACACGCGGGCTAACCTTTACGAGTCGAAAGACAGAAAATTAGTATGTATATCATGGTTTGCAGTGGCGTATTAAGTCTAAATTGCAATTGAGGGACATTGCGACACTTGAGAAGGCCACGGAATATGCGAGAAAAGTGGAAGAGTACTTGAAATTCTCTACTAGCACTCCAACTGCTAATACAGGTGTAGAGACTGCACCCACCATGGAGAAGCCTACTCCGACCCTGACAACAAACTTCAAGTGCTATGATTGTGGCACCTTCGGCCATAGAGCATCAGAATGTCCGAAGAAGGTGACCGAGGGAGATGTGGTAGAAGAGGAGAACAACGGTGAACCAACCGAGGAGAGTTTTTTGATCACCTGTGTGCATGTACCGCCCGAGACGAACGACATCGCGTTTTAGCGCTCGGAATGAGCTTTTCAAAAAAGGGGGGGAGTGACCCTACATGTGGTCCTCGCTAGATGCACTTGAAGGAGAAGATGAAAGATGTTCCAAATGGCTCATACATTGTGGATCGATTTGGTACAATCTTTTTTGGAGGTGAAACCATGTTGCGTGAGGATCGTTATGACATTAGCCCTAGGTTGTTTTTGTTCTTTGATGACGTAGAATTGCTACATCAACATTTTTGTGAGAAAATGCCAAAAATTTACAAAAAGCCACATCATCGCTTACTCAGTGGCGTGTCCAAAATGAATAAATTTAGTCCACTGTTTTTGTGTTGAAAAAATTATATTACCTCTATTATGAAAAATAGACCTTGCATATTTCATACCTAGTCATTTTGTTAATGCTCCATTGGCCCTGGAATCGATCAAAGACCTTTGAGTGATCTCTTTTTCTTGTATGAAAGCCCCAAAATGGTTCTATTTATGTGTTCCAACTATTATCAACAAAACATAAAAATATAAAACTGGTTGTTAGACAATTTGACTTAAAAATACCAATCAAGTACAAATAAAATTTACGATTTATATATAATCAATATATGTATTATATAGACATATGTCTCACCGCTACAAGGGATAATATAACGGTCGAATGACCCTAAGTTTTGTCATTTATTCATGATAGGATCTCAAACAGGGGTGGGCCCAAAATATTTAAAAGCTGGAATAAATATAATACTAATAAATTTTAGCAATCTTGATAAAGTACTATATTTTACAACAATAATCCAATTACCCCCTTAACTCTTACACAAGTGCGCCCATAATCTCAAAAGATTTTTGATGGTATTGTTGGCAGTAAAGAAAGATAATTCACTGCAAGCACCAATTGTTGCACACGAAAAAATAATTTGAATTCTTGTGCAAAAAAAATATAATTCACTGTATTGATTAATAATTGGACAATGAACATAACAAGGAGCTGAAGCCTCAGAAGATGTTTTAGAAACATAAATGGGTAATCTTAATTTTAGATTACAATATGTGTGTGTATTGTTTAGATATTAATTTTTTTTATTTTTATGCATATTTGTTATATATATATATATATGTTGCAATTTATAGCTTTATTCTTTTATATTTTTATATTATGTTGGAAAATAAGTGGCTTTTTGGTTCTTTCTTAATAGAAAAAAAGTCGCTTATTCGACGTTTTCCATCCATTTTGGGGATAAGGGTGCATAATAGCATCTTCAAGTGTTTGGCCTTTTACATGGCCAAAATGGGTTTTGGAAAATTAGGAACTACGCAAAGGTAGAACACCATAGAAACAAAGTATTAGGAAGGGTATCTTAGATTCAAAAATTAATTCTTAGCTGTAAACACGTGTAAATAATGGTAGTTTCTTGATTGTATATTTGACTCCTATAATTATTGAATTTGAAGTATAATTATTGACTTCAAATCCCATAATAATAGGAGTCAAATAGGAGTAAAATTTACAATTCTATAATTTTAGAACTCAAATATACAATCAAGAAACTACCATTATTTACACGTGTTCACAGTTAAGAATTAATTTTTGAATCAGCTGAGACATCCTTGCTAATATACCCCCGCAAGCCGGTGCTCCCATTGGAGACGTCAATCTTGGACTGAAGAACATAAAGCCCCTGACGAGAGAGTGGTTTAGTGAGAGCGTCATCAAGTTGATCCTTTGATGAAACACGGAGAGTACCACTAGCGACTTGCTGAAACATGGGAAACATGTATCTTGAGAGGACGTGGAGGATGATATGTAGGGCGTAATGGTTCTGAGAGAGGGTAGCAGGGCGTTGAGAAGAAGACTGTCTTGGTGCCTTCAGTGAGAATTCTCTGGGTTGGGAGTGGTCTGACCATTTACGGTAATGGTTTGAGGAGGGCATGGGTGAGTTCCATCAATAAGCCCATTGATATCGTAGCCGATAAGTGTTTGGAACTGTGCTTTCCAAGATGAGTTTTAAGGGAGCTTGGGCAGCGACATTAATGATGATAGGGGGAGGATTGGTAACAGGAGCAGTTGCTTGTGTGGTGGCTGCAGAGGATGTGATTGAGCCAACAGGTGATGACATATGAACCATGGTGTTTGAGTTCATGTTGAGGGAGAAAGCAGGAGGAAAAGAAGGTATACAAGAGGCTAGGGTTTCACTCGTTTGAGTTTAATGAGCTCTGATACCATATAAAGATATAAGAGTAAACTACTTATTTGACCCTTAATCTATCACGATTGTTCCAAAATGACTCATCAATTATGAAAAGTGTCAATTAACCTTCAAACTATCAAAACAAATTTAAAATGGCCCTTCTGTTCATTTGGACAGTTAAAGTTTACAAAAGTAAGTCATGTGCTTCGCTCATGATCCATTTTGAGATAAAAACTAAAATATTGGAGGCCAAAATAGTAAGTTACCTTTCATTTAAAAAAAAGTATCTTCTTCTCTCCCACTAAACCCACTCTTCTATCTTCTGCAACAACAAATTATCTCGCTCCTCTCTCTCTCTCTCTCTGAGACACAAAAGTTTAAAAGTTTCAATTATCTTTTTCATTCAATTATCAACAAAAATCAGCTTTATTTTTTAACCTAATTGGCACAGATCTATCTCAAAACCAAATCCTATATATATGTGTGCGTGTGTATAGCGGGGTGTTCGGAGGAGGCTGGGGCTGCCGGTGGGCGTGATAGAGGTCGGCGGGGTTTTTGGTGGGCGAGCAGGAGGGTGGAGTGGGGTAGTTACAGGAGGAGGGTGGTGTGGGATAGTTACAGGAAGGAGTGGGGGTTTAGGAGGGTGGAGGTTTGCAGGCTCTGTTTTGCAGTGAGTGTGTGTGTGTGTGTGTGTGTGTGTGTGTGTGTGTGTGTGTGCGCGCGTGTGTGTGTGAGAGAGAGAGAGAGAGAGAGAGAGAGATGGTTTGGGGTAAGGTGATGTTATATTTTTTCCCCTTTTTCTTAGTTTAAAAATAAATGTATTTAAATCAAATTACATTTATATCCTTAGAAAAGTCGTGTGCCAAGCACATGACTTCTGTCAACTTTAACGGTCCAAATGGACGGAAGGGCCATTTTAAATATGTTTTGATAGTTTGACGACTTAATTGACACATTTGATAGTTGAGGGGCCATTTTGGAGCACTCGTGATAGTTTAAGGGGCAAATGAGTAATTTATTCCAAGAAATAACAAAAGAAGAAAATTGAGAATAGCTCATCACTTTCATTAACACACTCTTGATATATATATATATATATACTAGTGGAATGTCCGTGCCTGAAGGCACAACGAAAATTTCGAAAGCACGTAATTACAAAACGGTGAAAATTTTCGAAGTACATAATTTCAAAACGGCAAAAAAAGAGTAGTTTATAACAATTGGCCATAATCTCCTTTGTTTATAAACTATTCACACTGCTTAACAAACAACAAATAGTCCAACAACATTCAAAAAATTTAAAATCAAACAAATTCACATATAATATGAAATATACAATATTCATCAAATGAATTCTCATTGTGTTTCAAAAAAACAAAGTGTTAAAGTTTTAAAAAAATTGGGCAGAGTCTCCTTTGTTTATTGGACTATCCACCCTTCTCAAGGGATAACGACAAATCCAATAATATAAAAAAAAAATTCACCTAACAAAAGCTTCAATGAAATAAACATCTTAAAAAAATAAATATATATCAATGGAAGCCCCATAGCAGCTCCGTGGCAGCCCCATAGCAACCCATAGCATCCCTGTAGTAGCTATTACCATAGCAGCCCTGTATTAGCCCCGTAGCATCCCCGTAACATCCCCGTAACATCCCATAACAGTCCCGTAGCAGCCCAATAAAATTCCCGTAGCTTCCCCATAGAAGTCCCGTAGCATAAAAATTAAGTCCATGTTTGATTAGTCTTGGATTAAAACCTGAAATGAAAAGAAAAAAAAAATTAGTTTGTTCCCAAAAACATTGTACGTTAGCAATTCAAATTTCGAGTGGCAATATGCATATATGCAGCAACAGCAATATGCATATATGTAGCTTCGCTGCAGATGCATATATGCAATATGCATATATGTAGCTGCATATATGCATATTGCATATATGCATCTCCTTTGATATTATAAATACACATCAATCCGAATTACCAAGAAAATTAAAAATAAATACCAAATATAAAGTACCTTCGCTGTAATAGCGGTTCAAAACAATAAGGTGTTTCAAGGAAAAAAACTCAAATAGCTTAAATAGAAGTTAAAAACCCAAATAACTCAAAGCACAAACAACTCAAAACTCAAACAGCTTAATAACAGTTTAAATGATACTTCTAAAGGCGTCAATGAAACTAATAGTTTACAAATAGTATATATGAAAGCATCCCCAAATACTAATTAATCAAATTATTAAATGACAATGAATTCATAAATATCATAAAAAATATAAAACACATTGAAACCATATGGGTGCGGAAGCAAGATACCCATTAATCAAAGTATGTATATGGGAATGTCTACGTGCCTTGAATTCAATTTAAACCCCCTTAAAACAAAAAAAAAAAACCATTGAAAGGTATAAACAAAAGGAAAAGTTCACTAACTAATCCACTACTTAGCATTAGAATATGAATAGCATTTCCATATAATGAAAAGAATATATTAAATAGTCGAAAGAAAATAAGCATTGTAAGAGTTTCAAAACCTCGTATCTCAGAAGCTTTAAATCCAATGAATTTCCAACCTCAGATGCGGAGTCAAATGGATTCTTCAACCTCTTAAATGAGTGGCCTATCAAATATAGGTTCCAAGCATTAAAAAATGTGTGTGTGTGTGTGTGTGGGGGGGGGGGGGGGGGGGGGGGGGGAAGAGAAAAACAACCCCAAGTGAAGGTAAACTACAAAAAATTGAACACTCAAGTAGGAAATTAGAGTCCCTGTATATAAAAAAAAGCTTTTTAGTAAATGAAAAAACAACTCATTAAATTCAAAAACCAAATCAATAGTTGTGTAGTACCATGGAGTAAATTCAAAAACCAAATCAACATGGATTAACCATATTTAGCCCTACAAAAAAATATAAATTAGATAAATAATTAAACACTACTTAGATCTACATTAAAGCGAGAGAATATACCTTGAATATCAACACGGATTAACTGAAGTCGTCTCGCATGTTCCACTATAATAATTGTATGTAGTTTTCAAAATGTGCCTGATACAAAACATAAAAAATAGTTAGTCAATTAAAATAGCTATCAAAATTCATCCAAATTGTCTAAATTCATCAAGAAAATTCACATATAAAATGAAATATACAATATTCATCAGTTGACTGTATCTAACAAAAGTGTCAATTTTTAAAAAAATTGGACATAGTTTTCTTTGTTTATTGGACTATCCACCATGTTTAAGAGGAAACAACAAATCCAACAATATAAAAAAAGAATCCCAAATTGGATGTAATCCAACAATATAAAAACATCCACAAAGTCTTACATATTGATGTAATTCAAATAATAGGAATGGAAAAAATTGGATATAAAAATGGGATTCAATAAACATCATAAAAAGTAATAGTAATTATCCATTTCAATATGGAAAAGATTTGGGAACATGTCCCACGGGATTTGTAAAGATGCTCATGTGCCTCATCGGTGTAGGTAGTAAGAGTTCAAGAAATAGATACCGAACAATTCAATTCATAATTGAACAATTCAATTCATAATTGGTCAGATCTTCATGTCGAACAACATAAAGCAACTATATCCTCGATAAAAGAAATCAATAGCATAAATTATCAAAACTAATGAAAAAGTTTTCCAAAAAAAATCATATATTTTCTAAAAGGTTTCCCAAAAAAAAATCAATTGATTATTTTGTCAAGCATATGCAATTCAACATGTGAAAAAAAATCTTCAAGAACTACTAAATTCCTAAATTATAAAAGCAAAAGTAGAAACTAACAAAAATTATTCAAAATAAAAAAACACTCTCAATATTGGAAGTAATCTTTGAATAACCCAACCCATACACTATTGAAAAAGTAAAAAAACACTCCCAAAACTAACAAAAAATATTCAAAATCAAACCACAAATGGATTTTACAAATTATAGAACCAGACCAAAAAAATGCCTCTAATTTGATCTAGCAAACCCCCAAATCTAATTTCGAAACTCTAAATTCAAGAATATCACAAATTCTCAGTGGGTGTAACCCATATTTCTAAAACAATGCATAGAGAAACAAATATTACACCTTGAATCATTGATAGATCTGAATGAAAAAAAATCGAACAATCAGAAATTTAGAAATCGCACCTTGAATCATTGAAGACGCAAAATTTGTGGAAAGATCTGAAGAAAATGGCAGCATCAATGTGTGAGTGTAGAAGAAACAAATATTATTGATAGATCTGAAAGAAAAAAAATCAAACAATTAGAAATTACCCTCCCAAATCTCAGTGGTTAGATCTGAAGAAATTACAAAATCTAAGTGGGTTAGATCTGTGCATGTGTGCGTGAGTGATCTGTGTGTGTGTGTGAGAGAATTATCTGTGTGTGTGAGAGTTATCTGTGTGTGTGTGTGCGTGTGTGATCTTTGTGTGAGTGTGATCTTTGTGTGAGTGTGTGTAGGCGCAGAAGCGTGGAGGCAGGGGCGGCCGGAGCGTGGAAGGCAGGGGCTGGGAGCGGGGGGCGGCGCGAAAGTGGAAAGATGGAGAGGGAGAGAGGGGGTAGCGGGGAGGGGAGAGAGGGGCAGCGTGGTTGAGAAAGGGCGGAGCAGGGGAGAGGGATCGGGAGAGGTGGAGGGCGGCGGCTGGATGGATCGGGAGAGGTGGAGAGCGACGGTGGGCTTGTAGTTTTAGGGCTTGGGTTGAAAAGGAGAGATGGCAGAAATGAGAGAGAGGAATGAAGAGTCTGGGGTAGGGTTTGAGATTGAATGAGTTATTATCTCATTTGTCACGTCACAATGGGTATAATCCTACGTGGCACAATCTCAGGCCCTTAGATCGCCCCAAAAAATTCGTTCTCAACCGTTGATTTTTTGGAACAGTAAGACACCCCCCTCACATATATATATATATATAAACACTTCTAGGAGACCACTTCAAATTCCCTAATTATAGGAGTCAAATATACAATCAAGAAACTACCATTATTTACAAGTGTTTACCACTAAGAATTAATTTTTGAATCAATTGAGATATTTGTCCTAATAAAAAGTTTGGGTGTGGCAATTAACTTATTTCCCGGGGTAAAAATGCTTTTTTACTCTAGATTTGGGCTGATAACTGGGTAAAACTATTTTGGCGCATCGTCTGGACAAAATGAGTATAGATCTAAATAACACGAGTGACTAACAAATTAGAAATTGGCCAAATAATGAGTACCAAAGGCGAAATGAACCAGAAAAGTACTTGTAAATAGTGCTATCAAAAGTACCTAAAATAGATAATACATATTTATGTGAGCACCGAACCTGACGTAATGTCCCGATGACAGGCAAATCCTTACTATGATTTTGAGGATGTGATCGATTCTGATGAGGAGCTGGATTTGGCTTCGATGGTGGCATCTTCCTGAGGGAAGCCCATCATCTACAATCATTTGAATATTAAATTTGTATAATTTAATATTTTTTACATGTATTTAATTCATGCTGCTGCTGTGTGTTAATTATATATTGCTGGAAGGGTATTCATTTTTTGTTCATCCTGCCCTCTTCAAATGTAGAATTATGTATTAAGTTTCATACCGGGCAGTGACTGAGTAACGAAAATTATTTTTTGTTTCATAAATTCTCTCTACATGTTGGCATTAAAATTTTGAATCTCTAGTTGAGATAAATGCGCGTGATTATTTTCGTTCCCTATATTTGTATTTCAACCTGCAGCCTGTTTAGTTAGTTGTTTGTTTGTTTTTGCATTTTACAATAGCTCGTTTAGGAAATTATTTAGATTCTATCTAGTTCTCTACAAATATCTTCGATACCATGACACTCCCTCTGTCCTAAATTAATAGTCTTGCATTTCTTCTTGGGACGTTCACTTTCTTTTCTTTGGTGTAATAAACGAACTAAATCCCACGATAATGAACAAGTTTCGATCTTGACCGTGATTGAGTACGTCCTTAAAAAATCTTTTTTAAATAGGGACTATTAATTTGATATGGAGCTAGTATATTATTTGGGCTCGTCCCTTTGATTAAGGGTGTTTTTTTATTGGAACCCAACTTTTCTTTCTACACACCATTTGTAAATTTTTAAAGCTTTTAATATAAAAATGCATAAAAAACAACTAATTCATTTCACTTAAGCCACCGTGACAAGTTTTTACATCAAAATGGTAAACAAATTCAATAGGTTTCAGCAAAAGCTTACCAAAAATGCATCAAAATTTGGGTTATTACAAATATTAAGGCTCTGTTTGGTTGCGCAAATTATTTAATTATGTAAATTGGTTTATTGTGAATTAGTGAATTGCAATGAGTGAATTTGAAATGAGTTTAAATTTAATTTTTGGTAATCTGGAATTGATGTTAAGATTTAATTAGAAAAAATAAAAACGAATGGAGAGAGAGACTACGGATAGGGATGAACATATTTTAAATGCTTCAGTTTCAGATTTTAAACGTACTAAAATAGGTCAATTAATGAATGATTTTATTAGTGAAATCAAATACAATTAATAGATTAATTTGTAAATGAACAAATTTATAAATAGAATAATTTATAATTTTGAACAATTAAATGGGGTCTAAAAGAATTGAACAATATTGGAGTAAAAATTTAACATGATTCTGCAATCATGATGGAATCAAATGATGAGTCTCGATGCACAATATTAAAAGCGAGGTGCTACAACTCTCGAAATAAGAAAACTTTATGTAATGCACAATTTTAAACTAAATTGTTATCAAATGTGTGTGTCGATAACAAGTGATTTGTGACTCCATTATTTATTAATCGACGCATATGTATTTTGCTCCAATTTTATGCATAAAACTACTCTTCAAAATATATTCCCGGCATCTTTTTACTGATAGCAATGAGATATTGCATGCTTTGGATGGAAGCTGTAGCGCCCGCCTATTTACAAGGCTTTTATTGCCTTTGAGAACGAATTCAGGTTGCACAATGCGGTGAGTCTATAATTTTCCATTTTAAAATGGTATTTTCCTCGACCCAATTTTTCATTCTACAAACCTTTTTATTAATTATTTAAAGCTGAAAAGTTCTCCACCAAATAACCACTACAACCTTTTTATTTCACCCCAACAATTAAAACCTCTGAATTGAAGTTCTTAAATTAACTATTTAACAGTATTAACAGATCCAAAACCTAACCAATTTTTGGCCAACAAAATCTAACACAACTGAAGCTTATGTATAAATAAGTCACCTCATCTAAAAATGTAGAATTTAGTGTGCCAATGTCCTAGAAAGGTGTGTGTGTGTGGGTTAGTAGGTATAGGACATACTCGGAATTAAAGGCCAATTAAAATTTCTCTTGTTTAAAAACGCAACAACGACTGATTTGCACAAATAATTTCAAATTCGCTCACTCAATAAATTTATCCAATTTTAGTTCAAGAAAAGTGTTATGATATCATTCAAATCTAATTCAAAAGCCTTTGAGTTCAATTGTATTATAACAAGTTGATAAATTTACTTTTAAATATTCAAGTATATTTGTGATTGGGTGAGATCTAGCTAAATTAGTTCAATTAAATTGTAATTATCTGAGATTTAAACATCTAGAACACCAAGATGTACGGAGAAAAATCCCATCTAAAGGAAGAAACCTCAAGACGCTACAAATAATACAGTAGAAAATGAAGATGTTACAAGTATCAACAATTTGACCTAGTCTAATTTCCTTCACAAGTTTTCATAGTGACCAAATCCTCAATACTCACATCCGAAGCTCTTTTGTAGAGAGTAAAATCCACTCCAATTAGCTTCCACATATCCAATTTGAAGAGAACATCTTCAATTCTTCAGATCTTCCTCCCTGTTGACATCTTAAGTGAAGATTTTCAATGACAAATGATGAAGGATAGGTTTTTTAAGGTTGATTTGACGGATCACTCAAAAATCTCTAACAAAATATTTCAATTTGAAGTGAGGAAAAACAAATCTCAATTAGATTTTCTAGAGAGAGAAAAAGCTCTTAGATTTATAAAATTCATAAAGGGAAATGAGAGTTCTAATAGAAAAGTGAAGTCAAAAGGCTTTTATAGTGAAGTTTTCAGTTTTTCGGCTTCTGCGAAGTCCGTGCACATGAATGTTAATAGTGGGCAAAATATGACATTATGGTCACATTCGTGCAAATGGGGGCATTTTTCATCTCCGTGCCCACGTGGCCGTTGTTCGTATGTCTGGCAACACAAAATTACCGAAATATCATTTTGAAGGATATTTCGAAGTAAATGATTCCGAAAGGCCCCTTTTGCACATGTTTGAGAAATATGATATTTTGATGATAAAAACAAATATATAAAATGTGGAAAAACCTACAGTAAAGGTTTGGGAAACCTAAAGTGTGTCAATGTCAATAATATACCCCATCCGAAAAGGTCCAAAAGTCCACCCGAATTTTGAATCTGATCAAGACATGTAATGAAAGCCGACTCGGATGTAGATAGATGCATGTAAGGAAATCGAGCTTCTAGACACACAAGGTTGTCAAGGATAGGTTTGTGGACTAAAATAAAACTCCTATACGTCTGACAAATAAAATATTTTGACACGAAATAAGCCTAGAAATACTTTTATGCATTCTCATTTCCCCTTTTGGCTATTCCGTGGCAAAATCCCACATTAGCCCCAAAAGCCAAAATACATGCAAATTTCACCATATACAAATAAAATTCCAATCTACAATCTACATCACCCACAAGCTATAAAGGACAATATAGACTAATACTAGACAAAAAGAAACACATACTTTATGTATGATATTAACTAAGAAGCTTAAGAGCCTAAGCCAATGATGAGATACCTGCAAAACTCAAACAACACAAAACCATCGAACAGGTAACCTCCATATGAAAGCAACCACGTGCATAGGAACTCCCACTTAAAGCCCACTAGTACTGAATGTTTTGAATTCAATACTTATTAAGGACTCACAAATGATTTGCATATATGACAATAATTACCGCCACGATTTTCCACTCCTCTTCCTATGCCCAACAAGTGATGGTCGCTCCAATTTAGGAAAACTTCCGCACAACCTCTAAGGGCTCGGTATCCACCGATCTCGATTGGTGAACGACGCCTACACGAAATCCTACGTGCTCACCTTCTTCAATGTAGAAGATCAATAGGAATTTGTAAACGTAAAGTCTACTTTAGTTGCATAGAGTTGACAAGCTCTTTAAAACCGAAGGAGTCCTTGCAAAACCAAATTAGGAGTTTGAAAAAATTTGGGCTTCAATTGAAATACTCGTGCGAATGTGTTTAAATTGATTTTTTTTTGTGAAAAAGGTCCATTCAAACATGTTTTTCATAATAAATGCCCTTATTTAAACCAAGGAGAGCCCTCGTTTGAACGTGAGCTTTCGATAGAGGGACTCTCGAACGATAAAACCTCCGGTCGAGGGACATTTTTTATTGTTAGTGATCCCTCATTTGAAACAATCTTCAATCAAGGGTTCCTCATTTGAAGACTAACTTCGATCGAGGTCTTCTACCTAAAAAGCAGGCTCTCGATTAAGACCATTTCGATCGAGGGAGTCCTCGTTCGAACGAGGTTCCTCCATAAAGAACCTTGACAAAATTTGTTTAAAAAATGTTTTAAAATTTTCCAATAATGGTTTTCATAAAAGTCATATTCTGTCACTTCTAATCAACTAAAATAAAATACAAGGAATTAAAAAATTTAAAAAATCGTTACCTTTAGCAAATCTCTATTTTGTATTGTAGTTGGCCTATTCAATATGATAATCTCAATCACGATGCCTTTGCCTTTTATCTTCATGTGTTGTAGATTATAACTCTATAGACTCGATAAAAAGATACAATGACACAAAGGCTTGTTTTGGAATTAATTAAACACAAAACTAAAACATAAAAGGAGTGTAAAACATGTCCTTACAAATCTCCCCATTTGGGTATTTCAGGATAAAACCCAAAATCGAAAAGATAAAACAAATGTCCGGATAAAAGATTCCTATACATCAATCTACCTGATACAAATACCTGCGATACTCGATAGAGATGTATGGCCTCTTCCACGAGACCTGTATGTCGTTCACACTTAAACACATACCCTTGTGAAGTATTATAGGTACAAGATATGTATATAAAAATGACGAAATTTAAAAATACAATGCATGCTTTAACCACTTGCCTTAAATATATACTCCTCACAAATCCATTTGTGTGTTCGCCCGAGGAATCCTTAATTAGTGTTTGTCAATGCTGATGTTTTCAATCTTTTCGATCTTGGTTCCATAGGAACATGTCAGAAAGATTGAGAAATAAAACCATATAATTTGATTCGTTCTCAATATCCATGAGATGATCATCTTAGGGTTCCATCATTTACAGGAACAACTGTAGTGAGAAGCAAACCAGGAAGGATTAAAATTTAACTGCCTAATTGTACTCATTATGCAAATATTTCATTTTGCACCAGTGTCTATTAAAACCCTCTTGGTTTGGTAACCCACCATTAACTACTTTATTTATGAATTTCATGGTAACATAAATACATGTTCCACCGAGATAAAATTTTGTAACTTTCTATCCTCTTGCCTAGAACACAAATATTTACCTCAGCATTGACAATTTATTCAGATTGACATGAAAGAACCAAAGACTAACCTAGTGGATAAATCAGGAATGCAAAAGCAAAAACAACAGTTGGACCAAAGAATTCCATTTCATTATAAGGTCTCAATTGAATAGATCAATTGGGTTTGATTGTGTCATAACTCTATAATTCAGATTAGGTTTATCTTTAGATGAACCACATTGATGATATTAACCCCAAAAAATAATCTGTATGTACAACTAGGCCGTGAACAACCAACTATCGCACTATAAAAAATGAATATATTCGATCTATGGTCGTTGGGGTCTTCCATATTTTCTATTTTTGAGGTTTCTTTCGATTTCTTAGCAACAATTGATGACAATATTATGCATAAATAATAGACACATGTAATAAATAAGAGAATACTAAAGATTCGATCCATATAATTTCTCAATTATGACACAAGGTACTTATTATATCGAATAAGTACATTTGATCTAGTAGAATTATTTTTTTGTATCCAGAATAATACCGAATAAATAAATAAATTAAATTTCGGGAGGCTTCATGAAGTGATTCTTTAGAAGTTAAACTTCCATTTGTACATATTTCAAGAAAGAGTATCCGTTCAAGAAAGGCTCCAGAGAATGTTGATTATAAATGAGAATATTGGTTACGAAGAAAGACGAAGGTGGAATCGTATTCACATACATACGAATTTTATAAGAAAAGAATAATATTTGATTTCTTTTTGAAAAAGAAGAACTGAATTTATTTAGAGTAATAAGACTATTCCAATTACGTTACTCGTGGAGAAAAACTGACCTTACTTCGTAACCTTAGCCTCCCTTTCTTTATAGTTCGACTAAGTGACTTCGTAACCTCAACGTACTTTTTTCTTACTATACCGTAGGCCTTCACCACTTTCAAATGGGTGTTTCTCCCTTTTTTTTTATTAGAAAGAGAGGGGCCTTACTTATTCAAGGGGATGGAAGAAAAATAAAGGGATTAGAGGCTTTATGATTAGAGAAAGAGAAGGGTCGTGGCTGGTGTGTCACTAGGTCGGTGGGGGAACCCGAAGGGAGACGACCCGCTAAATTCACATTTGAAATCTTGATACAAACCATAGTTGAAAATAGATAAAATAATCATAGTGAAAAATTGAGTATTCATAGATTCATGCCGATTAAGATCTAAATAAATTTCTTATGTTAACAGTTCAATATGGTAAAAAAAATCGCATACTAGATAAAAATGTGTAAATCCGTTGATATTCAACTTATAACTCCCTCAAACATGTGTTGTTATATTGTTCTTTTCATTTATTGAGAGTATGAATTTTCATACACATTTCATTTTATCCTTTTCCCCATTAGCCATAAAAAGAAGTTTCTTGCCAATGGCTACCCCCCTTTTCGAAATCATTCACCAAATCTTTTCTCATAAATTTTTAATTTTAGCTAAAGCAATGGTTTTTACAAGCACATCCCAAAAATATACTAAAGAAACTATGATCTAATTGAGTAAAAGCTACTGGAAGTAAAATTTTCAAATCGAAATCAAAATACACCCTAGTCAACTCATGTAGGTGTATGCGGTATGGCAATGACCACAACATAGTCAACATGAGTTGTTCTCGGATAACTTCATAGAAATGATTATGCAAAACACACATAGGTTCGCAATACCCTTCTAAGATTCTAATCCGAGAATAGGGAAATAGATAGCAAGATGTATTCCACAAATTTTTAATCGTCTCAACATTATCAATCCACACAAAAAAAATCACCAAATGTTTTTTTTTAATTTTTTTAAATATTGGTTAAAACAAAAAATCTTTTTTTAAAATGACATAAACAAAAAAAATCTTTTTGTATTTTTTATTTTTAAGACTGAACAAAATTAATGTACATAAAATACATATCTAGGAAGGATATTATTAAATGCATAGACACGTCATGATATACAAAAACCTAGATAAAAAGCTCCGAACTCAGTCAATGGTGCAAAACCCTATGGATTTCTTAAGGTTCTCATACCTAGTGGAATCAAGATATTTGATGAGTATGTTAGCAAACTGAGTATCAGTAGGAACATAACCAAAGACACAAAGCTCTCCTCAACAAGATTACGAATGATTTTTAAGATTTTAGTATACTTGATGTGATTAATAGGATAAATTGTCTAAATTTCTTGCCTAAACATATTTGAGTCTTTGTTCAAAAGGTCTCTAGAAAGCTTTGTCATCATACCGGATTCACTCAATGTCGAACCTCAAGTACACCACTTAGGAAAGGTATAAAACTTAGCGGTCTTAGATTCACCTTAGTCAATCTGTTTTTATACATTGAAAAATCTTTTTAATTAACCTTGGTTTTGTACTTTTGTCAAATACACATGCAAATATACTTTCCATATAGAAAAATCTATTTTGTAATTGCATCTTTTTGTATATTTTAAGTATGGGTGTTCTTATGTGGGACAAACATACTTAGAGGTTGCCAAAAATCATTTTTAAAAACTTTCTACGACAAACTAAACAAAGTTCTTTGAACACTTGCGCGACTTATCTCACCTCAGCGATGCTCCAGCGATAAAATTCCCTGCTCCAGTGATAGTATCTCCCATGTCCTTTAGTGTTATGTACAAAATGTTTGGACATTATCGTGACCTGGATCGCCTCAGGATCGCTCCAAAGAGGATTTCCTTCGCTGCAACGACACTGCAACGAAATACATCTGACCTCGTCGAAAGTCACTTTTACACAAGATCTTCTTGATTTGTATGTCAAATACAGTTTTTTGGGTGACCAAGACGCTGATGTGACTATTTAATACCATAAGTATGTGACACCTAGCATTTGGACCTTTAACTCTTTGCAAAATCCAAAGGCATCCACCCTAGCTAGTCTAGCAATAAGGGGTGAATGGAAAAAACCATAGGTCTCGAGTTCGAAACCCTCCAAAGGATACCCGATTTGAAGCGGAGCATGTGTTAGGGTGGCTCTAGCAAAACGCCCCCTATTTATCTCGCATGGGGGAGTGCAAAGGGCTCGTTTGTGTGGAGGTTCAGGTTTATAGAAAATTGTAAAGGCTATAAGTTAAGTGTTGTTTACTCTTCCAAACTAAGAGTGAGAGCTTTGTAAAAATATTTTTGCTGATAAAAACATTTCATATATTTAAGAGCACATTTTTTCACTCATCTTCTTTGAATTCTTTTCAAGCCATTATTTCTAATAAATATATTTACTCACATTGTGTTCAAAAATCACATTTCATTAGTGAGTAAATATTTTCTCTTCCGTGGCCTGAAAAACTCATTTTGTGATTTAAAGCACGAGAGCTTTGTAAACACCCCAACACACATATATTTAGAAATCTCCCAAAATCCTAGGTGTAGAATTTTGGTTGCTTGAAGGTTCCGTCTAGGAACAAAATTGAATTCAACTATGAAAAAGAAAATTTTTGACGAAAAATTTGCAGGCATTGGTTGCGGACTAAAACTTGTCGCGGCTGTGCAACGTTCTCCTAGTGTTGGCACTCTCTATGGAGAATATGGTGGTAACAAGTGTCTAATCGGTCATAGCGTCATGTTGTTGTAGGTATCTTTCTTCTAGTTATAAAACCCTACCATGTGCATTTGTCACTCTTATCGGCCCAAGGCTTTTTTCGTTAATGGGTTTTTTCTTCGCATATTCGGTGTTGTGCTTATTTTATTCTTTTCGCATATTTTAGAATCATTGTCTTAAGTCAGAAGATAAAAATTGAGATTACAAAACTTAGTAAAATATTTTGTCACATAGAATTTTGTATTGTTAAACCCTTTTGTAATAATAAATTAACAAGCCTTTTTCTTGAATTAGGGGAATTAATTTTTATTTGGGTAGTTACCGTCGAGAGGTACACTCTCAACTGGTATCAGAGCGGGTCTCCAAGTTTTAGGTGTAATAACTTATGTTTAGATCTTTTAATGTGAAATAAATAAAGTTCAACCCTCCAACCTCCTCTATTTGATGGTGGCAATTATTCTTATATTGAAAAGGTCGTATGACAACTGACTTGATGTCTATGGACGATCGAATATGGAATAATGTGATTTTGGGATGAACTTCTCCCAAAACAGTTGTTGATGATGTCCAATTTAACAATATTAGATCTAGTTGGGGCGACAATGATTTAAAGGCGAGTGGGTGGAACATGAAGGGACTCAATGCCGTTTTCGATTGCGTGCCCTAAGTGAGTTTTGATGTATGTCCATATGTACGAGGTATAAGGAGGCGTGGGGTATTTCACAAACCTACAAAGGCACCTCCATTGTGAAGCACTCCAAGCTTCAATGGTTTACCACCCATTTCGAACTTCTTACTATAAAGGAGAATGAAAGACATAAAAACTACGTGAAAGGGTTTATATAGAAAGGCAAAAACATACACACCATTATTTTTTTTTTCAAATTTAAATTAAATTTAGCACCAATTAAACCGATTGTTATATTAAACAAATTAACCAATTTTATCTTATCTTAAACATGCATCCAGGTGATAGAAATATAAAATAAAATAATCAAACCACAGCAAGCGATGTATGAGGAAAATTCAAATGGGTAAAATCTCGGACAATTCATCCAATGCAATTCACTATGTTAGGAATTCTCAAAATAATATGATAGAGGACTTACACAACCAACTCAACTCCTTCAAGGCTTGATGCATCTTTGTTCCTTCAAACTTTTGCATAGTGACATGTAGGAGTCCACCTATGCACTGCCACAACACGTAAGTCTACACACACCTCGATATCCATCGATCAAACCTCAATAAACCGTTGCAAATACAGAGTCCACCACATTTGAACCACTGTAGGCACAGAGTCCATCGAATGAAACAATACTCAACAGTATGTTCACGAGTAAACAAACTTTTTGAGGCCAAACGAAGATCTCAGTTGAGCATATAGGGATGAAACTTGGATCTCAAAGTGTTAGGGTGAAACCAGGGTTTGGAGGCTTTTAGTTATAGATAGGAAAACAATGTTCACCAAAATTCTCAAGTAGAAAAGTTTTCATCACGCCTATCAATTTTGAGGTGGTGGAAACTCATTTGAATGAAAATAGTGTGTTCGTTCGAACGAAGTACACAATCTCATTCGACCGACATTGTGCATCTCGTTTGAACGGACATCAAACAAACTTAGAACGTTTTTTCCAGTGAAACTGAAAAACCTCGTCCAACACTCATTCAAAGATCGTTCGAATCAAAACAATATCCTCGATTGAACCAACTTTTGAACTCATCCAAGCGACTTTTTTAAACTCGTTTGAACGACAAAGAAATTTCGTTTGAACGATTTTTCCACAAAACTATATTTTTCTTTAAAAAACATTTTTATGAAAAATAGTCTCAAATATTATTTTATAACAACACCCAATGAAATACCAAGGATAAAAATTATACGCATTCATAACTCATGATATCCTTGATCGTTGAAGACGAAACGTGGCACGAAACATGACTCGATAAGGTAGACATTATAACTTTACCGCTATAGTCTTCAATTAAACATACGTCACAGGCTTTGAAGGATAAACACTCAATACCTAACCTATGATTCAAACAGTTTTATCCAAATGGAATTAAGCCAATACATATGAATTGACCCAATTCGGATATTTGTCCTTACAAATCGCCCCCTTTGGCTATTCTAGAACAAAACTCAAAATAAAAACCTATGGTCCATCAAGCTCATCTAAAGACTCAATCCCAACCCCAAAAGGAAAAATTACAGACTTGATAGACACACACATTGAGTAACTTTGCTCTTGTGCAAACTTTGTCAAATTATTGCAATTATGCATACTTAAACACACATTTCAAATGCAACTTGAATATATAATAATACGAACCACAATTGAAAAACCCTTCCCCTTTGTCTAATCAATATCCACCTAAGATAAGGCGTCTCACCTGAGGTAAAAATCTCCACTCGAGTTAAAGAATTAGATACCATTTCTCTCCCTTTTTGTTCAGGAGTAGACAAATGATAAGGTGCATAATATAAACATCTTTTCCCACTAAATTCAACACATGTAAACATAAAGGGAAAAAAGTTTATCATGCAATGATATGAAGTGGAATATGCAACGACAAAAAACTCGGCAACATATATACACATAATCCAAATAATGAACACACGATATGAATGTTAATGCATAAATGAGATACCAATGATAACAAACAACAAAAGATACCAATGTGATCATGAAGCATGTTAATATGAATTGAAGATTAAGCATATGACAAACATGGATTAACTGCAAACACAAAGAATAAAAAAATAAACATACTATATATATAGCAACCATATACCAATGAAGCACAAAAGTATATATACGTATAAATACCACAAAATACACAAAACACACAAGTTTTCTACACTATCATAGTATCGATGTGTCTAAAAAAGGTGTAACGATGTAAAGGGGCATGAACTAGATATCAAAAGAAATATTACCCAATAACTAAAAAAATGTCCAAGGACTTCTATTTGATTGCACAAACATAACAACTTCGGTTTGGCCTTATTGTGATAAATAAAGAACTGGTAGATGGACAAACATACACAATGCACATTAGTCAAGAAATCTTGATGATTGTCAAACCAATAGCGTCAAATAATTAAGCTCAACTAAGACTCATTGGGCAAACCTATAGATCTTCAACTATAACACCCTTAAAATATAAACATATATTATATTTTTTTTCTCATTTTGAAGATACTAAAATTTGAAGCATCAATAAACAAATTTGGTCTTGGCAATATATTATTTTTTTGACTTTATTTTCTTTTAGGCTCTCACCAATGGTGAGCTTTCACGCAAAGAAGATTTCTTCTTTCGTATCCCTTTCCCACTGCAAACTCAAATTTGTATCAAATAAGATCAAACTCACACAATGTTCTTATATGCACAAATTCCCATAGTAGAAAATATTATGTAAATGACAAGATTTATAGGAGAATATCTCACTTAGCTCATTTAACATATGAAGTTATAATCCAAAAGAGAGCTCGTGCAACGTTTGTACGGAGGCATATAAAGTGAATCCATCAAATGATATCAATTTTGAAATACTCCATTCAAGCGTATTAAGAACAATCTTAAGCATTGAAAATCATTATCCAATGTTCTAGCCACATGGATACATGAAAGGAATGGGATTCAAAAACACCTATATTGCACACAAAATGCGTAAAACTAAACTACACATAGCAAACTTTGAGTTTTTAAACAATTTTTCAAAAACTTGAAAACTAACCTCAAAAGACAAACAAAATCTTTTTGTATTTTTCACAATAAGACTGAAAAAATCAAAATTCAAAAGACTCAAAATGTCATAAAACTAGCAAGTATATATATGATGAAGTACAAAAGCTAGTGTATGATAACATGCAAACACAATCAACCATTAGATTTAGCATGAGAAGTATCACATGTAAGCATTCGAGAATCAACAAGTCTAATGTTTAAAGCCTTCAAACCTGATTTTCTAACCCACATAGGTGTAACGTGACGCTCTTAAGTTTTGGGAACCTCGGTGAATCTAGTCTTAGACATCCTAAGACTTTTGTAAAGATTAAGTAAAAAAAGTTTAAGGTGACCTTTCCTACCACAATGTGTGCACGTGTAGACACGACAATTAACGTTATCTAAGGGTGGGTTAAACTTTTCTAATGTCCTTGGTAGTGGTTGACCCTCTAAAAATATTGATCTTGGCTTTATCAGCGAAAGCAACGGGATCATCAAAACTAATTCCAATTTTATTCAATTTTTCTGACCTAGACTCCAAATCAAATTTGACTTGACTCGAGTCTCTTAATTTCTCTTCTAACTCCTCTATCCTAAACTGAGCAAACAATGAGACTCATAAAAAAAATGAGGGAATCCATCTTCAAAATCTCCATTAATCCCTACAGTTAACACGCCCCCTCAACAAAATAGAGCTTCTCCCTAAGATTCTTCTCACATGCCTTAATGTCCTCTATCAATTTCAAATCATCATTCGCAATGACACGTTCTTTCAAATTAGCTTCCAGCTTTAAGTTCACCTTTTTCAAATAGTAAGACTCAGTGTATAGCTCTCAAAAGGCAACTTGAAGCTCACTCTCCTTTTTCTCTTTCTTCTTCTTCTTCTTCTTCTTCTTCTTCTACGTCGTCGTCGTCGTTTTCTTCTTCTAGTTCTTTATCTTCACTATTCACTTGGGATTCACACAACTTGGCCTCATAATCATCATGCACACAATTTTCATCATCGAGAGACTTTTTATTAATGATCACATGACTTGCCGTGAACAAAATGTAATTACGCTCAACGGGGAGAATTAGGTTCCTCTTTTGATCCACTATCTCTAAGGTTAGCATTGTATGCATTTGGCTTCTCACCTTCTTTCCTTAGCTTCGTGAGATACTCAACCGCCATATGTCCATAACCCTCACACCCAAAGTATTTATCCGATTCATCCCTTTTAAAATTATCATTACGATTTTTAGGTAATTTTTTAGCCTTGTTAAACTTATTTTTCTCAAACTTCTTTCCATTATTATTTTTTAAACTTCAGAGAAAATTTCTAAACTTCTTAGAAAACATGGCCATATCATCAAAATTGATGTCTGACTCATTATCCAAAATAAGTGTTTCCTCCTTTCTGTCTTTCAAAGCAATGACCTTATCTGTCTTCGTATTTTTGGAGGAAAACATGTCGAGTTCATAGGTTTGAAGATCACCCGTAAACTATTCGAGTTTTGTAAAGTCCAAAGTTTCCATGGAATTCAAAATCATGACTTTGGAATTAAATCTTTCAGGTAAGGACCTTAATATTTTCTTGACAACTCTAGTTTTGGGTATTCTCTCTCTCAAGTAAAACGATGAGTTAACTATATAAGGTAATCTGGCATAAACCTTATCTAATGTTTCACTCTCTTCTATCCTAATCTTCTCAAACTGAGTGGTGAGGTTTCTAAGTTTGGAAGCCTTAACCATTCTAGTACCCTCATGAGCGAATTAGAGTATGTCCTAAGCCTCTTTAGACGTTTCAGGTGTCATAATGCGGTGGAACTGCTCTGGCGTTACTGTGAAAAACAAAGCATTATAACTATATGAATTATAATTAGACAGTTTATGCTCATCCTCACTTCAGGTCTTAACGAATTTATGGATTCTCTATTCACCTACTAAATTCGTCGGCGGGGTTGTCCCTTAACAACATATAACCATACCCTCTTATCTATCACCTTAAGTGCTGATTTCGTACGCACTTTTTAGTACGCATAGTTAGACCCACTAAATAATGGTGGTCTAGAAAATAACTCACCTTACATATAAAAAATATCCAGATTCATGCCTAAACAACTTATAGACACCTGCTCTGATACCACTTGAAAGAAGTATAAACTAAATGCAAGGGTTTATATGGAAAGGCAAAACATACACACCACTATTTCCAATTTTTTTAAGATTTAAATTTAACGTAGCACCAATTAAACCAATTGTTGTGTTAAACAAATTAACCAATTATATCTACCCTAAACATTCATCTAGGAGATACCAGTATAAAATAAAATAATCAAACCCCAACGCTTGTTGTACGAGGAAAAACCAAGGGGAAAAAACCCGAGACGACCCAACCAATGCAATTTACTATGTCAGGAATTATAAAAGGACACGACAGGAGACTTACACAAATGACTCAACTCCTTCAAGCCTCGACACGCCTTCTTTCCTTCAACCATCTGCACAATGACACGTCGGAGTCCACCTACACACTACCACAATGCGTGAGTCCACACATGCCTCAGTATCCACTGATCTAGGCTTAGCAAACCATAAAAAACATAGAGTCCATTGTGTTTAAACCATAGTAGGCATGGAGTTCTCCCCACGAATGTATACTCAGCAGTATGTTGATGAGTAAAAAAACTTTTTGGTGCCAAATGGAGATCTCAATTGAGCATATACAGATGAAACTTGGATCTCAAAGTGTTTGGGTGAAACTAGGGTTTGGAGGCTTTTGGTTATAGATATGAAAAGGATTTTTGCCAAAATTGTCAAGTAAAAAGTGCCCAGCACGCCTATTTATACAAAACATGAATATGGAGGTGACGAAAACTCGTTCGAACGAAAACAATATGTTCGTTCTGACAAAGTATAAAATCTCATTCAAATGACATTATACATCTCATTTGAACGAACATCAAACAAACTTCGAACTAGCTTTCCTAGTAAAACAAAACAACTTCATTTGATACACGTTTAAGGATCGTTTGAACGAAAACAGTATCCTCGTTTGGACCAACTTCTAAACTCATTTGAACGAATTTTGTAAACTTGTTTGAACGACAAAGAAATATCGTTCGAATGACTTTTTCACAAAACTAATTTTTTTCTTTAAAACCTCCTTTTATGAAAAATATCCTCAAACATTATTTTAAAATAACACCCAGTGAAATACCAAGGATAAAAAATATATGCATCCATACCTTATGGGATCCTTGATCGTTAAAGACGAAACGTGGCATAAAACATGGCACGATGATGTAACCGTTATAACTTTTCAGCTACAGTATTCAATCAAACATACATCACAGGCGTTGAAGGGTAAACACTCAATACCTAACCTATGACTCAATAGTTTTGTCCAAATGGAATTAAGCCAATATATACAAATTAACTCGATTCGTAAATTTATCCTTACAAATCTACCTCTTTGCCTATTTCGGTACAAAAATCAAAAACCAAAATCTATGGGCCGTCTAGCTCATCTAAAGACTCAATTCCTTCCCCCCTCCAAAAAAAAAGTACGGACTTGACAGACACATATGTTGAGTAGCTTTGTTGTTGTGTAAATTTTACCGCATCATGGAAAACCTGCACACTTAAACACATTTATTAAATGATACTCGAATATATAACAATATAAATCGCAATTAAAAATCCTTCCCCTTTGTCTAATCAATCTCCACCTAAGATAGGACGTCTCCCCCTAAGGTAAAAATCTCCCCTCGAGTTAAAGAGTTAGATACCATTTCTCCACCATTTTATTCAGGAATAGATAAAGAATAAGCTGCATAATATAAAAATCTTCATCCACTAAATGAAACATATGTAAACATAAAGGAAAACAAGTATCATGCAATGATATGAAGTGAAATACGCAATGACAAACAACTCGCAGCACAAGTACACATAATCCAAACAATGAACACGAGATGAATTGAATATTAAGAATATGACAAACATGAATTTAATGCAAACATAAAGACTCAAAAACAAATATACCATGTATATAACAACCATATACCAACGAAGCACAAAAGTATATATAGGTATAAATACCACGAAAGACATAAAATTATAAGTTTTCCACACTATCATAGTATCAATATGTCTAAACATTGGTGGTATGGAGTGAAGGGGCATGAACTAGATATAAAAGAAATATGACCCAATCACTAAAAAAAGTCCAAGGAGTTTTATTTAATCGCAAAAAATTCTTAACTTCGATTTAGCCTCAGAGTGACAAATGAAGAATTTATAGATGTAAAAACATACTCAATCCACAGAATCCTAGAGATCTTGAAGATGTTCAAATCTTCAACTAGGAGTCATTATTGAAATTCATTGATCTTCGGCTATAAGACTGCTCAAAATATAAATAAATATAATTTTTCCCTCTCAATTTGAAGATACCAATAAACAAATTTGGCTTGAGCAATATTTTATTTTCTTTGCCTCTCTTTTCTTTTAAGGACTCGCCAATGGTGTCCTTTCATCCAAAGGAGATTTCTCCTTTCGTATCCCTCTCCCATTGCAAATTGAAATTTGTATCCAATAAGATCAAACTCACGCAATGGTTCTTGCATGCACAAATCCTCATAGTAAAAGATATTAGGAGAACATCTTACTTATCTTATATAACATTTGAAGTTAGGATACAAAAGAGAGCTCGTGCAAAGTGTGTAATATCCCATCTCGATAATTAATTAAATTATATGTAGGGATTATATCTGATGAGAAATAATTTATAGTTGAACAGAATTACCGAAATTTTTGTATGGATTATAGAAGGAGTGGTTATAAAAGTAATTACATTATATGTGTCTTTCGTAAGACTTAGAGATTTATATTGGGACTTGATGATAATTATGGGAAAAAAGTGGGAAAAAAATGAAATTAAGCTAAGGAGATTATTGGTTATAAAAAACCCATCCTTTTATTTAAAGTTTGGTTCGGTATCGCAAATTGATGGCCAAATTACGAAAGTGGAACGTTGTAGACATATTGACAAAGTGAGTCCCTGTCGTTCAAATGAGAAAATCTATCGTTCGAACGACTAAGACTGTCATTTGGACGACCATAGCTATTGTTCGAAGGACCAAGATGTGATCTATTCTCTTGTTAAGCTGTCAAGGTCTTACTCGTGGGAAGGAGTTGTGTGAGCACATGGGCCTGAAAATTTGAAAGAAACCTCATATAACGTGACAAGAACCTTTGGTCTTAGTTTTGTTTTGTGTATGTTATATAAGGAAATTGTGGGATTTGCAATCTGCCATTTCTGCTGTCACTTAGAGTCGTTGATCAAATGTGTTGTCATCGTCCCAACCGTGTATCAAATCTCAATGGTTAAGATTAGAAGGAAGAAAAGCCTTGTTTTGTTTATAAGAGAGAAATAGGCTATCAGACCCTTGACAATTTCAATCTCCCTTCCTTATACCGTCTCCCACTATTTTCCCTCAAGTATAGATATTATACCCAAACCACAAAACTCAGCTTGCCCTTTGTTAAAAATATAAGCTACGAAATTGGAGAGTTGCTGTTGGGGGTTTTATGGGTGGTGAAGAGCTATTTTTAGAAGATGAGTGTGTTATTAGAAATATGTGAAAGGGGTTTTAATGGAGCTTTTCTTGGAGTGTGTTGGAGCTTCCATGGAGTCCTGTTTGGTGAAGCTTTTGTGACTCCCTTTTAGGACCACCTTTGGAGGTGGGGGAGTCACCCATCTTTATCACCACCACCACTTTGGAGCTACGTTGATGGGATGAACTAACTTTGATCCAAGTTTATTGTGTAGTGTATTTTCAGCATATTATTTACATATATTAGGTTAAATATAAGTGTGTAGGATATTGACTTATATATTAGTGTTGATTATTGACTACCTTGAAATTTGTATGGAATGGGTAGCAAAAATATGAATTAAAATGGGTCTCGAAAATAGAAATAAATTTTAGAATGATAAATAGATATTTTTATGGAATAAAAATGGTAGAAAATATTGTTATGATAGGTCTTCTTCATAATCTAAAAATGGACATTTTTATAGAAATAAAATGTAAGAAAATATTGTTTGTGTATATTTTCTAATAAAACTGAAAATAGACATTTTTATAGAAATAAAATTGTAAGAAAATATTGTTTGTGTACATTTTCTAATAAAACTGAAAATAGACATTTTTATAGAAATAAAAATGTAAGAAAATATTGTTTGCGTATATTTTCTAATAAAACTGAAAATGGACATTTTATAGAATAAAAATGTAAGAAAGGCCATTTTAGTGTATTCCTAGTGAAAAGGAAATCATAACCATTTTTGTGGAATAAAAATGTAATGATGTTTATGTTGTCAAAATATTTATGAAATAAATATTTTTATGGTTCTTGCAAGATTGAGACATTATTAATAAATGGACATTTTCCAAGTTAAAAGAAATTGATGAAATGTCTTTATTCCGTGAAATGCATGTTTAATGCATTTGGTAGAATTTTAGTACATAAAGTCCACTTTTTATGCATATAAACTCGTAGTATTTGATAATAAATATGTGAACAAGTTTAAGAAAGATTTTATTGGGTTTAAACATGAAATAATAAAAGTTAAAATTTTAGTCTTCAAAGTAAGTGTAATTGGGACTAAAAGACATAGTGGTATGGAGTTAACGGGCTACATGTTAAATAAAAGAAATGAGAATTTTCTTATAAAAGTAGTCTTAAGTGTAAAGGCGTTTTTTGAATAAAGAAATAAGGAAATATGAATGTTTGTAAAAAGCACTAATTAAGTATTAATGGGCAAACATGGAATGGTCAGTGAGTATAACTTACTAATGTTGTGAAATATTAACACTTATGGGATTATGAAATGATTAAGGGTTTAAAGGTGTTTTCAATCAAGAATAATGTGTTCCAAGTGTAGGAAGCTGTTAAAGGGTAAAAAACTTAAGAAGTTGACGTGTATAACTTAATAGTGTTTTGGGTGAAACTAGCACTTGTGAAAATGGAGTAAAAGTGTAATTTGGAAACAAATGGATAAAATGATAATTTTACTTAAAGTGAAACATTTTTAAGATATAAAAATGTTGGAAAGGGTGTTACACAAAGTGTTCCTAAATGAATATGATTTGTGGAATAAAAATCAAGGTTAAAGTGTAAAGGATACAAAATGGCAAATTTTTAGGTGTAACACAAATTGGGGCGGTAAAGTTACGGGTTTTGGCTTCGGCTGGGTAAAAAGAAAAGGTAATAATGTGGGCATTAGTACAATGTTAAATCACATTAAAGGCACTCGGATGACACCGAGAATAATCAAGAAGGGCCCGAAGCCCTTGGGTGAAAAGCCCTAAACCACTGGCTAGAGCGTATGGTGCGCATAGCTATCGGTGTGGAGCCCGTGTAAGTATGCGATTAATGATAAAATTTCTAGAAATGTATAAGGAACACATGTAAGAAAATAGGTTGTGTAGCGAAACATGTTAATACAACCTAACTTGAATGAATGAAGTAAATATTCCGATAAAGGTTAAGTGGACAAGTAAATGAATAAATATATAAATGTCCATATTAAGGCAAAAAGGCTAAAGCAAAAAGGGCAAACGGGTGTTTAAGTGTGGAATCGGGTATGTTAAACAAAGTGAGAAATGCTAAATATGAATAAAGGAAGTCTTTCAAGATTAAGGTAAATTAATCTAATTGTGTAAAGTCTTGGAAGTAAAACGGTTAATGGATTTGAATATGTGTTTTCAAAGGTATATCTATATGTATGTAGATACATTTATATTTTTGCATACATGTTATTGTAATGTGTGAGTATTCCTTTCTGCCGTTCGTTTCTATACTGTTTGTATATTCCCATTGGGCATAAGCTCACATCACACTTTGTTACGACAGGTTGGGTGTGGGTTCGTATTTTGAGGGCGTTTTACAGGTAAGTATATCTTACTTATATTTTACGTTAGTAGCTCTATTTACTTGGACTCCGGGGTGCTCCCCATGGGCCCCTCACGTAGTTCATCTCAAAATTTGAATCGCATGCGAACAAGTGAAATGTTAACTAAAATAAAACTAGACTACCTACATTATTTAGGTTATTTCACTGCACTTCACACCTAATGCTCAGGGTAACTCATAAATCTGGGTCGGGTCATTACCAATGGTATCAGAGCTTTAGGTTTAAGGTTCCTTTCGTGTGTGACGTGGTGAGGTCAGTATTTGATCTTTCGATGTCGGTGTTGGTTTGGGCTAGTCACTCTAGTTTGGTGACGATTAGGGATTCATGTCCTTGATGGTGAAGTCAAAGGGGTTAGCATGACAAGTGAATTAGTGCCAAGTGGCACACGTTCAAGTTTGTTGTATAAATCACTTCCGCATTTTCGATTAAGTGTGTAAATAATTTATGGGTGTCCTTGTAAGCCAGTAAGTGGGGACACCGTGGTTGGTAGTGTGAGGTTCTGTTTCAACCATTGGTGACTTAGAGTCTTTGGAGATATTAATAAAATGAAATATCGTTCGTTGGGTAAGTGGCACCAAATTGTGAGTAATCAATGGTAGAGATTGATAGTCAAAGTGTCGTAATTATGTAATGGGAAATTGTGATTTTAATTACATGCAGTCTTGGGTGTGACACATGTGTGGAGTCCACACCAATGTTATGATTAGGTAAATTCGATCCTTGGGGTGACACCATGATTGATGGAAAATTTATAGGTGTCACACCCCGCCTAATTCTGGCATCGGCCGCCCCCAAAACTAAGCTGGGCGTGAGTAAACAAAATATAATTCTTAGCATGAGACATATACGAGACATAATTAAATCAATCCACAAGATGGAAATTGAATCAACTCAATTTATAACAACAACTGAACGATGAAATATCCATCACATGATAAACTTCAAATAATTCCAATCTCCAATAATATGAAACTGAATAATCTCCAACTGAAACCACTGAAATATCTAAATAAAATCCATACAACTTTGGAACCGAATGGCCCAATCAAAACCATATAAACTGTGTCTCAAAGTAAATACAAAGGAATGAAAAAATAAACTAAATCAATACGCATAAGGTAGAGCAACTCCAACTACACCTCCAAGAAAATCTCCAAATACTTCTATGCAACTTCTCCAAATACCATTTCCTGAAAAGTTAGTCAATGCACGAGGTCAGAGCCCTGAGCATGAATACACATTACACCCCTCAAATAGGATCCTTGAACCCAGACAGTAGCATTATACGCAATAAATATCACAATAGAGTATTTTAAATTAAATGAGATAATTAAAAGCGATAAATATAAATCACTAACTACCCGTAGAGATCCCCATTTAAAAAGGCACACCAATATGATTTTAAATTCCCAAATCCCGCGGAGTTAATCTTTTATCAATTAACCCAATTTACCAAATTTCTCAAATATTTATGTTCTTACTTCAATAATTATTAGGTATGGCGGTCCTCCCGCCTAGGGTGATAATTCACCAAAATTCATTATAACGGTCCTCCCGCCACAGGTGATAATTCACCAAAATATCACACTTCCCCTTGTCAATAGCCAGCCAAATCCGTTTAAAATGTCGATCCACCGCAATATGACAAGGTTCCAACACACGACACGATATAAGTCGCCCAATCTGACTCGTTTAAACTGTCGGTTCCTGACACATTATGTCGCCACAAATTTTAATACCCGTTTTTATCTTAGGCATTAATTTTTAATTTCTCAATTTTATAATTTATAAATTACCCCACCCTTTTAATCGACGTGAGATCCTCAAAATACCCCTTCGTACCGTACCTAAAGGTACCAAAGTTATCAATACGTCTTACCCTATGTATGGGATGAATTTATAACATAAACCTCGACCTAGTCTCATACCTAGGCCAACTTAACAACGATAAAGTAACAAAAATCAGCCCACCCCTGACATAAAAAAGTCGTAATGATCTACCCTCACTAGTCCGATACCTAGCAGTAATAAATCATCAAAAGGCCTACCCACTAGTCCCATACCTAGAAGGCATCCTAAACTATAGGGAGATAAAAAATACCCAACAACCTGTCATCACAATGGCAATTTAATAAAACCAACAAGTCACATAAATAAGCACAATTAATCAATGTACCAAACTACGCATGATAGTCCAATTCAATTAAATCTTAATTTAATGATCACATCGTCATAAACACCCAATTAATCTCATATAGTTATTTTAAATTAATTATACCGAGATTTTATCATTAATACAAAAAAATTCTAATTTGATCATCTTAACACAATTTACGTGAGTTATACGCCCCTAAATTCATTTAATTTAAAACTAGACTTTTTCTACATGCAACCTACACCAACAAAACCCAAAATCCACTCATGAATCCTACTTACCCACAAGTTATGAATATTATTCATATTAAATGATTTCATAAAAATAGCCCCAAGTTTTAGTATTCACTTTCTCTATTTAGATTGTTACTTGCTTTTAAGAAAACATTAAATTAAGCTTTAGGCAACACATAAAACGCGTAATGCTAAAGGAAAATAATAGAGTATTCATGCCTGTGATTAAATTGAATCAAAATCTAAATAGTTGAACTCCTTGGGACATCCCGACTAATTAAATACCAGGTAGCTACTCCTTTATTTAATTAATACAAAATGCCAAGTTGGTTCAGTTCATAGCATCACTGTCGAAAACGTTTTAACAATTACTAGCCGCCTAATATTTAAAAAGTGAGTTGCCAATTTTAATTAAATCCGATCATCATACAATAAGTAAATTATGAGATGTTAACATAACCACCACAACATAGTCACAATAGAATAACCATCAAATAATAATGAGTCTGGAGGAATACTCCTCACAACAATCCGAATACTGAAATAAATAAATACCAAGTCTGCATCACTAAATTTATTACAACCCAAAGTCTGAAATAACTGAAAAGTAAGATGTCTCTAAAAGGAATGGGGCGACATGCCCAACAAATGAGAAAATCTGATAATGGAGTCAAGATCGAAAATGGAGGCGTCTACTGTCAAGATCCTGTAACTTCCACAACAGCTACAACACGTCACCTGAATAAAACTCCTACGCATGGTGTCCTTGTGGATGGGCACCTAAAAGGTTTTTACAAAAACAGATTTGAAAGCAAACGGGTTAGAGCCCGATTGTGAAAATAATTTAAAATTTTTGCAAGTGTTTAATATAATTAAACAGTGAATATAAAGTACATGATAGTGTGTGCACTCACATGAGTTCCTCACCGCTCAACTAATTGTGCACTCCTATCGTACCCGTACCCATTCTAGTTGTTCCCATATCTAACTAGTCCGACACTAAAATCTAACATTTCTATACGATATCCTATTCAATTCCCAACAACTTTTAGTTAACCGAGTGTTATAACTTGCTACACAGTATCCCATGTTAGTACTACTAATTACTAGATATTTTCCATTTTCACTTCACAGACTGTTGCTATTATTAATACTCACATTTATTCATGATAATTCATTTCAATTAACTGTATATAATTCTCATCATAAATATACAATAATAGCACCCCGAGACTAAGCTGTGGTGCACACATACTCTGCTATCCAATCCCGGTACATCACGTACATAAGGACCACGTATTCCGAATCTCTCAGGAATCGTTTCATTAAACAACAATCATAAACAATGGAGGCGAACATAGTTCACATCACATGGGTCAAGCACATACCTACGCTCCCATGATCAGCAGACTTATTAACTTCTCAATAAGTACTTCTCTGACCTATGTCCTCGAGGTACCAATCTAAATCCCCCCCGTAGGCACACAAAGATTAGATGGCCCTGATCGAACGTCGACCTCCCATGATAGCAAGTACGGTAGGTATGTTATACACAAATAAATACATACACTAAGCATTCACACATCTTAGATATCACAATATTTTATTAGTGGTATACATCTCGTTCTTATACGCACATTTTGGTTATACAACTCACAAGTCCCCGGTTTATAAGTATTCAAGTTATCAATTCTTCTCACGTCGCGATTAGTTACTCGCTTCCTAATCCACAAATGTCATCCGGTTTACTACGAGATCCTAAGTTTTACTCATCAATGTACCCCAATCTCCCAACTATACCCACTAGTTGATAAGGGAAGGTTATCTCACCATTTAAATAAGTCTACGGGACACTAGAAATAAAATTAGGCCTAAAAGGCCATTCTGTCAACTCGTTAGAAATCTCGTTCGAACGAGTGTCGTTCGAACGAAAGGATTCGAATGAACTAACAACTCGTTAGAAGGGATACTATCATCTCGTTAGAAGTTCGTTCGAACGAGGTCGTTCGAACGACCTGGGCAGGTCTTCTAACGAGATGGCAGTTTCAGCCCTGAAATTCCCAAGTCCATTTTTCTTCATTCTTCACTTCTCTAAATCCACCCTAAGACCATCCAATTTATGTTTTAACGTATATAAACCATTTCTAATCACCCTAGATCACTCCTTAACATATTTTAGGGGTCAAATCTTACGAATCATCATAGAATTAATATAAATCTCCAAACCCTATGAACATGAACCCATAATTTTTATTATGCCCAATTACTCATCATAAATCCGTTTTTAAATCATCATATATAACTCTTCGAATACTAAATTAGTCCATCATCATTCTACATGCAAATCCTAACCCAAATTTAAAGTTTCTCCAACAATTTCATTGATTTTCTTCAAAACTTTCAAGATAAGATAATTCCTACACAAAACATGGAAGAAATATTCAATGCACTAAGAATATCAAATCACTTGCCTTAGGTTGTTCTTCAGAATTGATGTTGGTGAGTGAAGGTTGATTTCTTCTCCCCTTTCTCTACAGATTTTCTCCTAAGGTTGAAGATGGTGGTTGGAGGTTTCTTTAGGAACCTCTTCAAACTCTCCTATAACTCCCGTAGCCCTCTAACTCATCTAATGTTGATAATGGGCTTAGTGGGTTCATAAATAATATAAAATAAACCTCTAAAATTCGTGGGTTTTAATTCCCATATTTTTAAAATTACCAAAATACCCTTTTAAGTTGCCAGTATGGCCGAAAAATGCCCCGGGACCCAAACTAAATCCCCCGACTAGTGTTTTCTTACTATTCCGACCCTTCCGGACTCGTTGGCGCACTCAAAATGACCATTCGGTTGATAAAAATAAAATTCACTTTTTAATTCAAATAATTACATTCCTGACGCGACTGACACGCGCGTCCCAACTAAATTTCCCAAATTTCCGTATATCTATCTCGTGATAATTTAGGTATCATCAATACTCATGTATTACCATACATACTCGAAAATACTAAATTTCAACATAATAATTAAATACCAACTCACATCTCGTTAGTATTTATACCTGGATTAATTTCCAATTAATTCTCATTTAATTTAATTAATCCTTTAAATAAATATCAATGAAATTACGGGGTATTACACTCCTCCTTAGAAAACACCAATTGAATCTTCAAATCTTGTTAAAAGAAGGGTCTAGGGGTTGGGGATGAGAGAAAATATGTTTTGAGAATCTTACTAGAGAAAATTTGAGAGAAAAAGTAGTTTTCGAAGTCCCAGCCCCGTATCAGTTTGGTATTTAAAGGGTTTAAGAGTTAAAATACAATTAGGAGTCTAAACCAGCCACCAACTTACTATCGTTCGTACGAGGACACCTGTCGTTCGAACGACATGCGCTGTCGTTTAAACGAGCCCCAGAATCTGAAAATTAAATCTTTTAAAATCCAACTTTTTAAACTGATATATATTCTTAAAAACACAACTGCCAGTTAAATGATAAAAATCATTATAACCTTTTATAAAAGACCCGAATTAATTCCCGATTGAAAATTCACTAACAAAACCAAGTTAATTTCTTAAAGGCCATTAAATCCAAAATTTTATTATTCTCCAAATTAATTAAAGTCAATTAATTAAAACAAGGGATGTTACAAAAAGATGTTGTCCTTGTGAAAGAGTACCTTAGATATTGTTCGCATATGAGTACATCATATAAACCTTGAGTGGGGTCGCAGAGTGACAATAAGGAGTAATGTATTTGAAAGTGTTAGTTCCGTAGTAAGAACATATTAGGTCCCTTAGTTGTGGACTTGGACTTAGTGTATCCCGGCTCATGTGCCTTGACTATAATGTGGGTTGAGATAACCTTGATGATTGAGGTAACCTAGGAGTAAAACTAATTAAACGTGGTGAATTAGTATTAAATGAATGAGTTGTGATGTTTTAGAATATAGCTCTAACGACGTCATTAGGGTGGGCCTCCTATTGGGCAATACCCAACGTTCTGTGTCCTATAGGGACCTAGATGTTATAATTTAGAGTTTTGTGATTTCAGTGTGGCATTGAGAAATTGGATCCCTTGTGGCGTTCGGGGGCATGAGCCTTGGTGTTTATAGGCAATACTCGACCTACCGGATCCTACCAATATATGGATATATAGGTAGTTTCATAACTCGGTAAGTTATAATTTAGTATGAGGTTGCATAGCAAGGAAATTTAGTTATAATGATGTGGCACACATTAAGGATGGAAATCTACAAGCTTGTGAAATCGTATTGAAAATTTCCTTAGAGATATATACTAAGGGTTATCTGATGAGATATAAATGCGAGTGATAGTCATTCCCTAGTAATAGTGAATCAAGGTTGTGTAGCTTAGGTCATGGTATGACTGGTGGTTCCTTGTGATAGATGTGCAAGCCGTTTAAAAACAAATAATTGTGTTTGATGTCGTCTCCCTTGAGATATTGGGAACTATTTTGGTATTGAAGTTTTCATAAGGGATGCTAGACCATTGATGAATGTGGTGCGGTTAGGTCATGTCGATTTATGGCAATGCCTTGGAGTTAATTCTACGACCTTTGATTATAGATATGTGTCGTGGTGTGACATGCGAGGATAATTTCAAAAATAGGTTGATCAATGCTAGATGGTGCACCTAGGAGTCTTAGAACGCGATAAGGATCATTATGGATTTAAGAAATGGCACTCGGGATAATGTGTTAGACCTGATTATAGCACTAAGTGTGCTACCTATATGGTTAGTAGTGACCCTGCTGAGGGAAATTATTTGCCATGAGTGATGCTCGAAAGTTGAGATGCCATCAAAATGATTATGATTTTGTATCATGTAGGCAGTGGTAGGAGTGGTAGAAATGATTCATGAATTAAATGTTTGAAATTATGTGAGCATTGTGTTTCACTTGGTGATAATGATATCGAAAACTAAGGTTAACTACCCCATGTGGAAATTTGGGAGGCCCAGTTGTGATAGGCCAGTAACCAATGATGAGTGACAAGAGAAGTAACTTCGCCTTGAATTAGGATCTTTATTCTTTCTGGTAAGGGATATGTAACATTAGTTCTTAGGAAGGAAGCTATGCGTTCATCTCATCGAAGAAATTCGTTTTATTTTCCACTCATTTTTCATGGACGGATGATTCCTAGTAAGACTCATCAGGGTTAAGAAGACAAGCCAGGATGCATGGCAAGACCATGGTACTTAACACGTATTGTTAAGAGTTATAGGCTTTAAGTATACATCGTGTGTTCATACTTTGTGTGGTTCAATTGTCGTCGGGATTAGTATATTTTCTTTGACGTGGTAGTCGCCCAATTCATTGCCTTCTTGTATCTTCTTTGATCTTAGTAATGGGAAGTTGTTGATTAGTTTGATCCGAGAGTAGCACTACGTACGCTTGGTAGTGATGCGAGTTAGGCTAGGTTATGGCTGATGCATGACGGTACGTGAGTGCTTTCTTCTTTGGAGTTGCCCTTTATTCTATGCCACTTTGTGTGCGTGTTTGGTTCCGCTTTCTGTCATTTTGTCGCATGTGTTACTTGATTGCTTTGGTCAACATGCTTATTAGTTTTTCGGTGTAACTAGTGTGACTGGGTTGTGTATCCCGAGGTTATAACCCAAGAATATTATGAATATTGGAATTTGACAAGACATTAGATGGTGGTATTATACTTGGTTCAGAATTATACGGATTGAGGATGTGATTGATCGTATTTGTTTGAATTGTAATACCTTTCTGACTATAGGTTAGCATAAGGATCTCTTAGGAGATGTCTGTAACAACCCGCGTAATTTTTGGGGTATTTTCAAAATATAGAGGAAAAATAAAGTTTTGATAAAATTATTTTTCTTGTTTATAAATGTTGAGAATTTTTTTTAATGGCGAGAATTTCAAACGGTTTCGAAAACGGATTTTTAAGTGAGTTTTAAAGATTATCCCTTATAAAATTTTTGGCTGAACTGGCAGATTTCCTAGGGGATCGATCGATCGACGCTAGGGGGTCGATTGATCGACCCCAGCAGAAATCGTGTCCAGCAAGGTTTTTTTGGAAGATTTTGAGTTGGATTTAACTTCTTATATTTTTGCCTTATAAAAAGGGGTCGTGGGTGACCATTTTTGAAGCATCCTTTGGCACAAAAATATTGAGCAAGCATATTTTTATTTCCTCTCTTTTTATATACACTTAGACCATTTAACTTATGCATTCAACCTTAGTTTTTGGAGGTGTTCTTGGGTCTATTTTGGTGTTGGATCTTGGAGATGATTTGATGATTCTTGGGAGATGATTTTGATGGAGTAATCTGTGAATTATGGGCAGATTTATATCGGTTCCTTTTTGGTGGTTTAAGGTATGGGATTTTACACAATATGCTCCTTAATCTCTCGAGTGTTATTCCCTTTGTTTTCTTGTGATTATTGACTCATACTTGAATTTTTAAATTCATTGGAATATGGAAATTGTGGTTGGATTCTAATTTTGATTCATGTGGTATTACTATTGTGTTGGGCATGTTGTCATGAGATTTTATTATGACACTGATGTTGGGCACCCGCAAAGACTCCAATTTTCGGGCATTTGATAAAGTATGGGCACGGTATGGTGAGGCCTCGTGACTCGGTTAATGTGTTGTTGAGAAATTATATTGATAAAAATGCTTGAGATTCACATATTATTTGAATATTCGTACTCGTATTGTTACGTTTTATTCACCGCTAGTATTTGTTGAGCATCTTTCCTGTAGTATTGTGTACTTCCCCATATTTTCTTTTAGTGGCAGGTTAGCGCGGATTTTGGGAGCTTTGGATTTGATTTGGAGATTGATTTTAGCGTGGATTATTTTGGGAAGAATATTCGAGAATACATGAGGAGATTTGTATTTATTTTTGTTGTATAGATCATTTTATTTCGAGATAGATAGTTATTTTATTTCGAGAGATCTTGGTTGTAATTATTTGAAGATTTGGGATTAGTGGATTTATATTATTGTGAGTTTTGTTTTAGATGCTCTATACCTTTTTTATATTGTGGATTTAGTTAGTTTCATCGGAGTAGCGCTCCGTTCGCTCTCCCCGGGAACAGACGGGGTGTTACAGAATGGTATCAGATCCAGGTTATACGACCACCCCCGGGTCTTAGGTTTTGGATTTGTTGCGTTTTTGTGGCGCATATTTGTAGATAGAAATTTTAGATAACCTATTCGTGTTAGGCATCTAGATTAGATGTGAGGAATTTATTTTTGGGAGACGAAGTTTTTTTTGGAGATGGTATAGTGTCCTGATTTTTGAGGGTTAGGCATTCATGGAATTTCGAGGGCGAAATTCCATTGTTAGTGGGGAAGTGTAACAACCCGCGTAATTTTTGGGGTATCTTCAAAATATTGAGGAAAAATAAAGTTTTGATAAAATTATTTTTCTTGCTAAAAAATGTTGAAAATTATTTTTAATGGCGAGAATTTCAAACGGTTTAAAAAATGGAGTTAAAACGGATTTTTAAGTGAGTTTTAACGATTTTCCCTTATAAATTTTTTTGGCCGACCTGCCAAATTTCCTGGGCGATCGATCGATCGACGCCAGGGGTCCGATCGATCGACCCCAGCAGAAATCGTGCGCAACAAGTTTTTTTTTTGGAATAGTTTGAGTTGGATTTAACTTCTTATAATTTTTTCTTATAAAAGGGGGTCATGGGTGACCATTTTTGAAGCATCTTTTGGCACAAAAATATGCAGCAAACATATTTTTATTTCCTCTCTTTTTATATACACTTAGCCCCTTTAATTTATGCATTCAACCTTAGTTTTTGGAGCTGTTCTTTGGGTTGTTTTGGCATTGGATCTTGGAGATGATTTGATGATTCTTGGGAGATGATTTTGATGGAGTAATCCGTGAATTCTCAACAGATTTATATTGGTCCCTTTTTAGTGGTTTAAGGTATGGGGTTTTACACAATATGCTCCTTAATCTCACGAGTATTATTTCGTTTGTTTTCTTGTGATTATTGACTCATACTTGAATTGTTAAATTCATTGGAATCTGGAAATTGTTGTTGGAATCTAATTTTGATTCATGTGGTATTACTATTGTGTTGGGCATGTTATCATGAGATTTTGATATGGCACTGATGTTGGGCACCCACCAAGACTCCAATTTCTGGCTACTTGATAGAGTATGGGTGCGGTATGGTGCGACCTGGTGGCTCGGTAAATGTGTTGTTGAGAAATTATATTGATAAAAATGCTTGAGATTCACATTTTATTTGAATATTCGTACTCATATTGTTACGTTTTATTCACCGCTAATATTTATTGAGCATCTTTCCTGTCGTATTGTGTACTTTCCCATATTTTATTTTAGTGGCAGGTTAGCACGGATTTTGGGCGGTTTGGATTTGATTTGGAGAGTGATTTTCGCGTGGATTATTTTGGGAAGAATATTCAAGAATACATGAGGAGATTTGCATTTATTTTTGTTGTATAGAGCATTTAATTTCGAGATAGATAGTTGTTTCATTTCGAGAGATCTTGGTTGTATTTATTTGAAGATTTGAGATTAGTGGATTTATATTATTGTAGGTTTTGTTTTAGATGCTCTATACCTTGTTTATATTGTGTATTTAGTTAGTTTCATCGGAGTAGTACTCCGTTCGCTCTCCCCGGTCACGGGCGGGGTGTTATAGAATAGTATCAGAGCCAGGTTATACGACCACCCTCGGGTCTTGAGTTTTGGGCGTGTTGCATTTTTGTGATGCATATTTGTAGATAGAAATTTTAGATAGACGTTTCGTGTTAGGCATCTAGATTAGATGTTGGGAATTTATTTTTGGGAGCCGAATTTTTTTTGGAGATGGTATAGTGGCCTGGTTTTTGAGAGTTAGGCATTAGGCGAATTTCGAGGGCAAAATTCCATTGTTAGTGGGGAAGTGTAACAACCCGCGTAATTTTTGCGGTATTTTCAGAATATAGAGGAAAAAGAAAGTTTTGATAAAATTATTTTTCTTGCTAAAAAATGTTGAGAATTATTTTTAATGGCGAGAATTTCTGACGGTTTAAAAAATGAAGTTAAAACGGATTTTACGTGAGTTTTAAGATTATCCCTTATAATTTTTTTTGGCCTAATTGCCTGATTTCCTGGGCGATCGATCGATCGACCCCAGCAGAAATGGTGCGCAATAAGGTTTTTTTTGGAAGAGTTTGAGTTGGATTTAACTTGTTGTATTTTTGCCTTATAAAAAGGGGTCGTGGGTGACCATTTTTGAAGCATCTTTTGGCCCAAAAATATGCAGCAAACATATTTTTATTTCACCTCTTTTTATATAAACGTAGCTCCTTTAATATATGCATTCAACCATAGTTTTTGGAGGTGTTCTTAGGGCTGTTTTAGTGTTGGATCTTGGAGATGATTTGATGATTCTTGGGAGATGATTTTGATGGAGTAATCCGTGATTTCTGGGTAGATTTATATTGGTTCCTATTTGGTGGTTTAAGGTATGGGATTTTACACAATATGCTCCTTAATCTCGCGAATGTTATTCCCTTTGTTTTCTTGTGATTATTGACTCATACTTGAATTGTTAAATTCTTTGGAATCTGGAAATTATTGTTGGAATCTAATTTTCATTCATGTGGTATTACTATTGTGTTGGACATGTTGTCATGAGATTTTAATATGGCACTGATGTTGGGCACCCGCAAAGACTCCAATTTTCGGGCATTTGATAAAGTATGGGCACGGTATGGTGAGGCCTCGTGACTCGGTTAATGTGTTGTTGAGAAATTATATTGATAAAAATGCTTGAGATTCGCATATTATTTGAATATTCGTACTCGTATTGTTACGTTTTATTCACCGCTAGTATTTGTTGAGCATCTTTCCTGTAGTATTGTGTACTTCCCCATATTTTCTTTTAGTGGCAGGTTAGCGCGGATTTTGGGAGCTTTGGATTTGATTTGGAGATTGATTTTAGCGTGGATTATTTTGGGAAGAATATTCGAGAATACATGAGGAGATTTGTATTTATTTTTGTTGTATAGAGCATTTAATTTCGAGATAGATAGTTGTTTCATTTCGAGAGATCTTGGTTGTATTTATTTGAAGATTTGGGATTAGTGGATTTATATTATTGTGAGTTTTGTTTTAGATGCTCTATACCTTTTTTATATTGTGGATTTAGTTAGTTTCATCGGAGTCGGTCGGGTATACCTATGTGATAAGTGACTGACCTGAAAATCATTGGCATGTAGAAACGTAAGTGCCGTGGTTGTATCAGCGTAGGCTTGGCGTGACCCAAGATTTGTTTGAGGAAATGTAGGTCTCGAATCCTAACATAAAACGATCCATGATGATGACTTCGTAGGTGATGGTACCATATCTGGCGAATATCAACAATCTCAAGGTTTGGTTTAAATAGACACATTGGGCATGCTTGAGGGTTAGAAATAAGAACTTAGGGATCGTCATGGGCGGATTAATAATTGTAATTGAATAAAAAAACCTTGGGTTTAGATAATAGTGTTGAGAAAGCCTAGGTTTAGAAACTTGTCATAGACGACTAGAGTATTAATTGTGATAAACCAAGAATTTCGAGGACGAAATTCCCTAAGGAGAGAAGTTTGTAATATCCTGTCCCGATAATTAATTAAATTATGTGTAGGGATTATAATTAAGGAGGAATAATTTATAATTGAAGAGAACTACCAAAATTTTTGTATGGATTACAGTGGTTATAAAAGTAATTAAATTGTGTGTTTCTTTCGTAAGACTTAGAGATTTATATGGGGACTTAATGATAATTATTGAAAAAAAGTGGGCAAAAGATGAAATTAAGCTAAGGAGATTATTAGTCATAAAAACCCCATCCTTTTGATTAAAGTTTGGTTTGGTATCGCACGTGTAAAATAAGGAAATTGATGGCCAAATTACGAAAGTGGAACATTGCAGACGTATTGACAAAGTGAGTCCATGTCGTTCAAATGAGAAAATTTGTCCTTCGAACGACTGAGACTGTCATTTGAAAGACCATAGCTATCGTTCGAAGGACCAGGACGAGATCTTTTCTCTTGTTAAGCTGTCAATCTCTTACTCATGGGAAGGAGTTGTGTTAGGACATGGGCCTTACAATTGAAAGAAACCAGATATAACATGACGAGAACCTTTGGCCTTAGTTTTGTTTTGTGTATTTTATAAGGAAATCATGGGATTTGTAATTTGCCATTTGTGCTATCACTTATAGGGCCGTTGATCAATTGTGTTGTCATCGTCCCAACCATGGATCAAATCTCAATGGTTGAGATTCGAAGGAAGAAAATCCTTGTTTTGTATATTAGAGAGAAATGGGCTATCAGACCCTCGATAATTTCCATCTCCCTTCCTTATACTGTCTCCCACTATTTTCTCTCAAGTATAGAGGTTATATCCACACTACAAAACTCATCTTGCTCTCTGTTAAAAACATAAGCTACAAAATTGGAGAGTTGTTGTTGGGGGTTTTATGGGTGGTGAAGAGCTATGTTTAGAAGATGAGTGTGTTATTAGAAGTATTTGAAAAGGGTTTTTAATGGAGCTTTTCTTGGAGTGTGTTGGAGCTTACATTGAGGACTGTTTAGTGGAGCTTTTGTGACTCCCTTTTAGGGTCACCTTTGGAGGTGGGGGAGTCACCCATCTTTATCACCACCACCACTTTGGAGCTACTTAGGTGGGAAAAACTAACTTGATCCAAGTTTACTGTGTAATGTATTTTCAGCATGTTATTTACATATATTAGGTTGAATATATGTGCGTAGGATATTAACTTACATATTAGTGTTGATTATTGACTACCTTGAAATTTGTATGGAATGAGTAGCAAAAGATGAATTAATTAAAATGGGTCTCGAAAATAGAAATAAATTTCAGAATGATAGATATTTTTATGGAATAAAAATGGTTGAAAAATATTGTTGTGATGGGTTTTCTTAATAATTTGAAAATGGACATTTTTATGGAAATAAAAATGTAAGAACATATTGTTTGTTTGTATTTTCTAAAAAAACTGAAAAAAGACATTTTTATAGAAATAAAAATGTAAGAAAATATTGTTTGTGTTTATTTTCTAATAAAACTGAAAAATAGACATTTTTATGTAAATAAAAATGTAAGAAAATATACTTTATGTATATTTTCTAATATAACTGAAAATGGACATTTTATGGAATTAAAATGTAAGAAATGCCATTTTAGTGAATTTCTAGTGAAAAGAAAATAATAACTATTTTTGTGAAATAAAAATGTAATGATGTTTATGTTTGTCAAAATATTTATGAAATAAATATTTTTAAGGTTCTTGCAAAATGGAAACATTATTAATAAATGGACATTTTTCAAGTTTAAATAAATTGATTAATTGTCTTTATTCCATGGAATGCATGTTTAATCCATTTGGTAGGATTTTAGTAAATAAAATCCACTTTCTATCCATATAAACTCATATTATTTGATAATAAACATGTGAACAAGTTTAAGAATGATTTTATTGGGTTTAAACATGAAATAATAAAAGTTAATATTTTAGTCTTCAAAGTATGTGGAATTGGGACTAAAATACACTGTGGGTATGAAGTTAAAGGACTACATGTTAAATAAAACAAATTAGAATTTTCGTATAAAATTAGTCTTAAGTATATATGTGTTTCTTGAATAAAGAAGTAAGGAAATATGAATGTTGGTTAAAAGCACCAATTAAGTGTTAATGGGTAATGTTGTGAGATATTAACACTTATGAGATTATGAAAGGATTAATGGTGTAAAGGTGTTTCCAATCAAGAATAATTTACTCCAAGTGTAGAAAGGTGTTAAAGGGTTAAAATACTTAAGAAGTTGGAGTGTATAACTTAATAGTATTTTGGGTGAAATTAACACTTGTGAAAATGGAGTAAAAGTATAATTTGGAAACAAGTGGGTAAAACAATAATTTTACTTAAAGATTTTTTTGAAATAAAAATGTTGGAAAGGGTGTTAAACAAAATGGTTCAAAATGAATATGACTTGGGGAATAAAAATCAAGGTTAAAGTGTAAATAACACAATATGGAAAATTTTCATGTGTAACACAAATTGGGGCGGTAAAGTCCCGGGTTTTGGCTTTGGTCGGCTAAAAACGAAAGGTAATAATGTGGGCGTTAGTAAAATGTTAAATCACATTAAAGGCACTCAGATGACACCTGGAATAAGCAAGAAGGGCCTGGAGCCCGAGGGTGAAGAGCCCTAAACCACTGGCCAGAGCATATGGTGCGGATAGCCGTCGATGTGGAGCCCATGTAAGTATGCGATAAATGATAAAATTTGGAGAAAAGTAAAAGGAACAAAGAACACATGTAAGAAAATGGGTCGTGTGGCAAAATATGTTAATACAACCTAACTTGAATGAATGAAATAAATGTTCCCGTAAAGGGTAGGTGGACAAGTAAATGAGTAAATCTATAAATGTCCATGTTAAGGCAAAAAGGCTAAAGTAAAAAGGGCAAACGGGTGTTTAAATGTGGAACCGGGTGTATTAAACAAAGTGAGAAATGCTAAGTATGAATAAAGTAAGTCTTTCAAGATTAAGGTAAATTAATCTAATTGTGTAACGTCTTGGAAGTAAAGCGGTTAATGTTTTTGAATATGTATTTTCAAATGTATATCTATATGTACGTAAATACATTTATACTTTTGCATACATTTTATTGTAGTGTGTGACTATTCCTTTCTGCCATTCGTTTCTATACTGTTTGTATTTTTCCACTGGGCATAGGCTCATATCCCCAATTTGTTACGTCAGGATGTGCGCGGGTTCGTATCTTGAGGGTGTTTTACAGGTTGTTACACTTACTTATGTTTTACGTTAGTAGCTCTATTTACTTGGACTTCGGGGTGCTCCCCATGGGTCCCTCACGTAGTTCATCTCGAAATTTGAATCGCATGCTAAAAAGTGAAATGTTAACTAAAATAAAACTGGACTAGCAACATTATTTAGGTTGTTTCACTGCACTTCACACCTAATACTCGGGTCGGACAGGGTTGGCTCATGGGTAGCCCATAAAATCGGGTCGGGTCATTAGCAAATGTGTGCGTAGGCATATACAAAGTGAATACATCAAAGCAGATCAATTTTGAAATACTCCATGCAGGCTTATTAAGAACAATATTAAGCATTTAAAATCATAATAAAAGGTTCTAGTTACATGGATACATGGAAGGAATAATATTAAAAAGTAGTTATATTCCACACAAAATGTGTAAAACAAACTACACATAAAAAAACCCTTTTTGAGTTTTTAAACAATTTTTCAAAAATAACACCGCTTGAAAACTAAACTCAAAAGACAAATAGAATCTTTTTGTGTTTTTCATAATAAGACTGAAAAAATCAAAATACAAAAGACTCAAAATGTCATATAACTAGCAAATACACATATAATGATGTAAAAAATCTAGTGTATGAAAACTTGCAAACACAATCAACCATTAGATTTATCATTAGAAGTATCATTTGCAAGCATTCGAGAATCAACAAGTCTATTTTTTAAATCCTCCCAATATGATTTCCTAACCCCCATAGGTGTAACGCGATGCTCTTGAGTTTTGGGACTCTAGGTTTAGACTTCCTAGGATCTTTTCTAAGATCAAAGCGAAAATGCCTAAGGTGACATTTTCTACCACAATGTGTGCACATGTAGACACGACGATGAATGTTACCTAAGGGTTAAACTTTTCTATCGTCCTTGGCAGTGGTTAACCATCTCAAAATATTGATCTTGGCTTTATCAACAGATGCAATAGGATCATCGAAGCAATTTTCGAAATTATCCTTTTTGATTTGGACGGTGCCTAACATCTTATCCAAAATTTTTGACCTAGAATCCAAATCAAATTTGATGTGACTCGAGTCTCTCAATTTCTTTTCTAACTCCTCTACCCTAGATTCGAGAAAATGGTGAGACTCATAAAAAACTAGGGAATCCTTTTTCAAAATATTCATTAATCCCCGAAGGTCATCACGCTCCCCCCCAATAAAAGCGAGTTGCTCCCTAAGAGTCTTCCCACACGCCCTAAGGTCCTCAATTATTTTCAATTCACCATTCCCAATGATACATTCATTCAACTTCATGTTAGCCTTTTCAACTTCAATGACTCAGCATATAACTCACGAAAGGCAACTTCTATCTCATTCTAATCTTATTCTTCTTCACCCTTCACTCGGGATTCACTCACTTTGGCCTTGGAATCTTCATAATTAACTTCATCGAAAGACGTTTCATTAAGGCTCACATGACTGGTCATGAACGCGAAATAATTATGCTTAACGAGGGAATTTAGTTCCTATTCTGATTCACTATCGCTAAGGGTATCATTATACGCATACCTGGACATGAACGCTGAATAATTATGCTTAATGAGGGAATTTGGTTCCTCTTCTGATTCACTATCTCTAAGGGTATCACTGTATGCATTCTTCTTACCTTCCTTCCTTCCTTAGCTTAGTGGGACATTCGGCTGTCCTATGGCCATAACTCTTACACCTAAAGTATCTATCTGATTCATCTCTTTTAAAGTTATCATTATGATGTTTAGGGATTTTTTTATCCTTATTAAACTTATTTTTCTCAAATTTCTTTCCATCAACTTTTGATTGTTTTTCAAACTTGAGAAATTATCTAAATTTCTTATCAAACATGGACATATCATCCAAATCGATATCATACTCATCATCTAAAATAAGTATTTCGTCCTTTCAGGATTTTAAAGCAATGCCCTTATCTTTCTTTGTCTTTTTGGAAGAAAACATATCAAGTTCATAGGTTTGAAGATCACCCATGAGCTCTTCGAGTTTCGTAAAGTCCAAAGTTCCCAAGATATTCAAAACTATGACTTTAGAATTAAATATTTCAAGTATGAACCTTAATATTTTCTTGACAAATCTAGTTTCGGGTATTCTCTCTCCCAAGTTAAAAGACGAGTTACCTATATGAAATAATCTTGTATAAAACTCATCGAATGTTTCACTCTCCTTCATCTTACTTGTCTCAAACTGAGTGTTGAGGTTTTGGAGTTTTTAAGCTTAATAGCACTAGTACCCTCATAAGTGAGTTGGAGTATACCCCAAGCCTCTTTAGAAATTTCACATGTCATAATGCAGTGGAACACCTCCTGTGTGACCGCACAAAATAAAGCATTCAGGGCACGTGAATTATAGTTAGACAATTTATGCTCATCCTCACTCTAGGTCTCAATATGTTTATAGACTATATATTCACATACTAAAGTCAGGGGTGGTGATAACCCTTAATAATAGCTAACCACACACTAATTTATCGCCTTAAGTAATGATTTCAAACACTGGTGGTTCAAAATATGACGGACCTTCTATAAAAAACCCACTCGGATTCATGCCTAAACAACTTAGGACACTCACTCTGATACCAATTGAAATACATACAGACTACGTGCCAGGGTTTATATGGAAAGGAAAAACATACCCACCATTATTTTTAAATTTTTTTAAATTTAAATTAAACTTTGCACCAATTAAGCCGATTGTTGTGTTAAATAAATTAACCAATTTTATCTTACCCTAAACATGCATCTTGGTGATCAAAGGATAAAATAAAATAATCATACCATAATGATTAATGTATGAGGAAAACCCAAAGGGGAAAAACCTCTGATTACCTAGCCAATGCAATTCACTATGTCAAGAATTACAAAAGGACATGATAGAAGACTTACATAACCGACTCAACTTCTTCTAGCCTTGACGCATAGTCATTGCTTCTATAATTTGTATAGCGACACTTAGGAGTCCACCTACACACTGCCACAACGCATGAGTCCACACATGCCTCAGTATTCATCGATATAGGATCCATAAATCGTAACAAAGACGAAATAAACCACAACTGGCATGGAGTCCTCTGCATGAAACAATACTGAGTAGTATGTTGATGAATAAATAATATTTTTGTTGCTAAATGGAGATCTTAAGTGAGCATATAGAGATGAAAGTTGGATTTCAAAGTGTTTGGGTGAAATTAAGGTTTGGAGGCTTTTGATTATAGATAGGAAAGTAATTTTCACCAAAATTTTCAAGTAAAATATTTCCTAACACGCCTATTTAAACAAAACAGGAATTTTGAGGTGACAAAAAATCGTTTGAACAAAAACAATATGTTCGTTCTAATGAAGTACACAATCTCATTCGAATGACATTATGCATCTCATTTGAACAGACATTAAACGAACTTCGAACTAGTTTTTGTAGTAAAATAGAAAAAAACATCGTTCGATACTTGTTCAAAGATCATTTGAATGAAAATAGTATCCTCGTTTGAATCAAATTCTAAACTCATTGAAACTAATTTTGTAAAGTTGTTGGAACAACTAAGAAATCTCATTTGAACTAATTTTTTATAAAACTATTTTTTTCTTTAAAATCCCTTTTTACAAAAAATAGCCTCAAACATTATTTTAAAACAGCAGCCAGGGAAATACAAGGGATACAAAATATAGACATTCATACGTCATGAGATTCGTGATCATTGAAGACAAAACGTGGCATGAAACAAGACATGATGATGTAGACGTTCTAACTTTACTGCTACAGTCTTCAATCAAACATACGTCACACGCTTTTAAGGATAAACACTCAATACATAAACTATGAATCAAATTCTTTTATCCAAATGGAATTAAGCCCATACATACAAATTGACAGATTTTGAAATTTTATCCTTTGAAATCTCTCCCTTTGATTATTTTGAGGCAAAATCCCAAAATAAAAACCTATGGGCCATCAAGCTCGTCTAAAGACTCAATCCCAACCCCAAAAGGAAAAAAAATACGGACTTGACAGGTACATACATTGAGTAACTTTGCTCTTATGTAAATTTTGCCTCATCATTGCAAACCTACACCCTTAAACACATCTTTTAAATGTAACTTGAATATATAACAATATAAACTGCAATAGAAAAAACCTTCCCCTTTGTCTAATCAATCTCCGCCTAAGATAGGACGTTTCCCCCTAAGGTAAAAATCTCCCTCGAGTTAAAGAGTTAGATACCATTTCTCCCCCATTTTGTTAAGGAATAGACAAAGAATAAGATCAATAATATAAACATCTTCTTATCATAAATTAAACACATGTATTCATAAAGGTAAACAAGTATATCATGCAATGATATGAAGTGAAATATGCAACGATAAACAACTTGGCAACGCAAGTACACACAATCCATTTAATGAACACAAGATATTAATTTTGCATGCATAAATGAGATACCAATGATATCATTCAACAAAAGATACAAATGTGATCATAAAGCATGTCAATATAAATTGAATATGAAGCGTATGACAAATATGTATTAAATGAAAACTTAAAGACTAAAAAACAAACATTCTATATATATATATAGCACCCATATACCAATGATGCACAAAAGTATATATAGGTATAAACACCACAAAAGACACAAAAAGATAAGTTTTTCACACAAGCATAGTATTGATGTGTCTAAACAAAGGTGGTACAGAGTGAAGGAGCATGAACTAGATACAAAAGAAACATGATCCAATCATAAAAAATGTCTAAGATATTCTGTTTGGCCGCAAAAACTTCTCAACTTTGGTTTAGCCTCACAGTGACAAAAAAAGAATTCGTGGACAAACATACACAATACACATAAGCCTATAGATCTTGACGATTCTCAAATCAACATCGTCAAAAAATAAATCTCAACTAGGACTCATTGTACAAAACCATTGATATTTAATTATAACACCCTCAAAATATAAACAAATATAATTTTTTCTCTCAATTTGAAGATACTAAATTTTGATGCATCAATAAACGAATTTGGCTTGGGAAATATTTTATTTTCTTTTACTCTCTTTTCTTTTAGGCTCTCACCTATGGTGGCCTTTCACGCGAAGGAGATTTCTCCTACCGTAGCCCTTTGCTATTACACACTCAAATTTGTATAAAATAAGATCAAACTCACTCAATGGTTCTTACATACATAAATTCCCATATAAAACTTATTATGTATATGACAAGATTGAAAGGAGAACATCTCACTTAGCTCATGTAACGTATGAAGTTATAATCTAAAAGAGAGCTCGTACAAAGTATGTGCGAAGGCATATACAAAGTGAATCCATCAAAGCAGATCAATTTCGAACCACTCCATGCAAGCATATTAAGAAGAATCTTAAGCATTGAAAATCAAAATCGAATGTTCTAGCCACATGGATACACGGAAGGAATGGGATTCAAAAACACCTATATTCCATGCAAAATGTGTAAAAGTAAACTACACATAAACAAAAAAATCTTTTTGAGTTTTTTATACATTTAAAAAAAAATAAAACCACTTGAAAACTAAACTCAATAGACAAGCAAAATCTTTTTGTATTTTTCATAACAAGACTAAAAAAAATCAAAATACAAAAGACTTAAAACATTATACAACTAGCAATCGCATATATAATGAAGTACCAAAGATAGTGTATGAAAACATGAAAGGCAATCGACTATTAGATTTATGATAAGAAGTATCATGTGCAAGAATTAGAGAATAAAAAAATCTATTGTTTAATGCCTCGAAATTTGATTTCCTAACCTACCTAGGTGTAACACGACGCTCTTGGGTTTTGGGAACCTTAGTGAATCTTTTCTTAGACTTCCTAGGACATTTCTTAAGATAAAAGCAAAAACACCTAAGGTGACCTTTCTTACCACAATATATGCACATGTAGACACGACGATGAATGTTACCTAAGGGTTGAAATTTTCTAATATCATTGGCAGTGATTGACCCTCTCAAAATGTTGGTCTTGTCTTTATTAGCGGAAGCAAAGGGATTATAAAAACCAATTTTAAAATTATCCTTTTTTATTTGGATGGTGCTTAACATCTTATCCAATTTTTTCGACCTAGACTCCAAATCAAATTTGACGCGGCTTGAGTCTCTTAGTTTCTCTTCTAACTCCTCTATCCTAGAATGAGAAAATGATGGCACTCATTCTCCCTAATACTCTTATCACATTCCCTAAGATCCTCAGTCAATTTCAAATCATCATTCACAATGAAACGTTCTTTCACATTAGCTTCCAACTTTAAGTTTGCCCTTTTCAACTAGAAAGACAAAGCGTATCGCCCTCAAAAGTCAACTTGAATCTGACTCTTCTTCTTCTTCTTCTTCTTCTTCTTCTTCTTCTTCTTCTTCTTCTTCTTCTTCTTCTTCTTCTTCTTCTTCTTCACTATTCACTTGGGATTCACATACTTTGGCCTTAGAATCACTATGCACACAATTATCATCATCGAAAGACTTTTCATTATGGATCAGATGACTGGCTGTGAATGCGATCTAGTTACGCTCAACGGGGAGAATGATGTTCCTATTATAATTCACTATCGCTAAGGGTATCATTGTAACCATTGATTTCTTACCTGCTTTCCTTATCTTAGTGGGACTCTCAACAAAATGGTTATGGTGAGTGAGATTAGTGCGACCTATTTTTTTGCTCCATATGTGGTAAGTAGTGAACCAAATTTTGAATGGAGGTTCCATCAACTTTCTTCATATGGATATTGAGTTCCTTAGGATGTCCTTACATGAGAGTGTATACTGGGGAATAGCCCTAGAGAAAGAACTCACTTTTCTTGAGATCGTGATACTATCGGCGATCACAATTAAGTTAAATTTGGTTATAAGGTTTTCACTTTTGATAGGGGAGTATTCGGCTTTAGAGTGATGGCTCTAGGTTTAGCCAATCTTTCTTAGCATGCTAATATATTTTCCATTTCCCATTGGTGAATAGTCAACTCATTCTATACCTAAAGAAAACCAAAGGAAGGCGATTTTCATATGTTCCTTTGTAAGAAGGAAGGATACTTGAAGGAGTTTTGTTTTATTCTAAGGAAGCAATAACTCAAGAGCCCCGTAGAACCAATCACTCCACAATCCTATAGGTTCACACATTACAAAAAATTAGGACAACTTAAGAAGATTTGTGTTTTACTTCAACCCGTATCACATGAAGGTGTTTTTGATAAGGGTAGAACGGACGATAGGAAGGGGAAGAAGAAGGTGGGCGTGTCTCAAAAGGTTTCCAAAGGGAAGGGAAAATGAAAAATGGTTGACCCTAACATTATTACTAATTTGGTTCATAGATCTAAGTACTTTAGACTTTATCCGGATAGGGTTTCGAAATAAACTTTTAATAGAGGACAACTAGAATCCCTAGATAAATGCGCTAAGGCTTGGTCCTTATTTATGAGGAAATATGATTCTTGTGGTTTAGGTGTATTAGAGGATTTGATTTAATCTTTTTGTATAGGCATCTTGATTTCTCTCTGTCATTTATTTTATTCTTTATATATGTTCTTTGCTTTGTTCATATTTTAAGATTTTGGCCTTGTGCAATATTGGTCTTATATGCTTGTTAGGTATTATTTTATCCCATGTGCTTAAATGCAAACCTACATGCTTCGTTATTGTACTAAAAATTTTATTTTTGTCTTTTATAATCCATGATTAAAATTTTATAGCTTGAAATGCCTTAGTAAATTGAGTTGACTATTTTAGAGTAATTGTCATATCTCATGTAATTTACACCGTGAAATAAATTTGAGCATTTCCATGCAAAATATACTGAACCAATTTATTTTCTTCTTTTACCAAAAATTATAAGTTTTATGCGATGTTTTGATAAAAGGGTGTCATTGTTAATTCTTTTTATGTATAAAAGATTTTATCATCATGGTTGGTGTTGAAAAATATATATGTTCATAATCATGAGTGATGGTGTGGTAAGGGATGCAACTGTCGGTCATGAGAACTACCTATAAAAAATTAGAAATAGTTCCCCACCCTTTGTAATGAATGATCGAAAGATGCCACATACAAAATTTTATAAACAAATGATGTCTCAAATATTTTTATCTATCCAAGATTGAGTAAAATTAAGGATATGAGACTTAAAATGTTTTAATCATAAATCGCTATTTGAGGAAGACAAAAGTGGTAGTAAATTTTTTATTTGTTTTAAAGGAAAAATGAGCTTTCTTTTTGTTGCATAAAGTTAAAATTTATCAAAAGTGAGTTCAAACATTAATCTTTATTATTCAATTTTACCAGATAATGCTAATTTTATTCACTTTTCTATCACGAGTTATGTCTTTGCTTTTATATGGCTTTAATTTGACCTTAGGCCTCTGAATGCTAGACCCTTCTTTGTGCAGAGTATTTCGCAGAACCTAGAACTTTTGTATGATCATTTGAGGCTTGTTTCATTATTCAAAATGGTATTTTAGGGATAAAAAATGTATCTGGTTATAGTTAAGAAATAAAATGTACATTTCCTTGTTGTTTTTGCTCTTTTTGTACAAATTCTGTCTGCTGGAAACTAATACAATCTGCCTCATCGGAGTTTTACCACAACGATATCACTGTGACCAACAAGACAATCCCTCACTACAACGACAATACCTTGGTTCATTTAAACACCCAAATCAGGAGTTGCGAACATTTTTACTTATTTCTTCTCTCAAAACCTCTTTCACACTTAGAAACCTCTTACCTTCCTTTGAACTTAACATCGTAGAAGGTGGTTTATACATCATTCTAGTGGCTTAATGTTCATCTTGGTACATTTTCCTTCCTAAATTTTCATATTTACTCCTTTTTAGAGTTTGTGCTTGGTGAATAGTAGTTTTGATGGATTTTGATGAAATTTTTTAACGATTGATGAGGTTTTACTTATCTTGAGTTTATATTGAATCTCTTGAGTAGGTTTTAGGGTGTATAACTTTTCTATACATGTTTGGGGTTTGTCTACTCATAATGTTAGTGTAGGATGCTTGGTTTTCATTTCCATATCTCATAGTATTTATGCGCTTGTGTCTTGGTTTGGGTTTTTAGGCCATATACTATGGCTCTAAAATCACGCTCACGTACCTCAATTTTCACCAATTGCTCCCGATTTGATGAACTCATCACTACAGGTTCTTTGCATTGGGAAAGGTCAATTGATTTGAAATATCTTTTTGACATCTGTTTATTCAAGTTCTTGGGTGGTAGAAAAAAATAGATTGGTGTTTGGTCTCAAACCGAATCATGTTATTCCAACTTAGTGAGGAAATTTTATTCGAATCTTATGGATGGTAAAGATAACTTGGGCATTAGATTTTTTTCCTTTCAAGGTTAGGGGGATTCAAGTCAAACTTTCTTCTAAGTGGATAAGAAATCATAATCATATCCCAAAAAATAAGTATCCCAAATATCCTTACAAGTGAATTTCAAGTGAACATTACAACCGGGATGTGATCACTATTTTGAGTGAAAATCATTGTTAGGATTGGAATGGGAGGAATTTTACTCATACATTTCTTGCTAAGGACTTTTATATTCTGAACATAGTTTTGTGATCTTTTATTTTACCCCCATACCACCTGCACAACATAACTCTCAAAAGTGCACAATTGGTGTACGCCATTGGATGGGGTGATATTATGTGTTTGTGTGATTTAATTAGGAACTCAATTTTTGATCACACAATGGGAAATATGAAAGCTTGCGCTTTTACCTTTGGTCATTTGAGTGTGAACTTGCTTTTGGATTTCCTTTACTTCCCGATGAAGTTCTAGAATTGATTTCTCAGCTTGACATATATACAGTGGCACACCTACACCACCGCATGTTGTTTCTACACCACCCTCTCATCCTACCCCTATATCACGTGCATCTAGTACACAGTCATTGACTGGAAATGAGTTGGATTCTATAATTTATCGGATAGCCACTCAACTGCATTCTATCTTGCTACCCTCATTTTGTCTAATGAGCTCTTCTTCCTACAATGAATTGTGACAAACCTTCGATACTCATGTGAAGAATATTAAGTGTGCCTTGCCTAACACTAACGACGAGCTTATTGATTTTATGTGTTTTTAGGATAATGGAGAAGAAGTGATGTAATTTTTTTGAGCTTTGTTAGTTTAGAGTTATTGGATCTTGATTTTTATTGATCACATCGTTAGTAATCCTTGTAACTCTTAACCTTGTTTTAATGCTATCACTTTTTAGTATTATTTATAACTTTTCATGATATATGTTATCTTTCTATGTGTAATTAAAATTGTTGATCTTAGTCCTTTTTTTATCTTGATTATATCTTGCCTAGACTTCATTTTAATTGTCCACTCTTTGTATGGTTTTTCTCTATTTGTTGGTTTGATATTAACATGTTTACTCTCTACAATTTCCATGAGAACTTGATCCCATTATGTACTTAGTTCTTTCTTTTGTCGCTTTTCTTGACAAAAAAGGGCATAAGTTTATAGATAAGGGGAGTATAGTCATCAAAGCATATTAGGTTGCTTTGAGTTGTTTGTTGTTTATATCATGTTTATTGAGAAGGATTGCATATTTGAGGGGGAATTATTTTTCGATTGATTTGATGTTCACATGTTCAAAATGCTAAATTTACATGTTCATATTTATTCACATTGGTACGTTGATGAGTTAGCTCGTGTGTAACATAAAAGTATTGTGCAAGATCTTCTTTTTGATCTATGAAGATGGTTGAGTCTTTTATCGTGATTAGTTACTTGCAACTGAATATAATTTTCTATTTTTGTTCCATTGGTTCGACGAGTCATAAAATGGTAGTTTTCCTTCATTTGCGTGTAATTTTTTCCATGCCATGTTTTGTCTCGAAATTAGACAATTAGGGAGATTGTAAGAGTATATTATATTCGATATGCTCTATAGAATAGATTGTCTAAATTCCTTGACCAAAATAGATTTTTGTATTTTTCCAAGAGGTCACCGGAAAGCTTCATCGTCATTATGGATTCACTCAATGCCCGAACCTCAAGTACACCACTTAGGAAAGCTATAAGACTTAGCGTACTTAGATTCACCTTGATTAATCTAGTTTTGTAAATTGAAAAATAATTTTAATTAACCTTGTCTTTGTAATTTTGCTATATACACAAGAAAATATACTTTTCATATAGAAAAATCTATTTTTATAAAGAATTGTATCTTTTTATGTAGTTTTGTAAAATAATATGCCAGGTTCTATTAAGAAGGAATCTTTACCACTATGACATCGCCTCTTCACACAATCTCCTGTATCAGGTGATACTTATGCTTAATATTATTTTCCCTTTTATGAGTCCATGGTTCTTTTGAGTTATCAACCGCACTGCTATTGTCACAATAATGTTTAATAACTGATTGTACTGAAGGAATCATACCCAAATAACTTATGAAGTTTCGAATACAAATGACCTCTTTTACTTCTTTTGAAGTTATAACATATTCAACTTCCATAGTGGAATCATAAATGCAGGATTACTTGATACTCCTCCAACTTATAGCTCCACCTCCTACGGTAAATATTAATCTTGAGGTCGAATTCCTTGAATCTTGATCTAATTGAAAATCTGAGTCCGTGTAACCGATAGGTACAAGACTATCCACTGAGTAAATATAACATAATCTCTAGTCGTTATCAGGTACTTGAGAACGTGCTTTACTACAGTCCAGTACTCCGCACCTAGGTTTGACCGGAATCTACTAACCATTCTAACTACAATGTAGATATTTGATCTTTTAAACAACATAACATACATGAAGCTGCCCCCACTGAAGCCTAAGGTAAATTCCTCATTTTTCTATCTGATGAAGTGTCTTAGGGCAGTGATCCTTAAATAAAGTGATTCCATGCCTAAAAGGAAAAAATATTTAATTATAATCTTGCGTGTTAAACTTTTTGAGCACATCATATATATAAGTATCTTGGGATAATCTTAACATCCAATTTTTCGAATCACACAAAAGATTGATCCCAGGGATGAGACTGTCTTCTCCTAAGTCCTTCATATTGAATAGAATAGACAACCACACTGTTATAATATATAATATACCCCCATTGTTCCCGATAAGGACAATATCATCTATATAAAGTCCCAAAAATACAGTCTTATTTCTTTCATTTTCTTATGCACACAAGTTTCATCCAAACATTGATCAAAATCAAAAGATTTAATTTCTTGATCAAACCGAATATTCCAAAACCTCGATGATTGCTTAAGTCCATAAATAGATCTCTTAGTCTTTCATACTTTGCATTCTTAACCGCATACTATTAATCCCTCGGGTTGCACAATATAGATGCACCCGTTAATACTACAATTAAAGAGCGCAATTTTGACGTTCATCAAAATTGAGATGAGCTGCAATGCACAAAAGAATTTGGATAGACTTTAGCATGGCTATCAATAAGAAGGTTTCATCATAGTCAGTCTTCTCTTTCTGAGTAAACTCTTTCCTAAAAAGCCTTTCCTTGAGGGTTTCCACCTCCGCATTTGCCCCTATTTTTCTTCTTGTAGATCCACTTTTATCCGATGGGTTTTATCCCATCAAGAAAATCTACAAGCTCCCAAGCCTGATTCAAATACATCGAATCCATCTCAATGTTTATAAACTTAAGCCAAATATCAGAGTACTTGCCTTGGAGTGACTAGATGTAGTTCCTTGGATCTGGTATATGTTCCTTTAGGATCTCACCAAAGTGTCCACCCAAGTAAAATAACCTATTAGGCTGATGCCTGACCCTCCCCACTATGATGTGGCACCACTTGTGGTCTAATATAAGTGACACGTGTATCTTGATAACTGGTAGTAATCCCAATACCATTAGGTAGTGCACTATCGATATCGTGTTGTATTTCATCATATACAAGTGGTTCAGAAGAAATTATTTGGTCTTGTGGTTTATCATATAATCATCCTCTAATAACTAATAATTTGTACTTACCAATATGTGACACCCCGCCTAATAAAATACTGGGCGATCACTCCTATATCAAATTAAAACAGGAGTCTCATGTGGTTCATTCTTAACATCACTGTCGAAAACCAATTAATTACTAATATCCTATTAGGCCGACGTCAAAATTTTAAATTAACTAATCTTTTTAACCAAACCATCCAAATAAAATAAGGACAACAATTTATATGCAACAACTGAAATAAAATAAAGTAAAATAACCGAACACTCGGTCCAAATAATACAACCAAATCGAATTCCACACAAAAGGCGGTAAATGAATAAATGAGTACAGTTGGGCCATTAGCCCGAATATGACTACAATACCTCCTATCTAGATCTCAATGATGGAAGCGTCTACAATAAACCTGCTTGCATCCACAGCTGCTGCAGCAAACATCTGACTCGAATGAATTATTATCCAGGCGTCCCTGTGTCTGGACACCTATATATATATATATATATATATATAGCAAGAGAGGGGAGAAGTAGAGAAAATGGGTCAGAGCCCGACTGTTGAAAATATTTTAACAAGTGCATAAAATCCATATTTTAAAATATGTTATTTCTCATATTTTAAACTGGTATCGCTCTCACATGAGATACACCTCACCCCTCTTCTAACAGTGCACAACTAGCGCATACCATTTTAGACAACCTAGTTAAGCTACCCTACCTAACTAATGTAATTACCCATCTTCTAATAAACCTCATCGATTCGGGTACTAAGGACTAAACTTCTCCCCATTCCCAACATTACGTTACGTTCGTGCGCGGGGTGTCTCGCGAAGCGAAATCCAAACAAGGAACCCCCCCGATACACTACTACGTGACAATGTTGATCACCGGGATCCATTAGGCCTTCAGTACATAACATATTTATACCATCTCGTATTTATTAATAGTTCTCATTAGAACCTATTATTCGCATTCATATAAATCCGGATATAAATCTACCGGAAGTAATATCGCACTTTATTCATTCTTTTCACTTTATACAAGGTTAGATTATATGATATCTCATCTCATATATATCAACAGTATACTATACGCAACAAGTATATTAATCATCCACCGAACTATAATATAAGTGGCTTAGTCATTCTCATTTACTAAGCATCCGTGAATTATCTCAAGTACACATATATGTTAATCGCAATACATATATAGATATATAGCACCCCTAGCCTCAGCTGCGGTGCACTCATACTCTGCTATCCAATCCAAGTACATCTCGTACAAAAAGGATTACCCGTTCCACATCACTCAGGAACTGTAACAATACAAATCACACGTATTGGAGGCGAACATAGTTCACGTACCTACGGGTCACGCACATACCTACGCTCCCATAAGCAGCGGACTTATCAACTCACAAATAAGCCTTTCACAGCCCTATGTTCTTGAGGTACCAAATCTAAAATCCCCCCGAAGGCAACACAGGATAAGGTTGTCCTCTTTCGAACGTCAACCTCCCGTGATAGCAAGTATGGTAGGTATGTCATACACATAATAAAAAAAATCATATAGGTACACATTCCACCTATATACATATATTATCAATTTGGTATTCACACAACCATATTATAATTATAGGTATTTCTCTCACCTATACATAATTCCCCATAGGTAATTATTTAACCCATGTATATAATAACATTCGAGCATACGCACAACCCGTATAATAAATTTCCCACGTAGTATATTTATCTCTCGAATATCCTACGCATTAATCAATTTTAACTAATCCTCAATACATCATTTCCGATATTTTCTCACGGCACGATGACAATACCAACGACACCAATATATATTATTTATCTATTCTCAATCTTTTATGGCTATAATCTCCAAACTCTCGTAACGATAGCCAATAACCTTGAATATTCTCATTCACAATAATACAAGCCGTCAAACAATTAAAACACTACCCCTATACATGTTCCCTTATTTAACATTCAAATCACACTTAAATACCCCTTTAAGTATTTTTCCTCACGAACACCTCTATTTGGGTAAATCTTGAATTTTACTTTCAACTAACCCAAGGTACACGCCTTACTAAAAAAAATATTTAGAAGTCCCCACACTATTTTTAGGAACCCCAAATATTTATCTCCAAATAATTCTAGCCTTTATTTTTCCAATTTCCGAGTGCATTTCCGAGTTGGTGATTTCACCCCGGAACTGCCATCTTGTAAAAATCATAACAATTCGAAAAAAAATCATAAAAATACTTGGTCAGCGCCCACGTGACCGTATCGAAATTATCTACAACTTTCGTGTTTTGATCGAGAGTTGAATCGGTTATCTTCCTGTCCGAAACAGCCCGGAAGTGGGCTGGTCACTATTCACCTTCTTCTCCAAAAATCCAAACCTCCATTAAAACACATCCAAGATTTTTATCTCCTCTCTCATCATCATTCAACCTCAAATAACCATAAATACACACATTCAAAGGGTTCCAATCATCCTAGAACCCAGATCCAACAATTAATTTCAATTAATTTCAAGTTTCTCAAATTGGGTATTAATCGAGTTATATCCGTTTTAATCTTTCGAAAACCCCTTTGATCCACGAAATTTCAACCCAAAAATCTTTAGTTTTATACCAACTACAATATGAGAAATTAACACACTAAATCAATATGCAAGTTAAACACTTGCCTTGTGGAATAAATCCGACATTCTCGAGTCGAATCCCGCGAATTTGGCCGGATTTTCCTTCTCTTCTTCTTCTTCTTCTTTTCTTTCTTCTTCTTCTTCTTCTTCTTCTTCTTCTTCTTCTTCTTCTTCTTCTTCTTCTTCTTCTTCTTCTTCTTCTTCTTCTTTCTCTCTACTCTCTTCTCTCTCTTAGGGCAGAAATGAAAGGGAAAGGGGGCTGCTTAAGTCTTTAAACCCGAAATTGGGTAAATGCCCAATTGTTAAATGACTCGTGTACCCGTTTACGAGCCCTACTAGTCCAAAAATGTCCGGAACCCAAATACTACCCCCGGGTAGTCTATTTTGACTATCTCGGCCATTCCTAACCTAATGGCGCAGTCGAAATCTCCATCCGAGGTACTTAACTAAAATTCATTAATTTTGCCCCAACATGTTCAATATGCGTATTTTTCAATTTAAAATATTTTCTTTGTCGCTTTACCCAACTTGCGACATGTAATTAAAAATAATCCATGTAAATATTAATCTGGCACTTACAAACTAATATTTACTATTTACTTTATATTCTGAATTTATTCAATTTCACTCATAAATTCCATAATTACTATTCACAGTAATTCCTCAATTTACCAAATTACGCCCACCTTTGTAATTTAAATATCTTTAAAAGTACGGGGTATTACATACTTCCCCCCTTACAACAGAATTTCGTCCTCGAAATTCATATATAGCCTGTACCACTACTCTAGGATCGGTATATACATTATGTCCTAGCTTAACCAAATTTAGATATAGCCTAACACAATGGTCTCTCACTGTATTCCACCCATCTCAAGGCGTATGCTCATATATATAGTCTCATCATCTCTATATATTTTCCCTAATCTTGCACCCTTTTTGTTAAGACCACTTAGCGTAAAGTATTTATTATTAATACCATATCTACTAGTCTCACACAGTAGAAATATTCGTAAATCCATATATATACACATATAGTCACATCATCCCTATACATATATATATTAATCCTGCACCCCGGGTTAACACCCATTAGCGCACTTAATCAATAATGTTCTTGCACCCCCGGGGTTATCACCCATTAGTGCTCTTAATAATAATATCACATAATAGGCATACACACATCCTATTAAGATTCATAGGCATATTCCCATCCTAATTGTACACTTCTCATATGTGTTTTATTCTCATCGCTACGTATTATATAAATATTCAGATTACTATCTCTCTTGTAATCTACAAGGTATATTCCCTATGCCGAATAATTAAAGTATTAACTATCATATACTTTTCTGGAATTTGGTACTACATACACTCCTTCTTTACTTGGAGTATGCTAACCATACAGTCACGCGCAAGCCACTCTTTAATACTCGCTTGAGTAAGACTCCGCTCCACTTTCTCACAATAAATTGGGTAACCTTTTCATTAAGAGGTACTTTTTTAAATGACTTTCCACAACCTTTCAATCCCATCTCGGGTGTGTTAGCTCTCGTTGCACATAAATGTTTGCATTATCATCATTCTCGCACGATATTCAATACGCTATACCGTTTAACCTTGTTTATAGCCGCCCTTCAGGCATATATTATACATATATATTTTCACATCTTTCAATCTCGAACATTTTTGGGATTTACTAATCAGGGTACCCATACCCCCTATCATCCGTGCATATATGCACCACCATTGCAAACGTTTTGATACATCACACTCACTCTAAATAATGGGCCTCATTTCATTGGCCTGGTACTAACACATGGGTATCCCTTAACCCGAATAATTCGAAATTTAATTCATCCTATACTTGGAAATTCAATCCTTCTTAAGATTATCCCATCGATCTTCTTGTGGTTATCTTACAATAGTCTTCGTATATCAGTGCCTTATTGCCCTTACTTCGTGGTAGTCTTAAGATTAAGGTGTCTCTAACACACATAATATGAGTACTATTCTAAATATTTCCCTAGTGCCCAAGACCTCTCTCAACTTCTGACATTTGCTCGGTTTCATGCGTGGGACGTCTCGCAAAGCGAAATCCAAACAAGGAACCCTCCCGTTACACTACTCCCTCGCATCGTCGGTCATCGAGATATAAAGGTCCAAGGGACACCAACGGGATGTTCTAAATTTTACCTCGTTAACCTACCAGCGTACTTCTACCACTATATCCTTCCATCTTAGTGAAATGTAAAATCTAACTAATTGGGCACCTACTCTCTGCAAAAGAGCTATGAACATTATACCCAAAATGTATTTCCTCTGAATTTTCCTTTTATTCAAGGCCTGAATAAACGTCTCAAATCGATTTCCTTCACCTTAACTCACCCACATACTTGCGATGAGAGAATAATTTTCAGTGCTTCTCCGTAGCACTTATAACTCTATATGATTATACCGTCATCAAACGGATCTCACTCGATAGTGTTTGCTCTACACTAGGTGACTTATCGTCAAAACTAGCATCCTTGCATTATATAACATCTCTCCACTCCCGACGTCATTAAGGTTCATGCGTGGAGCGTCTCGCAAGCGAAATCCAAACAAGGAACCCCTCCTATACACTATTACTTAACTTTGTTGGTCGTGGAGGTTCTCTAGTTCAAATATGCCACTCGGATAATCCCATCTCTCCTATCGACAAAATGTGGTCAAAAATCTTAATTCTTTCCAGGAGCCACACCACCAAGCGCTTGTACTAACACTAAGTCCTTAGCCCAAACAACAATGAGCTTAAACTCACAGCTCAATAATAAATCCTGCATACCTTAAATTGTATCTATAAGGTCCCCATGCATTCAAATCATGGTAATGAAACATCTCCTCATCAAATTTTCATCTAAACAAGTAATCAAGGCGAGCTCATCCAGCATTTATCTCGCATTCCATGCGTTATTATGTCCGTATATATATGTTTCACATCTTAAATAAATATATATACATTATACTATACACATCAAGTATATCCATACTTATATATCACACACTATATAAGTATAAATAACCATCCCTTAGAGCTATAACTCAATGGATGCAGTCTCTCAATGCTATCATCTTCCAGGGAATTACTCACACATCATCCTGGGTACCAGCGATCGGACTATCGCACCGACTTGGTAAAAACCAAATCACAATGAATGGGAAGCAATCATAGTTCCTCCGAGGAAATGAGAAAGAAGCATACCCACCACGTCTCATTCCTGATAAAAATCACACAATATAAAATGGACATTATGACCTGGAGACTATACGCTCCCTGCTCCTCAAGCCAGGGGCCTCACCCAAAATGCATAACTTCCCATGATAGCACTAGAGGGGTATGTTTCATATAAATATACCAATCACATACATATGTATTTAAACATATCACATATACGTCTCAATATGCTCGTGTATATATACAATATAATCGGCTAATCGTGTATATCTCTCGTAACATTAGCCCGTATTTCCCGAATAAACATATTCGATTTTTATCCTATAAGTATTCACTTACTTATAACATAAATAAATATTAAGCTTATCACAACTAGCTCGTATCCCAATTATATCCAAAATTTCAATTCGAATCCCAAGAGTCTTTATCCCATTTGACTCTTAAAATCACAAAGTCTCACAACTTTAATTTTTTTTTTTTTTGCATATTTCACACCTTGCACTAAAATAACTATAACTCACTCTACATAAGTCCAATTACTAGTGAGTCTATCATTCCACTGGAGAATCCTCTTCCTCCCTTGTACCTACCTTACTCCGGTACTAACTTCACTTATCCATGTCACTCTTTATTCACCGTTGGTCTCTGACCGATTCTTATGTGAATAACCTAGAAACTTCATTCACTTCATTCTAAATCACGGGAATTTTCATTTTAAAACCGTCTGTAAGATTAATTTATGAGCAAAATATTATGCTCCTCTATATATGGTGACCATCATTCCCACTATTTCACATTGCTCCAACGAGTGAAAAATTTTTCCTCAAATTTTCACATATGGGTATTTCCATACCCAACTCTAGGCCCAAGCTTTCGATCCTTCAACTTCCTAGAAGTGAAGTTACACTATTTTCGCCTAGCTCAACTTCAATGCACGATCCTCATCAAAGACCTCTTAAGCTTTTTCCCCATCTAACTTCACAGGGAAATTCAAGTTTAGCACCATTCTCTACTATAGTGGTGCATAGATAATTATAACTACTATCCTATAGTAGTCATTGCAACAATCAATGACAATGCCGCAAGGAAAATGACCTTTACCGCGATCCTCATTTCCAACATCAACTTATAGCTCTAACTAAGCCCCGTCTCCTCCTGCCCTCACAATGGACTTCCATGGTCGCCCTTCGTCAATCAGCGCACGAATCCCGAATGAGCGCGCAAAAGATTTACTATAATCTTACATAATGGCAGGAGAACGAAATCTCACAAGAGGATATAAACAATCCTAATCATAATGCTCTATATCAAATCAAAAGCAACGCTGAAAGCGTAGTACGTCCGCACAGATTCCTAAGGACACTAGAACCTGATGCTCTTATACCACCTGTGACACCCCGCCTAATAAAATACCGGGCGATCACTCCTATATCAAATTAAAACAGGAGTCTCATGTGGTTCATTCTTAACATCACTGTCGAAAACCAATTAATTACTAATATCCTATTAGCCCGACGTCAAAATTTTAAATTAACTAATCTTTTTAACCAAACCATCCAAATAAAATAAGGACAACAGTTTATATGCAACAACTGAAATAAAATAAAGTAAAATAACCGAACACTCGGTCCAAATAATACAACCAAATCGAATTCCACACAAAAGGTGGTAAATGAATAAATGAGTACAGTTGGGCCATTAGCCCGAATATGACTACAATACCTCCTATCTAGATCTCAATGATGAAAGCGTCTACAATAAACCTGCTTGCATCCACAGCTGCTGCAGCAAACGTCTGACTCGAATGAATTATTATCCAGGCGTCCCTGTGTCTGGACACCTATATATATATATATATATATATATATATATAGCAAGAGAGGGGAGAAGTAGAGAAAATGGGTCAGAGCCCGATTGTTGAAAATATTTTAACAAGTGCATAAAATCCATATTTTAAAATATGTTATTTCTCATATTTTAAACTGGTATCGCTCTCACATGAGATACACCTCACCCCTCTTCTAACAGTGCACAACTAGCGCATACCATTTTAGACAACCTAGTTAAGCTACCCTACCTAACTAATGTAATTACCCATCTTCTAATAAACCTCATCGATTCGGGTACTAAGGACTAAACTTCTCCCCATTCCCAACATTACATTACGTTCGTGCGTGGGGTGTCTCGCGAAGCGAAATCCAAACAAGGAACCCCCCCGATACACTACTACGTGACAATGTTGATCACCGGGATCCATTAGGCCTTCAGTACATAACATATTTATACCATCTCGTATTTATTAATAGTTCTCATTAGAACCTATTATTCACATTCATATAAATCCGGATATAAATCTACCGGAAGTAATATCGCACTTTATTCATTCTTTTCACTTTATACAAGGTTAGGTTATATGATATCTCATCTCATATATATCAACAGTATACTATACGCAACAAGTATATTAATCATCCACCGAACTATAATATAAGTGGCTTAGTCATTCTCATTTACTAAGCATCCGTGAATTATCTCAAGTACACATATATGTTAATCGCAATACATATATAGATATATAGCACCCCTAGCCTCAGCTGCGGTGCACTCATACTCTGCTATCCAATCCAAGTACATCTCGTACAAAAAGGATTACCCGTTCCACATCACTCAGGAACTGTAACAATACAAATCACACGTATTGGAGGCGAACATAGTTCACGTACCTACGGGTCACGCACATACCTACGCTCCCATAAGCAGCGGACTTATCAACTCACAAATAAGACTTTCACAGCCCTATGTTCTTGAGGTACCAAATCTAAAATCCCCCCGAAGGCAACACAGGATAAGATTGTCCTCTTTCGAACGTCAACCTCCCGTGATAGCAAGTATGGTAGGTATGCCATACACATAATAAAAAAAATCATATAGGTACACATTCCACCTATATACATATATCATCAATTTGGTATTCACACAACCATATTATAATTATAGGTATTTCTCTCACCTATACATAATTTCCCATAGGTAATTATTTAACCCATGTATATAATAACATTCGAGCATACGCACAACCCGTATAATAAATTTCCCACGTAGTATATTTATCTCTCGAATATCCTACGCATTAATCAATTTTAACTAATCCTCAATACATCATTTCCGATATTTTCTCACGGCACGATGACAATACCAACGACACCAATATATATTATTTATCTATTCTCAATCTTTTATGGCTATAATCTCCAAACTCTCGTAACGATAGCCAATAACCTTGAATATTCTCATTCACAATAATATAAGCCGTCACACAATTAAAACACTACCCCAATACATGTTCCCTTATTTAACATTCAAATCACACTTAAATACCCCTTTAAGTATTTTTCCTCACGAACACCCCTATTTGGGTAAATCTTGAATTTTACTTTCAACTAACCCAAGGTAAACGCCTTACTAAAAAAAATATTTAGAAGTCCCAACACTATTTTTAGGAACCCCAAATATTTATCTCCAAATAATTCTAGCCTTTATTTTTCCAATTTCCGAGTGCATTTCCGAGTTGGTGATTTCACCCCGGAACTGCCATCTTTTAAAAATCATAACAATTCTAAAAACAATCAGAAAAATACGTGGTTGGCGCCCACGTGACCGTATCGAAATTATCTACAACTTTCATGTTTTGACCAAGAGCTGAATCGGTTATCTTCCTGTCCGAAACAGCCCGGAAGTGGGCTGGTCACTATTCACCTTCTTCTCCAAAAATCCAAACCTCCATTAAAACACATCCAAGCTTTTTATCTCCTCTCTCATCATCATTCAACCTCAAATAACCATAAATACACACATTCAAAGGGTTCCAATCATCCTAGAACCCAGATCCAACAATTAATTTCAATTAATTTCAAGTTTCTCAAATTGGGTATTAATCGAGTTATATCCGTTTTAATCTTTCGAAAACCCCTTTGATCCACGAAATTTCAACCCAAAAATCTTTAGTTTTATACCAACTACAATATGAGAAATTAACACACTAAATCAATATGCAAGTTAAACACTTGCCTTGTGGAATAAATCCGACATTCTCGAGTCGAATCCCGCGAATTTGGCCGGATTTTCCTTCTCTTCTTCTTCTTCTTCTTCTTCTTCTTCTTCTTCTTCTTCTTCTTCTTCTTCTTCTTCTCTTCCTTCTCTCTACTCTCTTTTCTCTCTTAGGGCAGAAATGAAAGGGAAAGGGGGCTGCTTAAGTCTTTAAACCCGAAATTGGGTAAATGCCCAATTGTTAAATGACTCGTGTACCCGTTTACGAGCCCCTACTAGTCCAAAAATGTTCGGAACCCAAATACTACCCCCGGGTAGTCTATTTTGACTATCTCGGCCATTCCGAACCTAATGGCGCAGTCAAAATCTCCATCCGAGGTACTTAACTAAAATTCATTAATTTTGCCCCAACATGTTCAATATGCGTATTTTCCAATTTAAAATATTTTCTTTGTCGCTTTACCCAACTTGCGACATGTAATTAAAAATAATCCATGTAAATATTAATCTGGCACTTACAAACTAATATTTACTATTTACTTTATATTCTGAATTTATTCAATTTCACTCATAAATTCCATAATTACTATTCACAGTAATTCCTCAATTTACCAAATTACGCCCACCTTTGTAATTTAAATATCTTTAAAAGTACGGGGTATTACACAATACTATATGATCTTTAGGATTATATAATAGACCACCTTTAGTTCATTTTGGGAAACCTACGAAGAGACATATTTCTATCCTTGATTCCAACTCACTCGACTCTGTCCTTAGTATGTTTGCTCAACAATCGCATATCCGAACATGTCCTAGAATAGGTTTGCACCTAGTCCATAATTCTATGGGCATTGTTAAGATTGACTTAGAAGGAAATAAGTTCAGTAAATAAGTAATCGCCTCTAATGCATAACCCCAAAAAGAATCTAATAGAACCAAAGAACTCATCATGGATCTAACCATGTCCAAAAGGGTCATGTTCCTTCTATCCGCTTCACCACTTTATTATGGAGTGCCCAGTACAGACAATTAGGATGTAATCCAAAATTTTGATAAATGGTCCTTAATCTCTGCTCCAAGACTAGATCATAGAGTTTGGATTAGTTTACCATGCCTACGCTCCACCTCAATTTTGTACACTTTGAGCTTATCGAAGGCTTTAAACTTATGGTGCATAAGGTAAACATACCCAAATCTTGAGTAATCATCAATGAAATGATGAAGTACTCATATCCACCTCTTTCCCGGATGGTCATAGGGCTACATAAATTAAAATGAACCAACTATAATATATCTTTGGCTCTGTGCCCGTTCGTCGTAAAGGGCTCTTAGTATTTTTACTATCTAAACAAGATTCATAAATTGGAAGCACCCCCACTTCCCATGAACTCAATTGTTAATTTGAAACCACTATTTGAATTTTTTTAGATTAATATGACCTAAGTGCAAGTTTCAAAGATTTGTTTGATTGAACTTAGAAGGTTTCTTTCTATTTAGGTTATTTCTATGTGAGTTAATCATTTCAATAGTTTGCAATAATGGTGAGACAAACTTTATAATAAAAGATAATTTTTCAGTGTGCCACATAAAAGATTTTCCATTTTTATAAAGACATATTTGTTAAAATAAATTGAATAACCAACTTAGAAACCGAAATATATTTATTCTTATAGTAGGTACATAAAAACAATCTTCTAAAATTAATTTTTTATTTGCACCAAAATTTAAAACTAAATTTTCTACTGCTAAAACTGTTGCCTTGCTGTAATCCCCCATGAATAGAAACATCTCTTATTAATTATATTCCTTAGTTACCTAGAACCCCTGAAAATAATTGTAAATATGATTAGTGTCTCTCTAATCTACACATAAGGTACCGATAGATTGCACCATAAAACATGTTTGACTAACTAAGGACAAACCATTGTTTCCATTCTTCTGCTTTACCAAGTAGATAGGATACTACTTCTTCCAAAGTTTGGATTTCTTACATACATAACACTTAACTCTAACTCCAATTAAAAATAATCCCGTCAATCATCATAGTTCCCTTGTGAAGTGAGATTTCTCGATGGAAGCTTAAATCACCTTAGCATGAACTATGTAGAATTTTCATCACCCATAACTATTAATGGGAACTTAAATCTTTGGATATGATTTCAATTTACCCTTGCACTTGTATATCACTTAGATCGTATGATTTTAGCTACGTGTCTTGCATTATTAATTTTAAATCATGATTGATGGGTGTTAAAATCATAAGTAACTTTAGACCCGCCGGTGCTCCCCTCTGAACCTCAAATGGGTTAGAGGAAAGGGGTGTCAAAGTATGAAAAAATGATATAAAGTAGTTTGGACCTCGCAAAAGGGTCCTACGTCCACTTTCATAGGTGTTGTACTGGTTTATTAGATTGTAAGAAAGTTATTAAGTCTAAAATACCTCCCGAGCTTTGGTTAGGAGAGTCTGAGGTCTTGCGCCATTTTTCAATGATTCAAAGGATATTTGGAAGTTAGTGATTAGCTTTTATAAGAGTTTCTAAGTATTCTCTTAGGGATCACCAAGATATAAAAGGTGTTTGATAGCTAGAAATGATATGAGTTACAAGTTTAGGCTCTTAACAGTGCGTTAAGAGAGTATATAACAAGGAAATAATGATAATGGGCGTTGGAACTCCGATTTCTCTAATTGCCCAATATTCTATATATATTAATTTCTTAGAATGATCAAGTTTCCCTGCATTTGAATTATCCATCAACCTTCCTTTTATATGCTAACTCTAGGATAAAGAATTGCAATATTGTCACAATATGGATGGGTTCCTATGAGATCTGGCGGTGTCAGCAAGGTGATGGAGTGTTGGCCAAAGGTTTTGAAGGTGACGTGGGATGTTTTTGATAGCATTGAGCATTCAATGCAAGTGGATATAGGTAGTGGCGGTTGGTGGAATAGTGTTATAATATTCACATACTCTGCTAGTCTGATTATAAAGGCCATACCGGAGGCCTAGGAGATCAATAATTGATCTTGGATTATCAGGAGTTGTGATCAAGGTATTATTCAGTGATACACCCTTATGCTGAAGTTTAAGTGACCTTGGGAGGTCAGTTCTCTTCAGAATGAGGTCTTTTCTAGGCGTTAGATATGGCAAAACCTCGGTGCTGAGGTCTCTGAGCATTATTGGGGAGATATGATGGAACTACCTATCATTTTTGGAAGGAATGTAGGTGATTGAGGTCTACTACAGTTCCATGGACTTCTACTGAGTGCATCGGAGGTCTTGGGGACCAAGTAGTGATCTGTCCAAAGACAGAGGTCATCCATAGAACCTCTATTCTTTCCTAAGGGTAGTCGATGGAATTAGACCCTTTTAAATACTAAGTATAAAATAGGTATTCATGAGTATCCCCTTGTTGCTTCTTAAAAAGGTTGCGAGGGGCAGTACTTATTTATTATGCCAATTGTGGGTATGGTTGTAACTATGTACTGAGATTTTTTACATAATTAGATGTCATCAAAAAGGAACTCGCACGTGGTTATGGACACGTCTTGGATATTAAGAGAATTAATGTTATTGAGGGGCCGGTGGCATCTGATACTGGAAGTGGAAGGAGATGGGACCTTAGACCTTGGGGGTTATAAAATATCCTCTTGGACTTGGTTGAATCCTTTACTGCTAATTTTAGGCGTCTTCCTTATCTCAAATTTCTCTAAGAAAGAAAACTCTTCTTCCCAAATATTGTCAAATGAGAACACCTATCTTTCCAAAGTCTTGAATCGTACCCCCTTATCCTTCGTAAATACAAAAAGAGATCCCTCTTGCTCTTTCTTTAAGGGTCAGTTCCTCCTGGTACAAATGTGATGAGTTATGAGTTATTTTTAACTCTGACTTCACCGGTGGGGATCACTTCGCTTCACAAATTTTGGAGTAGAACCTGGTGGAGATCCAGAAGAGATATTAAATTTTTAAAAATGTTATCCTAAGGGCCGCAAGGTTTGAGGAGAAGGCCTGCTCCATGATGGCCCATAATGTGTATTTCAATGAGCGTTTCCTCCAATATGGGGTCAAATTATCCTTGCCTCTGCCAGTGGTGAGGATCTTGAAGGCTATCAGAATTGCTCATTCTCAATTAGTGGAAATTTTTTGGAGGTTTCTGATGACCACTGTCTTGGCATTTAGGGAATCCAACGGAGGAAAGTGTGATGTTTCCCCGACTAAATTCTTTAAACTTTACAGGGTCCAAGAGCAAAATAAATGCAATGAGAAAGAGTTAAAGTACCTATCCCCTAAGATAAATGATGTGGTCTTTGCAAAGGACAGACACAATGCCCCAGAGAACTAAAGGGAAAGATTCTTTTTTGTTGGTGGAGCCTGGGCCACCCCAGACCCAACCGAGCCCATTAGTTTTTCTACATTTTAATGAACCCCTCCGCTTGTGGGTAAGTTGGAGTTTTATTTTTACTTTTGTACTTTAACTGACCTCTTCTTTGAATTTTGATACTTTCCCTACCTTTTACAGTGGTAATTGAGCCCACCATGTCAGAATTGAACCGGATTATCGAGGCCCACAAGTTGGACTGCATCCGCTTTGAGATCTTAGTTACCGACAAACGTCTTTATAACCGTGGTCTGGGGCTTGAGACCAAGACTCTAGCACCTGGGGGAGTTCATGAGGTTCCTAATTATGATGGCTGATGTGATGGGGTCTGATCCTTACATCTCGATGCCTAGGAAAAGGAATTTCACTATTGAGGTTCCAGTTGAGGTCCTTGAGGCCTTCGAGAGTGAAGATGATCTTTCGGGTGGTGGGGGGGGGGGGGGATGAGCTCCCAAGGACTAAAGGAGTGTCCACATAAACCAATGAGCCTATTCTTGAGTCTGACTATTCTCCCGATAAGTATTTTTGCTCTTCCTTTTTAGTTTTCCTCTAATCCTTTATAAGTTAACTTTCATTTATTGCTGATCCATTAGATGAACGGGAAGAGAGGGGAACATTTTAGAGTCTTTTCTAGGAGATTCCTACCAAGGGAATATGACTAAGACCACAAAACACCTAAAATTTAGTACCTCAACAAATATTATAGTTCTTAAAGTCTGGATGGTTGAGGAGGTAATCTTGGGACATGGTCTCGCTGCGGGATCAGTGTTGGTGATTGATAAAACCTTTCCCTTGTTGCAAGTAGACTTGGGGGCAGGTAGGACCCCTGGGGAAACCCAAAGTGATCCTTTTATTCCAAGGGATTGCATCCCTAGATCTCAAAGAGATAATCATCAGAGAATGTGGTGCCCCCTCGAGAAGAGGGGGTTTAAAGAGAGTAGTTGAGGTGCCAAGCACATCAAAAGGGCCAACCATTACTGAGGGGAAATACCTGTTTCCCCATATGGTGAAGAGATATTTGAGACCTCCTTAAGCTGGGTGTATGGACTCTTATGCCTCAACTATTGACGCCCTTCACTCATTGGAAAAAATAAATAGTTCTGATATAGTGGTGATGCTGAGGAGTAGTGAAACCCCTACCAATGCGAAGGAGTTGGACCACCTGATGATCAAGGTATCCCCATGATACTTTAGTCTTCCATTTAGATCTTTTAGCTTATTTGTTCTCATATACCTTGTCTTTTGTAGGAACATCATTTGACCGAGGGCTTTTTAACTGATGCTCTTGATGATAGCAGGGCGTGAAATAAGGCCGTTGAAATAGAAGACAACTAGGCCCTCACACGTATGCATCTAAATTGGGTGATTGATGACCAGAGGTTATGGATGACTCCCCCCCATAGAAGAGTGGGATGCCTTGAAGGTACAAGTCACCTCCTTGGAGTATGATAATCTCTTAAATGAAAACACCCTCAGAGATAGTACCGTTTTATTGGCTGCTACACGAGAATCTCTGGATAAGGTTGAGAATCTATATGCTTTTGGTAAAGTTAAGCTCAAGTTGACTTTGGAGGCTCTCCAGGGTCAAAAGATTAAACTTCAGAGTTTTAAAGAGAGACTTATTCGAGTCGTTGTGAAGGTGGAGCTTTTGAACCTGTCAATCAAAGTCCTATCTATTGAGAAGTAATAACTGATCTCCAAAGGACAAGAATTGCAGAAGAGCTATGCTAAGATCTTGGTGAAATATAAAAAGTTTAGGGGCATATATGTACTGCAGTTTAGTACCATTTGGATGCTTATCAGGAGTTTAAGGCCTTTAAGAAGTACCTTTTCCAAAATTTCAGTTATAGTTTTGAGGCTTGGAAGGACAAAGTTCAAGCCTTATTTCCTGACGTGGACGTCTCTGGACTATTTACTAAAGCCCCTCAATCGAAAGAAGATAGCTTAGATTATGAGGGTAATTCCAATGGTGATCTTATTGAAGCATCTTCCCTCTAAAGTGAGCCCTTTTGGACCCTAAAAACTTCAAGCCTTGAAAGATTTTTTTGTAATTTTCTTATTTTGTAACCTGTTTATTGGCCATGGGACATTCTTTGTGGTTTTCATCTCCAATCTTACCTGTTTATTGGCCATGGGACATTCTTTGTGGTTTTCATCTCCTATCTTCAATAAAAAGTAGTTTTTTGGAATCGTGGAATTTTGCATTTCCTTATTCTTTACTTTGTACCTACATTATTATTGCTTTGCTAAGGAATTATTACACTTTTGCGCTGTTTGATATCTACAAGCAAGTAGTATAGTCCTTAGCCCCCAAGAATTCTTAGTAAATCAAGGAATCTTTAGTAGTGAATTAATGTAAGTAGACCTGAGGGTCTTGCTAGCTCTACTATATACTTATGTAGATACTGAAGTCAAGGCCGAGGTTCTGTATGGTGTTATCTGATCTTAGGACCTTTCAACGCTTGATATTTATGCTCTTTTAGATTGGAAGCCCATATTTTTGAATGAACACTTAGCCTCCTAAATTTTAGGTGTTAAGTCCTAACATCAAATCTGTGAAGGGTCCTAAAACCCTAGATTTAAAATTTGGACTCGTAGGCTTGATATTTGAAATCCCTATAAGGGTCCTAAGACCTCTGAACTTAGAAAATTTGAAACTTAAAGTTCCACTAAGGGTCTTAAGACCTATGAACTTAGGTAAACTTGGATAGTCCCACAAAGGGTCCTAAGACCTCTTAACTTGGAATTTTTGAAACCTGAGATTCTTATAAGGTCATAAGACCTCCAGACTTATGCATGTGTTAGATATGAAGTCCTTATAAGGATCTTTAGACCTCCGGACTGAATAAACTTTGAAGTCCTTATAAGGGTCCTAAGACCACTAGAATGAATAAACTTTGCAATTTAAAGTCCTTATAAGGGTACTAAGACCTCCGAACTAAAGAAACTTTGAACTTTAAAGTCCTTATAAGGGTTTGAAGACCTTCAAACTTTGGGTTTATATAGGAGTATTTTTGGATAATTGTTTGCAGTTGGACACTTTGGCCTAATTTTTTTTGAAAAAAATGAAAGTTTTGCATAAGTTTTAGTATTTTTTGGGACATGCTACTTGGATTTTTTGAAAATTCATTTTTTAAGCGTGACAAAGCCTCTAGGATGACTTTTGTGGGTCCTTGGATCGTTATCGGCTTGGGTAGGATCAAAGGTGAAAATTTGGATGATTTTTTAAGTCTTTTTTGGGTCCTTGGACCTATGACTATATTTTTGGGCCGTTTAGACCTGTGGACTGTTGTCTTTTTGGGGTCCGGAGACCTTTTACTGTTAGTTTTAGTCCAAGGCTGGAGTCCTTGAAATTTAAAGTTTGGGTCCTGAGACTTTAGATTAAACCTAGAGCTAAGCCCAAAATCGTATCTCTTAAAGAATACTTATGCTAAATACATTATGAGAGGTTTTCATTTTGTTTAAGTAACACAATACATTATTTATAGTCATTATGTGGGGCCAACTTTCCTCATCTTCCAGGCACACGACCTTTGAAGCCTATGCCATTTTTGATGTTCTTTTCTCATTTGGGAACTCTAGTTACGAGGGTAATTGTCCTCATCTTGCATGGCTAAGGTACCTAAGCTTATCAACCCTATGCCCTGACTTTCTCGGGGGAGCTTAGACAGTGGAGGTGGAGGAGGGAAGACCTCTAGAGAGACATCAGGGATCTTCTGGAGCTTTGTAAAGACCTTTGCCAAGCCCTGTGGGGGTGTTGAGTGACTTCTTCTTATCCTTCATGGAGGTGATGTGGCCCTCCCATGATTTTTTCTAGTCTCAAAAGAATTATCCCACTCATTTAGGGGTTGGAAACTGTAACACCCCGTATTTTAATTAATTGACTTTAATTAATTAGGAGAAAAATAAAATTTTGGATTCAATGGTCTTTAAGAATTTAACTTGGTTTTGTTAATAAATTTTCAATCGAAAATTAATTCGGGTCTTTTATAAAAGGTTATAAGGATTTTTATCATTTAACTGGTATGTGCGTTTTTAAGAATGTTTATTAGATTAAAAAGTTGGATCTTAAAAGATTTAATTTTCGGATTTTGGGTCTCGTTCAAACGACAGCACATGTCGTTCGAACGATGTTGCATGTCGTTCGAACGATAGGTGTCCTTGTTCGAACGACAGTAAGTCGGTGGCTGGTTTAGACTCCTAATTGCGTTTTAACTCTTAAACCCTTTATCTACTAAACTGATATGGGACTGGGACTTCGAAAAACATTTTTTCTCTCAACTTTCTCCAGTAAGGTTCTCAAAACATATTTCTCTCATCTTCAACCCTAACCCCAACTTTTAATGAGTTTTGAAGATTCAATTGGTGTTTTATTAAGAGGAGTTCAACATTCTACTCATATTTTTATCCAACTAATTACAAGCATTAATACTCTATTCTTTTCCATTAGTATTACGTGTTTTAAGTGTTACCTAAACCTTAATATCATGTTTTTCTTAAAATCAATTAGGAATCTAATTAGATAAAGTGGACACATAAAACTTGGGGCTATTTTTATGAAATCCTTTAATATGTTTAATATTCATAACCATTGGGTACGTAGGATTCATGAGTGAATTTTGAATTTTGTTGGTGTAGGTTGCATGTATTGAATTAAATGAATTTGGGGGCGTATAACAAATGTAATTTGTGTAGAGATGATGAATTTGGAATTTTTTTTGTACTAATGATGAAATCTCGGTGTATTTAATTTAAAAAGAATTGTATGAGATTAATTTGGTGTTTATAAGGATGTCATCATTAAATTAAGATTTAATTGAATCGGACTATCATGCTTAGTTTTACATGTCGGCTTATTTATGTGTGATTATATAACTTGTAGGTATTATTAAATTGCCTTTGTGATGACGGGTTATTGGGTATCTTATGCTCTCCCTATATTATAGGATGCCTTCTAGGTATGGGACTAGTTGGTAGGACTTTTGATGATTTATGCCTTCTAGGTATGGGACTAGTGAGGGTAGATTATTACGACTTGATTATGTCGGGGGTGGGCTAATTTTTGTTCTTTTATCGTCGTTATGCTAGCCTAGGCATGAGACTAGGCCGAGGTTTATGTTAGAATTTCATCCTATACATAGGGTAGGACATATTGATAACTTGGGGACCCTTAGGTATGGGACTAAGGGGTATTTTTTAGGATCACACATCGATAAAAGGTTGGGGTGATTTGAAATTGTGAATTTAGAAATTGAGAATCAACGCCTAAGATAAAAACGGGTATTAAAATTTGTGGCGACATAATGTGTCAAGGACCGACAGTTTAAACGTGTCAGCTTGGGTGATTTATGTCATGTCGTGTGTTATAACGTTGTCATATTGCGGGGGATCGACAGTTTAAACGGATTTGGCTGGCAATTGATAAGGGGAAGTGTGACAATTTGGTGAATTATCACCCGTAGCAGGAGGACTGCTATAATGAATTTTGGTGAATTTTCACCCGATGCAGGAGGACCGCCATACCTAATAATTATTGAAGTAAGAACATAAATATTTGAGAAATTTGGTAATTTGGGTTAATTAATAAAATATTAACATCATGGGACTTGAGAATTTAAAATCATATTGGTGTGCCTCTTCAAATGGGGATTTTTGCGGGTTGTTACTTATTCATATTTATTGCGTTTAGCTGTCCCGTTTAATTTAAAATATTCTATTGTGATATTTATTGCGTATAATGTTACTGTCTGGATTCGAGGATCCTATTTGAGGGAAGTAGTGTGTATTCATGATCGGGGCTCTAACCTTGTGGGTTGACTAACTTTTTAGGAAATAGTACTTGGAGAAGCTGCATATAATTATTTTGGAGATTTTCTTGGAGGTGCAATTTGAGTTTCTCTACCTAGCGTATTGATTTAGTTTAGTTTTCTATTCCTTTGCAATTGTAGTGATACTCAGTTTATGGTTTTGGTGGGCCATTCGGTTCCACAGTTGTACGGTTTCATTCAGATATTCATAGTTGAAGATTATCCAGTTTCATATTATTAGAGATTGAATTTACTTTGAGTTTAATATGGAGATGGATCTTTTATCTCTTAGTTGGATGTTTTATCTTTTGGAATTGATTATTATTTATCTTTTGGATTAATTTTTATGTCTCATATCTGTCTCATGCTAAGAATGGTATTTATTTACTCACGTTCGGCTTAGTTTTGGTGGTGGACGACACCAGAATTTAACGGGGTGTGATAGAAACCTCATCACCGACCTACAAGTTGAGATAAAAGCGTCCAAATCATTGAGTAATGGTCTGCACATAATGATATTATTAGTTGAGGGTAGGTTTACTATTATGAACTTATTATAAATGGTTGTACAATGATCCTTATAACCAAGTGTGAGGGGGAGAGTGCCATATTCCGGGAAATAGGTCTGCTCTCCCTTAAACCCAATGAGAGGAATGGTGACAGGCTGCAACCCATGGCCTCAAAAGGATCTAAGAACAACATATCTGCAGAGATTACTTTATCAATCACGATAATCCTCATGTTGGAACTTTCCATGATTGCTGTGATCACAGAAGTATCGTCATGTGGTAGTGGGGCACTTCTGAGGTCAGTTTCTGGGACCACCATCATTGGGTTTCCCTTAGTGGCTTGAGGTGGGAGAGAGAAATGGTTAACATGTACCCCTTCATGTTGGATGCTCCTTAGGTGGGCCTTTTGGGCTATGACAGAGAGCCCACCTCCATAAAAACCTCCATAAATTTAGTTGACATCAATCAAAGGATATAATGTAGACCTGATATAATGTAGCATGATTGAAGTTACTTTTTATCGTAGCATGATTGGTGGCCTTCTTTATTTAACGGCTAGTAGACCCGATATAATGTATAGTGTGTGTGTGCTAGATACAAACGTGAACCTAAAGAATCTCACATGCTTACTGTTAAGCGCATTTTAAAGTATGTTGGCGGTACTTTAAATTTTGGTATTATGTACACGATTGACACTCATTCTAAAATAATTGGGTACATGAATGTTGATTAGGCTGGTTGTGCCGATGATAATTAAGGCACCTCAGGTGGTTGTTTTTACTTAGGACACAATCTAGTCTCTTGGTCTTCTAAAAAGCAGAATTGCATGTCTCTTTCCTCCATCGAAGCTGAGTACATCGCTGCCGGTAGTTGTTGTACTCATCTTTTATGGATAAAACAAATGCTTAATGACTATGGTATAATTGAACCCACTGCTTTTATTTTATTTGATAACTAAAGTGCCACTAGTATCACAAAGAATCCAGTTTTTCACTCATGAACTAAACATATCAAAATGCGTGAACACTTTATTAGGGATCTTATCGGGAAGAAGGGAATTTCCATTGAATATATTAACACTAAAGACCAATTAGCTGATTTATTCACGAAACCTTTGTATAATCATCGATTTGAGAATCTTCGAATGTCTATTGGTGTGTGTACGTTACCAACCTAATTTGATTTTGGTTTCATCCCTTTCTCTCATTTGAGACAAACATGGGGAGAATCTGAGACTCTTTTGTGTGTCTTTTTGGTCTTCTAGGATTAATGTTGTTAGTTGAGTTATGTACTCTTTTTATTTTTGGCTAGGATTCAAAATGTTATTAGTTGAGTTATGTACTCTTTATTTTTGTTTAGGACTCAAAATGTTATTAGTTGAGTTATATATTTTGTCTCAAAGTCTTTTTTGTCTCAAAATTGGCCAAAGTGGGAAATTAAAATTGTCCCCGCTTGATTGTCTCAATTTTGAGACTTTATGTTCTTTTTCTAGTACAACATTTTGTGCCCTTTCAGGTCTATTATTTATTTAGACATTTTTTATGTTAAATAATATTTTATTTTAATATTATGTTTTGTACTTAAAGATTTTTTATTTTCAATTATATAATTTATAATACTTTTTGCATTTTTTAATATTTATTTTGTATTTATTTTTATTTTTAACATTTTTTTTAATAAACAAAATCAAATTTGTTTATTTAAAATGCATAAACGAAATCCAATGGCTGATATTCATCATCTTTTTTAACGGCTGTGATTGGCTCAAACTGTGTTTCTTTGAATCGATCCATGTTGTGCTGTGTGAACTAATGGGGTTGTTGCATTTTGTCCATGCATGGACTGTCGTTCTGTCTCCCTTCGCTTTTACCCCTTTTCCCTTACTGTTGAGAAGGTTTTTTTCGCATGTTCCCCTTGTGTTTGCTATTACTCTATTACCATTAAGTGCCCTTGTCTAAAGACGCTTATGCCCTTTCATTTGTTAGTATTTGCGTTTATACCTTGTTGGTTCTCGATCCTTCTACCTCTTCTATAAATAGGATCTTTGGGGGTTCATTTTAATTAGGGGTTTTGATATTTTGAAAAACAGCCAAAATTCCATCCATTTGGTTTCCCATTTTCTCTCTTCATTTTTTATGAACCCAACCTTAAACACTTTGAGATTTTTTATGTTAGATCTTTACCCTATTATACACTCATACACATTTGTGAGTTAGAGTGGTAATTCTGGTTTGATTTCATGAGATGGTTGTTGATTTTGTTACTGTTTTTTTGAAACACAACCAGTTTGTGTATTATGATCTCTAAAGCTGGGGTTTAAGATCTGGAACTCTTGATTGTTGATTTTCGTTTAGTTTGGTGCTTGATTTTGGAGTCTCTTATGATAATTCAAATTTTCTTTCAATGTGAGATTCTTGTTACTCTTCCTTTTATATATTTATATAACCATCTATATACATACATACTACTTCATATATATGTTATGTACTTATATATACATATATACGGATTTAATTTGCTTTAGTCCTGTTTGTGGTTTAAATCTAAATCCTCTTACTGGTTTACATGTGATAGATCTACAATTTCATCTATTCAGATCTAGTTGGTTTTCGGGATTGGTTATTTCTTTTGTTTAAAAGATAAACCTGAATAAATATTTAGTTAAACAAAACATATTAACTGAGTTAATTTTTAAAACTAGATAATTTTTAACTTTTGTCTAAAACAGTTGCTGGTTTGTTTAAGCTGTTTATATCTGATTAAATTTTTTTTGAGGACCATTTTTTTTATATACTATTTGTCGTTTTAAACGACTTATGTCTTTATAAAATATAAATCTTCAAAACGGGTTTTGTTTGAGTTCTTGCTTAAACTCTGTTTAAAGTTTTTTTTGATTGACTGAGTCACTTAAGTTTGGGTTAAAAGAAAACAAGTCTTAAACTTAAAACAATGTGTTAATCTCTTGAAAACACGAGTGAGTTAATGTGAGTTCGGCCTATGCAAAAACTAGTTGTTATACTCTTTATTGTGAGTGTGGTGCTTACATAAGTTCCCGTTTATTTATTAATCACAACTATTGATTGTCCTTGTTAACTAAAATAAGAAAAAACCTTGTGTGTTTAATTTTTTTGTGTAAACAAAATAATTCATTTTATGTTCTAATTAAAAAAACAGATCTTCTTCTAATTTAGTTTATTTCTCAACTTCACTGGTATTTATATATTGGATGTGTAGTTGTGTGTGAGTTCAAATTGTCATTGCCTTGGTGTGATTAGTGTTGTATTTCAATTTGATTGCGGGTTTGTTTAATTTAATCTTGGTGTACTAATTGTACTGATTAAGTTAGTTCATTTACCCTTGTATCTATGTAATCTGCAACTAATAATTGGTAATAGTGAACTTGGGTGTGTGAGTGGTCCTGGTACTAAGGGACTCGGGGCTTTCCATTTCGGTGGTTTCTTCATGATCAACTACTGGGTTATATTTTTCTTTTCCTCATCCCATTCTAGATCATTTTATTTGAGCAGCATCGTCGTAAATTTGTTTTTGTTTGTGTGTGTGTACAACAGTTTCAATAAAAGATTTTAAACTGATTTTAAATGAGTTAGAGTTTTATTTATTTACTAAAACACGTTAGGGTGTTGAGGTTATTTAAAGTGGGGTGAGTCATCTAAACGGAGAGAAAAAAAACTTTAGATTCTGAGCTTGATTTCGATTTAGACGATTTGACACTGTTTGCAAAAAATTTCAAGAAATTTCTCAATTTAAAAAATAATGGCAATTTCAAAGATCAAAAGAATTTTGAGAAAAATAAATTCAGAAAGAAGAACGATAAAGATAAAAGGACACTCATAAAAGATGAATATAGTTGTTAAGAGTGTTACGGTAAAGGTCATAAGGCTTTTGATTGTCCAACTAGGTTGAAACGTCAAGGCAAAGTTGCTTTAAATGCCACCCTAATGATAGCGAGGTTGAGTCGGTGGATTCTGAAGAGGAGTCACCGCATGAATGTAACTTCACCGGATTCATGGCTAGTCATGTGAGTACATATCGTGCACCCCACGAAGATGAGGAAGATACTTCATAAGGACACCTTAAGAGTGAAAGCGATGTGAGTGAGGGGGAGGATATTGCAAGTGAGAGTAACCTAGGACGCGCCTACGCTGATTGTATGCTGATTCATTTAAAACTAAAAAGCATAACAAAGGGTTAACCCTTAGGATCATCTCTTTAGGAAAGGATTTAGGAGATGCGAGAGAGAGAGAGAGTCCTCCATTAGTATTACTTTGAGAGATAGAGATAAAGTTTATGTTGAGAGAGAGAGTCTCTGTAGAGGGAGAAAGACTGTTTGGAGAGAGAGTAGTTTTGAGAGAGAGAAAGGGGACTTGACCAAACAAGTGGCTAGTCTTACGAGTGAGCTTCTTACATACATGGAGGCTCGAAAGAAACTTGAAGCCCTTGTAGCCCAACTCACTCATGACCTTGAGAGAGTCAGGTAGGTCAAGGTAAAGATTGAGGACATACTTGGAATGATGGGAAAGATGCTCCATGCCCCTATTTTAGGGTTTAATGAAAGGTAGGGAATAGGTTTTGATGGTGCTTCCATGTCTCATATTACACCGGAACCAATTCACAAGTTTACAACGAATCCATATGGACATCAATCAAATCCCCAAAGAAGAGTTGGGCCCAAAAAAACAAACCAAGGTCGGCGTAAGAGTGTGTACTTTTGTACCTACTACAAAAGAAAAGGCCACCTTAGGGAGTTTTACTATAGTTTAGGTCGAACACGACGTACATATGCTCCATCACCCCACACTAGTGATTTTATTAGTCTTAGAGAGAAGGTTGAGTTTCTAGTCTCCACTTCCACAGCTTGATGGAAGAGTTCCAAAGGATGTCTTTACTGCTTGTGGATACTTCTAACATCCTGGCTAGAACTAACAATAAAAAGTGCAAACATAAGGTTACCACTTATTGGGTATCTAAACAAGACGTAAAAATCCCCTTTTGTTTATATTGCTCTTAAAGCACATAATACCTCATAGTGGTATTTTGATATTGGTTCTCCAAGCACATGACATGTGATGTCTCATTTTTTACCTACCTTGAGGATCGTATGGAATGTAAAGTCACTTTTGGAGATGGGAGCAAGTCTAGCATAGTAGGACGAGGTACAATATAGATACCCGAATATCCTAAGCCATAGAATGTTTTGTATGTAAAAGGTTTGAAAGAAAACCTTCTCAGCATTAACCAGTTATGCGACACTGACTTTGCAGTAAAGTTTGACAGAAAGGAGTGTAATGTTTATGATCAAGCTAGTGAACTTCTATTGCAAGGGGTGAGTACATTAGATAATTATTATGGGATTGTACCCAAGTCCTTATTTGTCTGTAACAGCGCCATGATCACTCCTATGGATCCGTGGCATCAATGTCTAGGTCGTCACGTGAATTTTAGAGATTTAGGGTGCTTAGATATAAAGGATCTAGTACATGGCTTGCCGTCACTTGGAAAGTCGACTTTCATAGTTTGTGAACCCTGTCAATTGGGAAAACAATTCCGTAGTCCTCATAGGAAGTTGAATTCCATTACCATTTTGCGAGTGCTTAAGTTGATTCACATGGATCTTATGAGTCCTACTTGTACTAAGAGTTTAGGTGGCAAGAGGTATATCCTTGTGATGGTAGATGATTTATCACTTTATTCTATAGTAGGGTTTTCTAAGAGAGAAATCCGATGCTATAGATTCTCTTAGGACCAAGTGTCGTGTCCTGCAAAATCAACACGGTGTCACTATCAATAGAATTCTTAGGGATAATGGCACTGAATTTAAGGAAGCAAAGGTGGATCTTTACTATGATAGACTCGGGATTAAACATGAGATTTCAGCCATGGAGACTACTTAGAAAAATGAGATTATTGAGAGGAAGAATTGGATGATTCAGGAGATGGCTAGATCTATGATTCTAGGTCGTACAATTGATAGGAGATTTTGGGAAGAGGCAGTGTCTATCGCATGCCACACGGTGAATAGGGTTTATCTTTGTTCACACACACTTCAGCCGCCTTATGAATTATGGACTGGAATGAAGCCCAACCTTTCATATTTTCGTGTTTTTGGGAGCAAATTCTACATCATATGGGATAGAGAGCAATTAGGAAAGTTAGACTCTTGAAGCGATGAGGGAATATTGCTGGGATATTCATCGAGGAGTAGAGCATACTGGGTTTTTAACTTGAGTAGCTCTAAGGTTAAGGAGTCAATAAACGTCACCATGTAAGATGATGAACTGCTGAAGTTTATTGATCCTACCTTTTTATGAGGATGACACACTTTTTAGTGATGATCCTTTAGTCCCTCACACACTTAGGGTGGACTCTACTCCTGATTTAGAGGACGCGCCTGCTTGGGTTCGCAAGAGTCATGATCCTTTTGCCATACTAGGAGATCCCACTTTAGGGGTTAAGACTCGCGCTCAGCTAGAGAACGTTGTTAGCTTTCTGTGCTACACGTCCAAAGTCAAGACCAAGAACCACAAAGAATCACTCAAATATGAACACTGAATATCTGCTATGCAGGAAGAGTTACTTCAATTTTAAAAGAATGATGTCTAGGAACTTGTTCCCCGACCTAGTGAGATGAATATGATTTGTACTAAGTGAATATTTAAGTTATGATGGATGAGAATGGTACAATTATCCAAAACAAGGTTAGGTTAGTCGCTCAGGGATACACACATATTGAGGGTGCAGATTTCAAGCAGACATTTGCTCCTATTGTGAGGCTCGAGTTTGTCCGTTTACTGCTTGTCATCACATGTCATTTGCGCTTCAAGCTATATAAGATGGATGCCAAGAGTGACTTTCTGAATGGCATTCTACAGGAGGAGGTTTATGTGGAAAATCAGAAGGGTTTGAAGATCCTAAGCACCATGAACACGTCTATTATCTGAGAAAATCCATGTATGGTTGGAAGTAAGGACCCAGTGCTTAGTACGAGAGGCTTACTTTCTATATCTTAATCGTGGCTTCAAGAGAGGGGGAGTTGTTAAGACATTATTTGTTAGGAGAGGGGATGGTGCTATTTTGGTTGCCCAGGTCTATATGGATGTCATAGTCTTTGGATACATGTGCTCTTGCCATGCTCACGACTTTGAGAAGGAGATGAAGAGTGAGTTTAAGATGAGAATGGTTGGTGAGCTTACATTCTTCATTGGTCTCCAGATTCATCAGTTAGAGGATGGGATGCTTATCTCCCAATTCAAGTATGTAAGAGACCTTATGAAGAAATTTGGTGTAGACTCCTCTAAGCACACACATTCCCCGATGAGTACCTCAACTAAGCTTAGCAAGGACACTTGAGGCAAGGATGTAGAACAAACCTTGAATCGAGGTATGATAGGTAGTCTTTTCTACTTGATTTCCAATTGTAAGAGGGTAGTTTAGATTAGATGGATGTGTAACCCCTTTTTGAGTATAGTAATGATAAGTTAACTAATATCAATTTTTTGATTAACTATAAGACACACAATCACAACTTAGTGAAGATAAAATCAGTTTGAACTCATAAACCTCTCGTGTATAACTCAAAAGAAAATAATGGACTGAGAAGTAACTCATTTAGAGGAAGAGAGAAGTAAGCATCCTAAATACACGAAAGGTTTGTGATTGTGTCAACTATTAGAAGCTTCGTAATAAATGACAATGGTGGGTGAGGAAACTCTTCTCTGGTTTGTAATAAATATCTCTCTCTTGTGAATATTCTCTCTAGTACTAAGTTCTGAACTCTAAAAAAGAACATCTGAACTCTCAAAAAGAACATCCTTTCCTCAGAGGTAGTTGGGGCTCTTAAATAGCCCCCACACCACTCCCAAGATAACTCAGTCATTAATTACTATGAAAGACATCCCTCATATTTTATGTCATAAACATTAAATGCCTGATGCACTAGTTAGCTCCAAGTCATAAACATTAAATGTCAAGGCATGCCTTTTGCTTATTCACTGCGTGTCAGGTGGATGTCGTCACAGAGATGGTTTACCAACTGTCTGACAACCCCAAGTACCACGGTGGTTTACTCAAGTATATATTTGACATTTTTGAGCTGGCTAGTGACATCACATAAAGTAGATGTGACATTAAGTAGAGGTTTGTTTGGTTCACAACTCAACTCCCGATGGAACTCAAGGTTGCTTCACCCGAGGTTCCATGGTCAAAGACTTTTGGTGTTTTACTAGGTGTATCTAAGATGGCCAGGACAAGCCCCAACGGTGCCTCACTTCTCAATCCTCAAAACCAAGTCCCTCTGAACTTCCCACAGTGAGGTTATTCGATAGAGCATGAAAGCTCTCCCAGGCCCTGCCAAGCCTGGTCTCTCGTGATTACCATTCGACCTCGCACTGAAAATCATTATAATCATTATAACTCATAGTAAATGTAAATAAAGAGATACAACAAGGCTAAGTAAAATAATAGAACTAAAGGATCATCTCTATCGGTTAGTTTCTTCATTGGAGATCCCTCTAGGCTGCCACGCTGACCTACGTCACTTGAGCTGTATTACTGCCTTACCAAGCTGCATCACTTTGAGCTGCAACGCTGCCTTACTGAGCTGCATCGCTTTGAGCTACAACGCTGCCTTACTATGCTGCATCATTTTGAGTTGTCTTGCTGAGCTTTATTGCTTCCTTAATCCCAAACACTGTTGTTAATGGGAGAATTATCTTTAACCTCAATATTATCTTCAAGCCCCTCTATATTTTCCCCTTCCTGTAGAGATTTCTTGTGGGAACAAGAAATGTCTTCATGAAAAATTCTCAATCTGATGAACCTTCTCTGCGTGAAAAAAAAATTCTGGCATCTTTTCTTTTGTTACAACGACTGTGGTTACCGCCTCCAGGAAAAAATAAAATTCTCCCCGATGTATCTTAGTCGAAGCGTTGCGGTTTATTGGGGCTTTGGTGAAGTGACATCGTAACTTTTTCCTGTGACTGTGCTTCAACCATTCTGGCTTGACTATTTGAAATTCTCTCAATACAGTTGCTGACTTTCTCAAATACCCATTTTGACTCTTAGGAAGTGAAGTTCTCTCGCTTGTGCTGTTGTGGAGTATAGTTATAAGCTGTGAGTTTTTATTTGGAACGGCCTCTATCGTTGAGACTTGTGAAATTCTCCCTTGTAAACTTCTCCTTAAGAAATTCTCCCCCTTGGTTTGGGCTCTGCTGCGTCATCATTTATTTATGTTCGAAAAAGCAGGAAAATTCTCCCCAATGCAGCTGAGTCATAATTAAACAACGTTTGGACTTGTGGCGAGGGGACATCATAGCATTTTTGAACCATTGGGACAGCTTCTTTGTTGGGAGTTATTGGATATGCCTGACAAAAATTCCGGCGCCAAAACTCAAACTTGCCTAGGAAGAAAAACCCTTTTATTCCCCATGCGTCACTTCATTAATGACATGGTGATGTCCTTTAAAATGTCAGGACACTCCCCGAAGTGCCACGTGTCCACTTGAAATGATTATAGGCGGCTTTGCACGTGTGGTGGTAGGAAACTCAAAAGGCGAGCCCAAAAGTTTTAAACGGCTATTATTCAAACACTTAGCCATTTTCCCCTTACTTTGACTTCATCGTCTTCAACTCCCAGCATTCTTAGAGAGAGAAAACCCTCAGAGCTCCATTGTTGCTAAGCTTTTCCCTAGTTTTCTTCTTCCCATCATCTCTTACACCACCACTTGTGGGTGTACTCCTCCTTTTTCTTCCCTAACCCTTCCTTACCAAGATGTTTCTTTCATAGCCACCTATTATGGCTTCTTCAAGTTTCCCTAAGTCTACTCCCGCCGTTGCTCAGCCAAGCTCAACCTCTACCACTTATGCTGCCGCTGCCACTACTAGCGCCACCACCTTGTATGCTGCTCGTCAAGAGGAACTAAATTTTTACTGCCGGTCCCCCATTTTTGGTAAGGGTGACGACTTCTCTGGTTTATGCAGGACCTGCACTTTCAGTGCTAAGTATGATTCTTTGATCCTTGGCAATGAGGAAGAGGATTCAGTTGAATGGGGATTCCTCCCCTTAGAGGGAACTCTGCGCTTTCGTCTCGAACGAGGTGACTTCCCTTGGTCTCATATTGATTTTGAGGGGTTTGGAGGCTCCCCTGCTAATTTCGCTGCTTAGAATGCGCATATGCAGAGCTCCCACACCCTGACTCTCACTAAGGTAGGGTTACATCGGGCTAAATGGTTTGGCGAGTTCACTTTGTCAAAAAATAATGCTGCTCTATCAGTCCCGATTTCTCACTGGAATGTTATGACCCATACCTTTATAGCTGCGTGGGGAGAGTTTACTGTGACACTAAAAGATGTTTGTGAAATTTTAGGTCTTGGCCCCACATGAGACGTGCTTTATTCTGATGAAGCACTAGATGCCACAGAGGCTGCTAGCCGTTCGGAGTTGGATCGTATATGACGAAGGTGCATAGGTACTTCCAACAAAGCCACTTTCACTCCCCTCATCAACTACTTCTTCCGAGATCCTTCTAAAGGTGTTTTCTTTGAAGATGTCCCAGGCTAAGGTACATCCCTAAAATAGGCAGCTTATATTCTTGTAATTCTTTCTCACTTAGTTTTGCCTAGGAAACCAAATGACTAGCCCCAGAGAGATCTTATCAACATATCGATCCATTTGACCCGGGGTGTCAGGCTTTATCTAGCGGAAATAGCCTTGGGATCTCTCTATACCTGGCTTGACAGAACCCACAGGGTTATGGAACGGTCCCTTATCTGTTATAACTTAACCAATTTCATAAATGCCATGATTTTTATGAGCTTCCACTATGTTCGTTTCCCTACGGTAGAGGCCAAAACTAATCGTTCGCCCTCTGGGGAAACCGTTTTTCCCCCTCGCTCATATGTTTTTCATAAGAAACAGAGTCGCAAGGAGTTAATTCCTGTTATTGATCAAACTGGGATTTTTGTGATGAGGCCTTACGGAGAGGAGGTATTCCTCCACACTTGGGGTTTTTTCAAACATGAAGTAAGGGTGGTCCAGTCAACTACTTTGAACCTCATCGTTGAAGACCCTTCGCTAGCTGTGGTCCTTTTGTTCTCACCGGGGTACTTACCTTCCAATACCGAGTGGGGATACACTAGTGAGCATTACAATACCAATCAATGAAACCATCAATTCGGTTTTGATAAAGGGTCTCCTCACCCAGTTTTCCAGTTATCTCACCCCAAAGTCTCTTTTAGCAAGGCATGTTCCTTGTTCTCATCTACTGCGACATGGGGAGTAAGTTCTACAATGGCTGGGCGAGTCACCATTTTGAGAATCACGAGGCAAGGGGATGTGACCCCCTATTTATAAGGAAGTACTGACCGAGATTGCTGGCCTAACTTTCTGAGTTCATCCAGGGGTCTCCCGTGTATCCCCCAGTTCTTTCATTTTCTGCCCTGGAGCTGGGGTCGAAAGGTAATTCTGTTCTTAGGATTGAGTTCCCTCTGAGCCAAACTCCCAAAGAACCTCCCTCTGTGCATCGTACTTATTGCTCGATGATTCCCGTTGCCACTCCCAAACCTAAGAAAGCCCCATCACCTAAACAACCTGCTCCTTCTGAAGGTGTTTCTGGTGAAGGTGTTCCAATCGAAGCAGTTTCTGGCGAAGGACCCTCCCAGCCACCAGTTAAAAAGACTAAGAGGTTTAAGTCTGGGACTTCCTCAAAGATTAAGTCCTAAACTGAGTCCCAAACTCCTTTGGAGGCATTCCTCATTGCCTCCGTTCCTCCTCCCATGTCTGCAAAAGTGAGTGAGGAGTTGAGGAAGAAAATACAAGATGAGGTTGTGCGAATAAATTCTGAGTTTCAATGATACACTCCAGCCATTCCTCCTACTGCTGCCTTCCCCACTATCTTAGTAGATCCATCGAATGAAGGGCCAAAGAGGAAGAAGAGCTCAAGGGATCCTTTGAGTGTTGATGCTACGGGTGTGAGGAAAAAAACTTTGGGGACTAATTCCCAGAAGAAATGGGCTCCTGATGCACCAATCGACCCTGCTCCCTTGACATTGCTTCCCCTACTTCTTCACCACTGGTTATATCCTCCCATTCTCCACCTGGATCTGAGGTATACATGTGTGTTATTAGTTTTTCATTTTTCTAAGACAATGTGCATCTGTCTAACTCTTAGCGACTTTGGTGAAGGATGATGAAGAAGAAAGGTCCAGCCCCCTCGTGAGTCCTTTCATGGGGGGACGCTTCGGTTCCTCTCAGATCGATGTAACTCCTCCCCTTTACCCCATGATTGGGTTTACCTACTCCCGTCGTTTGTCCTCCCAACGTGCAAAGGACGCTGCTGCGGGGGGTGATTCTATTGAATATGTGGGAATCTCGTCTCAACCAAAGACAACACCCCCAGCTTCTTCTGAATTATCACCCCATTCTGAGGTTCTTCTGCCCATCATTCCAGTTGCAGAAAGTTCCCCCAAGGTAACACATTCTCAATAACTGTTAGGTCTGACGTCTTTTCTCTTTTCTCTTCTCCCTTTTTTCCTGTTCACCACGCTGAAATTTAATATGCTGGGATGCTTTAGGTCGAAATGGCATCTTGATTAGCTAACATTATTCTTCCACCGTGTTGAGAGACCCATAAATGCAGTTCCCCTCTTCAGTACCGTAACTGAGGTAAGTAAAATTAAATGTATTTCTCCCTTCTTCTCTACTTATTCCCTATTTCTAACACTTAGCTTCGTTATTACAGTTTTCTCCAGATCTTGTCGCACCAACTTCTCTTGGCGATCTACCCATTCCCAATGCCAGCATTGATTTTTTTGCCCGACGTGGTGATTCTTCTGCATCCACCAATGTTGGGGAATCACTTGGAGGTCAAACATCCTCCACAAGTGGGACTCCTATATTGGCATTAGTACCTTTTATTGGGGAAGGAGCTTTACCAGACCTTGAGGCTCCTTTAGTTGAGGGTGCATATGAGGCTTCTGAGGAGATTAAATTTCCCCCAATAGTTACCGCCGTTGTGGACTCTTTGGTGACTCGCGTTCTTGCTCCAGCCCTTTTTGAGGTACTTCGGTAGTTTCTCTTCGTTTCTCGTTGTTTCTCTTTATTCTTGACAGTGTACAATCTAGAAGAGTCTTATTTCTCAATCTTTCAAACTCTACCGGTAACGGTGACTTAACAAATGAAAACACTTGTTAAGATTTTTAATCAAACTCCACCAGTAACGGTGACTTGACAATGAAAAAACTTGTTAAGATTTTTTTTCAAACTCCACTATAACGGTGACTTAAAAATGAAAACACTTGTAAATATTTTTCGTAAACTCCAACGATGATTTAACAATGAAAACACTTGTTAAGATTTTTCGTAAACTCCACCTATAACGGTGACTTAGAAATGAAAACACTTGTTAATATTTTTCATAAACTCCACTTATAACGGCGACTTAACAATAAAAACACTTGTTAAGATTTTTTGTCAAACTCCACCAGTAATGGTGACTTAACAATGAAAACACTTGTTAAGATTTTTCTTCAAACTCCACCAGTAATGGTGACTTGATAATGAAAACCACTTGTTAAGATTTTTTTCACTTAACTCATTATTTCTTCTACCTGTTCTTAGGTTACTCGTGAATCCTTTCTGATGGGAGAGGAATCTCCACCAGTTCTTTCTCCTATTACTTCGCCCCATTAGGAACCAGCTATTTCCAAAGATTCTAGTCATAACGTCCAAGGTTCCACGACTGGTGCTGCTGCCGATAGCGAATCTGGTTATGAGCTTCCTCTACCCAACCTAGATCCTCCTGACTTCTGCCTTATGGCCCTTCAGTGTTTTCCTTAAATGTCTGCCAGCCATCGTTGTGTAATTGAGCAGCTTGCGAGCCATAACCCGGAGACTTTCACTATGGATTGTCTACGTTCTAATATCCCCATGATGAGCCATTGGGTTCAAGGCATGGAAATTATCATTGCCGATATCATTGGTACTCCTACCACAAATGTTACTAGGCCTCTCCTCAACCAATTCTTGGGCTATCTGATGGAGTTGGGACGATATGGCTTCCAATTTAGCTGGCTGATTGGACACTAAAAAACTTTGAAGAGCTAGTAATTATCAAGCCAGAGGGAACTACTGTAAAAACACTAGGAGGCTCAACGAGCTGAGGAAGCCAGGCTGGCCGAGATAACACCTCTTCTTGAAGCTGCCAACAAAGAGGTAGAGAATATCGAAGAAGCCATATGTCTGGCAAAGCTGAAATAGGAGAAACTCCTTATTGAGGGTGCACAAGTTCAAACAAGGTTGGAAGTTTCTATTAATGCCCAATAATCTTACCTAGCAGCTTCTTCGGGCCTGCCTGGAGATTTTTTCTCTACTCCAAACTTATGGTTCCTCTTAGGCCAATGAACTCTTTCACTTTTGTATACATTTTCATTTGTCTTCTCTTATGTAATTCTTGGGCAATAACTCCTAATTCTGTAATGTCCCAAAATTTGTGAATAAAACATATGTATGTTTTTCTATGCCACTTCTTTGTGTTGTAACTGCTTGCGTATATTACAAAATTCTATAATTCTTTCATCTCCACTCAAGTTGCAATAATAAACATCAGGTACAATAACTTATATATTTATAACAAAAACATTTAGATACAATGATAATATAAAGTTAGCTGCTTATACATGATAGACTTTCAACCATTTATTGTTGATCTTGAATAGTTTATCTTCTTCCATCTTAGAAATTAAGCAATAACCTGAATCATGAGCCTCCTTTACAATGAAAGGTCCCTCCCAATTTGCTGCAAACTTAGGCAGAGGAAGCCCCCTGATGTGGTTCACTGCTACCTTCAAATTGAGGTCTCCTTCCACGAACTTCCTTGGTCTTACCAAGTTGTCATATGCTCTGGAGAGTTGCTTCATGTACATTTAAAAGTGCTTCATCGCATTATCTCTGTGTTCGTCCAATGCTTCCAACTGCACATGTCTGTTCTGAGGGAGCATGCTACTTCATAAGTCATATCGGGAAGAGGAAACTTCCAACTCCACGGGGAGGATCACTTCAGCTCCATATACAAGGAAAAACGGAGTATATCCCGTGGGCTTCCTTTTTGTTATTCGATAGGCCCATAATACAGCTGGTATCTTATCATCCCATGATCCTAAAAAATCCTCCATCGTCTTAGCCAAAATGTTAACTAATATTTTGTTAGTTACTTCGGCTTGATCGTTTCCCTTTGGGTATACCACTGTTGAAGTATGATGGACAATGGAATACTTGTTAGTTAGCATTGCTACCTCTGAATTAACAAGGGAATTTCATTATCAGAGAGAATAACCTTTGGAATCCCAAAATGACAAATGATGTATTCTCTGATGAAGTTGCTCACCACCCCTGCTGCTGCCCTTCTTAGTGGTATCGCTTCAACCCACTTTGTAAAGCACTCTGTTGCCACTAGTATCCAGATCTTCCCCCTCTAAAAAGTATGTATTTCACTCACCATGTCAAATGCCTAGGTGTGAAAAGGATAAGGCGTGACCAGGGAGTGTAGATCCACCCATGGGGCATAGATCATATTTCCATGTAGTTGGAAAGCCTTATATTTTCAAACGAACTCAGTAGAGTCCTTCTCTATCGTTAGCCAATAATACCCCAACATCATCAACTAGTCATACAACTTGGCCCCTCCTATATGAGATAGATCATGAGCTTATTTGAGGACTTCGATTGCTTCTTCCTTTGTGATGCAACACAATGGCCTGCTGAAGTAACCCCTTCGATAAAGCTTCCCCTCCTGAACAAAGAACCTTGGGCCCTTCTCTTGAGTCCCATCGTATAAATATTCTCTATTGGGATAACTCCATCTTTAATAAAGTCAATATAGGGTTGCCTCCAGTCTGATTGAGCTTCAGTAAAATGGCATTCAGCTGCCTCGAAGAATAATTGGCATTTGCCACACTTTTGTTGGAGCTCTGCTGTATCCTGCTTCATTCTAGGCCAGAAATATCCTTCCCTTTGAATTTTCCTATAAAAAGGTATCTAAGTTGTTTTTTAGTTCTCTTCATGTGTTTTTTTCAAGATCCATTCTGCTTCTTCTAGGTCGATGCATCTTGATAACCATCCTCATGCTTATCTGAAATAAAGGTTTCCTTGGTTTGTAAAGTATTGGGCTAATTCCCTCAGCTCCATCGCTCCTTCCCCAGACTCCAGTTGTTTTCTAATCTTCCCCCTCCAGTTAGAGTCATCCTCCATCGGCATAATTAATTGTACCACCGAGGGAGATGTTCTTCATCGAATCATAACTGTAGTTATATCGTCCCTCTTGATCATCTTCTGAGCAATGGTGGCATAGGTGTCTGGATGGCGGTTCATCATTCGTGGATGTCTCTTGATCTTGGTCTGATGGAACTAGTTAAGAAGCCTCTGAATTATTGTTCTGTAAGGTTTTAGACTTAGGTGTTTCAATGCATATTCTCCATTAACTTATTGAATCACCAAATTTGAATCACCCTTGATGCAAAGTGAATGAATTCCCCTTCGAAGGGACTCCAGCAACCCCAGTACCAATGCTTTATACTCCACTTTATTGTTGGAATTAGGGAAATTTAACTTACAGGAAAGAAAAATCTCCTCCATTCCTCTTAAAAGAATAACCCCTGCTCCTCCTTTTCTTTCTGCTGAAGATCCATCAAACTGCATGGTCCATTCTTCATTGCTTGTATCTAAGTGATTGGCCTATAAGTCGTCTTCTGGAATACTTTCTCTAGCTGGCTCAAACATCCTAGAGGGGAATATTGCCAAGAGATCTGCATACGCCTAGCTCTTGATTGCACGAGGGACCATGCACTTAAAATCATATTCTGAGAGGATGAAAAACCACCTATCTGCCCTACCAATTAATATAGTTCGTTCCAGTAAAAACTTAATAGGATCATATATTATTACAATATGAATTATAAAAGACGGCATATAATGTCTAAGTTTTTGCGCTACAAAGACTAAGGCTAAATAGTGCCTTTACAAGGTACTATACTTGACCTCTGGCCTATGTATGATTCTAATGAGGTAGTAGACTAGCCGTTCCTGCCCATCAATCTCTTGTGCCAATACATCTCCAACGGACCTCGTAGTGGATGTGAGGTATAGCTACAACGGTATTCCTGCCTTTAGAGGAACTATGGTCTGTGGTGAAACGAGCAGCTTCTTCAACCTAGTGAGAGATTTTTGGTGAACCTCCTCCCATTTGAATTTTATGTTCTTTCATAAAAGCTACATCAATGGGTGTGTTATTTCGGCTAGTCCAGGCATAAATCTCCTAAGGTAGGAAACCTTATTGAGGAAACTCTTCAGTTCCTTCACCGTTCTTGGATTTGGCATCTCCACAATCGCTCGCTGTTTATCGTGGTCCATCTGCACTCCCTGGTGATCAACCATAAAACCTAGAAAATTTCCACTAGTTACTCCAAAGACGCACTTCAGTGGGTTCATCTTCAGCTAATACTTCCTGTATTGTGCAAACACCTTCGTCAAATCGCTCAGATGGGACTCCTCCTTCCTCGACTTGATGACCAAATCATCCACATAAAATTCCATAAAATTGTGAAAAATGTCATGGAAAATGGCCATCATTGTTCTTTGATAAGTAACCCCAGTGTTCTTGAGTCCAAACGGCATTAGTTTGTACATGAAGTTACCCAACGGGGTTCTAAACACCGTCTTCTCTGCGTCCGGGGGTCCATCGTGATCTGGTTGTACCCTACGTACCCATCCATGAAGCTGTACATCTCATGCCCAGTCGTTGCATCTATCAAGATATCGATAGAGGGTATAGGGAACTCATTCTTGAGGCCAACCCTATTCAAGTCCGTGAAATCAACACAAATCCTTATTTGATTTTTATCTTTCTTTCCCACTGGGATAATACTAGATAGCCAAAGTGGGTTCTGTATCATTTTGATGAACCCTACTACCAACAAGTGTGGGACCTCTTCCTTGATCTTCAAGTCCAACTCAGGCTTGTAAGTCCTTGTTGCTTGCTTCACCGAAATGGATGAAGTTATCACATTTAACTTGTGGAGCTTACTTACTCATCCAACCCTTCCATTTTTGTGTACTTCCACTCAAAAATGTCTATAAACTTCTGAATTAACTTAACCAAGGCCTCTTATTTCTCCTTACTAAGATATTTCGAGATGAAAATAGGCCTTGGATCCTCACTTTCTTTGGACAGGTTCAACTGCTCCAACTCTTGTGCTTATGGCTTCGGTTGATCTGTCATGTAGTCTGGTTCTTCGACGACATCCTCCACGAACTCCTGTATGTTGGAGTTGTCTATCACCATACATTTCCCCCGTTGATCCACTAGAAAACACTCATATATTGGGTCAGCCTCCTTATCAGCTTCTTCGGCTGCCCATTCACACCATTATAACTGATAAACCACCTTTCCTTCTTCGATAATAAATATTCTTACATTGTCTATTGGTATTTGCAACCGCCTTCCTCTTTTTCTCTCTATAAGCCTCAATAATGATTTTTCCTAAAAATTGACTCAGCACGCTTTTTCGTTGGGCCTCATGCTCCATCAGATCCATCCTGGGCCTCATCCTATTTTTGAGCTGCTTTGAGATGTTTTGGGGATGAGGGGCCACCTGGTGGGCTTCTTCTTCCATCACTCCTTAGCTACTTTTAACTTCATTATTATACCCATTTATAGGCCCCATCCTTTCCCTGATTGAGGGAACCCATGTTCCCTCTATTCTTCTCGTTAGGATTCTGACGTCCCCCCTCTAACTCTATGTAAAATGTTGCATCTATCAGGTGATCTTCTTCGATCGTGAAGGGCCTCTTCGTAGCTCTAATGGTGATCTCCATTCCTTTGATATTCGCTTTGGCGCATTGGTGATACGTCGAAGGAACTAGCCCTTGGTTGTGTATCCACACTCTTCCTATCAGTAGATGGTAGTAAGTTTCACACTCTATCACGTGGAATTTGATGTGGGAACTCAAATTTCCCATCACAATCCCAACATTCACATAACCAATAGACTTGAAAGACTGATTGTCATAACCTGAAATCACTAAGGGCATGGGGACTAACCTCCCCTCTGGAATATTAGCTGCGTGGAAAGAATTGATTGTCATGATGTTGATAGAGGCTCCCCCATCCATAAGAGCCCTTGCAAAGCTAACTCCGTTGATGCTGGCAGTCACATATAATGGCCTATTATGAGGGAATCTTACATCCCTATGTGCATCGCTGAAAGTTATTTCTGATAGAAACTTCTTCACTAACCTGGTCATGGTTCCCTTCCATCTTAGCGAAGGGAGTGCGTTCTTCCTTGTAATATCAAGGATTGCTTGAGTTATCTCTAACCTACTTTCCTTTGGCATCCCCACCTGGTCAAAGAACCAGGCAAACTTTGGAGACTTCGAAACTGCACAGTATTCTATAACTTGATCTACTTCCTCACCTTCAACGTTGTAGACATCCTCCACATCTTTAGCACTTTCTTCATCGTAAACTAACACTACGTTATCCATTCCCCTAGTGCAGTCTTCTAGAGACTTTTCAAACTCCTTATGCTCCATCATTAGCTCCCTTGCTTCTCTTTCTACCTCATCGTCATAGGCCACCACCAGATTGGCTCCATGTGCTGGGAGTGGATTATTGTTAACATTTTACGGAGGGATTTGCATCGTTCCTACCTTTACATGTTTATCAATGACTCTTCTTAGCGTGAAATAACTTTCCATTGGATGTTGGATATTTCGATGGATCTGGCAATATTTGGGATCTGCCCTGGTTGTCGCGTCTAGTTCCCTGACGGGAATGCCTTTTGGTTCATACACCGTTCCTCCTTGAACCATGGCATTGTAATAGTTGACGGCCTCCTCTACTGTACAAGGCCACAGTGGTGGATCCTCCCTATCTCTCCCAAACTTTCTCTTATTGTCCTTATTTGTTTGTTAGTTTACCCCCATCTCCTCCTTTGGTATATCCCACCTGTGGGTACTGAGACCTCCCTCCCATAGGTTGTTTCGACTGCCTAAACATCAGGGGCTCCACCACTGGGTTCGATCATACCACCAACGAGATATTCCTTGCTTCTTTTAGGAATGCCGTAAAAGTCCTCTCGCACGTCTCGTTAATAAGATGGAAGATGTACTCAGGAAGCAGTCCTTCCGCAAAGATTTGCAGTAGTTTGGACTCTTTGGCTTCCTCTCTTACATCGCGGGACCTTTCCCTGAACCTTTGGACGTATGCCACCACATCTTCCCTTGGTCGTTGCTTCTCTCTCCACAGTTGGGTCAAGGTGAACTCATCTTCTTCCAGAAAGAACTTCTGGACGAACAAAACGTGCATCTCCTCTCATGTTAAAACACTCTTAGGAGCTAGGTGAGAATACTGGGTATACACTTTATTGGTTAAAGACTTGGAAAACTACCTAATCCGAGTTTTTTATTGTTGCAGTGAGCCCCCAAATGTTTAAATAAGCATTTAATGTGCTCCTTTGGGTTCCCACCTTTTCCTATATACTTTTCAAAGATAGGAGGAATATAATCTTTTGGGTATGTCTATTCATTATACTCCCGAGGGTAAGGTGTTCGGAAGTCATCATAAACCGAATCTACCTCGCCAGCCGATTGTGAGAAATCTTGCATGAACTTCAACATCTCCTTCTGCACCTCTTTTCTCATCTCTTCCATAACTGATACCATGGAAGGAACGACAAGAGGGACCATAGATGGAACACCTGTTGCAACTAGAACAATCATCACGGTTGGAACGGTTGGTACTCCTGGAGTTTCCACTGTTGGACTCACAACAGGGGGTATACTTACTGGGGCCGCTCTTATTAAAACTGAGCTTGGTGAGGCTGTTGGGTCTGCCCCTGGTGTCACGAAGGAGTTGGCCTCAAATCCTCCCAACACCGTTGTATCTATAAGAGTTTGTAAAAACTCATAAAATTTATTCATGAGGAGCACCACTTGAGTTGGTCCCAACCCGATGCTCGTGGAAGCATGTGCCACCCCTGGAACGTCTGTCGCCATTTGAACTGGAGGTACCTCCACTTGAGGGGTACCGTCTCTCGAAGCCTCCATATCTCTCGCCACCTATTCTTCATTGTGTTGAATATCATTAAAGTTGAGTCTTCGATTAACATTATCCTGCGCTATACTCCTTTCTTAGAAGAATACCTTCCCAGCGGAGTCGCCAAATGTAAGAAGGTAGTTTAGATTAGATGGAGGCGTAACCCCATTTTGAGTATAGTAATGATAAGTTAACTAATAACACTTTATTGATTAACTATAAGACACACAATCACAACTTAGTGAAGATTAACTTAGTTTGAACTCACAAACCTCTCGTGTATGACTCAAAAGACAATAATGGACTCAGAAGTACCTCATTTAGAGGTAAAGAGAAGTAAACATCCTAGATACACCCTGGTAGGCAGCCAAACACCCAAATCACCCTCAAAGATCCCTGTCAAGTACTAAAAGCTACGTAATAAATGACAATGGTGGGTGAGTAAACTCTTCTTGGTTTGTAATAAATATCTCTCTCTGGTGTATATTCTTTTTTGTAATAACTTCTGAACTCTTAAAAAGAACATCTGAACTCTCAAAAATAACATCCTTTCCTCAGAGGTGGTTAGGGCCCTTAAATAGCCCCCACACCACTCCTAAGATAACTCAGACATTAAGTACTATGAAAGACATCCCTCATACTTTATGTCACAAACATTAAATGCCTGATCCACTAGTTAGCTCCACATCATAAACATTAAAATGCCAAGGCATGCCCTTTGCTTAAACACTGTGTGTCAGGTTGCTGTCATCACAGATGTAACAACCCGTCCTTTTGGAGATAATTAAATTCCATAATTGAGTATAAATTGGAATTTTGAGGAATTTCTCAAAATAGTAATTTTTGGGATTTTCGAGGATTAGATGATTGTCGATGGATGGTATATTTACTTTTGGGATTAAGTAAATGAATTGGAGTATTTTAATAATATGTCTCCATTGGATAAAGCGACAGAAGATGATATTTTAATGGGAATAACGTATTTATTTGTTTTGGGTTGAAATAGTGATTTGCGGTCAAGCACCTCGAATGCAAATTTTGACGGCACCGTGAGTCTCGGAATGACTGACATAGTCGGAAAAGAGTGTTCGATTGTCAAAATTGAGAGTCAAACGGGCTCGTAATTGAGTAAACGAGTCATTTTTGGGTTTTAAGGGGTATAAGCCCTTTTCTCCTTATATAAGGAGGGAGAGAGGAAGAAAAGAGAAAGAAAAGAGAGAAGTGAGAGAGGAAGGAAGAAAGAGGAGAGAAAAGGGAGATCTCGGGCCAAACTCCACCGGACTCGACTCGGGATTGTCGGATTATATCCACAAGGCAAGTGTTTACTTGCTTTATTTACTTTTGAGCATAAATCTCATATCGTAGTTTGGTAAAAACAAACCCTAAAGATTTTGGGTTGGGTTTTCGTGGATAAAACGGGTTTTCGGGAGTTAAAACGAATAAACCCCAATAATTTTCTAATTGGAGAAACTTAGAAATTAATCGAAATTAATTGGTGATTTCGGATTTTAGGACGTTTAGAACCGTTATTATATGTGTATTAGTTGTTGATTGAGGTTGTAGGACGTTGGGTGAGGAGACAAAAGCTTGGGAGAAGCTTCAATGGTCGAAACAGCTTCTCGAAGAAGAAGCTGCCCGCCATAATCGATCGATCGATCATGGGGGTTTGATCGATCGGACCATCGATCGATCGACGGCCAAGGGTCAATCGATCGACCCCTTATGAAAGCTAGGCAATTTTCCTAGGGTGAATTGGATGGGATGAATTCCAATTCCAATTGATTTGAGGTTAATTATGGGATAACATAAGGGACCTTTTAGGAGTATATAGTCCTCCAATTTAGGAAATTTAGGAGGGCAAGGTGAGGGTTTTAATGTGTAACCCTTAAATTATATTTTTGAGGAAAATAGAATAATTGTAGAATTTGAAGGTTTAGGGTTCCTAAGTTAGGGTGGGGACCTCTAGGTGATTATATGGACGAGATGTAGTCCTTGGATTTATGGAAATGAAATCCATGACCCACTAAATTTAAGTTGTTCGGGGAAGGATAATCCCCGAGGATATTTCAGTGGGCATTTAGGCCTATATAGTTATGCGTGTAGGGAAACATAACTACATCGATTATGGTTGGGTAGATCCTATGAGATGATTAGGATGAAATTGGGAATATACATATATATATTCACTTAAGTGAGAAGTGGTATAATTGGAGATATCCAATAAATCCTTAGATAAGGATAAGGTAATTATTATTTATAAAAGTAAGGAAATACTTTGGGTTTAGTATCATGCGTATATGAATGCATGATTATGATTCTTTGAGAGAATCTTTGGGATTATTGGTCATCGCTAGATGTGATTGGCAATTATGGCCATATATATATATATTTGAGGAGGAATATATGGTTTATATATACTAGGTGATGAAAGTATATATATGATATGATATAAATGATTTTGAGAATATAAAATATGAATGTTTTCAAAATGGAAAAGAAATGATTTTCATAAATGATAATTTACGTGTACACACCTCTCTAAATGCTATCATAAGGGAAGTTCGCGTGTGAGGTGAATCCCCTGGCTAATGAATGCAGGGTGGATATATTCCTGGGCATTATGAGCGATTATGGTATGTTTTTTCTGCGATGGTGAGGTAATTGGGGTGTGGTTATGACTCTCCCGCAGGCATATGGCCGCTTCCCGACGTTTCGTTAGGCTCCCAGGTTACCTTGGTGATAGGCCCTGGAAGATGATAGCCATTTAGGGGCGCGCTCAGTGGAAAGACCCGGACGGGCGGTCTTAGAACGCGTTATATGATATGATATATAACTATTTTCAATAATGTGGGACATTATTGAGGTTTAAAGCATTTTATGATAATAAAATGGCTTTAAATACATTTCTTGGATGGAAGAAGGGAAATGGGAACATATGAGATGAAAAAGCATTTTTATGATAGTAAAATTGGCTTTTAAATGCATTTCCTGGATATAAGAAAGGAAATGGAAAGTTTGAGATAAAAAAAAAATGAAAATGAAATTGATAAACGTTTTGTAAGTAACTTCGCATTCCGGGAAAAATATCTGGAAGTGTAACATGATAAGTATATAAAATATGAGTATGTATGTAAAAATTGAGTACCGAGGGTGTAATGGATCCCGACGATCGACCTTGCCGCGTAGTAGTGTATCAGGGGGGTTCCTTGTTTGGAGTTCGCTCTGCGAGACACCCCACGCACGAACTTGGCTTAGTGTTGAGACTGGGGAGAAGTTTAACCCTTGGTGCTCTAATATTGGGATTCCTTATATGGTGCATATATATATATCTATATATATCTTTTGTGTACTGAGGGTCTAATGGATCTCGACGATCGACCTTGTCGCGTAGTAGTGTATCGGGGGGGGGGGGGGGGTTCCTTGTTTGGATTTCGTTCTGCGAGACACCCCACGCACGAACATGACATAGTGTTGAGACTGGGGAGAAGTTTATCCCTTAGTGCTTGGACTGACTAGGGTTGTTAGGAGATGGGTGTTAGACTAGTTAGGCAGGGTAGCTTGACTAGAGTATTCTGTTAGGATGCGATAGGAGTGCACTATTAGAAGAGAGGTGAGGGGTATCTCATGCGAGTGCGATACCAAATTTAAATATGAGATAAAACCTTTTTCTAAAAACAAGGCATTTATGCACTAGCTAAATATTTCCAAACTCGGGATCTGACCCGTTTATCTACTTTTCCCTCTCTTGTTATATATATATTATATAGGTGTCCAGACACAGGGACGCCTGGATGATACTTCTTTCGAGTCAGACGTCAGCTGTAGCAGCTATGGATGCATGCAGGTTCTCGATAGACGCTTCTAATCTTGTAATCTAGATAGGAGGTATTGTGTACACATTCGGGTTAATAACCCAACAACATTTATTTATTCTCTTACCGCCTTTTAGTGCGACATTCGATATGGTTGTATAATTTTGTCCGAGTGTTCGGTTATTCTATTTCATTTCAGTTTCATTTACATATACTGTGTGGATGTTTTAATTTAGTAGTTTTTTAAAAATAATAGTTAAGTAAAATTTTGACGCCAGCCTAATAGGTTATTAGTAATTAAAATGGATTTTCGACAGTGATGCTAAGAATGATCCATACGAGACTCCTGTTTTAATTTGATATGGAGTAATCGCCCGTTATTTTATTAGGCGGGGTGTCACAACAGAGATGGTTCACCAAGTGTCTGACAACCCCAAATACCACGGTGGTTTACTCAAGTATAGATTTGACATTGTCGAGCTGGCTAGTGACATCACATAAAGTAGATGTGACCTTAAGTAGAAGTTATTTGGTTCACAACTCAACGCCCGGTGGAACTCAAGGATGCTTCGCCCAAGGTTCCACGGTCAAAGACTTTTGGTGTTTTACTACATGTATTTAAGATGGTCAGAACAAGCCCCAACGGTGCCTCACTTCTCAATCCTCCAAACCAAGTCCCTCTGAAGTTCCCACGGTGAGGTCATTCGATAGAGCATGAAAGCTCTCCCAGGCCCTGCCAAGCCTGGTCTCTTGTGAGTACCGTTCGACCTCACACTAAACATCATTATAATCATTACAACTCATAGTAAATGTAAATAAAGAGATACAACAAGGCTAAGTAAAATAATAAAACTAAAGGATCAGGTCTCTCGGCCAGTTTCTTTATTGGAGATCCCTCTGGGCTACCACGCTGACCTACTTCACTTGAGCTGCATCACTGCCTTACCAAGCTGCATCACTTTGAGCTGCAATGCTGCCTTACTGAGCTGCATCGCTTTGAGCTGCAGCGCTGCCTTACTAAGCTGCATCATTTTGAGCTATCTCGCTGAGCTCCATCACTGCCTTAATCCCAAACACTGTTGTTAATGGGAGAATTATCTCTAAACTCAAGATTATCTTCAAGCCCCCTCTACACTAGTTGCCTCGATATCGCCTTTAGTGTTGAAGTCTGTGCGTGATATAAGGCATCCCCAAAAGAATCATACTTACTCGCTCTTAAACGTATTATCAAATGGGTGAGTGGGACTCTCTCATACAGAATTTGATATTCCTTTGTTACCGAAAGCCATTTATTTGCCTATTCGAATGCCGATTGGGACGGGAATATAGATGGATGTAAGATCACTTTTGGTGGGTGTTTATATTTTGGTTTTGCTCTTATCTCTTGGTTAAGCAACAAAGAAAACTCCATCTCTTAGTCCATTACGAAGGCTGAGTACATAACCGCCGAGAGTTATTGCACATAATTATTGTGGATGAAGTAGATGCTGGAGGATTATGGGATATCACAAGACACCATAACTATATCATGTGATAAGACGAGCGTGATACACATATCTTGCAATCTAGTTCAACATTTGCGCACAAAATACATTAGGATACACGAGCACTTTATCCATGAAGAAAGTTGTGTCCTTGAGTTTTGTGTCCACTGAATTTCAGTTACCCGATATCTTCACGAAATCTTTAGACGCCCTTAAATTTGAGAGTCTTAGGAAGTCTTTAGGAGTTTGCATAGTTGACTGAGGGGTGGTTACCATGTCTAGTTATGATGCATTTTGTCACGTTCATATCATATGATTCCTATTTGTAGACTGTATATTTTGTATCTTTTTGTAGTATATGTTCTTTTTTTTATATTTTTAGAAAAAGACAAAAAGATTTTCCATTTTTTGAGAAAAATTGAAAAAGCCAAAAAGATTTTATTTTTGATAATATTTTTTTAAAAAGACAAATTTTTTTTTTGATATATTTCTGACAAACACAAAATGAGTTTTGTATTTTGTTTACACCTTTTATGGATGAATATTTAATATGACTAATGTCACATCTTCATTTCCATATTCCACGTGACTTTTTGAGAGGCTACATCATTTCATCCACATGCTTTATAATGTTTGGAGTCATTAAGATGCGATTAGTGATATATTTCTACATGTTTGGCTCCTTATCTCCTTTAATGCACACATGCACGGTTATATTCGAATTTTGTACTTGTCTACCGCATGTTGGTTTAAGTGTTTTCATCTTAATTCTGCCATACAACGAACCATATGCGTTAAAATGAGAATAATAATAGTAGTGCATGTAAGAACCGTTGCCCATGAAAAATTTGTTTATATATGTTAAGTGAAAATGGGGAAGGGATACAAAAGGTAGTCACATCCTTTGCGATTAAGCCACCATTTAAATTGGGTAAAAAAAGTGTGGCATTGTAAAAGTAGCCACGTCCCAAATAATTTAAAAGAGGCAAAAAAGTGTGGCATTGAAAAAAAAAGTAGTCAAGGCCAAACTAGTTTAGGTTGATATGATCATTCAAAAGAAAAGAAAAACCATATATGATCATTATTATATTTGAGGGAATTTGGTTGGATGTATGTCAATGGGTTTTCACGTCCTTGAAAGTCTTAAAAAGGCATTAAATAATTTTGGGTGTTATTGGTGCGAAATTCACTTTGAACTTTGATTTGTTGATTAGATTGAGTCGATTAGATTGAGTCAATTCTTATAAATCTACCATTTTTACACCTAAGGAAGATGTTGAGTTTATTCGTTAGGAGTATCCAAAATTCATCATGCACATAAGCTATGATTATTTGAATTTATTTTCCTATCGAATTTGATCACATCCCTTCATTTTGGCTATCATCGACTTGGTTATTTTAGTGTTCTTTCAAGGTGTGATTCTTTCGAAAGCAAACCCTAGCAACCCATCGTAAACCCTAGCTTTCATTAGGGTTTTCATGGCTCCTTGTTCCTCTACTCTAGAGGAAAAGGGGTCTCAACCCCTTCAACCACTGCCTCCAAACCATATAACTCAAATCATTCCTCAAAACCAACCTCACGTACCAAAAAAAATCTTTTGCAGATGTTGTTTCAAGTCAAAGATAAGGCTTGCTAGCCTTACAAAATATCACCCTGTACAAGGGCGAACCATCCATCATGTTCGAAGATAAAGTCCTCAATGAAAAGGCGCAACCATTCAAACATACGATTGTAGAAAAATTTTCCCATGGTCGTCCAACCATTGATGATACGCGATGTTTTTTTTTACCCTGCTGCTCAAAGGTACTTTTAACATTGGTTTAATAGATCAGAAGCATATCTTGATAAGATTGTCACATGAAGAAGACTATCATAGGTTATGGCTCAAAGAAACCTGGTTTATTCTAAGATACCCCATGCATGTGTTCAAATGGTAAATTGACTTTCACCAAGAGAAAGAGTCTTATATAGTTCCCTCATGGATCTTGCTTCCGCTTCTACTAATTCACATGTACAATCGACAAGCATTATTTTCCATTGCTTAGGTAGTGGGAACACCTATTAAAGTAGATAATGCAACTGAGTCTCTGACTCGTCCAATTCTGGAAAGAATTTTCATGGAGATAGATCTGAAGAAGACATTGCCATCAAGAATATGGATTGGTAATCAAGACAAAAAGAATGGATTCTGGCAGCAGATAGTGTATGAAGATTTACCACCATTTTGTTTCCATTGTAAAAAAAAAGGGCACACTTAAGATCATTGTTGTATGAAGAAAACAGTTCAAGAAAATAGAGAAGGTACACTCCCAGAAATCAGAAACCATATAGAAATTAGAAAAATAAAGATACCACAAAAGAATGGGTCAGGAGAACATTTGATTTAAGACAAGAGGGTGCAAAAGACAAAGAAACAACTAGGCCAGAAGTAGAAGATGGTGAAATCAAAGAAAAGAGAAAATCAGAAGGTAAAAGCCTTAGACAAAAGCTAATCTCATCTTTCTTTTCAACGAAGAAGAACAAAGTAATTGAGCATGAAGGAATTCAACAGAAAAAAGAGGACATCTCTTGCAATTTGGGTGAGATAAGGCTGAATCAACTCCAAATTCAGAGGGACAACATTTAAGAAATCCAACAAAGAAGTCAGGGTGAAATATTAGTGCTACAAAATCATCAACAGGTAGAGGATGAAGTTAATTCTCCTGAAATGGAGCAAAATGTAGAAGCTGAATCCTTCACTGAAACTGAACCAGAAGGATAGGTCCAATCCCCAATGCGAGAAGAAGATCTCCAGCATGGCTTTACAGAAGTTAAGAGAAGAAAGAAGACTTTTAGAAAGGAAGGAATAAGCATACAACAGCACAATCTTATTGTAAGACTGTTAAGATCTAACTCAAACTACAAACCTAAATTAAAAGTTTAAATGATTCAGGCTATTATATGGAATATCAGGGGTATTTCCAAGAAAGGTGCAATGAGAAGACTGAAGAGACTTTTAAGGATACACAACATTCAAATGTTAGTTATTTTGGAGCCAAAGCAAAAGGTATAAAAAATAAGATTCTTCTGCAATAAATCAGGTTTAAGTTCTTATGTTTCCAATATAATTAGTAAAATTTGGTGCTTCTTTTAAGAAGGGGTTGAATGGGAAACAGTGTTTGATATTGCTCAATGCATTTCAATCAACATTAAAGTAGCTTCTCAAAATAACAAAATCCTTAGCATCCTAGTATATGCTAGCTATATTAGGTATGAAAGAAGGGATTTGTGGGAGTACTTAACTGGGGTGAATACCAATGATCCATGGATGATAGGTGATGGCTTTAATATCATTTTAGACCGTCAAGAAAAAGCGGGTGGGAATGATGTTCAAATAGGAGCTACGTATGAATTTATACAATGTATAGAGAGCAATGGGCTTACTGATTTGGGATACAATGGATCAAAGTTTACATGGTATAATAAAAGGAGTCAAAGGGAAGGAGTATGCTGTAGATTGGATAGAGTATTGATGAACCAAGCTAGCCTGGACATGGAGTTTAAATGGGGAGTAAGCCACCTAAACAGGAATATGTCAGACCACAATCCTCTTCTCATTAAAGGAGAGCCCCTAAACCAAATTAGTAACAAATCCTTTAGATTTCTCAAGACTTGGCATGAAAATGAGGAATGCATTCAGTTAGTGAAGGAAACTTGGAAGGAAGAAAATAGTGTGAATCACATTCAAGCTATTTCAATAAAGCTCATAGCCCTTAGAAGAAAACTTAGTGCCTGGAGCAGGTCGAGTTTCAGAGATATATGCCAAGCTTCTAGAGATGCAGAAGATAGTCTTCTAATTACTAAATTGGCATTTGAGAATAATCCTTCCGAGAAGCATAGGGAGGAACTCTCTAAGGCCACTGCTGTGTAAAACAAAAGATTGAAGACTGAGGAAGATTATTAGGCTAAAAAAGCTAAGGAAACATGGAAAGCTGAGGGGTATAGAAATACTACTTATTTGTATAGATTGGTCAAGTAGAAGCATAGACGAATACAAATCCGTAAAATCAAGAAAGGTGATGGAACTTGGGCTGAATCTAAAGAAGAGATCAAAGAGGAAGCCATAACACACTATTCAAACCTGTTCAAAATAGAAGAGATGCTTAGTCCAGATGGAGAAGAAGACCTGATCAAGCACATTCACAGGGCTGTATCAGCAGATATAAACTCGCAACTCACAGCATGGCCAACTCTTCTAAAAATAGAGAAGGCAGTGAAAGGGTTAAGCTCAACTAGTGGTCTAGGAGTAGATGGCTTTGATGGCAGCTTCTTTAATTTCTTCTGGGAACACATAAATTTTATATAAAGGATGATGTGCATAGAATCTTTGCAGGTTCAATCCTTCCAAAAGTTTTTCCACTACTATACTGGCTTTGATTCCCAAAATAGACAACCCCCAAACTTTTAATGATTTCAGACCAATTAGCATGCAAAATTTCATAAATAAGATATTGTCAAGAATATTAAATGATAGACTCTCTCCATTTCATCCTAAATTAATTTCACCTTGTCAATCAGGATTTTTAAAAGGAAGGTCTATCACAGAGAATGTTTTATTAGCTCAGGAATGCATGTCTAGAATACACCAAAAAAACTTAGGGGGAAATATTATTCTTAAACTAGATATGTCTAAAGCTTATGACAGAGTATCATGGTGGTTTTTGCTAATAGTTTTGAGGAGAATGGGATTCAATGAAACGTGGGTGGACCTAGTATGGAGAAAATATCTAATTCCTGGTTTACAGTCATGCTCAATGGTAAAAATGTGGGAGTTTTTGCTTCTTTGAGGGGGCTTAGACAAGGGGATCCTTTATCCCCTAGTCTATTCATATTATGGCTGATGTCCTTTCCTGAAATTTGGAAAATATTCAGCTTAAAAAGGGATATGTGGGATTTAAAATGCCCATAAACAGTCCAAAGTTCAACCACCTAGCATTTGCAGATGACATTATCATATTCAGTTTATGTTGGAGATTTTTAAAATAAGAGAGTAAGAGTTTTTTGGGTGTAAAAGCCTTAAAAGCTTGTCCCACATTGGAAGTGTGAGGAAGAGGTGGGAAGCTAACCCAAATATAAAAGGGTATAGTGTCCCACATTGGAAAATGTACAAAGCTAAGTGTCACCACTAAGCTATAAAAGGGGTGGGCAACCTTTGAGTCCCACATTGGAAAAATGTTAAGAATTTGTACACTTAATAAGTACAAATGGAAGATGAAGAGTTAATTCATCTAGCATTTAAGAGGCTATTCAAGAGACCTCAATACGGTGCGAAGCACCGTACGCACACGCACACGCACACGCACTTTGCACTTTGCACTTCGCGTGTCCGCAGTGGTAGCGGGTTGCCGGGATTCGTCCGGGTCGGATCGCGGTAGCTCGGGCGCGGTCACTTTTTGGTTGACCCGTGCAAAACCGATTCGGTATTATTATACCTGTTCGGAAAGGACTTAAGACTGTTGGTAATTAACAGTCATACCTGTTCGGAAATGACTTAATTCAACAGTCATGACTCTTGAAGACAAAGCCTTTCATTTTCTATAAATAAAGGCTGCCTAAAAACGGAATTACATTGATACCAAAAACCAGTTTCAGATTTCCATACCCTGCTATTACTCTCTTACAGTTTTCAGGAGATATAAATTCTCTTATTCTGTTTTGTGCACATAAACAGAATAAGAACTTGATTGACTGTTCTTCGCTGCTACATCCAAGGGCTGTCTTCAAATATACAAGTTGCAGACAGTGCAATTGCTTCATTGTATCTTGAGTACGGATTTGCTGATTCCCGTTTGTATACCGAAATTCTTCGTGTGGGGCAAATACTGTATTTAGGAAAGTGACATCACGCCTTGAAGTTTTATAGTGACTATTCAGAAATCACATTGTTGTATTGAAGTTGACATTTTGAGATATATAAAGAGTTCCATTTCTGTATTTGCATTCATAATTTCCAACAATCTAAATACAGTATTTTGGAAATGGCCGACTCTTCCAAATCACTTCGACAAATAACAGAAAGCTTTGTCAAGTTGGACCGTTTTGATGGTGGTAATTTTCTGCGTTGGCAGAAAAAGGTTCACTTTCTTCTAACAACATTGAAGATTGTATATGTCTTGTCACAACCGAAACCAAATGAAGATGAAGATGAAACCATGGAACAGACTAGGCAACGCACAAAATGGGAGACCGATGATTATTTGTGTCGTGGTCACATTCTCAATGCACTTGCTGATAATTTGTTCGACTTGTACCAAAATGTTGGGACTGCAAAAACTTTGTGGGAAACATTGGAGACCAAATATCTAACGGAAGACGCTACAAGTAAGAAGTTCCTTATCGGTCAGTTTCTAAGCTTTAAAATGCATGATAATAGGCCTGTGCTAGAACAATTTCATGACATCCAACGCATCATAAATCATTGCAAACTGAAAAAATTAAACATGGATGATAATGTAATTGTTGCTGCCATAATTGAAAAACTTCCTCCTTCTTGGAAAGACTATAAGAAAGAACTCAAACACAAAAAGGAGGATCTTTCACTTGAAGAATTAGAGACTCATTTAAGAATTGAACAAGAGTCTCGAATTCTAGATGGTAAAGAGGAACAAGAAAATTCTGTTTCTAAGGTCCATGTGGTGGAGGAAGGAAAGGAGCAAAAATATGGCAATCATGGAAAAAATAACAAGCGGAAGAATTTTTCAAATAATTCTAAAGCAAACAAAAAGAAGAAAGGAAATTGTTTTCATTGCAACAAACCAGGTCACTTCAAGAAGGATTGTCGTGAGTTCAAGAAACTAAAGGAAAAAGGAGGGACATCAGACACAAAGCAAAAATTTGCTGCTATGATATCCGAGGCTAATATACTTGGAGAAGACAACTCTTGGTGGGTTGATTCTGGTGCCACAAGGCATGTTTGTAAGGACAAGAACTTGTTCTCTGCCTATGAAACAGTGGAAGGAGATGTTCTCTATATGGGAAATTCATCTACAGCTGCGGTTAAAGGCAAAGGGACAGTGGATCTCGAATTCACTTCCGGGAAAATCCTTAGCCTCACCAATGTTTTTCATGTTCCTGATGTTAGGAAAAATTTAGTTTCTGGAAGTCTTCTTAACAAATTTGGCTTTAAGCTTGTATTTGAGTCAGACAAATTTATTCTGACTAAGAATGGTACCTTTGTAGGCAAAGGATATTTGTATGAGGGCATGTTTAAGCTCAATATCAATGAAAAGGATTCTTCTGCTTATATCGTTGATTGTCTTTCATTATGGCATAGTCGTTTAGGACATGTTAATACAAAGAAAATGCATTTCATGGTTAATTTAAATTTAATTCCTAAATATGAGAATGATATGAATGAAAAGTGTAAAATATGCATGCAAACTAAAATTACAAGATTGCCTTTTCCTAAAATAGAAAAAACTACATCTTTGTTGCAATTAGTACATAGTGATGTTTGTGATTTGCATGGAACGCCTACTAGAGGTGGTAGTAAATATTTTGCTACATTTATTGATGACTTTTCAAAATATTGTTATGTATATCTTCTAAACTCTAAGGATGATGTGCTTAATAGATTTAAGACATATAAAAATGAAGTTGAAAATCAATGTGATTCTAAAATAAAATGTCTTAGATCTGATAGAGGTGGTGAATATCACTTTCCTCAATTTTGTGAAGATATGGGAATTATACATGAAGTTACTGCACCTTATACACCACAACAAAATGGAGTAGCAGAAAGAAAAAATAGGACACTAACTGAAATGGTTAATGCTATGCTTTCTTATTCTGGTTTAAGTAAAGGTTTTTGGGGAGAAGCACTTTTAACTGCATGTCATATTCTGAATAGAATACCTGTTAAAGATAATAAGAAAACTCCTTACGAATTATGGAAGAATAGAAAACCTAATTTAGGTTATCTTAAAGTTTGGGGTTGTAGAGCTATTGTAAGACTACCTGAAACTAAGAGAAAGAAATTAGGAAGCAAAGGTGTTGAATGTATTTTCATAGGTTATGCACAACATAGTAAAGCCTATAGATTTTTGGTTAGTGAACCTAATGATTCTGTTGAGGTAAATACAATAATTGAATCGAGAGATGCAATTTTTTATGAACAAAGGTTTTCTTCTATTCCTAGGATTAATAATGAAAAAGAAGTAAGCACTCATTCACAGTTACCTGAAACTCCACTAGTAGAACAAGAAGAGATTAGAAAAAGTAAAAGACCTAGGAAAGAAAAAAGCTTTGGTCCCGACTTTGTAGTCTATCTTGTTGAAGGAACTAGAAACACATCTTGTAATCAATATGCTTTGACTCTTAGCGTTGAAACAGACCCACAAACTTATAGTGAGGCAATTAAGTCTGTAGATTCAGCATTTTGGAAAGAAGCTATAAATGATGAAATGGATTCAATTTTGGGAAATAAAACTTGGAAATTAGTGGACTTACCTCCAGGATCTAAACCCATTAAGTGTAGATGGATTTTTAAAAAGAAAATGAAAATAGATGGAACAATTGATAAATTCAAGGCTAGATTGGTTGCTAAAGGTTTTACACAAAAAGAAGGAATTGATTATTTTGATACCTATGCACCTGTTGCTAGAACCGCCACTATTAGAATTTTAATTGCATTAGCATCTATATATAATTTTGAGATTCATCAAATGGATGTGAAAACTGCCTTTTTAAATGGTGACTTAGAAGAAGAAATTTACATGGAACAACCTGAAGGGTTTGTTATGCCTGGACAAGAAAACAAAGTATGTAAACTTATTAAGTCCTTATATGGCCTAAAACAAGCACCTAAACAATGGCATGAAAAATTTGATAAAGTCATTATTTCTTATGGTTTTAAAATTCATGAATCTGATAAGTGTGTTTATAGTAAATTTGCTAATGGTAAAGGTGTGATCATTTGTTTATATGTAGATGACATGTTAATTCTTGGTACTGATTTAGAAAGCATTAATAATACTAAGAGTTTTTTGTCTTCTAAATTTGATATGAAAGATATGGGTGTAGCTGATGTCATATTAGGAATGAGAATAATAAGGAAAGATAAAAATATAATTCTCACTCAATCTCATTATGTTGAGAAAATTTTAAAGAAATTTAATCAGTTTGATTGCACACCTGTTAGTACACCTTTTGAACCACAGCTAAAGATGATCCCTAATAATGGTAGAGCTATTTCACAATTGGAATATGCACGAGTAATTGGTAGTTTAATGTATGCCATGACATGTACTCGACCTGATATTGCTTATGCTGTTGGTAAATTAAGTAGATATACTAGTAATCCAAGTTTATTGCATTGGCATGCTGTCAATAGAATATTAAAATATTTGAAAGGAACTATGGACTATGGTATATACTATAGTGGATATCCTTCAGTATTAGAAGGGTTTTTTGATGCCAGTTGGATAACTGAGCGGGAGGATCATTCCTCAACAAGTGGATGGATTTTCACTCTTGGTGGAGGAGCTGTTTCTTGGGGATCAAAGAAACAAACTCGTATAGCTGACTCTACTATGGCAGCTGAGTTTGTAGCATTAGCTGCAACTAGTAAAGAGGCAGAATGGATAAGGAATTCATTAATTGAAATTCCAGTTTGGCCAAAACCAATGCCTCCAATATCTATACATTGTGATAGTGAGTCTACACTTTCCAGAGCTTATAGTAAAGTGTATAATGGAAAGTCTAGACATATTGGCCTGAGACATAGTTATGTCAGACAAATGATTACAGATAGTGTAATCACAGTGGATTATGTAAAATCAAGTCAAAATTTAGCTGATCCTTTTACAAAAGGTCTTGCAAGAGGACTGGTGTCTAAGACATCAATAGGGATGGGACTAAAGCCCATTAATAATAATCACTCTTGATGGAAACTCAACTTGAAACTTGATATATTCAAGTCTCAAGTTCAATGATTAAAGTACATCATACGACGTGATTGTAAGCACTATGAAATTTAACATCCCAAGGATAAGTGCTTAGAACATGTAATGAATGAAAGAGGATGGATTTAACCTTAATAGATTTATGGTGTTTTAAGTTACATGGACACCAATGATAATCTACCTATATGAGTGTGGAAGTGGTGCCGCTTCCTATGAGTATTGGGCTTGACTCTAAAGCACTCATGAAATCAAGGTACAGACACAAGGCCTAATTCATGTGTCGGCTTATATGGATAATCAGTGACTAAAAGATTTGTGTGTGAAGACAAATCCGGATAATCAATATAGATTGATAGTTCAAAGACAAGTCTACTATACTTTCATGGTTAACCTTGACGAACCTTCACAGGGTATTGGTTCAAGTCGTGAGACACCAATGCTTATACACAGTCTTACAGACAATCAAAGATTTACAAAACTTATTTTGAAAATGGTGGAGGAATGTTGGAGATTTTTAAAATAAGAGAGTAAGAGTTTTTTGGGTGTAAAAGCCTTAAAAGCTTGTCCCACATTGGAAGTGTGAGGAAGAGGTGGGAAGCTAACCCAAATATAAAAGGGTATAGTGTCCCACATTGGAAAATGTACAAAGCTAAGTGTCACCACTAAGCTATAAAAGGGGTGGGCAACCTTTGAGTCCCACATTGGAAAAATGTTAAGAATTTGTACACTTAATAAGTACAAATGGAAGATGAAGAGTTAATTCACCTAGCATTTAAGAGGCTATTCAAGAGACCTCAATACGGTGCGAAGCACCGTACGCACACGCACACGCACACGCACACTCGCGCGCGCGCGCGCGTGCGGGTGCGGGTGCGGGGCAGTGGGCTGTAGAGGCGCTAGTGGCGCACTTTGCACTTCGCACGCCGCGTGTCCGCAGTGGTAGCGGGTTGCCGGGATTCGTCCGGGTCGGATCGCGGTAGCTCGGGCGCGGTCACTTTTTGGTTGACCCGTGCAAAACCGATTCGGTATTATTATATCTGTTCGGAAAGGACTTAAGACTGTTGGTAATTAACAGTCATACCTGTTCGGAAATGACTTAATTCAACAGTCATGACTCTTGAAGACAAAGCCTTTCATTTTCTATAAATAAAGGCTGCCTAAAAACGGAATTACATTGATACCAAAAACCAGTTTCAGATTTCCATACCCTGCTATTACTCTCTTACAGTTTTCAGGAGATATAAATTCTCTTATTCTGTTTTGTGCACATAAACAGAATAAGAACTTGATTGACTGTTCTTCGCTGCTACATCCAAGGGCTGTCTTCAAATATACAAGTTGCAGACAGTGCAATTGCTTCATTGTATCTTGAGTACGGATTTGCTGATTCCCGTTTGTATACCGAAATTCTTCGTGTGGGGCAAATACTGTATTTAGGAAAGTGACATCACGCCTTGAAGTTTTATAGTGACTATTCAGAAATCACATTGTTGTATTGAAGTTGACATTTTGAGATATATAAAGAGTTCCATTTCTGTATTTGCATTCATAATTTCCAACAGTTTATGTTTGAAAAAGTAAGTTAAGCAGATTACATATGTTATAAGTCTTTATGAGAAGGTTTCAAGCCAACTAGTGAACAAGTCAAAGAGCTTTATGGCGGTTTCAAATAAGGTGAAGAAGGAAAGAATAAAAGATTTATAGATGTGTACTGGAATGCTTATAAAAAAAGATCCCATAACATATCTTGGATGCCCCTTATTTAGTGGAAGGAGAAAAATAGTTTTTTTTGAAGAAATGGTTAAAAAAATCAAAAGAAAGATCCAAGGATGGAAAGCCAAATGTTTAAGTGCTGGATGAAAGTTGTTTTTTCTAAAGCCAGTCCTATCATCGATTCCTTTATATATGCTTTCAACCTTGTCCCCTCCTAAAACAGTCCTTACAAGAGTTAATATTCTTATGTCTAAGTTCTTCTAGAGCTCATTTTATGGAGTACCAAGATATCAATGGAGTTCATGGGAATCAATTGCAAAACCATTGAATGAAGGAGGATTGGGTCTAAGAAATATTTTTGATATTAATCAAGCTTTAAGTATGAAGCTATGGTGGAATTTCAGAAGAAGCTCTTCTCTCTGGTCACTTCATGAAAGCAGCCTACTGCAGGAAACACCATCCCACCTTAGCAAAAACTAGAGTTGGATCCCACTTGTGGAATAGGATGTGCTCAGTCAGATTACTTGCAGAAGAGAATATGGTTTGGAAAATAGGCAAAGGTAACATCTGTATTCACTGGGACAACTGGGGTATCCAAGAGTGTAAAAATACAAATATCGAAGATAAGGCCTTAATTAATCAGTTCTGGCATGACAAAAGAAAATGGGATAGAGATAAGGTGTATAACCAATATCCTTTGGAAGTGGCTATTAAAGTTCTGCATTTCGAGGAGATTTACCATCTCCAAGAGGATTCTCTTGTATGGAAACCGTGTTCCAATGGAATTTTTAATATAACATATGCGTGGAACTTATGCAGACTGAGAAGTCCTTCAATGTTTTGCACCAAGTTTTACTGACACCCAAAAATTCCAGCTAAGATATCAGTTTTTATGTGGAATCTCTGAAATAATCTCCTCCCGACTGATGAAAAAGTAAAATCCATTGGTATTAGATGCCCTTCAAAATTCCACTATTGCTCTAACCCTTTTTTGAGTCAGGAGAAATAGCTTGTTTGAGTGAAAAGACAGTAGATCACTTGTTTGAGTCAGGAGAAATAGCTTCAAAAGTGTGGGATGAGATGTAAAAAACATGGAGTTCAGAGAGCTAAAGGCAGTGGAGTTAGAAGTCAGATCATCAAATGGTGGATTCACGGAGAAAGAAAAGAAGATGATATAAACAAAGTGGCCCATGCAATTATTTGTTGGAGAATTTTGAACCAAAGGAACAAAAGTAGATTCAAAAGTAAACAAATGAAACTCCAATCAGTTCTTCATCACATAAAGCATGAGATAACTCCCACTAATCAGGTTCATCATTCCTCCATTAAAAGACTCCAAGCTAAATGGTTGTCTCCTCCTTATGGTGTCCTAAAACTAAATGTGGATGGATGCTCGATAGGAAATCTGGGTATAGGTGGAGGAGGGGGAGTGTTGAGAAATCATGCACGAGAATTCCTTTGGGCATTCCATAATCATCTAGGGTCTGTTTCAAATATGGAAGCAGAGGCGATATCTTTGCTCAATGGTTTGGAGTGTTATAAATACTTGAGGAACTATGATCTTCATATTGAAAGTGATTCAAATACTTTAGCGGAGATAACATAAGGCAAAAGCAAATGCCCTTGGAACATAAAATGGACCATTCAAAAAATAAGGAGGGTGTTATCAGATTACAGATATTGAATAATGCATACTTTAATAGAGGGGAACAAAGTAGATAATTTCTTTGCAAAGATAGGAAGTAAAGAAAAAAAAATGTCTTCTCTCCAATCATAAAACACTTTCAAAAGGAGCTTAAAGGTCTGCTTACAGTTGACATGTGGGGTTTGCCACACTTTTGTAATGAATAGTAGCTCATGGAGTCAAGTTTCATGTCTTGGTGGCTTAAAATTAGATTTAATATATTCATCCCCTCTAGCTCTTGTAAAGGTTTTAAGTTATAAAGAACCTCATTTACAGTTTTCTTTCAAGATTTCTCACAGTTCAGGGTTTCATGTATGCCATCTATAAGAGGCTTTTTCTTTTAAAATTAATTCAAAATAAACCTTTCGATAAAATAAAAAAATTCTTTGCTATAAGAAAAATTTTGAAAAATTGAGAAAGAGAAGTTTAATACCTTGTGATACTCTCCGTATGCATTGCTATGTTTCTTCTTCTTTGTCTATTTGGGGACATCATAAAAAGGGGGAGAACGAATTATGGGGGAGTAGTTTACTATTTCTTTGATTTAATGATGTGCTTATGTCTAATTGATATTGTCTTCATGGTTATTATCATATTTCAACCATTTGCGCGTCGTGGGTATTTGTTTCTTGTCTCATGTGTGTAGGTATAAAATTGAGGATTATTTTACACACCCTGACGATGAAAAAGAAACGATGGAGCATTGAAATTTTGAACATATGTTATTTGTTATTTCCATTTATGGGTTTTGGGGGATATTAAATTATATGTCTCATTTTTGTTGGGTAGCCTAATTCCGATTTTTTATGAATGAACTGACATAGACATAGGGGGAGATTTGTAAGGACATGTCTTATAAATGTCTGTCTAGAATCTAGGAATTTCTGTGTTGTTCTAGATCACAGTTATTATGTCGTATACCGTCACATCTCGACATGTCTTCACACGTTCTACCTTGACGTCCGTCATCCGAATCTTTAGCATCACGCATCATCAACATGCACCCATCATTGACAACAGGCGTCGCGCATCTTCAACCGACTCTATTCTCACTAACTCCACTACGCTAAAAGGCAAAATGTTTAATTAGAGTTATTAATCTTCATGTATTTATTTGGAATTTTTTTATAAAATGTTTTTATCAAAATTGAGGCATTTTTCTAAGTAAAAAAATTATTTTTTAAGTCCTGTAGGCTAGATTTTTTAAAGAAATAATTTTTTCTTGTGTCGTTCAAATTAAATAGCAATGTCGTCCAAACGACATTGAGAAGTCGTTCGAACGATAGGTTCCAACGACATCACATGTCGTTTAAAGGGTCGCTCGAATGTCATTTTTAAGATGTATCAAATGAACCCGTACTGTTTTGATTTTTTAAGGACATTTGTAAGGTCATTCGAAGTTACATCTAACGACATTAGATGTCATTCAAATGACATGCAAATTTCGTTCGAATGACATGCTCCGCCTAATTTCTTTATTCCTCCTATAAATACCTTCTATGAAGTTAGGTTTTTGAAGTCTTTTAATACTCTGTTTCTGCATATCTGATGCAATTAAAGACTTCATCTTTTAGTCTTTAATTCACTACAAAGTCCCAAATCATTTATGTGAATCATTATTGACTTTATTATTCATCTTACTCATTCTGGAGTAACCCTTGTGGATACGAAGGTTGTCTTTTGCGGGATCTCTTGCTAAAGACTTCGAACCGACACCTGAGGGTATTTCATCATCACGAAAATGTTATATTTCTGCTATATAATTGTAAGTTAGATGTTTATAGTTTGTAGATAAATAAAAGGTTTTGCCCCTTTTGGGTATTTTTCCTCAAATCCGTGTTATGATTGTTTGTTTGCTAGATAATTCATATTATCTAGTTTCATGTCTTGGTGGATGCTAGATAATTCATATTACTGTCAATCACAAGTAGATGCATGCTTTAGGGATTTAATTAAAATCTGGGCATAAAATTGGAATTTAATTAAACAAGTTTAAACATTGAACGCAAGCACACTATCGACTATGTACAATAAAAGTGTTAGAGCAGTAGACTAAAACCATGCCTTATGTAAGAGTTTTTGTTGTTGATTTATTATTGAAAAAAGAGAGTTTTTTTGTTTCAATGAGACTCATGTATGGGAACAATATTTGCATTATTTTATATATTATTAGTGTCTTTTATTCTGCATAGTAATTGGTTTGTTGTGTAGGGTACAACTCACACACAGAGGATTATGTCACTGGTTCTTATAAAGTAAAAGTTTTCTCATTCACAATATTAGATGGAGCTAAACACATGGTCGGTACAGTTGTAGAACAATATATTATTAGCTATATATTGATTATGGAAAATGGTATAGTTTAGAATTATTATGCTAGTACACTTTGTGTTTATTGAACATGACCACCTTAAGATCATTATATTTTTAATGATTTTATAAGATAATGTAGACCTCAAGATATTTATATTTTCTTAAGTCTCTTAATCCTGATATGCATGATTAAAAATGTGAACTAGTTATTTATTTCTTTGATAGGTTGGTCACGGTCCAAATCCGTGTTGACCATCAACATTTTGTGACCAAGGGAAGGAGTGACCTACACAGGGGATTGGTCGCGATTCCAAACCATGACCACTATGGTCACAACTCCAAATCGTGACTAATCCGTAACCTATTAAGAGGGAAAGTTGGCACCAGTTTTGTCAATTTGAGGGTCGCGGTTCCATAACGTGACCAAACTGTAACCAACCTTAGTGTAGTATAGTCACAATTTTGAACCGTGACCCCAAATAGTGATGGCATTTTAATTTGAATTAGTCACGTACCAATGGTCACGGTTTAGGACCATGACCATCTATGGGTGACTACATGGGTCACAACTGAGTCACGTGACCATTTATGGGGACCCGGGAAAATTTGGTTGGTTGTAGGATTGGTCAAGGTCTTGAGTCGTGATCATTTTTTTTGTTATAAATAAAATCTCCTAGTTTTTTTTTCATTTCACCAACATTTCCCTCTCCTTAGTCTCTCTCACTATATAATATGTTTGTATGTTTATATATATATATATATATATATATATATATATATATATATAGAGAGAGAGAGAGAGAGAGAGAGAGAGAGAGAGAGAGAGAGAGTATATGAGTGTATGTGTTAATGTAAATATTGAAGTTGGGTATATATATGTATGTGTTTGTGTATATAATAAAATAGAGTATATATATGCAATTAGACCCATTTAGTTGTGTAAATGTGCAATTGATATTGAAATTGGATATATACATGAAATTGGACCCATTTTGTGGTGTAAATGTGAAATTATATTTAAAATTGGGTAAAAACATGAAATTGAACCCATTTGGTTATATGAATGTGAAATTGATATTAAAATTGCGTTTTGTGGTGACAAAAATATCTACACCAACAATTAATGAAGAAAAACAATCACCAAGATAATAAGAACAACAATAATCACAATCATAACCACATAACGCAAAAATATACGTGGTTCGACAAATTGCCTACTTCCATGGAGAGGTTTACTATTGTCTTCCGTAACTCTCGAGAATGTTTTTCGTATGCCCTCTACCCTGGGCCAGGGTTATAATATATATTCAGTTTCGAGAGAGATTGCTGGTAGCCAACATGTTAACCCAGGATCCCTTGAATATCTCCTCTGAGATTATTGGGGATGGACTTAGTCATATATTTTTACTCTAACTGTCACTTAGGACACATAAGTTGGGCCGGGTGTCTTTTATTATTCATTCGAGCTTGGCTGACTACAATTATGGGCCTGGTTGAAAATAGGAGTACCCACAATTGCCCCTAAAATTTTTGGGGCCACAATTTGGGCGCACAAATTTTAAATAACGTATCTGGTTTTCCTCCGATGGCATTGTTGTTATTTCTAGAATTGATAGGGGTGTGAATCGCCATTTTGCAGTAAGTTTAGGCGGCAGATCTCCTTCCATTGTTGTGCACTATCATTGAAGGGTTTAAACCAAGGTTTTGGATGATTCACTTCGTCACTTCAACTTCCTGCTTTCTCTCACTTCTAAACGTTCTTTTCCTCTCAAGTTTCCTCTTTCTTTCAAGCTTGTTCTTTCTCGTTCAAAAGCTATTTCTTGCTTCTTGCCCTCATTCGCCTATGGTTTCTCATCGTCTCAAGCTTGATCTTTGCTTCGTAAGTCCTTAGTCCTTTTCTCATTATGTATTTCTTTCCTTTGTACTATAGTTAGGGTTTGTTCATGGCTAGGCAACAAATCTTAGGTAGAATTTAGGAAATGTTATAATATCCCCGACTGGGTGGATATTAAGTGTTCCCCCGTTCCTCGTAATGCCCGTGACATCGAGGATGGCCATGGGATTCATGTTCTTTTGTTGTCTCAAGGGGGTTTAACCTTTACCTCGAATCTTCTGTTCTTAAACTTCTTTCAGTATTTCGATATAATCCCAACCCAATCTTCTCTAAACATTTCAAAAATTAGAAATGGAGTCCATATAATAAACCAACTCTATGGCACTAGTTTAGGTTTGGTTAAAATTTTCTTCTACTATACCTTCTCTCGCACGAGCTTTGGACTTTTTTATTTGAAAGCGAGGAGTCCAGATAGGGTGTTGGTAGTGAACGTTCCTGATTCCCATAAGGACTACTAGTATGAGGTATTTATCGCTAGGAATTGGCAATTCCCCCCCCCCCCCCCAACAGGTAGGGGGAGTAAGGAACAGAGGACCTAGGATCCCTACATATGGGGAGGAGTTCATAGGTTGTTGTCCATTCTTGCTGCTTTTTGATTATTGCTATAATGTGCTCTTCCTATAATATTTTTTTTTTCTCTTTTTCAATAATGTCCAAAAATCAAGAGCTTGCTCTCCACGAGATTCGTGCTACTGAGTTAAAAAAAACTTGGAACATAAGGGATTCTATTATAGAAGGTGAGCATCCCAGGTCGCCTGCCTTCTTGTAAGAATACAAGAACACTACCACCAGCTTCATCACCTGTCTAGTTGACTCCATTCCTCATCTTGATATCCCAGAGGAAGAAGAAGAGGAAGAAGGTTCTCTCGAACCCATCGATCTAGATGAGGAGGATGAGAGCAAATCAAATGTTGGTGTTGCTGTAGGTGACATAGGTGGTAGTGGTGAGGCAGGATCCAGTGAGGAGGGATCCAGTGTGGAAGAGTCTGGTAGATTGAGGTCCAACGAATAGGATTCTAGCTCAGGAGATTACAGGTCGAAGAGTTCTAGCACGGAGGATATGTCTCCCCTTAGAAGAAAGAGCCTGATCCGTGATGATGATGATGATGTCCTGTTATCCAACAAGCTGAAGATCCAGAAGCCAATATCTGGGGATACTGCTAGTGGTTCCCAGACTACAGCTCATGAGAAAGTGCTGGAGAGAAAGAGGAAAGAAGAAGAGAAGAAAGAGAGAGAGAGAGAGAGAGAGAGAGAGAGAGAGAGAGAGAGAAAGAAATAGTAAGAGAGGAAGAGATAAGAGGAGAAGAGGAAAAAAGAGGAGGAGAGAAGGAGAGGAGAAGGGAGGATAAAGAAAACATAGACTTCTCTTATGCATGTGGCTGTCCCAGCTGAGGGGGCCTCTGTGGCTCTATCCCATCAGCTTGCTCCCATGATGCTCAAGAGAGAAGTGCTAACGATGAATCGTGATCAATCTTCAAAGATGGGACCAGATCAGTTAGACCTAAAGGCAGATCAATGGCTTACTTTGGTAAGGCCATTTTTTAATTTTTCTTTGGCTCTAGTAATTTCTTCATGCTCTTTAACTCACACTTTTTTCTTCCTGTAGTTTTTATCTGACTACATCAACCTTCGTCGTAGTCGGGATGAGCTGGCGAGGAAGAATGCTGAGCTTGAGGGGAGCTTGAAGACTACTTAGGTGGCCCAGAATTCCTCCGAAAAAACTCTCACAGTGGTTGAGGCTTCTTTTGCTAAGGAGAGGGCTGGCGTGGCCAAGGAGCTGTTGAAACTTTATGAAGCCTACGAACTGGTTGTGGTAAGCAAACTAGACATCACAAATAAAAATAAAAGGCTCGTTGAGAAAGTGAAGAGACTGGAGGTAGAGGTGTCCATCATTAGAGAGAAGGTATATAATGAGGTATGGGAGGTAGACTATGAAGATGTCAAAAAATAGATTGACTACTTCAGTCGGGAAAACTTCAAGAAATTTTGGGATCGAGCTAAGTTATTGTGGGAGTTACTACTGATTCTTCTCTGTTTGACGAGCACAATCTTGGCCTCGAGACCGTTATTGAAGATGATGTCCTAGGTTCTCGGACTGGTGAGTATTCTATTGTTAATGATGATCCTGCTGCTCCTTCTTCCACTGTTGCTCCTGCTGGTGACCAGAGAATAAACCTTGCCCCGATCGAGGGAGGTATGGTTGGTGCTAAGATAGGCAAGGCTGTTGTTGATAAGGGGAAAGATCCAGCCACTTCTGAGCAGGTCGATGTCACCAAATAGGCTCTTGGGTCTCCTTTTGTATTTATGATTTTTCTTCTTTCTACTCAATGTACCTGTACCTGGCTAGCGCTAATTTTAATGAAATGAAGAAAAATGTTTTCTTGAATTTGCTGATATAACTATTATGTGTGCTCTCATGCTTTGTCATATGTCGATCTTGACGATTATATCCCTAGTACATATCGCCTAGGTTAAATTCTTGGTTCTAATGTGAGCGACCAAGTTCGTTGAGCCTTTATCAAATCTGTAAATTTCTTAGGGCAAGGAATAAGGACTACAAAGATGAGTCTGAACTTGTTGCTAAGCTTAAGGATCGACTTGAAGAGACTGAAGATATTGGTTCATCTATTAAAGAAGAGGCGAATGCGCTGAAGGCAAAGCTCTTGGATGCGTCTGAAATTAGACAGGTTGGGGAGGTGTTACAGAAGGAGAATGATGCTTCAAGAAGGGAAGTTGCACACCTTAAGGAGAACGCGCCGAGCATTGCTCCTGTATTTATACAAGGTTGAAGGGACGTGTTTTCTACACAATATGCTCTGATGCCACTTGTAAACGCGTGAAAGCCCTAAATACTAAATTTCCTTCTTAATTAAAACTTATGATGATGGTTCAACAAGAAAATGTAAACTCCAATTTTAAACGTCTTTTAAAATAAACCAAATTTTAATTTCTTTCAAAATTAAAATTACATTATCGCAAACAATTATTTGGAATTTTACTTAAATAAAAATTTAATTCCAATTCAAGTGAAATTTATGCCAAACATACTTAAGCATATATTTAGTCCAATTAAATGTCCCAACTTGAATTAAATTAAACTAAAATTACCCAAACATTAATTAGCACCAAATTAAACAATAGTGTGAGATTTAAACCAATTTTTATCTTGTTTATCCTAGCATGCATCTATGGTGAGTTTTACAAGATAAAAATAAACACAATCACACTACGTGACGATGTATGAGGAAAACCCACAATGGGAAAAATCTTGGACTACCATGGCCTAACAAATACACTAGGTATGGTATGTTTAAAAAGACTACGATAAGAATACTTACAACACTCGACTCGACTCCTTCAAGCCCTGACGCTTCCTTCGCTCTTCAACTTCTGCCTTGTAGATAACTCCAGAGTATACCGGAATCTTGGAGTCCACCAATGGAGGCATAACCCACCGTCAACCACACATGGTGCCTTTCACCATATGAAAACACCGCAGCGAAACAAATGTCTTACTTTTGAGGGTAGTGAAGAAACCCAACCAATATCCTTCAAATGATTGAGAAGTAAATAGGTGCCAAACTATCTCCAAGAAAAGATATATGTATAAATATGCTCTTGTGCGGACTACTCGGCATTTTAAAAATACGGACCGGACATGTGTTACCTAACGGTGCCCTTAGAAATTATCGCCTAAATTATAGGCACACTCTCTCTCTTTTCTGGGCTCATCGCCAGGTGACACATGTCCGATACGCATTCTTAAAATGCGAACTAGTCCGCACAAGAGAAGGACTATATATATATATATATATATATATACAGTTAGGCTCTAATGAGAACGCAACTTGCAAATTTAACTAGCGGACGAATTTTTGTGTATTTTTTTAAATAGCAAAATATTAAATTTTGACTTGATTTTTTTTCTGTGGTATTTAAACATTTCAGGAGACCCATGTAAAAAAATCATCTCAAAATGAAATATTTTACTATGTTTAAAAAATCGGTCAAACATATGTCAGTTTTAAAGAGCTTTAAAAACTGGCATATGTTTGACTGATTTTTTAAAAATAGCAAAACAATTCATTTTGCGCTGAGTTTTTTATTGGGGTCCCCTTAATGTTTAAATACCACAGAAAAAAATCAAATAAAAAAAAGTTATTTTGCTATTTTTAGAAAATATGGAAAAATCCGTCAGCAAGTTAAATCCGTAAGTTAAGTTCGCATTAGAGCCGGCCTGTGTGTGTATACATATATATATATATGTAGAACTTGGATAGAAACCAAACAAACAATTATTGGCTGTAAAACTTGATTTTTTTCTTAAGATAATCAATTTGATAAACAAACACCAAGGAAACTTTTTCTGAAAAGTATTTTTCTCTCCAAGAGCCTTTGGAAGTTGTGAAAATTCCTTCTCAAAATGTTGGTTCCCGCAAAATATATATCAGGTACAAGTTAGTGGACAAGTGGGGAAAGTGGAAAAAATCTGGCAAAATAACTGTTCCCGCTGAAATCTCGTTCGAATGACTTTTTGATGTCGTTCTAATAAGAGTGTTCGAACGAAACATGGAATAAAAAAGCAGAGAACAATTCGTTGGATAAATTGTTGGCATGAAACTTCTAACAAAAATTCTGAAAAGATCTCGTAGGAATTGTCATTCGAACGAGAAAGATGTCGTTCGAATGACTTTTCAAAAATTTGAATTTTGCAATTTAAGCCCAAAAACTTTTATGTAATGTTTTAAAATGATTTTCTGAAAAATAAAAAATATTTATATAAAAATGTTTATACCCAGATAAAATATCCAAGGTACTATATATATATTTAACTTGCATTCATACCTTTGGAGACCTTGGAGTGATATAATGTTGATGACGCGAAGCATGGCACTTGAAACCCGACAATGATGAAACTTTAAATTCTGGACGCTACGTCTTCAACATTTGAAATACGTGATAGGATTGATAGGAACAAACTTCTATCCTATGACTCAAATGATTTTGTTTGAAATTAAGCCAAAATTACATATGGACTCAATTTGAAATTTGTGTCCTTACAAATCTCCCCCTTTGGCTATTTCGGTACAAAACCCAACCAAAAATCCTAAAGGGTCGTCAAGCTCGTCTAGACACAACATCCCCTCCAAAAATAAATGAACATACAATCGCTATAACTCGACCCAAGGATAAACCACTTTGCCGCTAAAAGGAATTTCATGCACACTATCAAACGCATAGGGAATATAACAATATTAAACGCAACGTAAATAAATACTCCCCCTTAAATCATTTTCCCCCTTTATCTAACAATGATCTACCTAGAAAGACGTCTCCACCTAAGTTTGATCTCCCCAAATTCAAAGGATTATATACCATTTCTCCCCCTTGTTGTTCAGGAATAAACAAAGGTTTAGAATCATAAAACATAACTTATTTCTCCCCTAATTAAAGCAAACACTCCCCCTAAACTAGACAAGGGATATGAATAAGGAAAAATAAGTTAAACATGCAATGATGAGTAAGGTGATAAGACCATTTAAGCATATGGGCAACAATAAAGTACAACTAATCCATACAAATATTAATGCATACCAACTATGATGCGATAACAAAAGATACCAATTAATGTATTATGATAAGAATGAGATATCAAACCAAAATTCGCAACCAGTTAGATACCAATAATGAATTCAAAGCAAATATGGAGTAGCAAGCAAGGCAAAGACTCAAAAAAACAAAATACCATATATATATATACATAATAAATATCACTAACGCACATGCATATATACATAGGTCTAAACAACACAAATGACACTACACGAAATAGCATAAGTTTGCCACACTCTTATGGCATAAATGTGTCATATGGAAACAAAAGTGAATAGGTGTAAACTTGCAACTATTAAAATGTGACCCAATCACTTAAACATGTTCAAGGAGTTCCATTTGATTGTAAAACTTTATCAAACGTATATAAAGCCTCACGTGAAAGAAAATGAACTCAAAGAACAAAAAAACACAAGTTATACAAGCCTAGCATATTGATGATTCTACAAACCAGTAGAGTCATGACAAAAATAGTGCAACTAGGATACAAGACAATGTGCAAAACCGTTGATATTCCATCCCAACTCCCTCAAATATACTATTATGCCTTTTCTTTTCTTTGGAATGAAAATATCAATCTAAACAAACTAGGCCTTGGCTATAATTTTCTTTTAATGCCGAATTTTTCTTTTAGGCCTTTGGACCACATATTTCTTTTAGGTCCATTGCAAACGGTGGCTTAATCGCAAAGGATGATTGTTCCTTTCGTAGCTCTTCCCCGTGCACTTTCATATATTTTTTTTAACTCACAATAATCTCACGTGCAATGGAATAACATGCACAAATCCTCCATAGTCACAAAATAAGTAGATGACTAAATTGATAAGAGAACATCTCACATAGCTCAAATATTCATGTGAAGTTAAAATTCAAAGAACTCGTGCATGGGTGAAAAAGAGGCATAAAAATATGAATCCTTTTATCAAATCAAATTCAAACTACTTCATGTAACCATGATAAATAACAATTTAAGAATTGAAATACACAACCAAAAGTTCTAGCAACATGGAAGCGAAAATGAAGGATTCAAACACGGTGTATGCCACAAAAAGTGTGTCAAACTACAAATACACGCGTATAAAAAATCCTTTTGAGTTTTTCAAAGTTTTTCACCAAACACAAAATTTAACTCAAAAGATAGACAAAAATCATTTTGTATTTTTCATTTAATACCCAAAAAGTAAAGGTTAAAATACAAAATATAAACACGTCATAATTCTATCAAAGCAATATTTAATGAAGCATGGATTATAAAATGACAAACAAGCATACGACTAGCAGGAATATATGACAAGTAGCACAAAAGATAGAGTATACAAACATGCAAGCCGTTCATAGGATGTAGCAAGTGAAGAGTCATGAGCAAGCATATTATAACCATAAAAAACAGAAACTATTGAAAAAATGCATATTTTTCAAAAAAAATTCATAAAAATTAGGATCACACAATATTTTAGTGTAACCCGCTCTGATACCAATCTGAAGGGACGTGTTTTCTACACAATAAGCTCTGATGCCACTTGTAAACGCACGGAAGCCCTAAATTTTAAATTTCCTTCCTAATTAAAACTTAGGATGATGGTTCAACAAGAAAAGTTAAAATTCAAATTTTAAACTTCTTTTAAAATAAACAAAATTTTAATTTCTTTCAAAATTAAAATTACATTATCACAAACAATTATTTGGAATTTTATGTAAACAAAAATTTAATTCCAATTCAAGTGAAATTTATGCCAAACAAACTTAAGAATATAATCAGTCCAATTAAATGTCCCAACTTGAATTAAATTAAATTAAAATTACCCAAATATTAATTAGCACCAAATTAAACAATAGTGTGAGATTTAAAACAATTTTTATCTTATTTATCCTAGCATGCATCTATGGTGATTTTTGCAAGATAAAAATAAAGACAGTCACACTACGCGGCGATGTACGAGAAAAACCCACAATGGGAAAAACCTCGGACGACCCTGGCCTAACAAATCCACTAGGTACGGTATGTTTACAAAGACTAGGACGAGAAGACTTACAACACTCGACTTGACTCCTTCAAGTATCGACTCTTCCTTCTCTCTTCAACCTTTGCCTTGTAGATAACTCCAGACTCCACCAAATCTTGGAGTCCACCAATGGAGGCACAACCCAATGTCAACCACACATGGTGCCTTTATACATGTGAGAACATCACAACGAAACAAATGTCTTCCTTTTGAGGGTAGTGAAGAAACCCAAACAATCTCCTTCAAATGATTGAGAAGAAAACAGGTGCCAAACTATCTCCAAACAAAGATATATATATATATATATATATATATATATATATATATATAGAGAGAGAGAGAGAGAGAGAGAGAGAGAGAGAACTTGGATAGAAACTAAACAAATAATTATTGGGTGTAAAACTTGGTTTTGTTCTTAAGATAATAAATTTGCTAAAAAAACACCAAGGAGACTTTTTGTGAAAAGTATTTTTCTTTCCAAGATCCTTCGAAATTTATAAAAATTCCTTTTGAAAATGTTGGTTCCTGAACAAAATATATCAAGTACAAGTTAGTGGACAAGTGGGGAAAGTCGGAAAAATCTGGCAAAAAAACTGTTCTCGCTGAAATCTCGTTCGAATGACTTTTTGATGTCGTTCGAACAAAACTTCGAACGAAAAAGAAGAGAATAAGTCGTAGGATAAATCGTTCGAACGAAACTTCTAACGATAATTAAGAAATGAGCTCGTTAGAATTGTCGTTCAAACAAGAAAGATGTCGTTCAAACGACTTTTCAAAAATTTGAATTTTACAATTTAAACCCATAAACTTTTATGTAAAATTTTAAAATGATTTTTTGAAAAATAAAAAGTCGTTATATAAAAATGTTTACACCCAAATAAAATATCCAAGGTCCTAAATATATATAATTTTCATTCATACCTTTGGAGACCTTGTAGTGATATAATGTTGATGACACAAAATATGGCACTTGAAACCTGAAAATGATGAAACTTTAAATTTGGGTCGCTACGTCTTCAACACTTCAAACATGTCATAGGCTTGACAGGAACAAACTTCTATCCTATGACTCAAATGGTTTTGTCCGGAATTAAGACAAAACTACATATGGACTCAATTTATAATTTGTGTCCTTACAAAGGTTCTTCATCATCATCCAGGAAAAGAGCTAGAACTGATGATGGTGGTTCCCAAATGGAAATTTTCCAGCTATAAGGAGAAGTTAGCTGAGCGTATGTGATAGCTGCTCGACTTCAGAGTGATGTCAATAGACTGAATCACCTGTTCGAAAAAGTTCCTCGATAGGTGTCGGCTGATGGATACAACAAAGGTTGGACAGACACTCCCCTAAAGCTAAAGGATGTTGAGGAGCTGTCCTTTATTAGAGTGTGGCTAAATGACCTCGGGGAGTTAATGGTGCCCAAAAATTCCCCCCTTTGGTATAATCATGACATGACTTCCTCTTACTTAAAATTTAATCCATTTAGAAGGGATGACTGCTAGATCCCAATAGATGCTATCCCGAGGTAGCTGCTGGAGCCAAGCTCGAAGGAGGTTGAGGAGGATTTTTCCCCTCATCCTGATGATGGTCGAAGAGCACGAGTAGACGACTACCTTTCTCAACGACCTAGACCTCCTTAGGATTTGATTTATTTTATCACTATTGCACATGTAACTATGTAACCTTTAGCAATAAAATAATTTTTTTTGGGCCAAGGATGATTAAACATATGTTGTATATTTTCTAATTTATTAGTAATCTCTAGTTATCTTGGGTATCTCGACTGACTAAATGTGATTTAGAGTTTATTTTCAAATGAGTATTTTCCTTGCCCAGTATGCCTTAACCATACCATTCCACCTCACTTTACCTTTTTGGTCACGTCGTCACGCTTCCTTAGGCCTAAGTAGGGCGATGGCGAGGATACACCTGATTAATGGGCAATCCATCCGAGCAGGATTTTAGAGCCAAACTATGTTGGTGGCCAACCTGGGTTGGCCGTGCTGCCTAAGGATCCCCTGTAGGTCTTTATTTGTTATCGGAGCAACCTAGGAGGCCAATTGTGTTATGAATAAAAGCCTAAGGAGGATTATTATATGTTAACCCTGCTAACTATGATTTGGGGAAGTTGAGCTAATATAAACCCAACCACTGTGGTGCAATCACAAGAGGCTAGCTTAAGAGATTTCTTTTTATCGGAGCAAGTTAACCAACTTAGTGTAATCCATGATCTCTATCATACATGTTATAAGAGTGAAGCCTGTAACTTGGAAAGGGTGCATATAATAAAATATATTTGAGATAACCATTTCATATAGAATGCCAAGGATAATTAAGTTTTACTGATCAAATTCAGGAACAAAGAGCAACATAACATTAATTTGTAAATGAAAATTTGCCTAAACTAAAGGTTCATAGATAGAGAAATATATAAGTAGAATTTCTTCAGGTTGGCCGCATTCCAAGATCTTGGTATCTCCCTACCCTCCAGCATTTCCAAATGATATGTTCCTTGCAGGTCATCCCTTACCACCTTGAACGGTACTTTCCAGTTCGGCCCCAGCTTCCAATCTGATGGTTTCACAGAACTGCTAAGGACTTTCCTTAGGACATAGTCCCTAACTTGAAATTTATTTTAATTGACTTTATGATTGTACTGTTTGGCTAGTTGTTGCTGATAAGAAGCCAGTTTAACAAGAGCCAAATCTCCCCGCTCGTTGGCTAAGCCAACTTCAGTGATCAATGCTTCATCATTGTGGCCTAGGTCGACCAATGTAAACCTCATGGTGGGGAAACTAGCTTCTAGCCAAATAACTGCTTCCATTCCATATACGAGTGCAATGAGTGTTTTGCCAATTGCTCGCCTTGGGGTGGTGAGATAGGCCAGAGGATGCGGGGCAATTTGTTCACCCAAGCTCCTTTGGCCCGTTCTATACGTTTCTTTAGTCCATCGATCGCTATTTTGTTAGAAGACTCAACTTGACCATTGCTATGGGGATATGCTATAAAGTTGAAATAATGCCAAATTCCATGATCAATGCAAAAACTTTGGAAAGGGCCACTCTCGAACTGGGTCCCATTGTTAGGAATGATTATTCATGGTATTTCAAAGCGAGTAATGATGTTTCTCCATATGATCCTCATCATGTCCGTGTGTTTAATGTTCTCCAGTGGTTTCGCCTCTATCCACTTAGTGAAGCATTCAGTGGCAACCAACAGATACTCCCGATTGCCTTCTGCAGTAGGTAGAGGACCTACGATGTCTAAACCCCACTAGCAAAAGGGACAGGAGATGATTAGTGACTTTAGGTCGCTGGAGGACTGGTGGACCACGGGTGAGTGTTTTTGGCATTTCTTGCACTTACGAACGTAGACTCTACTGTCCTTCTATATGTATGGACACCAATACCCTTCCTTAATTGCTCGAAAGGCTGATGACCTCCCTCCTGCGTGACTTCCATAAATTATCTGATGAAGTTTGTGGAGAATTCGCTCGAAGTCTTATGGATGAATACATTGGAGGTGGGGCCCAATGAAGGATCTCTTATACAACTTCTCATCAGAAGATAAGTGAAAGCGAGCAGGTGTGACTCTTATCTGATGAGATGACCTCTTGTCACTTGGCAGTATATCACTTTGTAAGTAGTGTGCAATGGGGTTATTGATATGGAAAATATAGCTCCCTGTCGTGGATGTTACTCAGGAATACACAAGCTTATAGGTCGTACCCTACTCAGCACAAGGTGCAACACATACCACTTGGCCTAACATACAGGTTGCAACCTTATATTACAGGGTGCGACACCCACAACTTTAGCCTCATGCAGGATGCCGCCTTCTGCTACGTTGGATGCAACCTTATACTATACATGATGTGACACTCAATATGCCTGCCTTACAGGCCACATCCCCCTCATTCACAGCTACTCCAGACTTGATATATGTCACGTGCTTAGCGCACATGACACAGCTCACATACCTCCTATAAATAAGGGTTCACACCTCGAGGTGGGTGGGGGGGATTCTACAATACCTGGCGAAGCCTTGCCAAATTATCTCTACACAACTTTAGCATACGACTTGGGGGCTACTCGCCTACATTGTAGTCATATCTCCGGCACTCCCGGAACCTCTACAAACATGTACTCTCTGTTATTCTCATAATTGTATGCCTTTTTAGGCTTGATTATATTGTACAATGCAACTCATATAATGAGAATGGAGCAACACAGTGAACGTAGGCCTATTTTAGAGGCTGAACCACTCTATATCTTGCCTTCACTCTCTTTTTACTAATTCTATCTGTTTATTATAATTTACACTTGATTTGCTGATACGAGAATGACTAGTGGAAAATTTCTCGTATCATCAATTTGGCATCGTCTATGGGAAACGAGGTATTTCAATCCCGTTTCTCTATGTTTTGGGTTCTTAAATACCTTATTTTATTCATGGGGATCCTTTGGATGATCATCTCATGAGTAAAAGTTTGGTTATCGAGCTCTATTTTAGATTTACACCCATGATTGGGTATTTTATATATTCAGATCTGCTCTTAGGTCTTTATTTTATGACTTTAGATCTATTTTTCATACCCCAATGATATCGTTTCATCTAGATAATGCTGAAAAGCATGGGGGCTTTAACCCCAAAAATATGAATGATTAGGGAAGGATTGTATTTACTCCCTTTTTGCTGATTCTTGGTCTATGATCTAGGGTTTATCCTTAGAATTGTGCTGTTTGGTTCACCTTGAGGGTATTCTCCCATGGATAGACCCTAGTAGGATCGCTCCCCACGTGTTTCGGGAGAAAAACTCAATTTTTGGTCTTACTCCCTTTACTGCCTAGACAGGGGTGAGGCCTGGAAGTTCAACTGTCTTCCTTACCACAGCCCCTACTAGGTTGGTTCTATTACGATAGCTTCAAATCATCGGGGAAATGACTCAAGTGGTTTTTAGCTCAACCTTGGTGAATATCATACAAAGGCCACAGTAGTACACTTATGTTCGTTTCTGATTGCGACCTCATCACTAGTATCAATCAAAGGCCATAGCGGTACCTATGTGCTTCACTGGCCGCGGCCTTAGCAGTAGTATCGTGCAGCAGTGCAATCGCTGCATCCCAACTTCCTACTTGGTTAATCTAATATTTCTATGATTACTTACTTCTGCTAGTTTTATCTCAGATTATATATTTTGAAAAGACTAACAAAAGCAAAAAATGGAAGGAGAATCCAGCCATAGCACAGAAGTTAAAGATGAGATCGTGCAGCTGTACAATCACCTCAACCATCTGTACGACATCCATGCCTCACTCTAAAACCAGATCAAATATTTGACTCAGAGGGTCCTCATACTATAGGCCACGGCCTCATCCAATGTGGGTGCAGCACCCAGGATTATTTCCACAACACCCTTCGCTACCTCGACAGTGACAGAAGTTCCATCCACAGAAGAGATCAGCAGGAGCCAAAAAAGGAAAGCAGAGAAGGCAGAAGAGAGCAAGAGATCTAGGTATTACACCCCATTGTCCTTCCCACTTGAATACATCTTCGAGTCCATTAAAGAGGACAAGCTGCTGAAGTGGCTAGAGAAGCTTAAAGCTCCACCCCATAAGAGGAATAAAGCCAAGTGGTACAAATTTCATCTGGACCACGATCATGACACTAAGTAATGCTATGCACTGAAGGATGAAATTGAAAGGATGATTGGGCAAGGGATGCTGCAGAGGTTCCTCAGGGATGTTTAGGGGATGCAACATAGTCTGATAGGCTACTTGCCCATTCTTCATGCTTATGTTTTATATTTCATCTATTTCTATTTCACAGTGAAACCCTTCTTACGCTATTTTAAATTAAACTTTGTATTATCCTTACAAAGCCATATATATATATATATATATATATATATATATATATATATATATATATATATATATATATATATATATATATATATATATATATATATATATATATATATAGATATGAATAGATATATGAAATCAAGTTCACTCTTATAGTTCCATGTTTTGATTCTCATTTCCATGAAATATTATCTTATAAAAGACCATTTTATGTTAAACAAATCTCGATTTGAAACAATATGTTATATCGGGAATGATAATATCTAAATGGGACCACAATTCCCGTCAAGACGCCTGATTTTTTGAAAGCAAATGATAATGAAAAATGGCATAAGCAACGATTGAGAGCAACTATCTGGATTGGTCCATGACAACACTTATAGGGACCATATTCCTACATATTATGACTGCATTATGGAAAGCATTTATCAAAAAGTGTTCTTGGCGCTCGAGATGCGTTATTAAGTCGAGAGGCTTGTAATATCCAGCCAGGGATGGATTTATATATATCAGCAGTTGTGGGTGGCTTGATAACATAACCCAGCCTGGGGAGGCTTAATAGTATCCCATATATTAGCCGTGGGTGGCTTAATAACATAACCCAGCCTGGGGAGGCTTGATAGTATCCCATGTATTAGTTGTGGGTGGCTTAATAACATAACCCAGCCTGGTCAGGCTTAATAATATCCCATTTATTAGCTATGTATGGCTTAATAACATAACACAGCCTGGGGAGGCTGATAGTATCCCATATATTAGCTGTGGGTGGCTCAATAACATAACCCAGCCTGGGGAGGCTTGATAGTATCACATATACGTACAAAAGGATGGATTTTTAGGAGATAAAAGCCATATTCCATGAAAGATAATCGAAGCGACTAAAGGTTGCTGTGTTGCCGTCATCCAGAAGCATGCCAAAGCTACAAAGGGCTAGAAGATGCCGCAGCCTTATCTGTATGGAAAGTTCCATATGTTAATTCATTCAAAAGATGCGGTAGGCTAGTATCAAACTCAGATCCTGCGGTAGATGAAGGTCAATGGTACCAAGACTTGGAAAAATGGAAAAGTTAACTCAGATGCCAAAGAATTCAAGCCGCAGCCCTAAGGCCATTTTTCTTTAGGACAAAGATAGTTGTCCGCAACCTTGGCCATTCCTGGGAGCCCATTATAGCTATTAAAGAAGTATGTAATTTATTATAAGGTATTTTTGTAGCCTTAAACGTCCTATTGGCATCAAGACTTGTAAATACGCAAGTATGAAATGAAAATTCACAAGGCAGAAAGAGGTGGCCGTAGCGTTATCTAATACCTCCATCGAAAAATGTTGCCACAGCCTTAAACCCATACTCGAGATTGGATATTGAAGGACATTTCTCAAAAAGCAATTGTATGTTTAAGCAATCATATATATGTAGAGAAAGCATTCATTCAAGTGTTGAACCAAGCAAAGCAGAAGAATAAAAAAGCTACTACAAAAGGAGGCAAAAATAGTCAACATTAAAAGAGGCCACACCATTAATTAAGTAGTTAAAAATGCAAAGTGACGCAACCCATATATGTGACAAGTTCAAGAATTTGGAGGGACGCAACCCTTTATTGGTAATCATTTTACATGTTCATGAATCTGCATCATCATTCTCATGTTTCTCATCACCCTCCGCTGCTGTCCCAGTCTCGTTATCTTCTGCAGCATCCTCCTCGGCTTGATTCCTTACTCTCTCCTTAGCTGTATCTCTTAGTTAAGCCACGCACAGATCATTTTCTTCATCACCCAACTTCCAGGACAAAATTTGGCCCTTGGACTCAGGGAAATTTTTGAGAACTCTGTGCCTCAGCTCTTGAAAGCTGCGGAGGTAGTCTTTGTTGTTGATTAGGAAAAAGTCCTTGGACTTCTTAAAGTTGGCCACAGCAAGGTTCGCAGCTTGGTTTAAGGCCGCGACATAATTCTCTTCTTTTAGTCTATTAGTATTAAAATGTTGGTTCTCAAGACTTTTGAGGGTCGTGGCATGATCAACAACCATCTTCTTCATTTGATTTTCAGCTACAGTCAGCTTATTTTGAGCAGTAGTAGCTTGTTCTACAGCCTAAAGATTTTGAGCCTTGGCAATTGATAAAGACTCCGTGGCTTGAGAGAAGTTCTTCTCAACCTCATCCTTTGCCTTGACGAAAACCTCTAAATATTTCTTGACCGCTGTAAGTACTACGACAGATGAGCTTTTACCCTATTCAAAAAAAGATGCCTTAGCTGCATCCAAGTCCTTTTTATGAGAAACCTCTGCATCCCTATAAAGATTGAAGAGCCCTTTATACTTCCTTTTTGGGTCACAACGACATTTATGGCCTATTGGAATTCTAAAGAATAAGTACAAGTAAATAATTAATAACTAAGAAAAAAGAACCAAGCGTGAGAAGTTGTTACCCGCAGTAAACTATGAAGGGCATACTCCTCCAAATCCTCGTGGTCCTCCTCCACCAGATGGTTCAGGTCCACAACCTCTGGAACCTTCCTTATCCCGCGGATGGCTCTCGTTGTTGTATCCAAAGACTAACTGGGATTTGTTTCCCTAAGTTGAGGGCACAGACGACCACCAGATCCAACTCTTGGACTTCCTTGTGGAGGTGGAAAGTTGGAATTTACATTCACGATAGTGCGCGGAGGGGAATAATTGGAAAAAATAATAGGTGAAGGTCCACGTCCACCATGGTCCTTGGTTTCAGAGGGCAGTAAGCCTACCGCTTCCAGATGTTCACCGATGTCGTCATCGACTTGGTTTTCTCTTTGTGATGCTACGGCACTATCCATAAATTCCTCCCGCGTCGTAGCCCTCCCAAGTGTGCGATTTATCACATCTGCCTCTTCAATGGCAGTGGGCTCAACATTGTTTGGGACCATGGCAGGGGACCTCTTTCTCTTCCTTTTTCCTTTCTTAGTAGCATTATTGAGGGAAACTGCATCCTGATCCATCTCTAGTAATTGAGCTTTCAAAAGCTCCCTATCTATTTCCTCACCTGAAGAAAAAATAAATTAAAGATTCCAAGTATTTATGATTTGAAGACAAGTGTTGCGGAGTGAAAACAATAGTTTTTCTCAATCAGTGCTCCGATACCACTTGTTGGAACACGAGGCCCCCAAATTTAAAGACTTTACTGCAAAAATAATTATAATTTCCTTTTAAATAGATGCGGAAGGGAGATGGTTCAATTTAAACAAACACAAGCAACAAATTTTAATTTCTTTCAAATTAAAATTAAACCTAAGTGAAACTTTACTTTAAGCCCCCAAAATAATTTAATACAAGTCCTAGAAATTTGACTAATCAATTAATTACTTCATTTTTGTAAATTAGGCCAAATCAAAATTTATCAAATTAATGTAAATGACTTGAAATTACCCAAAGTTAATTTTGCACCAAATTAAGTAAGTAGAGATTTAAAGCATATTTTATCATATAGCCCTAAGCATGCATCTAGGGGATATAGAAAGATAAAATAAATGATTAACCACTACGCCGTGATGTACGAGGAAAAACCCACAAACGGGAAACAACCTCGGACGGCCCTAGCCATAAGTCCACTAAGTATGGTATTTTACAAGTATAAGAAAAATACTTACAACACTCCACTCGACTCACTTCAAGCCCCGATGTTCCTTCTTGTACCGACCTCCACTTAGTTAATAATCCCCGACTCCACCGAAAGCTTGAAATCCACCAATGAGGCTCTAGGAATAACCGTCAACCACATATGGTGCCTTTCACCATATGAGAATGCCACAGCTAAAAATCAAACTTCTTCTTTATGGTATGTAGAAGGAAAACCAAACGAACTCTTCAAGCGGTAGAGTAAAATTTGGTGCCAAACACTCCAAGCAATGATATATATATTTAAACTTGGTATAAACACTCCAAGCAAGAGTGTTTAATAAATTTTTTCTTGAAAAATAGACATTCAAAACATGAAATTTTTCTTGGAAAATTGAACCCTCAAAACTCTCTCTAGGAGATGGAATAATATGAAAAAGGTGTCTCGAAAAAGTTGGTTCCCGTTCCTCTCAAGTCTGTTCAAAAGTTAGTTGGTAAAGGTGAGTGGAAACATGGAAAAACTGCTCAAAATTGCCAAAGAAATATCCCGCCTGAAATTTCCTTCGAACGAGATTTTTGTTCGAACGAAGTCTCATTCGAACGACCCTTCTAACGAAGTTCCATTGGCTAATGGGAAAATCTCGTTGGCAAACTCGTTCGAATGAAAAACTCATTCGAACGAAAATTTCGAACGAACTTCTAGAATGTTTAAATTTTGATTTTTAGCCCAGAAACTTTATTTGAAAGTTTTAAAGAAATTTTCTGAAGATAAACAATAGTTTAAAAATAAAGAACACCCATATAGATATTGTTCCAAGATCTTATATATATATTTAACATGCATTCATACCTTAGGAGCAATGGAACGAATGTTGTTGACGTAGAAATGAGGCACACTAAACTCGACATTTGATGAAGCTTTAATCTTGGCCGCTACGTCTTCAACTTTAGTATGTCATAGGCTTCAAGGATGGTCAAGAACTCTATCCTATGACTCAAACATTTTTGTCCGAAATTGAGCCAAAGAAACAAAGGACTCAATTGGAAATTTGTGTCCTTACAAATCTCCCCCTTTGGCTATTCCGGGACAAAAACCAACAAAAATCCTAAAGGGCCGCCAAGCTCTACTAGACATAGAAAAAAAATATCCCACCCAAATTATATGGCTTGACTCAAACAACCCAAGGATCAATATCTGTGCCGACAATGAAAGTTCGACGATGAAAGTTACCTTTTAGAAGAATTCCTGCACACTTAAGCAAACTATCAAATGCATAGGGAATATCAAAATATTAAATGAAATTAAATTAATTACTCCTCCTAAATTAGTTCTCCCCATTATCAACTATGATCAACCTAAGAAGATAGCGCTCTCCCCCTAAGTTAAATCTCCTAAACTTAGATAAGATTACAACTAGGATTAGATACCATTTCTTCCCCTATCATTCTCCCCCTTTTTGTTCAGGAATAGTCAAAGGATAACAAACTAATTTAAACATGATAAAGCTTAGAGTGATAAGAACATGAAAGCATATGGGCAACAAAAGCAAAACTAATCCAAACAAAGAGAAAAGGATACCAACTTAGATGCAAGAAAATGATACCAATATGATACATAAAGTATTAAGCATGTGATATCAACAAATAATGCAACAAGATAGATACCAATCATGAAGTAAAAGCATAGATGGACTAGAAAGCAAGGCAAAGACAAATAAAACAAATAATATCAAATATATGTATACATAATATATACCTAATAGACTCAAGTACACATATAGATATAAACACCAAAATGACACACACAAAATATAATATGAGTCTTCCACACTCGTATGGCAAAAATGTGTCATATGGAAATGAAAGTGTAGGGGTGTGAACTAGTAACGATTAAATTTAGACCCAAACACTTAAAACATGTTCACGGAGTTCTCAATTGATTGCAAACTTCATCACATTTGAATATAACCTCATATGACAATATAAATTGAACTCAATGAACAAACATACACAATGCATACAAGCCTAGAGTTTTGATGATTCTACAAACCAATAGAGTCATGACATTGAAAGTACAACTAGGATAAATGGACATTGTGCAAACCGTTGATATACCATCCAATCTACCTCAATAAGTATATAATTTTTGAATGAATATATCAATTAAACATAGTACTTGGCAATTATTTTTCTTTTTAGTCCATATTTTATTTTTAGGCCTTTGGACCACGTATTTCTTTTAAGTCCAAGCAAACGGTGGCTTACTATTCGCAAAGGATAATAATTACTTTTGGAGACCTTCCCCGTGCACCATTATATATATCATTTTTATATCTCACAAATCTCACCTGCAACGGATTTTGACATGCACTAGTCCTCGTAGGTCACAAATATGTAGATGACAAGATTTATAGGAGAACACCTCACAAAGATCAAGTATAACATGTGACGATTAAATTTCAAGGAGCTCGTGCATGTGTGAATAAAGGCATATAAAAATAGAATCCATTATATCAACACAAAATCCAACTACTTCATGTAAGCATGGTAAAGAACACAATAAGTATTGACAATCTAAACCAAAAGTTCTAGCCACATGGAAGTGAAAAAGAAGGGATTCTAACACAAGTGTATGCCACATAGAGTGTGTCAAACTAAAATAACACACAAAAAAATCTTTTCGAGTTTTTGAAATTTTTTAATCAAAAATAAAAATATGTACTTAAAAGACAAACAAAAATCATTTGTATTTTTCATTAATCTTGAATTACTAAAAAGGTAAAACACAAATGATAAATAAAAATATTTTTTATTTTTTCATTTAGTGAAAATCAAAAGAAATATAATACAAAAGATAAATAAAAGTCATTATTCTAGCATGTGCTTAAGCATGGAGCATAGACTAGAAAATGATTAAACATGCATACACCTAGTAATTGTATATAATATGAAGCACAAAAATCTAGAGTATGCAAACAACTAACACATTCAACCTTTAGATTTAGCAAGTGAGGTTTCATGTGAAATCAAATGAGAATCAACAAATCTAATATCTAGCGCGTCTAAAACTAATTTCCTAACCCATATAGATGTATATTTAAAATGATGGCATTTGGGAACTAATGACATGCTAGACATAGACTTCCTAGGACTTCTTTGAAGATCAAAACAAAATGACCTAAGGTGACCTTTCCTACCGTAATGCAAGCATGTGAAAACACGAGGAATGATACCTAAGGTGTGACCTTTTCTAAAGTCCTTGGATAAGGTTGAACCTCTAAAACAAACAATGGTCTTAGCTTTAGCAACGGAAATATTTGAACAAGATGAGCTAGAACCATTACAACTACTACTCGAGTCTTGTAAATCATTTTTCATTTTTAAAATTTTGGACTCAAGTAATAAATTAGACTCCTCAATTTTACGGGACTCCTTCTTTAAATTTTCTATAACGCCTAGAAGGTTATCACGCTCCCCCTCAAAGTGAGCAAACTTGTCCCTAAGAGTCTTTTCTCGACAATCACTCTCTTTCTTGGACATATTTAACATATTATAATTGTAATTTATGTCCATGAGATTTTCACGTAAAATATCTTTTTGAGATAGCAAGGTTTTCAAAAGTTCAATTCTAGATTTAAAACATAAATTTTCATTTTCAAGAAACTTAATTCTTTTTGTAAATCTCAAATTTAATTCTCTTAATTTTTCATTACACTTATTAAGCCCATTAAATTCCTCTCGAATAGCAAAAACTTCATTATCATTAGAAATGGACAAATTATCATTAAGACGTCTCATCGAGAGATACAAAAACAAAAAAATGAGAGTGAGTCAAAAATTGAACCATTTAAAAATACAAGGAGCACAAAAATTATAAAGGACGAAAAACGGATCTTTGACGCGATAAATTTGCCCTCCGGCTCTGATACCAATTTGAAAACGATAGTTTTTATCAATCAGTGCTCTGATACCACTTGTTGGAACAAGTGGCCCCCAATTTTAAAGACTTCACTACAAAAAATAATTTCAATTTCCTTTTAAATAGATGCGGAAGCGAGATGGTTCAATTTAAACAAACATAAGCAACAAATTTTAATTTCTTTCAAATTAAATTTAAACCAAAGTGAAACTTTACTTTAAGCCCCAAAACAATTTAATACAAGACCTAGAAATTTGCTTAATCAATTAATTACTTCATTTTTGTAAATTAGGCCAAATCAAATTTTATTAAATTAATGTAAATGACTTGAAATTATCGAAAGTTAATTTTGCACCAAATTAAGTAAGTAGATATTTAAACCATATTTTATCTTATAGCCTTAAGCAGGCATCTAGGTGATATTGCAAGATAAAATAAATAATTAACCACTACGCCGCGATGTACGAGGAAAAACTCACAAACGAAAAAGAACCTCGGACGACCCTAGCCATAAGTCCACTAAGTATGGTATTTTATAAGTACAAGCAAAAATGCTTACAACACTCGACTCGACTCCCTTCAAGCCCCGATGATCCTTCTTGTACCAACCTCCGCTTAGTTGACAATCCCAGACTCCACCGAAACTTTGGAATCCACCAATGAGGCTCTAGGAACAACCGTCAACCACATATGGTGCCTTTCACCATATGAGAATCCCGTAGCTAAAACTCAAGCTTCTTTTTATGGGATGTAAAAGGAAACCCAAACAAACTCTTCAAGCGGTAGAGTAAAATCCGGTGCCAAACACTCCAAGCAATGATATATATATTGAAACTTGGTATAAACAATATGGGTGAAAACAAGAGTGTTTAATGAATTTTTTCTTGAAAAATAGACACTCAAAACATGAACTTTTTCTTGGAAAATTGAACTCTCAAAACTCTCTCTAGTAGATGGAATAATATGAAAAAGGTGTCTTGAAAAAGTTGGTTCCCGTACCTCTTAAGGCTGTTCAAAAGTTAGTTGGTAAAGGTGAGTGGAAACATGGAAAAACTGCTCAAAATTGCCAAAGAAATATCCCGCCTGAAATTTTCTTCGAACGAGATTTTCGTTATAACAAAGTTTCATTCAAACGACCCTTCTAACGAAGTTCCAGTGGACAATGGAAAAATCTCATTGGCAAACTCGTTCGAACGACATTCTCGTTCGAACGAAAACTCGTTCGAATGACAATTTCGAACGAACTTCCAAAATGTTTAAATTTTGATTTTTAGCCCAGAGACTTTATTTTAAAGTTTTAAAGAAATTTTCTGAAAATAAACAACAGTTTAAAAATAAAGAACACCCATATAGATATTGTTCCAAGGTCCTATATATATTTAACATGCATTCATACCTTATGAGTAATGGAACCAATGTTGTTGACATAGAAACGAGGCATACTAAACTCGACATTTGGTGAAGCTTTAATCTTAGCCGCTACGTCTTCAACTTTTGTATGTCATAGGCTTGAAGGATGGTCAAGAACTCTATCCTATGACTCAAACATTTTTGTCTGTTATTGAGTCAAAATAACAAAGGACTCATTTGGAAATTTGTGTCCTTACACGGAGTGTTAAAGAAAGGTGATTCTTAGCTTCCGCAGCCATCTTTGTTGGCTGTTATTTGTTGGGGAAGTATCCTGCCTCAAATATTGAACCAGAAGTCACTAAGGTGCTAAATTTTTTATCGTTAGCATTAGGGGTGAACAACGAAACCAAAAATCCGATAAACCGAACCGAACCGAACTGACTGCATTGGTTCGGTTTGGATCATTTTTTTGCTTAATGGTTCGGTTTCGATTCTAAAAAAAAAAATTGATACTTCGGTTTGGTTCTCGATTCCAGGAAAAAAAAACAATCCGACCCAAAAATCGATTCGAACCGAACCAATTCGGGACCGAACCGATTTATAATTACATATATATTTAACACTCGTAATTTATATTTTTGTGATTACCCGAGTTTCTAACTTTTGTAATTGAGGATCAAATTAATTTTGACCTTAAAAAAACTATTTATGAAATACATTAATCTTAAGATTTCGCTAAGTTTGAAATATGACTTTGGAACCAAAAATTGATTCGATCCGATCCGGGAACCATTGGTTCGGTTTGGTTTGGTTCTGTATAACTGTCGATTCAGTTCCGATTCCAAAAATTTAGAACCAACCCATCTCGGTTCGGTTCGGTTCTCAGATTAGTCTCAAAACTGACCCAAACTGAACCGTGTGCACCCCTAGTTAGCACTAATAGCCACAACCCTTCTTGTTCTATGCTCCTGCTGCTCACTTAGTGGCAAATTATCAAGAGCTGTATGAAAGTTTAATATTAGTACAAAAGCAAAGAACATGGCAAATGTATGAAATAGGACGCGACCACAATTCAAAAGGGCTTCAACCTTGTTTATATATCTTAGAGGGGCATCCCCACTGCCGCGGGGCATCCTAAATGACCTCTCTCTCTCTTAGAATCCTTGGTTTGGATTCCCCACCCTTCTCCAAAGATGAAAAAATATTTTCCTTTCCAGTTTTTTACACTGATAGGCCTCCCAGAATAAAGGGATTCGTCCTTGTCACGGACTGAAAAATTGTAATACCCTATAAATTTTACGGAGTTTTCCTTCGGGCGGTAGAAGTGGAAAAACTCTGTGAGAGTTATGTCTCTCTTGAACTTTTTCTCCCACAACACAATTGAAGCAAGAATTTCCCTCCAACCATTGGCGTCTACTTGGGCTGGGGCTAACTTCATTGCTTTAAAAATTCTTCTAACTGGGACCGGGACTGGGACAGGTAGCCACAACCTATACACAAATGCGTGAAGGGGGAAGCAAACTACACCATCAGCAATAACGAAGCAAGGTTTTTGGTCGGCGGTGGGAGAAGTGCAAACCACCATCAATTCACTCCTGAGTCATAATGTGATGGACATTTATGGCTGCAGGAGTTCCCTCAGATCTGCTGGATGGACCAGCAGGTGCGTCCCTAGCCTCAGAAGGCCCAGTAGCCGTAACATCAATATCCATTGGGTTGTTACTAAAGTTGGCTTCCTCTTTCATTGGTGTGGTCTCAGAATACTTCCTACAAATAGAATTTGCAGAGTCAGGATCTATAACGAGACAGTTTGGGTAATCTTTTAGCCGACAAGGCCCTACTGTCTTTAAAAGTTGCACAAAATAAATCTCAGGAGGAAAACTTCCGAAGTCTTTATTCCACAAGACTTTTAGAAATTCGTCAGGATCCGAACTCATATGGCTGCAACAGGTCCTGAAAAGAAGAAAAGATTTCGCTGTTAGGGGACGCAACTTATATGGTCAGTAAAGCTTCTAGAAGGCCGCGACATGAACAAACTAAATAAGTTTTGAAGTAAAATAAAAGTTTCAACAATTTCAACAAACTACCAATGGTGGGCAGTGGAATCCTAAGAATTGCAGATAATGCCACGACATATTGTTTTTTAGGGAAGCAAACATTTGGAATGCCCAGTTATGCCGTAGTCTTCTAGTGCATTGGTAAAAATCTACGTGCTATTATCCTAAGGCTAATCCCTAAGGTTAAAAGGGAGTTTCTACCTATGAAGTGAATTGTTCTAAAATGCCCAAGTTACATTTTGCTACCTCCCGCAGCCCAAAGTTTAGAGGGATTTATCACTGAAGTATTAGAATAATACTACAATAGTATATCGCAAGTACTTGACTAACTAATGCGGCCACACATACAAACATCCTAATATGGATAATAATACAGTCTAAAGATAAAAAACCTCGAATTCTAGGGTTTTACTCAAGAACATTAAGAACAGTGGAAGATTGAGGGTTTATTTCATCGATTGAAGATTGGTTCAAATGCAAATTCAGTTGAAAACCTAAATTCTACATAATTTCCAAGAAATACTAATTGTTCAGTTATGGGTTCAAGAAATATTAATAGTTGGATTCAGTACCAACAAGATATGAGTCAGATGGATCGTTTTATGAGCAAGAATTAAAGACAATTAGCAAAACATGAGTTTTAAAAACTGTGAAAGAGGATTTTGGTTAGAAGGATTACCCAGAAATGTATGGCAATCGATTACTCACCCCAAACCACCTTAGAACCACCACCCACAACCTTGAAAAGTCACCAAAAAAAGCAAGAGGACGAACGAACAAAGTTTAACTTTTTATTTTCTCTCAAGGTTTTAGGAAATGTAATGAAGTCCACGGCCAGAATAATTTATATAAGAGGGCGTGGGAAGACGAAGCATTGCCTTGGAGGTACCGCGACACCTTGAGAGGACTGGACTACTCAGCCGTAACCTCTTGGCACTACAACTTGGGGGCTTATTGATATGGAAAATATAGCACCCTGTCGCAGACGTTACTCAGGCATACACAAGCTTATAGTTCGCGACCCTACTCAGCACAGGGTGCAGCACATGCCACTTGGTCTAACATACAGGCCACAACCTTATACTATAGGGTGCGGCACCCACAACTTTAGCCTCATGCAGGATGCAATCTTCTACTACGTTGGATGCAACCTTATACTATACAGGATGCGACACTCAATATGCCTGCCTTATAGGCTGCATCCCCCTCATTCATAGCTACTCCCGACTTGAAATATGCCACGTGCTTAGGGAATGTGACACAGCTCACATACCTCCTATAAATAAAGGTTCACACCTCGAGATAGGGGGGAAAGATTCTGCAATACCTGGCAAAGCCTTGCCAAATTCTCTCTACACAACCTCAGTATACGGCTTTGGGGCTGCTCGCCTACATCGTAGTCATATCTTCGACACTCCTATAACTGCTACAGCCATGTACTCTCCTTTATTCTCATACTTTTATGCCTATTTAGGCTTGATTATATTGTACAATGCAACTCATATAATGATAATGGAGAAATAAAGTGGATGTAGGCCTATTTTAGAGGCCGAACCACTCTATATCTTGTCTTCTCTCTCTTTTTACTAATTCTATCCGTTTGTTATAATTTACACTTGATTTGCTGATACGAGAACGACTAGTGGATGATTTTTTGTATCATTAGTCATCCAACTCAAAACCTTTTTAATGTGGAGAATCTTCTCGGGATTCAGTGGCTTAGTGGTCTGATCAGTGCTGGGCTACGTGAGAAAATCTATTTGGATTGTTCTTCTCAAGTAAGAGTCTATTCCTGAGATCAGAGTTGCTAGGGCATATGTATGGGTGTTTTTTTCCTCTGGGGAACTATTGAACATCCACTTGATCAAAGTTAGCTATTAGTCCCTTTACAATGACGAGATAAGCTGCCATCCTTTCATCCTTTGCACTAAAATTACCATTTATCTGGTTGGATACTAGCTACGAGTCGCCTAAGACTTGAAGGTGCCTTACCCCCAATAATTATGCCTTGATTAGTCCGACGATCAGCACCTCGTATTCTGCCTCATTGTTAGAGGCTTTAAATCCAAGTTTGATTCCTTTCTCGAGCACCGTATTTTTGGGAGTCACTATACCTACTCTTTCCCCCTTTGATTTGGAGGCTCCATAAACATATAAGGTCCAAACACTTGGTCCATGTAAGCTTTCCCTTGATCGACTTGTTTCTGGCTGATCATAAGGTTGTTCTCCTGTGAGCACAGCGATGAAATTGACTAAAATTTTCCTTTTGATGGCTATTCTTGGTTAAAAGTGAATATCAAACCTTTTAATATCGACCAACCACTTCGATAGTCGACCATAAAGGTCTATTTTCCTTAGAACAGCCTTAAGGGGGTGAGAATTAACCACGAAGATGGAGTGGGCCTCAAAATAATGCTTCAGTTTCCATGAGGCTATCACCAGTGCGTAAGCGAAGCTTCTCCAATGGTAGGTACCCCTGCTTGGCTTCGAAAAGGGTATTGCTTGTGTAGTAGATTGGATGCTGGCTCCCTTGTCTCTCATATACCAAGACATAACTCATAGCATGGTTTGATACTGCAAGGTAAATATATAAATGAACATTCTCTATGGGAATCATGAGCAAAGGGGGCCTGCTGATATAGGCCTTGAGTTCTTCTAAGGCCCTCGAGCAGTCCTGGTTCCATGTCACGCCCTTGATTCTTTTTAATAACTGAAAGAACAGCTCGCAACGCTCTGAAGACTTGGAAATGAACCGGTTGAGTTCGGCGAGCATTCCTGTGAGCTTCTATACGTCTCTCCCTATTTAAGGGGGCTGAACTTTATTGATGGCATCAATCTGGTCGGGATTTACCTCTATTCCTCTCTTACTGACCAAGTATCCAAGGAATTTTCCTGATTGGACATCGAAAGAACACTTACCTGCGTTGAGTTTCATTCGGTATTTTCTGAAGATTTTGAAAGTTCTTGCCAGGCCAGAGAGGTGATCATCCTTGAGCTTTCTCCTGACGAGCATGTCATCAATGTAAACCTCTATATTATCCCAAATTTGATCTTTAACATCTTCATAACTAGCCGTTGATAGGTCGCTCTTGCATTCTTAGGGTCGAAAGGCATAACTTTATATTAATAAAAACTAAGAGTGGTTATAAATGAGGTCTTATCTTGACCCGATACGTGAAGGGGGATTTGGTGGTATTTAGAGTACACATCTAAAAATATTATCCTCTCATCTGTTTCTATAACATCGACCAGTTGATCAATCTTTGAAAGGGGGAAACTATCTTTGGGACAGCCCTTGTTGAGGTCGGTGCAGTCGATACAAACTATCCATTTTCCATTTGTTTTTAGAACTATTACTTGGTTGGATAACCATTTAGGGAACGGAACCTCCCATATGGAACCTGCATCCAATAACTTCCTAACCTCTTGCTCTACTGCTTTAGCTTTCTTTGGGGCCATTCGGCGAGCCTTCTGTGTGACTGGCTTGAAGGCTGGGTCTACATGCAATCAATGACAACCAATGTTGGGATCAATCCCAGTTAGCTCATAGGGATCCCATGAAAAAACATCCAAGTTAATCCGGAGAAGGGTGACTAGTTCTTTCTTCTCGCGATCGGTCAAGGAGGTACCAATCAAAAACATCTTTACAACCGAGATACCCCTAGACAGAGGGAAGGATCCCGATATCCTCCACTCCCGGTCGACCATACCTTAGCTGCTTTTTGGAGGGCACCAACCCCTCCTGGGCTTCCTCCTTGATTTTTATTTCTTCCAATTTCTTCTCTTCTTTGGGGCGTATGGAAGTGATGAAACACTTCCTTACCATAGCCTGGTCCCCATAGATCTCAACCACTCCTTGATCAGGTACACACTTCAATTTTTGATGATAGATCGATGGAACGACCTTCATTTCATAGAGCCATCCCCTGCCAAGGATGGCCTGGTACGGTGATTCGATATCAATAATAAGAAACTCAATCATTTTTTAGATGCTTCCTTCCCTGACTGACAGGACGATCTTTCCCAAAGTGATTGTGATTTTTCCCGCAAATTCGACCAACGGGACATTTCGACGAGCAACCTGTCGACATCCCAGTTGGCTATCCTGAGTTTAATGACCAATGCGTCATGATGAGGGGTTCTCACCCCCACCATATCTTCATTCGTGAACATAATATTCTTATTATAATCGATGTTTTATGGTTGTCGATTCTTCCCTGCCTAAGTGTTGTCTAGGTCGATTGGAAAGGCCCGTATGACTACAATAAGATTATTAACTTCCATCCGAGCTGCATTTTCTTAAATTTTTTTGAGGTCTAATGCCCCATGTATTACTATGAATTCATCGCTGATATCCTCCTCGAGGAAATTATCGGGCCTCTGCTCGCCATTTGCTGTTGCCTTATCTGTCCTCTTCTCCCTAAACTCATTAAGGTTCCCAACTTAGGCCAACTCCTCAAGGTGAGACTTGAGGGATTTACAATGGTCAGTCTTGTGACTGCCCTCCTTGTGGAATCTTCACCTTAGTGGGTTATTCCATTTAGAAGGGTCTCCTCCCATCTTATTTGACCATTTAGTAAATGTCTCCTCTTTGATCTTTGTAAGAATCTTTCATATCGGCTCCTTGAAGACCGTGTTTACAGCCTGAAATGTCTTCGAGGCATCATTTTTCTTCCCATTCTTGGAGCCATTTTTGCCCCCATTCTTGTTCCCTTTCTTTCGTGGTTCATTTTTCTCGGCTCTTTTTCCAGTCTTCGTGCGACCATTATCCCCTGCATTAAGATGGGTCACATCCTCAACTTTGTCGTATTTTTCAATATGAGCCATTAAGTCATCGATGGATGCAACCTCCTTTTTAGTTAAGGACTGGTGTAGGAGGCAGGAGCTCGATAAACTAATTTTAAAGGATTCTACAACGACCTGCTCCGAGAAATCCTCAATTTCATTAAATACTTCCCAATACCTCTTTGCGTACTCTCTGAGGTTCTTCTGCTTCTTTTTCTTCATAGTAAGTAGTGCATCCATACTCTTCGGGTGGGAGTTGCTTGTTATGAAGCGAGCTATAAACTGCTCAGCCAAGGATTTGAAATTTTGGATAGACCTATGAGGTAGCTTCTCAAACCACTTCTGGGCCACATCATGCAAGCTCTAAGGGAAGATTCGACACATGAGTGCATCATTGTGACTCCATAGAGTCATAGCTTGTCGATATTTACTGATATGGTTAATGGGGTCAATCTTCCCGTCGTAAATATTAAACCTGGGAATTGCAAACTTCTTCGGAGCCTCTTTTTCTTCTATTGCCCTTAAAAAAGGGGACTTCATCTGGGTTTTGAGAGCTCGCCTAGCTATCTCTCTCGTATATCTGGCATCACGATGAGTTGCGTGCTAGTCCATCTCACTCCGGACCAAACTTCGTATGTCATCATTTTGCTGACCAGGACTCCTATAATGGCGAGCTGGTTGCACTCATTCAGAATGGTCATCGTCTGACCAGTGCCTCTTTTTTCTTTTTAACCCACACCTCGGGCACCTTCCTCGTCTATGAGACTTGCTCGCCTGAGGTCTAGGAGTCCGGTTATGGCGTCACCTTGTTCTTCGATGGAGTTCTCTCTCCATTCTTTCCAGGTGCCTCTTGAGGCGAGAATTTTGATCTTGTTGTTGGCGAGTAGCCACCTCATTCTCATGGAGTGTGGCCTCATAGGTGTATATCAGCCTAGAGATCTGCGTGGACCTGGGTGGCCCATGACTTTCTTCGAAGACCTGCTTCTCCTTGAAAAGTTTTGGGTTTAAATGGTGAATTTCAGACCTTACCCTTGGAGGGTTAGGCCGTTGCTGAATGTATCTTTCTTGAGGGACATTACCTATGTGATGGGACATCATTGGTTCTTGTTGATGAAGGTTTTTGTAGGAATAATAATCGTTTCCCAAAGATGGTGCCAATTGTTGTGATAAAAATCTCAACACAAACAATTAATGAAGGAAAACAATCACCAAGATAATAAGAACAACAATAATCACTATCACAACCATACAACGCAAGAATATACGTGGTTTAGCAAATTACCTACATCCATGGAGAGGTCTACTGTTGTATTCAGTAACACTTGAGAATGTTTTTCATATGCACTCTGCCTCGAGCCAGGGTTACAATATATATTCAGTTTCGAGAGAGAGATTGTTGGTAGCCAATACGTTAACCCTGTATCCCTTGAATATATCCTTCGAGATTATTGGGGATGGACTTGGTCATATCCTTTTACTCTAACCGTCACTCAAGACACATAAGTTGGGAAGGGTGCCTTTTATTATTCATTTGGGCAGCTTAGCCGACAACAATTATGGGCCTGGTCGACAAAAGAGGTACCCATAGGTATATACATGAAATTGAAACCATTTTGTTATGTAAATGTGAAATTAGATATACACATGAAATTGGACCCATTTGGTTATGTAAATGTGAAATTGATATTGAATACACATATGCTTATCTACTCGTATATACACACATAATCATACGTGCACATACACACACACACACACACATATACACACACACACGCACATTCGTTCACACATATAACAATTAAATTCATTTATATACGCGAAGTCCCTCATATAATCTCACGAGCACACATACACATACACCCCCACCCCCATATATATATATATATATACACACACACACACACACACACAATTGCACATATATACACACACACATAATTTCACACATATGTACATATATACACACATACCTACATGCGCACATATATGTAAATAAATGCGTACATATATAACACATCAATTCCTATATATACATGAAATCCCTCATTTACTCACACATGCACACATATTAACCCACACACAGAATCACACATATATACGCACACAATTTTATACATACGTACATACACACACACACACACTCTCTCTCTCTCTCTCTCTCTCTCATACATATATATACACACATACTCACACGTGCACATATATATACACATACGCACACACGTATGACACTTGAATTTATATACATACATGAAGTCCCTCATATACTCAAATGTACACACATACACATCGACTCCACTATATATATATATATATATATATATATATATATATATATATATATACAGAGAGAGAGAGAGAGAGAGAGAGTTAGGCTCATATGCATACTAAGTTTGCATATCATTTTTTTAAAATAGTAAAAAAATATTTTTACGTTGATTTTTTATATGATATTTAAACATTTCAACAGACCCATGTAAAAAAAATCACCTCAAAAACTCTTTTTTTACTATTTTTAAAAAATCGGTCAAACTTGTGCAACTTTTAAGCACTTTAGAAGCTGCAAAAGTTTGATCGATTTTTTAAAAATAGTAAAAAAAGTTTTTTTGAGTTGATTTCTTTTACATGGATCCGTTAAAATGTTTAAATATCAGATAAAAAAAATAAACTCAAAAATAATTTTTTTAATGCTTTGAAAAAATTGGTGTGCGTCAACATTGTGCAAACTTAGTGTGCACAGGAGCCTGCCCCCCCCCTCTCTCTCTCTCTCTCTCTCTCTCTCTCTCTCTCTCTATATATATATATATATATATATATATATATATATGTGTGTGTGTGTGTGTGTGTGTGTGTGTGTGTGTGTGTGTGTGTGTGTATGCTTTTACACAATCACCGAGGAAAACTTGTGTGTAAACAACTTAAACCAAACTTTGTGTGTGTGGGTGGGTGGGTGGGTGGGGGGTGTTAATAGGTTTGATAACTTTGTGTGCCAAACTTTTAGATTATAAGAAGTTTTTTCCAATTTCAAATTTCTTAATAACAATTTTGTCAAAAACGTTTTTCAATTTCCTTGTAAAACTTACACAATAATGAATCAAGTAGATCTAGATATGAAAATTCAATATAACACTCCTAAATCAATTTTAACCGATCAAAATTCAATTAAGGTGAAGTGTTCAATAAAATCCGTTCATAAGCATAAGAAACATTTACAAACTCTCGCAAGATAGATTTACGAACCCCCCCCCCCCCCCACCCAGGGGTTAAAAAACCACGACGCACTCCAAATCTCATTTCTACTTGAAAAGAAATTAAACACAAGACAAGAAGGTACCTCTCACACAATTCTCAATCGTGTAGTTAGATATTGTGTCCATACCCAGATTTCCAATCTCCTATTTTCGGATGGGTTATGTGGGTAAAAGGGAGTGTAAAAAAGGTCTCGCGACCTCTCTGCTCTAAGGACGCTTTGGTCGTCGTCAATATGGGGTGAATGTAAAGAGATGAAGTCGCCAGCCTATTTTTCACAAAATAGGCAAAAGAACATGTCATCGCCTCGAGAGAGTGGCATCAAAGGCAAACTGATGCTTACGAAAATAATAGTTCGAAGGTTCGGGGGCTAAGTTATGGAATGGGAAGATGTTAGGCACCCGTCCCGCCCTTTCAGTCTCTCATGGTTTGTGTTATTGTTTTCCTTTATTTTTCCGTGAAGTGTGTGTGTGTGTCTATATAATGGAGATCGGAATCACCCAACTCATACCATGAAAGAGATAGAGTGGGGTCATCCATAGGAATATTCCCAAAATAATATTTAGAAAAAATACAATTTATGCGTTTATCAAAATATTGCTAGCTATGATGAAACAATAATATATATTGGATAACATGATAATAAGGATCACAAACATATTATGTATTAAAATAATATATGGATGAAAAGGATGAAAATGTGAAGATGGAAAAATTTGAGAAAATTGGAAAATTGGACTCAAATCCTAGTATTTAACCCGAAACGCCTACGTAGCCTATAAAGGCATCAAAGTCCAAGTAATTCACATGTGGTATAGGGGTACGGTTTATCCCATAGATTTGGGTGGAATTTTATTATATGTGTGAGTGTAGAAAATGTGTTTTATTTTGGAAAAAGTGTGATGGATAATCCCGTTGGAATTCATAGGTGTAACTCTCTTTTTGTTTGTTTTAGATTTTTTTTATAGAAAATAAAGTATGAGTGATATAACTAATAAAAAGGTGAGATGTTAACATGTATGAACTAAAGTAAAAGATAGATTATTAATTTATGTAATTAATGTGAAAATAAGGAATTTAAAGGGCGTGAGAGAGGGATTCTGGACTTTCTTTGGAGAATTGAAGCTTGATCTTGATCCTTGATGAACTCCATGTAACACCTCGTATATTTGAGCATTTATTAATTAATTCGAATAATTTTAAATTACTTGTGTGTCGTAATTTAATTTAATTAATTGTTTTGATATTTATTTAATATTAATCTAGTGAGTAAACGATTAATTTTGATGGAATTTAAATTTTACTAAGTGAATAGTAATAATTTGATTACGTCATAACGAGCGATAGTGACATGGCATTTATTTATTTCAACCGGGAGTCGGGCATTGACTATATTGGGGTCGAGATAAGAACTTTTAGTAAAATAATTCGGATGGCAACTCTGAGTGTACGATTGAGTCCGAATGGGTCAAAATAGTAAAAAAAGAGTGCCCAGGGGTAGTAAATGGATCCCGAGGCATTTTTATGCATAACTAAGCCCACATAAGAGTCTTTAGGCCCTTTTATAAAGCCCATAAACCTAAAAAGGGGGTTGATTTATTAAACCCTAAAAGTGAGAAGGTGTGGCAACTATAACACATTTTAAAAAACTCAATTGAGAGAGAGAAAAGGGGTGCAAGTGGAGAAACCATGGGAGCCAAAGTTAAGAACAAATGCGTGTGTTCTTCATAAAATAATCATTACCTACACCAACGGATTCAGACCCTACGAGCCGTAAGGCAAGTAGTTAAACTTGCTTTTAAATTAATTACAGATTTCTATTCATATCATAGTGGGTGTGATAAGATGATATTGTTTTTGGGTTAGTTGATATCTAAATTGGGTTTTGATGGGTAGGATGGAATTGTAGAACAACTTTTTGAATTTGAAGAAGTCTATGGAATTGGGTAAATTAAAATTTAATTTTAGAAACTGCTTTACGATGTTTTGGTTCCTAAAATGACAATTCTGCCCGCATAGCCTCGTAGAAAATCCTGTTTTCTGCATTTTGTTCTATGATACTTTTTCTCCCAAAACGGCTCCAAAATGCCTCAAAACGACATTTTAAAAATAAGGGCAGATTCATGGGGCAAATTTTGAGAAATGTTGTTTTTAGTTGTTATTCCGTTGGAGGTTTCCTAGATTGATTGATTATGATTGTTGTTTAATAATAAGGACATTAGGCCAAAAGTGGAGATTTGATTTACATAGAGTGAGGCAAGTAAGTGTTGGGATAATTGAGAAAATAATCCATAAGGGAATTAAGGTTGACATTGATTAAATTGAAAACCTTAAATGAATAAGTGTGCAAAATTTATTAAGGAGAATTTGAATAATAAATTCTACATATTGTATTTTCCGGCCAAGTGAGCGAGTCCAAATATATTGGTTGAGCGACACCAAGGTAATAAATTAATTAATCCGTAGTTAATTAAAGTTTAGAGTCGAGGAAATTGGCTGGGATATTGTGACACCCCACCCAATTAAATATATGGTGATATGTCCTTTATGAAATATAAAACAGAATGTTCGGTTGGTTCATTCTTAGCACCACTGTCGAAAACATAATAACCTTATTAACTACCTAATAATTAATTAAGCTAGCGTCAAAATATTTTCCTTTTTAAAAATCATCTTTCAATTATTAATCCGAGAATATAAACATCAATCATCCACCACAACCAATTAATGTAAATACTAAATCTAAATCACAAACTGAAATAGATAACACTGGATAAAACATTCCAGTTTTAAAACTCTAAATCAAGTACCATAGGAACAATAAATCCAACTGAAATGAAAAGAAAAATAAACTGAATACAATCTCAAATAATTGTCTAGGGAATGGGCATCACATGCCCTAAATAGAAAATCTATATAGAACGGAAATGAAATGATGAAGGCGACTAATGCGAAGACCTATAGCTTCCACAACAGCTGTAGTACGCCAAACAATTCGAATCTCTAAGGCTGGTGTCCCTGTGGCTGAGCAGCTGATATAATACATATATATAGCAAGAGAGAAGATATACAAGAAACGGGTCATAGCCCGATGTGTAAAAATATTTATTTTAGTAATTATTAAAAATTTGTCGTAAAGCAAGTGTCACATGCATTTTAGTTCGAACTCTCACATGAGAATCTCACCTCTCGTCTATTGTGCACGCCTAACGTACATCTATTCTCATCTAGCCATCCGTAACACTTCTAACTAGATAACGATTCATACTTCTTGTTATACCTCGTGGTAGCAACCCGTGATTCCTAGTTTTCCACATTATTAATACCATCATTCATTAATTCCTTTAAGTGTTAACATACTAAGTTAAGTATTCACAGCTTACGTCACTTAAGACTATACTGTCCCAATAACCTACAATTATCTCATAGTGGGAATAACACAAGTATATTTATATTCACTACTATAATACACATATACTAATACAACACCCCAAGGCTAAACCTGTAGTGCATTGCATACTCTGCTGTCATGTCCCGGTACATCCCGTACTCTAATAAGGACTGTCGGTTCGGAAGTCTCCCATGAACCATATACACAAAACACACATAGTGGCGGCGAACATAGTTCACATACCTATGGGTCACACACATACCTACGCTCCCATAGTCAGCTGACTTATCAACTCACAATAAGTCTTCACAGTACTATGTTCTGAGATACGAGTAAAATATCCCCCCCAAAGGTCACCCTGGATTAGATCGTCTCTACACAACCCCCAGTGATAGCAAGTAGCTAGGTATGTCATACACATAATATTAAATAAGTAATAGGTATCCACACATCCTATTAATATTTAAGAGTATTCTCCCAACCTTCTGGTATATGTACCATACATATTTTCATTCCCATTATTACGCATTTTATTTTATTACTAAATTAACACAACTCTTTAGTAATTTCCAAAGTAACTCTTCTTTCCGGATTAATTTAAGTATAAAACTCACATACTTTATCGTGGACCTGCCTAGTTTCAATTATGTTAACTGGTAATTTCTCTCGCTCGTAAAGACAGGAAAATTCCAAAATTGCCCCTAAGAAATTTCCCAGAAATTCACCCTGTCGCACGAACCAGATGGTATGTCGTTCGAATGACTGCCACGTGTCGCTTGAGCGACTTCGCGCGAGACCTACTGTTTCGTCTTCTACCTAGAATTCCAGCATTTTTCCGCCATTTTTAACCCTAAAACTTCTAAATTAACGTCCCAAACTCCAACCAATCAATCCCAAATCGAATTCTAACAGTTATACATGGATTCTAACATCCTAACATCATTATATCATTACGAATCATCACAGAATTATGAAATCCCCAAATTATTCACTAAAACCCTAGTTCTTTGATTTTTTATTCAAGAACACATGTTTTCCAGATTCGTTCTTCACATCAGTTCATCAAAACGTGATTTCTATTCTACATACATGGAGGGTTTCAATTAAATAAATCTTAGATTCAATTTATACATCCTAATTCTCCAATTTTCATCACTTTTTTGAACCAAAACATGTTTATAACATCCCTATACTAACATGAGTATGATAATTGCTAAGGTACAACAAGTAATAAACACTTGCCTCGAATTAGTCGTATGATTTCTTGACATTATTGGTATGGGTGTGTTCCCCTTGTCCCGATCTACATGGTGGTGGTGGCGGTTGTGCAAGGTGATGCTAATTGAGCCTTCCCTCTTGGAAATTGGTTCTCCCTCACACCTTCTATGGATGTTCTATACTTTCTGTAACTCTCAACCCTAATGGACTTTTCTTGGTTGATAAAATAACTCCTAATTATCGTCCATTAATTAAGCCCAAAAATACAATTTACCATAATGCCTACTTGGGTGCCGGTTAGGCCTAAAATTGCTTCGGGACCCAAACTAAACACTAGGGTATACTATTTTGACTATCTCGACCCTTCCGGACTTAGTGGTGCACTCGAAATGACCATATGAGTTACTAAAACAATTAATATATTTATTCCATCAATTTAGTCCCGGCACGACTCACACGTGCGTCTGACTTAAATTTACTAAATTTTCGTATTTCTTATTCTTGACAATTTACCGAAGTATATAGTTCGATATTACAAATCTCACAGTAATATTCAATCAATAAGTATTAACCCTGGCACGCTAGTTAATATTTATTTTAAATCCGAATTAATGAACAATTAAATTCTTTCATTTTAATTCAATTAATGCCACAATAATAATAAATCTCATAATTATTTAAATCATAAAAATATGGGGTATTACATACTTCCCCCCTAATAACGGAATTTCGTCCCAAAATTCAAAAAAAAGGTATACCTGGTACGAATAAATCTGGATATTTCTCACGCATATTCGCCTACGCTCCCAAGTAGACACCTCCATATTGTGATGCTGCCACTGCACCCAAACGAGTGGGACTACCTTTGACCTCAGCCTCTTCTCACTATGATCTAGGATAGCTATCGATCTCTCCTCATATGTATGGCTGTAACTCAATCTCCTCTATCGCGATGTGAGTGTATGCAAACTCATCCCGAAGATATCGCCTCAGGGACAAAATATGGAACACATCATGGATACGATGCAAGTGCTCCGACAACCCAAGCCTGTAAGCAACTGGTCCGACCCTCTCTATAATAGGGAAAGGTCCTACGTATCTCGGAGCCAATTTTCCTTTCTTCCCAAATCTCATTACTTCCTTCATCGTAGATACTCTCAACTAGACCTGGTCCCCCACTGCGAACTCTTGGAAGAATCTCTTAGCATCGGCGTAGCTTTTCTGTCTGTCTTAGGCTACCCATATACGATACCAAATCATCTCGATCCTACTCGACGTATCCTGAATTACCTTTAGCCCGAGTATCTTGTTGTCTCCCACCTCTAACCAACAAGCTGGAGAACAAAAAGGTCTACCATATAATGCCTTGAACGGGGCCATGCCAATCGTAAACTGATAGGAGTTGTTATAAGCAAACTCCACCAGTGGAAGATACTGCTCCCAACCTCCCCCAAAATCAAGGATACAGATGCGCAACATGTCCTCGACATCTAATTAGTGCGCTCAGTCTGCCCATCGGTCTGCGGGTGATACGCTATACTCAATCGCAACTCGGTACCCATAGCCTCCTGTGAGCTCTCCCAAAAATGATATACAAACGTCTTATCTCTATCCGACACGATATTAAGAGGCACACCATAGAGTCTCACTATCTCTGTAATAAATAGCTGAGCATACTATTCCGCTATATAGTCTATCCTGACTGGTACAAAATGGGCTACTTTCGTCAACTGGTCCACAATAACCCATATGGAATCATGTCCTCTCTGCAAAGTAGGTAACCCGGTAATGAAATCCATGGAAATGCCTTCCCATTTCCACATATGGATCTCTAACGGCTGAAGTAAACCTGGTGGTTTCTGGTGGTCCACTTTCACTAGCTGGCAAGTGGTACACTTAGAGACAAACTTCGCGATGTCTCTCTTCATTCGCTCCATCAGTACTACCGCCTCGTATCCTGGTACTTTTTATCCCCTTTGGGATGTACAACAAATAGGGACCCATGTGACTCCTTTATCACTACATATCGAAGGTCCTCCCCCTCTGGAACAACGCATCTCCCATTGAAGCACAAATCGCCCTCGGAGCTCACTGAATAAGACTCGACCGGCTAAAAGCTGCCTAATTCGATCTTGACAATATGAATCCGCTGCCTGTGCCTGTACTACTCGCGTAACAATCTGAGGTGTAACCGTCATCGCATACATAAATGATGAGGCCATGGCATCCTGATGTCCTAATTCCTTCCACTTCACTTTCCACACCTCGGACCTCTCATCCACTGGTCTACGTCTCAATGCGTCCGCTACCACGTTAGCCTTTCCTGGGTGGTATTGGATTTCGAATATCCTTCACGAATTCGAGCCACCGACTTTGATGCATATTCAGCTCTTTCTGCGTAAAGAGGTATTGTAGTGACTTATGATTCGTGAATAAGCAAAATTTCTCCCCCAAGAGATAGTGCCTCCATATTCGAAGTGCAAATATGATTGCCGCTAACTCCAAGTTGTGGGTGGGGTAGTTTCTCTCATGAGGCTTAAGTTTACGGGAAGCATAAGCTATAGCCCGATCCTCCAGCTGAAGCACACCCCCAAAGACCCAGTAAGGACGCATCTGTGTAGACTATATACTCCACTCCTGGCCTGGGCAGTGCTAACATTGGTGCTAAAGTCAACTTGTCTTTCAGCTCATCGAAAGCCAACTAAAAGGCATCATCCCAGATAAATGGCACCCATTTGCGAGTCAAATGAGTCAATGGACCCGCTATCTTTGAAAATCATCGGATGAACCTCCTATAGTATCCTGCTAGGCCCAAGAAACTATGTATTTCTGTTGGCGTCGTGGGCTGTCCACACTACCTAACCACTGACACCTTCCCCGGGTCCATGGATATCCCTTTATCCGAAATAATGTGCTCCAAAAATTGAACCTCTCTCAGCCAAAATCCACATTTCTCATACTTTGCATACAACCCGTGCTGGCGCAGTGACTGCAAAACCTGTCTCAAATGTTCGGCATGCTCCTCCTCAGTCTGGGAGTACATCAGAATGTCATCAATGAAGAAAATAACAAATTGATCCAGGAACTCTCTCAACACCCTGTTCATCAAGTCCATAAACACGGCTGGGGAGTTGGTTAGCCCAAAAGGCATAACCTCAAACTCATAGGAACCATATCTAGACAAGAAAGCAGTATTCGACACATCTTGCTCCCTGATCCTTAACTGATGGTAGCCTGACTTCAAGCCAATCTTCCATAAGAAGGAAACTCCTCTCAACTGGTCGAATAAGTCATCAATTCGGGGTAACGAATACTTATTACGTATTGTGACTTTATTTAACTCTCGATAATCAATACACAACCGTAACAATCCATCTATCTTCTTAACGAACAACATAGGGGCACCCCAAGGTGAAGTGGTCCTACGAATAAATCCATGTCCCAACAGCTTCTCTATCTGATCCTGAAGCTCTCTCATCTCCGTTGGGGCCATACGGTACGGTGCGCGAGCTATCGGCCGAGTTCCCGGAGTCAAATCTATAACAAAGTCTATCTCTCTTTTAGGTGCAATCCTAGAATATCCTGGAACACGTCAGCGAATTCCCTCACCACCGGTATCGAATCAAGCAATTTCACTGCCTCCTTAGAGGTCTCCTGCTCTATATAGTACAAATGGGTGGACGATCCTCCCTTAGGACGAGGCATCTCCACCAAGAACATCTCCTGATTAGGTAAGGCAAAAATAATAGTCCTACTAAAATAATCGATGATGGCCCTATATGCAACAAGTTAATCCATGTCGATGATCGCACCATAATCGAACATCTCTAATACAAGCATGTCGGTCGGTAAGGTACGTCTCCCAATCTCTATACCCACCCCCTCGACATATAAAGTGAATTAGTGAATCACTACCCAAAGGAGAATCTACAGAAGTAACAATATTCTCTACTGTAACTAATAACCCCAAAGTACGTGCAAACCTCATGGCAATAAAATGATGTGTGGCCCCTGTATCAAATAAAAAATGCCCCATAGTCCTCTGGATAGTAAACATACCCTTAATCGTGGGTGGATCCTATGGGACGGCAGCCTGATAGAGGTTATAAACTCGTCCTTACTGAAGTTTCCCTTCCTGAACTGGAACTGCTGGAATAGCTAGCAACGCTGGCATCTGAGTTGGTGTCGAGAGGGCGATGGGAAAAATCGATCTCTGGGGCTCCTATCGAGCACCCTGCTGCTGTTGTGGGGCCCTTCCCCTCTCAGGATAGTCATTCCGCTTGTGGCTAGTCTTTCCACATATAAAACACTTCCCTCCAAAGATTCCCCCTCGCTAACCTTGCTGGCCTCGGCCCTGCTGGCCATTTCCACCTCCCCTTTGGCCCTGCCTAAACTGCTGCTAGCCCTGCTACCCCTGTTGGCCCTGGTGGCCATGCTGACCCTACTGGCCAGGCCTAAAACCTCCTTGTCCCTAATAGAAACCCCCTGATCTGAATCGCTTAGAATCCCCCTGCTAAGAACTCTGATCAACCTATCTCTGCTGACCCTGAGCTGGCTGTGCCCCGCTGGCACCATTACTTCCTGTCCTTCCCTGCTGGCTGGACTCCCCTGCTCGTTTACTCCTAGTCATACGAAAGCGATGGTCCTGGAAATATAGCAGTGCTGCATTAAGCACATCAGAATAGGTCTGCAATGAGAGGTTACCCAGAAGGTGTTGCTTGATCCTCCAGGTGAGGCTATCCATGAACATCTGAATGCGATTCTCCTCAGTAGGCACCTCTTCCGGTACTATGTTTGCCAATCGCGTGAAATCCTCCTCATATTTCATAATTGTTCTCCCTTCTTGGGTGAGGTCTAAAAGTTTTCGCCTCATTTCGGTCTTGACGGCGGAGGGAAAGCACTTGCGGTCGAACCGCACCCAAAAATCACTGATCGTCATCAAATCTCGCTCCTTAGTAGTAGTAGTGGATTCCCACCACTGTAAGGCTTCCCCTATCAGCTTGAAGGTAAACAAAACTTGACTCTGAACTTTAGTGAACTCATATATATGAAGGTGTCGCTGTATGTCCTTCTTCCATTGACTAGCAATAACCACAACTGAACTACGCGTGAACTTTGGGGGAAATGCCTTCTACAAGGAATCTCTAACTATTTCCCATGAAGTGCAAAACATATGCACTGGAACTGGTGCTACTGCCTGAGCTTGGGGTGGCCTACTACACTACCGCTATGGCTGCATTCATCGCTTGTGCAACTATTGCAATAACCTCTGTTGCGTTCATTGTCCCCTGAGTCTACGCTGCCGGCTATTTTAGCTGGGCCTGTCTGTTTCTTGGTGCACGTCGAGGAGGCATCTGAGAAGAGAAAGAATTTTATTAGTCCACAGTTAATACTAAATCTCAAATAGTTGAAGAAGAAGTCACAAAATTAAGATCACAACAGTCCTAAAGATAGGGCTCTATATCAAAGGACGCAAAGCTAAAACATAGTAAGCCCTACAGATCCTAAAGGACCCTAGAACCTGATGCTTTGATACCACCTGTGACACCCCGCCCAATTAAATATCGAGTGATCAGTCCTTTATAAAATTTAAAATATAATGTTCGATTGGTTAATTCTTAGCATCATTGTCGAAAACATAATAACCTTATTAACAGCCTAATAATTAATTAAGCTAGTGTCAAAATATTTTCCTTTTTAAAAATCATCTTTGAATTATTAATCCGATAATATAAACATCAATCATCCACCACAACCAATTAATCTAAATACTAAATCTGAATCACAAACTGAAATAGATAAGACTAGATAAAACATTCCAATTTTAAAACTCTAAATCAAGTACCATAGGTGCAATAAATCCAACTGAAATGAAAAGAAAAATAAATTGAATACAATCTCAAATAATTGTCTAAGGAATGGGAGACACATGCCGTAAATAGAAAGTCTATATAGAACGAAAATGAAATGATGAAGGCGACTAAGTGTTAACACACTAAGTTAACTAGCTAGGTATGTCATACCCCAAAGGTCACCCAGGATAAGACCGTCTCTACACAACCCCCCGTGATAGCAAGTAGCTAGGTATGTCATACACATAATATTAAATAAGTAATAGGTATCCACACATCCTATTAATATTTACGGGTATTCTCCCAACCTTCTGGTATATGTCCATACGTATTTACATTCCCATTATTACGTATTTTATTTTATTACTAAATTAACACAACTCTTTATTAATTTCTAAAGTAACTCTTCTTTCTGGATTAATTTAAGTATAAAACTCACATAATTTCTCGTGGACCTGCCTCTTTCAATTCTGTTAACTGGTAATTTCTCTCACTCGTAAAGACTGGAAAATTCCAAAACTGCCCCTAAGAAATTTCCCAGAAATTCACCCTGTCGCTCTAACCAGATTTTATGTCGTTCGAACGACTACCACGTGTCGCTCGAGCGACTACGCGTGAGATGCAATCTCGCTTGAACAACTTCGCGCGAGACCTACTGCTTCGTCATCTACCCAGAATTCCAGGGTTTTCCCACCATTTTTAACCCTAAAACTTCTAAATTAACATCCCAAACTCCAACCAATCAATCCCAAATCGAATTCTAACAGTTATACATGGATTCTAACATCCTAACATCATTATATCATTACGAATCACCACATAATTATGAAATCCCCAAATTATTCACTAAAACCCTAGTTCTTTAATTTCTTATTGAAGAACACATGTTTCCCAGATTCGTTCTTCACGTGAGTTCATCAAAACATGATTTCTATTCTACATACATGGAGGGTTTCAATTAAATAAATCTCGGATTCAATTTATACATCCTAGTTCTCCAATTTTAATCTCTTTTATGAACCAAAACATGTTTATAACATCCCTATACTAACATGAGTATGATAATTGCTAAGGTACATCAAGTAATAAACACTTGCCTCGAATTAGTCGTCTGATTTCTTGACGTTGTTGGTATGGGTGTGTTCCCCTTGTCCTGATCTACATGGTGGTGGTGGCGGTTGTGTAAGGTGACGCTAATTGAGCTTCCCTCTTGGAAATTGGTTCTCCCTCACACCTTCTATGTTCGTTCTTTACTTTGTGTAACTCTCAACCCTAATGGAATTTTCTTGGCTGATAAAATAACTCCTAATTTTCGTCCATTAATTAAGCCCAAAAATACAATTTACGATAATGCCCTCTCGGGGTGCCGGTTAGGCCTAAAATTGCTCCGAGACCCAAACTAAACACCCGGGTATGCTATTTTGACTATCTCGACCCTTCCGGGCTCAACGGTGCACTCGAAATGACCATACGAGTTATTTAAACAATTAATATATTTATTCCATTAATTTTGTCCCGACACGACTCACACGCGCGTCTGACTTAAATTTACTAAACTGTCGTATTTCTAATTCTTGACAATTTACCGAAGTATATAGTTCCATATTACATATCACACAGTAATATTCAATCAATAAGTATTAACCCTGGCACGCTAGTTAATATTTATCATAAATCCAGATTAATGAACAATTAAATTCTCATTATTTTAATTAATCACACAATAATAATAAATCTCATAATAATTTAAATCATAAAAATATGGGGTATTAGAGATATTTTGGCTTAATTAATTTATTATAGGGTTATATGATAAATTGTGGAATATTAAAGATGAAAAGGGAGCTAACCTTAATACGCGGAATTTGAGGAATAAGTTCAACAAGATGAAATTTCGGACCGTAGGAGCGAGTCTGGGTAATTTTATTCGGAGACACAACTTGAATGAACAAAATAAATTAATGTGCGATTTATTTGGTGCATAGGCTTGGAAATGTTAGGTTGGTGTTACAGTAATTGTGCACGGAGTATCATGGATTATATATATATATATATATATATATATATATATACTTTATAAATATTAGTGTGAATAATATTCATAGGAATACATACTCCTCTAGTGCTATCATGGGAGGTTGCACGATGTGTGTGTATCCCCTGGCTTGAGGAGAAGGGTGAGTATGGTCCACAGGTCATAGCGTCCGTATTTAGGGGTGAGACGTCTTGGGTATGATTCGGTCACATTTCTGAAGGGAACTATGACTGCCTCCACATCTTTTATTTTGTTTCACTAATTCGGGGAGGTAGCCGTGTCAGAGTGTCTGGGTGGATGAGTATACTTGGATTAGTAGCATTGTAGAGAAACATCCGGTGAGTGCCTACTCGGGAGGATGGTTATATATTTATGGCATGTGTTTGAATGTTGTAATATGATGATACATATATATGGTGCAGATATCTAGATACAGGTAAAATACATTATGTGGATTGTATTGATTATAGATAACACGTGAGAATATTATATGGTCCCAAATGAGAAATGGTTAATTAAGTTAATGAGATAAATAACTTATAAATCATAAATTGAACATACTCGGGCTAGAGTAGTGTGACGAGAAGGATATTATTGAGAACTAGTTACGGGTAGGTGACTAGGCGGGTTATATAGCAAAGTGTTAGGTGTGCTTAATAGTTGAGGGGTGAGCCAGTCCTCAAGGGAGTGCGACGCTAGATTAAATATGAAGAGATTTCATGCATTTTAATTCACTAAAACTTAATTCACTTGCTAAATATTTTCAAAATGTTTCGGTTTCTAACCCTTACCATAAAATATTTTTAAAACTTTTAGGTGTCCAGACACAGGGATGCCAGGATAGTTCCTATTCTAGGGTTACACAGCTGCGACATATGTGGATGTTGTAGGCTTTAGTCTTATCCACTTAAGTTATTTTCAGTTATTTCATTCCTAGAGTAGGATGCAGTCATTATTTTATTTGCGCATTTCTCCCTAGTTCTTTCATTTGTTTAAGTCAGATGATGTACTCAGTTTATTATTTCTAGTGATTTATGTTTTCTAAATTGGATTTTGTAGTCGATGGTTTATTCAGTGAAGATTGTATTTACTCATTTTTATGGTTGACTCAGTGATTGTGTGAATGGTTTAAATTATATTCATCCGCATGTTGTTGTTGTTTGATAAAATGATAAAATTTGGCACTGTTTCTTTTTGAAACCAGGTTGTTAGTAAGTGTTGAAAAGTTTTCGATAGTGATGCTAAGAATGAACAAAATGATATTTCTATTTAATTTTATATAAGACTGATCACCGAGTATTTTATCAGGTGGGGTGTCACAGATAGTATCAGAGCCTCAGGTTCTAGTGTCCTTCGGATCTGTGCGGCTTTTCACGTTTTAGCGTAGCGCTATTTGGTATAGAGCCTTATTGTAGGATTGTTGTATTCCTTTACGTATTGGACTTACGTTCTCCTACTATTTAGTATAGTTTATGTGATTCATATACGATTTCGATTGAGTGTGGCAGATCGAACATCATAGAACGATAAGCATGGGACGTTAGAAGGATTGCAGGAGGGAGGACTCAACCGAAACCATAGAGTACTCTAGGAACAGTGTTGCGATAGGAGTCACCATGGTTATTATTCAAACAATTGAAGTTGGAGTAACCCCAGGGTCGCAATAGTCTCCCTAAGAACCATCGTGAAGGACGATGGTGTAAAGCTAAAACTCCAAGTGTAGACGACAAGGGGAGAGGATCGAAGAAGGTTTTTATTTCAGAAGAACAATCTGCTAGAATTCGAGAAAGGTGCAGAAGGGTGACTTTCCAATGGTTGTAGAACATCCAATTGGGATTACATGTGGGGGAGTGTAGTGATACCCAAGTCAAAATTCTGAGCAAAGATGTTTGCTCATAGGAGCAGCGTAGGGTGATGGGAATCAGTTACCATAGCCATGGGAAAATTACCATGAGTAAAGAGGAATTTAGGGTGTGAATAATTACAAATCCTCTCACCAGAGGTTAAATAGAGAGGTAAGGGAGATTTAAGTAATTTTCCAAAGGATCGAAAGTGGTCGGGTGTGAAGGAAAGTTAACGGAATTCGCAAACTTCATAACCAATAAGAGGGATATGAAGAATAAAAAAGGGTGTGTAAGTTGATAATAGACCCGTGGGTAGAAAATATAAGAACGGATATGAGATCTTGCTAGGATGACTAGTGTCGTTGTCATCAAGGTCGTACAATTATAAAATTATATCAATGCTCCTGTGAGAATGGTGCTAAGGGAATTAAAGAATATAATCAAAGAACAAGACTAGATTTTTTCAGTTCTAGTGAGGTACCAAGGGAAGGGATACTCAATAAAGGAACCAAATTATTGATCGAGATCAATATAATTTCTACCAAGTGATGGTGGTCGTCAAGGACATCAACAAGTCCTATAGGACCAGTGGAGCCAAAGGGACATTAGGGGTAGCAATCAGGGTCAAGACTACCAGGTCTGCGAGAAGGGTAACCCCGATATGGATAGTGGATCTAAAGAAAGGGGAAGGGAACAACGAGGTGTCTTATGGTTAAAGAGTAGAAGAACAAGAGTGGATCTTATTCACAACGATTCAAGGGACATGAGCGGGATGCCTCGCATGGGCAGTAGTTATAGAAGTTTTAGTTCGATTAGGACTAGAGTGTCGTGTCCAGGAATCGTTTGAGCCTCCAGTGTTATGGGCAACTGACACCATAATTTTTATCCCAGAGTGATTGGGGTCTATTTTATGTGACACGAGCGGGTCACAGTAGTTTAATACGCATGTGAGACGAGTTTGGTAGAGGTATCATTAATAGTACTATAATTGTAAATATTTACTATTGAGTAGTGGGGCTCTCTTTAGTTCCACCTTCAGGGGAGCGGGTGTGGAAACCGAGAAGGTATATTTTTCAAGGTAACCCCATAATGAGAGGTGATTATGCGCTTGTGATGTTATCCTGAGTATGGACGGCTTAACGATGGTGTGTGGTTATTGTAAGGCTATCGTGTTCGTTGTTCCAGGGAGGATGTATATTATTTTTGCAATATCTCACCTAAAAGAGGGTCTAGCTCGTGGAGGTATTTTTGAAGTAGACTTCTGGGAGTATAGTTGTCTTGTTATATTGGATCCCGGTGCATAGGGACTCTTACTGATGAGATTCAGGGTATATCGGGTTATCGTGAAGCGAAGAGATTTATCTTGTTATGAATTTAGCATTGAGGACTTAGTGATAGTGCGAGCGCAGTAGTATATGGATCCTTTAGAGATGTGAGAGTCCATGATTAGACTTGTGAGTATAGGGACATGGTTTGAGTGTCCTGGGTATACGCTTGAGTTCTATGAAAATTAAAGACCGGCCATGTTGAGGAATAGTGCCTTAGGAAAAGATCTTTTGGGCTTCGTTGTGAGAGGATTATATGCATAAGCCATAATAAACGTCATGAGTGGAGAAACATCATTGGATGCTAGGACATCGGATTTAATGATAATTTTTGAACATGTGGAGAAAACACGTCGAGCGGAGAGCTATTAAAAAATAGGTATAGTGGAGTCGGGAAGTGATGAGAAAGAAACACTGAGAAGAACTTTGGCACCACAAGTTGATGAGTGGGGCAATATCAAAAAGAATTGAATGATATTGGTGGGGTAATAAAAAATACCTTGAGGATATAGCCACACCGAGAATGCTGGGATCGAACTTGAGATAAATATGTTACGTATGTGATGTTCTGAGGTTTGTGAAAATATGCAAAAGATATAAGGTGTATGGGTGCCCTGGGTAGAGCAGAGTCTCACTTAGACAGATGCCGAGTAATTTTGGGAGTAAACGCAAGGGAAATGATTTTAGGGATATTCCAGAAAAGAGGAGTAAGATGTTCCTCATAATGTGTTACGTTGAGCGTGGGGATCGATGGTGAGAAATACATAGTGGAGTTACCTCTAAGTTACATCATTTAGGGATGGAAAAAGGTGTATCCGAAGTTTTCAACTAGGCTTTTGTTATTTTAATGTTCCGAGTGACGGGATTGATGAGCATGAGCGGTGAAATTCATATTTGGGGCATCCAAAATCACGGAGAGGTTGAGGTTTCCATAGACTTTATGGAATGGATTGACCAGAGTGGAATATTTGTTATTTTGGCGTGGGATATAATATCGAGCAGTATATCCAACTTTTTGCTTAAAGAAAGAAGTGAAACGAAAGTAAGTGCTACCCAAAATTTTTATGAATTGGGAAAAGACCTTTCGATCCCACCCCTGATCGGAAGTGTCAAGAGGCGATGGGAACATAATTTCATATCGTTCTAGACGTGTCACCTTAAATCTAGGGTGGATGAAAGAGAGTAGGTTATTAGAGGAATTGAGGAATGCGAAATTTCAAAATTGTGGGTGATTAGGAGTATTAATTAGCACTAGTAGAGTTACTTGGATACCTCGTGGCAGTTCACTATCTACGTGACACCTTTTAAGATATTATCAAGGAATTTTGTCATCCACCCTTTTGGTTGGGAAGGTTGGGGGAATAATGAGTTTCTAGGATCCAAAATGATTTATGGTTCATCGGCAGGAATTGAGTAAACCACGACGTTTCCAGATAGCTCAGAAACGTAAGAAGAGTTAAGTCACAGTGAGTTAGAGGTTTGAAGTCTGACATGAGTAGTGAGGGATTATTAGGAATATTTAATTGGAGGGGAGTCATGGGTTTGAAAACAAGAAATTGGCACCTATATGAGGTACGACCTTTTCGTAGAGTCGACGGCGCATAGGCTCATCTTTTGAAGCACTATACGGTCGGAGACCATTGAGTTGGAAATTAGTGACCGGGAGTTGATTAGAGTGTCTCTTATAAAAAGGGTCATGCGGTTTGACATGATAGGGAAGCTAGATTCGAGATTTTTGGGGATCCATCACTATCATTGAGAGAGTGGAACCTGTAGCTTATAGACTGGGTTTACAATAGCATCCACAACGGATAGACGACGTGTTTCACGTGGCATCACTGAAGAATTATCGGAGGAGCGTGAGAGCTAATGGCCTGTTCCACTTGAGGAATTTATTTGCAGCCAGATGTCTCATATGAGGAGTGACCTATAGCTATTCTGGATCATAGTGAGTGCAAGCTGCGGTCTAAAGTGATAACACTTGTTAGAGTTAAATGGGAACACCACAACATTGACGAGTCCATTTAGGAGAGAGAGAATGACAGGCGAGAGAAGTATCCAAAGGTATTCACTGCCGGTACAACCTGATTTCGGGGACGAAATTCCTTTATAAGGGGGAAGTATGTAACACCTCATATTTTTTTGGCATTTATTTATTAATTAATTCGGTTAATTTTAAATTATTTGTGTGTCATAATTTAATTTATATTTTAATATTTATTAAATATTAATCTGGTGAGTAAACGATTAATATTGATGGGATTTAAATTTTACTAAACGAATAGTAATAATTTGATTACGTCATAATGAGCGATAATGATGTGATATTTATTTATCTTAACTGGTAGTCGAGCATAGACTATATTGGGTTCGATATAAGAACTTTTAGTAAAATAATTCGGATGGAAATTTTGAGTGTATGGTTGAGTCTGAATGAGCCGAAATAGTCGAAAAAGAGTACCCAATGATAGTAAATGGGTTTTGGGACATTTTTATGCATAACCAAGACCACATAAGAGTGTTTGGGCCCTTTTTATAAAGCCCATAAGCCTAAAAAGGGGATTGGATTATTAAACCCTAAAAGTGAGAGGGTGTGGCACCTAAAACACATTTTAGAAAACCCAATTGAGAGAGGGAAAAATGGGTACAATTGGAGAAACCATGGGTGCCAAAATCAAGAACAAATGTGTGTTTTCTTCATCAAATAATCATCATCTACACCCACGGATTTAGACTTACAAACCCTAAGGCAAGTGGTTAAACTTACTTTAAAATTAATTGCAGATTTCTGTACATATCATAGTGGGTGTGATAAGATGATATGGTTTTTGGGTTAGTTGATGTCTAAATTGGGTTTTGATGGGTAGGATGAAGTTGTAAAACAACTTCTTGAATTTGAAGAAGTCTATGAAATTGGGTAAATTAAACTGTCATTTTAGAAACTGTTTTACGATGTTTTGGTTCTGAAAATGACTATTCTTTTCGTGAAGCGTCGGAGAAAATCATGTTTTCGTCATTTTGTTCTCTGATGAATTTTCTCTAAAAAGGGTTCCAAAATGCCTGAAAACGGCATTTTAAAAATCTCGACAGATTTGTGGGGTAAATTTTAAGAAATGTTATCTTTAGTTTCTATTCCGTTGGAGGTTGCCTAGATTGATTGATTGTGATTATTGTTATATAATAAGGACATTAGGCCAAAAGTGGAGATTAAGTTTACATAAAGTGACACAAGTAAGTCTTGGGATAATTGAGAAAATAATCCATAAGGGAATTAAGGTTGAAATTGAGTAAATTGAAAACCTTAGATTAATATGTGTGCAAAATTTATTGAGGAGAATTTGAATAATAAATTCTAAATATTGTATTTTTGAACAATGTGAGCGAGTCCGGATATATTGGTTGAGCGATGCCAAGGTAATAAATTAATTAATCCGTAGTTAATTAAAGTTTAGAGTCGGGAAAATTGACTCGGATATTTTGGCTTAATTACTTTATTATAGGGTTATATGATAAATTATGAAATATTCAAGATAAAAAGGGAGTTAACCTTAATAAGTGGAATTTGAGGAATAAGTTCTACAAGATGAAGTTTCAAACCGTAGGAGCGAGTCTGGGTAATTTTGTTGGGAGACACAACTTGAGTGAACAAAATAAATAAATGTGGGATTTATTCGGTACATAGACTTGGAAATGTTAGGCTAGTGTTAGGGTAATTGTGCACAGAGTGTCCGGGATTAATTATATATATATATATATATATATTTGTGTGCTTTATAAATATTAGTGTGAATAATATTTATAAGAATACATACTCCTCTAATGCTATCATGGGAGGTTGAATGATGTGGGTGTATCCCCTGGCTTGAGGAGCATGGTGAGTATAGTCCACAGGTCATAGAGTCCGTATTTAGGGGTGAGACGTCTTGGGTATGATTCGGTCTCATTTACGAAGGGAACTATGACTGCCACCACGGCATTTATTTTGTTTCACTGATTCCGGGAGCTAACCGTGTCAGGGTGTTCAGGTGGATGAGTATACCTAGATTGATAACATTGTAAAGAAACATCTGGTGAGTGCCTACTCGGGAGGATGGTTATATATTTATGGCATGTGTGTGAATGTTGTAATATGATGATACATAGATATGGTACAGATATCTAGATACGGGTAAAATACATTATGTGAATTGTATTGATTATATATAACACGTGAGAATATTTTATGGTCCCAGATGAGAAATGGTTAGTTAAGTTAATGTGATAAATAACTTATAAATCATATATTAAACATACTTGGGCTATAGTAGTGTGACAAGAAGGATATTATCGAGAACTAGTTACGGGGTAGGTGACTAGGTAGTTTATATAAAAAATCGTTAGGTGTACACAATAGTTGAGGGGTGAGTTGGTCCTCAAGGGAGTGCGACGCCAGCTTAAATATGAAGAGCATTCATGCATTTTAATTTACTGTAATTTAATTCACTCATAAAATATTTTCAAAATGTTTTGGGTTCTAACTCCAGCTATAAAATATTTTCAAAACCTTTTAGGTGTCCAGCCACAGGGACGCCAGGATTGTTTCTATTCCAGGGTTATGCAGATGCGGCATATGTGGATGTTGCAGGATTTAGTCTTAGCCACTTCAGTTATTTCATTCCTAGAGTAGGATGCAGTCAGTATTTCATTTGGTCATGTCGCCCTAGTTCTTTCATTTATTTCAATCATATGATATACTCAGTTTATTAGTTATGGTGGTCTATGTTTTCTAATTTGGATTTTGTAGCCGATGGTTTATTTGGTGAAGATTGTATTTACTCATTTTTATGGTTGACTCAGTGATTGTGTGAGTGGTTTAAATTCTATTCATCCACATGCTGTTGTTGTTGTTTGATAAAAAGATAAAATTTGGCGATGTTTCTTTTTGAATAGTAGGTAATTAGTAAGTTTTAAAAAAGTTTTCAACCGTGACGCTAAAAATGAAATTCCTGTTTAATTTGATATAGGAATGATCACCCGGTATTTTATTAGGGAGGGTGTCAGACTCCCTTGAGTGTTGAGATGAATATTGGATGTGACAGAATGAGATTTTGTGAAATTGGGTATGATAAGGATGGGAATGTAAGATGGAAAGTAATTTCACGTCAGGAAACTTCGCTGATTGCAAGAGAAAGTTGCTGAGATCACTGATATTGATGGATCTGAGGTGTGCCATGGGAGTGAGGTCATGCCCTTTATTTATGAGGGCATGTAGTTGTTTGGTTAACTGAAAGGTTTCCCCCTTTGGCATGAATTTCCCAATATACGTCTTGCTTTTGAGGGTAATCGGTACGTGTGGACAAGACATTTGATATACTGAGTTGACGTGAATTTCCTCAATATATACCTCGTGGGGATAGTACATGTGAGAAAAAATTCGATATACTACAAGTTCCCTACGATATACCTCTCATAATGACTTCGATCAAGCGGTACGATGCAGGAGAACCGTGTGATATATGTTGAAGGTACTTGGCCAATGGAAGGTGAGAGTCATATCTCTTAGGCTAAGTGCGACATTCCGGACCAGTGCCCATTACGAAGTGACCCCCTAGTTACAAGACAAAATTTTCTCAATAGCCATTCTTTTTAGCGATGTAGTGTGCAAAATGCATGATTATTGATTAATATATTATGGAAAGAGTATCTTAGTTTAGCATGATGAGCATTATACTGAATAAGGGAGAATGTATATGCATAACAAAGTAAATCTAACATGGAACATGAATATTATACTAAGCATGGATATATGAGTGGCGTGTGAATATCTAAAAGTGAGCGTGTGATAGTGAAAATAAACATGGATGAACTACAAGTGGTGTGCGATAAGTGTGAGTGAGTATGGATATATACAAGTATGATAAGTGGAGGTGTGTGTTAGTGACACCTAAGCATGGATATTCTAATTGGTGGGGGTAACATGTGGATATAAGTGATCCTAGGTGCAAGTTGTGTGAAGTGTACATGGAGAGTACCTACAAGTGTGTGAGTGAGTAGTGATATAAGCATGAGGTATATATGTACAAGAAATAATAGAGGATAATAAAGGGAACATACAGGTAGGTGCATACACACACAAGTAAACAATAACACCCATGCAAACAAAGTGTAGTCCTCTTATGAAAAGTATCCCTAGCAGAGTCATCACTCTGGCTATCCCCAGATTTTCAATATCCTCTCACTGGATGGGTTGTTGGGGGGAGGGGGGGAGGGGAAAAAAAGGTCTCTCTCCCTTTATGCTATAGGAACACTTTAGCCGTTGTCGATGTGGGGTGATTGTAAAGAAATGGATTCGCCAGCCTATTTTGCCTAAAACAGGCAAACGAACATATTTCCGTCTCGAGAGAGAGGCATCAAAGAAAAACTGATGCTTACGAAACCAATAGTTCGAAGGTTCGAGGGCTAAGTTGCTCAATAGGAAGGTGTTAGGCACCCATCCTTCCCTTTCAGTCTCTCATAGGTCACACCCTCTATTTATGAGGGTATGAAGGTGTTGGGTTACTTTGAAGGGTTCCTCCCTTTGGCATAACTTTTATGATATACATCTTGATTTTGAGGGCAATCGTTACGTGTGGACAAGCCATTTGATATAATTAGTGTACGTGAATTGCCACACTATATACCATATAGGGACAGTACGTGTGAGATAATTCGATATACTCGACGTACATGAACGAGTTCCCTACAATATACTTCCCATCATGACTTCGGTCAAGTGCTATGATGAGGGGGGAACTGTTCAATATACTTCATAGGTACTTGTCTAATTCAAGGTGAGAGTAATATCGCTTTCGCTAACTGCGACCTGTCGGACCAGCTCCCATCATGACCCCTGTTATAGGACAAAATTTGGTTAACAACCATGCTCTTTGGTGATGTAGTGTGCAGAATGCATGATTCTTGATTAGTATATTATGGGGAGAGTATCTTCATTTGGCATGAGGATCATTATACTGAACATGGGAGAACGTAAAAGTATAAAAAAGTGAATCTACCATGGAAAATAAAGATTATACTAAGCATGGATATATGAGTGATGTGTGAATATCTACAAGTGAGTGTGTGATAGTTAACCTAAGGATGGATCAACTACAAGTGGTGTGTCACAAGAGTGAGTGAGCATTGATATATACAAGTTTGATAAGCGGAGGTGTGTGTTAGTGACACCTAAGCATGGATATTCTAAGTGGTGTGTACAACATGTGGATATATGTAGTGTGAAGTGTACAAGGAGAGTACCTACAACTGTGTGAGTGAGTAGTGATATAAGCATGAGGTATATATGTACAAGAAATAATAGAGGAGAACAAAGGGAACATATAGTTAGGTGCATATGCGCACAATCAAATAATAAGACCCATGCAAAGAGATTCTAGCCCTCTTGTGAAAACCATCCCCAATGGAGTCGTCACTGTGGCCATGCCCGGATTTCTAATATCCTCTCCCCGAATGGGTTGTGTGAAAATCTGTTACTAAAGCCGTTTAATATAAAATTAAACTATTTAAGTAACTCCGAACTATTTTTTGAAGAAACTTTTTTCTTAAAACCAAATCAAATTAATCACAACATGTGTTTAACAAAAGTATGTACGAGATATGTTAAAGATTTGTTAACAGGTTTAATAAATCAGTTTAAAAAACTTTAAACTCAGGACAACTAAGAATTAGATAAGGAGATGTAGAAACATTAAGAACAAGAGATTTTTTACGTGGTAAAACCTCACCCAATTGAGGAAACATCCACGACTCCCTCTACAGAGTAAACCAAAAATTCCACTAAAACAAATTATAACAGTTACAAACTATATAACACACATGCATACAAATCAGACCTATACAAGTTTAGGAATGTACCCACTGGTGTCCTTATAACTTCTCTGCAGTTCTGTTTGTTGATGTTGTTCTCCCAGTTTGCTAACTTCCAATTTGTTTAAGTTCTTTACGTCGACTCTTGTTCTTGAGATCTTATTACCAACACTTTTAGTGTGGTAGGGCGATAGTGTTTGTGAAGGTGCTTTATAACACATGCATGCACACACACACACACACACATTTATTTTATACAAACAGTCCTATCAAATTACAAATAAGATATATATGCTGTGATTTTCTATTTCTCTCTTCTTATAAAACTTAACCTTATTTGACCTTTATTATAATCCCAGAATCCAAGGCTATCTTGCTCGGAAGACGTAACAAGATCTTAATCAATCTCAAGTTTTGAAAATATTTTTGAGATTGAAAATCACCAAGTGCAATTCCAACTAGGTCGAAGGTCTTGTTTCAAAAGAACTAGAAACAGAAAATGATTTTGTTGATTTCGAAGATAAAAACATTTACTGAAATAAATCAACAAATATTTTCTCAAGATGAGAAACTAACAATGTAGATCTATGTGTAATATAACATGCAATGACTTAGATCTAGAATTTCTATAAAATAAGAAACACAAATCTAAACAGATGTTTAAGTTGATAACAAGATCTGAGAACGAAGAGGTTACAACAACAAAACTAACAAACCAATCACTCAAAATCTCTCAAACACTCAAGGTTGTGTTTGGAATATACTAATTTTGAAAGAGGTTAAGGTTTGAATACAGTTTTGGATGATTTAGGGTTAGGGTTTCCTAACTCTGGTTTCTCTCTCTCTCTTCTCTCTTTCTCACTCGAATGAACAAAGTGGCAAAAAGTCTCAAATGGCTGAGGGTAGGGGTCCTTTTATAGGAGAATGAGAAGATTCGAGAATACAGACCAAGATGAAGGCCTAGGATCTAGTCTTGGAGGATTGACTTTGATCCAATGGTTTAAACAGAGGCGGTGATTAAAACGCTTCTGATTGGCTCAAGTCGGTTTCACCAGGATTGTAAAAGAACGCGTGCAGATCATCGATTAAAACAAATCCAAGGGTTGAAACAACGCACACAAATTGTCTCACAGAGAAAAGACAATTTGGTTCGATAATAGCTCGACAGGTGTAGGCAATAGATTGATTGTTCCACGCGCATCTAAAATAATTACAAAGCACACCCTATAGTCTCTAGCACTTTCGGATTCTACCCAAGTGAACTTTCAGCCAATGAAACCAACAATCCAGAATAGCAGATTAACCCCAAATCTTTTAAAACCAAATTTTAATTAATAAAAACCTTATTTTAAAAGTTTATAAAATTCTCAAAAAATATTAAAAATCAATTTTAGGGATTTAAACACACACAACATATATACACACACATATATGCAATATGAATTGTATGAATGCAATTCTAATGTGTGTGAGTGTTGGTAAAAGTATCTAGATCAATCAATCAAGAGGAATAAAATGGCAAACCAATCTCTGAGGTTCTTTGGTGTCTAGGATTGACACAATTTTGTCACAATTTTGAAACTAGATGAACACTTATACAATACGAACTCAAGTGAGTCAAGAGTATAAGGTGCTTCAATCTCCCCCTTTGGAAATATGAGACAAAATCTCCTTTGAGTCATCTAGTACTCGTAGGGCAAAAAAAAAAAGAAAAACCTATTCCTATAAAAATTCTATCTACCCATTTCCTAGAAAACAAAAGTACATAACTCAACTAATTATAATTGAACCCTATTACAAATGTTGAGAATAACTGTACAGAATCCTGCAATGAATCACTAAGATCAAGCACTTTAGAATATGTAAGAAGGTTCATTAGACGCATATTTCTCCCCCATTTTGTCTCAAATAGACAAAGGGAAAAAACATATAGAGGTCAAAGAGATTAATCATCACACACGATACCTATTGATTTACGCAAAGAAATAAATCTATTGTAATCTAAAGGTTTGGTAAACATATCTGTGAGTTGCAAATCAGTAGGAAGATAATTGATTTGTAATTCCTTAGTTTTAACCAATTCGCGTATAAAGTGATGTCTTATTTTTATGTATTTTGTTCGTGAGTGTTGAACAAGATTTTTAGAGATATTGATCGCACTTTGATTATCAAAATAGAGGTGTAAATGATTTTCTTGAATACCATAATCACTTAGCATTTGTTTAAGCCAAAGTAATTGAGCACAACAGCTTTCGGCGGCTATGTATTCAGATTCAGCTGTTGAGAGAGACGTGCAGTTTTGTTTCTTACTACTCCATCCTAATAAATTATTACCTATATAATAACATGCTCCTGATGTACTTTTACTATCATCAGTACACCCAACCCAATCAGCATCAGTGTACCCAATTATAGTGCTAGGTGTATCACTAGTGTACCAAAGTACTAGGTTCAGAGTGCCTTTTACATATTTAATAATTCTTTTAACAGAAGAAAGATGGCTCTCTTTAGGATTATTTTGATAACAAGCGCATACATAAACAACATACATTATATTAGGACGCGAGGCAGTAAGGTATAGCAAGGTTCCTATCATACGACGATATAGAGTTGGATCTATAGATTTTCCAGTTTCATCTTTAGATAGTTTGACCGTAGTAATCATTGGAGTTTTAGCATCTTTAGCACTCTCAAGGCCAAATTTTTTGACAATATCTAATGCGTATTTAGATTGCGAAACAAATAATCCTTATGAATTTTGTTTGACTTGGAGACCTAAGAAAAATTGCTACTCCCCCATAAGAGACGTTTGAAACTCTTTATACATAATTTCAGAAAAGGATTTAACTTCTGAGGGAGAAGTTGATCCAAAGATAATATCATCAACATAAACTTGAGCTATAATGATGTGTTTGTCAAAATGTTTGACAAATAAAGTTTGATCATTTCCACCTCTCTTAAAACCTTTTTCTAAGAGAAAATTGGAAAGGCACTCATGCCAGGCTCTAGACGCTTGTTTTAGGCCATACAAAGCCTTTTTTAGACGAAAAACATGATTTGGATATTGAGGGTTAATGAACCCTTTTGGTTGTTCTACATAGGTCTTTTTAGTCAATATTCCATTTAGGAATGCAGATTTGACATCCATTTGATAAAGTGTAAAATGCAAGTAGGAAGCTATGGCAAAGAGACGACGAATAGATTCTAAATGAGTAACATGAGAAAAGGTCTCGTTAAAATCTATTCCTTCAATTTGAGAGTATCCTTGAGCAACTAATCTAGCTTTATTTCTAATTATTATCCCACTTTCATCAGATTTATTTTTAAAAATCCAACGTGTGCCAATAACCTTTTTGTGATTAGGCTTAGGTACAAGATACCAAACATCATGAATGACAAATTGAAGAAGTTCTTCCTGCATTGCAGAAATCCAGTGAGAGTCATTCAATGCCTCATTTACATTCTTTGGTTCCACAAGGGAAACAAAACATGCATAATGAGCATAGTTTCTTAATTGAGATCTTGTACGCACAGGCTCACTAGGATTACTAACAACGTTATCTATGGGATGATCTTTAGAAACCCAGTTAGGTACTGCAGGTGTCTCAATAGGTAATGAATCATTTATTTCTGGAGAGTCATTTTCTAAAACATTTGTAGGCTCTTCCACAATTGTTGATTCACCAGTCTTACTCTCTACAGTAGTGTCACTTACAATCACATTTATGGATTCCATCATGGTTTTAGTGCGAATATTATAAACACGGTAGGCTCTACTGTTAGGCGAGTATCCTAAAAAAATAGTTTTATATCCCCGACTCTCAAATTTGGATAAGTGTTCTCTGTCTTTGCAGACATAACACGTGCTACCAAAGGTTCTAAGGTACTTAAGATTGGATTTTTTCTTATACCAAATTTCATAAGGAGTTTGTTTAGAATTCTTTCTAAGATAGACCCTATTGATAATGTGACACGCAGTACGAATAGCTTCTACCCAAAAATATTTAGGCAGACCCTTGGCATGTAACATAACACGTGCCATCTCCTGAAATGTACGATTCTTTCTCTCAGCGATAACATTTTGTTAAGGAGTCTTAGGAGCACTAAATTCATGTTTGTAACCATTATAGTCACAATAATCTATTATACCGGTGTCTTTGAATTCTCCACCTCTATCACTACGAATTCTATTTACTTGAGTGTCCTTTTCATTTTCAATTCGGAGAAGTATTTTTAAAAAAGTTTGAAAAGTGTCAGACTTTTGCTTTAAGAAGGCTACCCAAGTAAATCTAGTGAAGTCATCAGCCATAACAAGAATGTAACTGTGTCCACAGAGACTAACAGTTTGGGAGGGAGCCATTAGATCCATATGGATGAGCTCTAAGGGGTTAGAGGTAAGGATATATTTGACTTTCTTATGAGGCTCCTTAACAATTTTTCCTTCCTGACAGGAACCACAAACAATATTATAAATGGGTTTGATTTTGGGAACTCCTCTAACTATTTCTTGAGAAGTCAATCTACTAAAATTATCGTAATTTATGTGACCCATCCTATTATGCCATATCTCATTGTCATCCATTCTGGCAACATTACATATTTTAGAACTATTCATGACACTATAACAATTGTCAGGAGTCCTGAATCCTGTAATTATGCATTCACCCTTTTCATTTAAAATTTTGCAATTGTTCTTTGAAAAGGTAACAATATGATCTGAGTCACAAAAATGCGAGATACTAAGTAGATTGGACTTAAGACCTTTGACTAGAAGAACATTTTCGAGAATAGGAAGTTCTTTCTCTTGGAGTGTTCCTTTACCTATGATCTGAGATGAAACTCCATCACCAAAAATAACTTTTCCTCCAGCAAAGATGGTTTTGTTTAAGAGTTTTGTATCATCACCAATCATGTGTTTAGAACATCCAGAATCTAAATACCAACCAGAAGATGTGTGCTCAGCTCTTAAAGCAGTAATAACAATGTTACACTTCATCTGGGGTAATAGATCATCTTTTCTAACCCAAAATGCTCTTGTTTTTATTTTGCGCTTATTTTCTCTCAATTGATAAAATTTGCAAGCATTCGATTTTTGTTGAAAAATATTTTGCGCATGATTTTGAATTTTATGAAACACAAGAGAATTTGGTTTAGTAAAGTGTTTAGGAATCCTTCTAGGGAATGTTCTTTTAGGTTTGGTCTTTCTCTTCCTATAATTAGAGTTTTTGTCTGGTTGTCTAGGCAGAACATAATTGTTTCGACTTCTCCTAGAATAGTTAAAGTTTTGATAGATAGGAGGATTACAGACAGGTTTAACTAGTCTTCTAGCATAGCAGCCATCAAAATAATGGCCGTATATATCGCAATAGGAGCAATAAAGGTTGCTCAAAGTTGGAGTCTTCTTAGGGAAATCTATAAACATGGGCTTAAAGGAATTTTGAGGTTTAACCCTATTCCTAGATATAACAGTTTTGAATGTAGATTCACTCTTCCTAATGGAGGGGTAAACATATTTAGCCTTAGGTGAACTTTCATGTTTAGAGTAACTTGATTCCTTAATATCAAAATTTTGATGTTTTGAGTCAAACTCAGTTTTCAAAGAATGAAAGTCTGGGCTGGTTTCAATAGGTCTTTTACCTCCTAACACAAACTTGATAGTTTCAAAAGGTTTTGTTTGTGTCTTTAAATTGGGGCAAAACCCTATTCCAGTTCGATTATCAGAATTGGTCTTTGATTTATCAACAAATCCATCAAAACAGTTTGAGTTATTTTCAAATTTTGTAAATTTTTTGAAAACAGTTGCTGTCTTTTCTTTTGTTTGTTCCAATTCTAACAATGTCCCTTTGTATTTTTTCTCCATATTTTCATTTGTTTCAGTCAAATTTTTCAGTTTTTGATCAAACATTTTGATTTCACTTTCATGAGTTAGACATTGGGTAGTATACTCTTCATCATTAAGTTTGACCATCAAACTTAGATCTTCTAGTTTCTTAGTGAGATCTTTCACTATCTTCTCTAGTCTAGTACTTTTCTTGAGAGTTTTTGCATAAAGTTTATGAATATCAGGGAGGTCTTCATTGTCCGAGTCACTAAGTGTAGTGTGTGAAGTGACCCTTAAGGCTTCAATTCTTGAACTCACACACCCATTGACATCGTCATTATCGCTTTCCCTTTGACTCATACACCCCGTGGTAGAAGTAGGAATGTTCTCAGAAATTAAAGCATCTAATCCAGTAACAACATGATTCACAACAATAGACGTAGAATTACTAAATTCATCCTCACTAGCAAGCACAGGCATATCATCATTATAGATAATCTTGGCAAAGAAAGACATGCAAGGATAAAAAACATCAAATGACTCAGGTTCCTCATTTTCAGAGTCGCTTGAGTCATCCCATGTCTTGCAAAGGTCGGCCCTAGTGTGTTTATTTTGAGTATTCAAATTAACTCTACAATCTTGTGCAATGTGTCATAGTTTTCCACATCTAAAGCATTCAGTCTTCTTAAGGTCTCTGTTAGGTCTAGTGTGAAAGTCCTTGTGATGTTTGTCTTGACCTTTCTCATGATGTTTGTGATTATAGTGAGTTGGATAATTGGACTTGACTTGTTTGTTTCTAAACTTGATAATTTACTTAAACTGTTTTGACATTACGACAATCTGATTGTCAAAACTCTCTATGTCACATTCCTCATCAGAGTCATAATTAAGGATGTTAAGCTCAGGCTTAATCAACTTAGAAGAAAAACTCAGATTGGAACTAGTCTGTTTCCTATGGGACTAGGTCAATTGTTTCTTAAATTCTAATTCCATTTCCACAGTTCTTAGTTTACTACTGAGTAATTCAGGAGTGAGATTTTGGTCACACATTTCCTCAATAGCATATCTTTTGTTGTCAAAATTCTGTGGTAATGATCTCAGAATTTTAGATACAATTTCATCTATGTCATAGGTTATCCCATTAACATGCAGTTTGGTCACAATATCAATCAAATTCATATAGAAGTCATCAAATGACTCAGAGTCAGACATAATTAAAGAGTTATACTGTTGAATTAGCATTTGTGTTTTAGCTGCCTTAACTCTAGTGTCACCTTCATGAGCAGTAACCAAATGCCCCAAGCTTCCTTAGATGTGGTACATGATGAGATTCTTTTGAACTCATGTTTATTTATGGACATAAATATGGCATTCTTTCCTTTGTTATTGTTGCGAGAAACTTTCTTCTCTTCTTGTGTGAACTCACTTAACACTTTCTTAACCCTCTCATTACTTCCTTCAGTAGCTGGTTTAGTAGGGAAAATGTATCCATTTTCAACAATGTCCCAGACATCATCTCCCAAAGTTCCTTGAATCAAAGCAATCATCCTTACTTTCCAATAAGCAAAATTGGTTCCATCAAAGATAGGAGGTCTGGTCAAGTTACCAAATCTTTCATGTTTCTCGCCCATATTTGATTTTCAGAAACACAGGATCTTTTAAAAGAAGTTTACAAAGCTCCGATACCCATTAAAAATCTGTTACTAAAGCCGTTTAATATAAAATTAAACTATTTAAGTAACTCCGAACTGTTTTTTGAAGAAACTCTTTTCTTAAAACCAAATCAAATTAATCACAAAATGTGTTTAACAAAAGTATGTACGAGATCTGTTTAAGATTTGTTAACAGGTTTAATAAATCAGTTTAAAAAACTTTAAACTCAGCACAACCAAGAATTAGATGAGGAGATGTATAAAGATTAAGAACAAGGGATTTTTTACGTGCTAAAACCTCACCCAACTGAGGAAACATACCCACTGGTGTCCTTATAACTTCTCTGTAGTTTTGTTTGTTGATGTTGTTCTCCTAGTTTCATAACTTCTAATTTGTTCAAGTTCTTTTCATCGACTCTTGTTCTTGAGATCTTATTACCAACACTTTTAGTGTGGTAGGGTGATAGTGTTTGTGAAGGTGCTTTCTAACACACACACACACACACACACACACACACACATACACACACACACACTTATTTTATACAAACAGTCCTATCAAATTACATATAAGATCTATATGCTGTGATTTTCTATTTCTCTTTTCTTATAAATCTTAACCTTATTTGACCTTTATTATAATCCCAAAATCCACGACTATCTTACTCGGAGGACGTATCAAGATCTTAATCAATCTAAAGTTTTAAAAATATTTTTGAGATTGAAAATCACTAAGTGCGATTCCAACTAGGCCGAAGGTCTTGTTTCAAAAGAACTAGAAACATAAAATGATTTTGTTGATTTCGAAGATAAAAACATTTACTGAAATAAGTCAACAAATATTTTCTCAAAATGAGAAACTAAAAATGCAGATCTATGTGTAATATAACATGCAATGACTTAGATCTAGGATTTCTATAAAAGAAGAAACACAGATCTAAACAGATGTTTAAGTTGATAACAAAATCTGAAAACGAAGAGGTTACAACAACAAAACTAACAAACCAATCACTCAAAATCTCTCAAACACTCAAGGTTGTGTTTGGAATATACTGGTTTTGAAAGAGGTTAAGGTTTGAATATAGTTTTGGACGATTTAGGGTTAGGGTTTCCTAACTCTGGTTTCTCTCTATCTCTTCTCTCTTCTCTCTCTTCTCTCTTTCTCACTCGAATGAAAAAAGTGTCAAAAAGTCTCAGATGGCTGAGGGTAGGGGTCCTTTTATAGGAGACTGAGAAGATTCGAGAATACAGACCAAGATTAAGGGCTAGGATCTGGTCTTGGAGGATTGACTTTGATCCAATGGTTTAAACAGAGGCGGTGATTAAAACGCTTCTGATTGGCTCAATTTGGTTTCAACAGGATTGTAAAAGAACGCATGCAGATCATCGATTAAAACAAATCCAAGGGTTGAAACAACGCATAACAATTGTCTCACAGAGAAAACACAATTTGGTTCGATAATATCTCGACAGGTGTAGGTAATAGATTGGTTGTTCCACGCGCGTCTAAAATAATTACAAAGCACACCCTATAGTCTCTAGAGCTTTTGGATTCTACCCAAGTGAACTTTCAGCCAATGAAACCAAAAATCTAGAGTAGCAGATTAACCCCAAAACTTTTAAAACCAAATTTTAATTGATAAAAACCTTATTTTAAAAGTTTTTAAATTCCCAAAAAGTATTAAAACTCAATTTTAGGGATTTAAACACACTCAACATATATACACACACACATTTATGCAATATGAAATGTATGAATGCAATTCTAATGTGTGTGAGTGTTGGTAAAAGTATCTAGATCAATCAATCAAGAGTAATAAAATGGGAAACCAATCTCCGAGGTTCTTTGGTTTCTATGATTGACCCAATTTTGTCACTATTTCCAAACTAAATGAACACTTATACAATACAGACTCAAGTGAGTCAAGTGTATAAGGTGATTCATTGTGTGAGGGAAAGGGGGTGAAAAAAATGTCTCACACCCTTTCCACTCTAGGAACGCTTTGACCGTCGTTGGTGTTGGGTTATTGTAAAGAGATCGTGTCGCCCACCTTTTTTGCACAAAATAGGAAAAAGAACATGTGGTCACCTCGAGAGAGAGGCATCCAAGACAAACAGTTTCTTACGAATCAAATAGTTTGAAGATTTGGGGACTAAGTTACACAGTGGGAAGGTGTTAGGCACCCATCCCACCCTTTCGGTCTTCCATGGTCTTGTGCTATGATTTTCCTTTACTTCTCCGTGAAATGTGTGTGCGTGTATATATAATGGAGATCAAAATCGCCTAACTCATACCATGAAAGAGATAGAGTAAGGTCATCCATAAGAATGTTCCCAAAATAATATTTAGAAAAAATACGATTTATGCATATATCAAAATATTGATCGCTATGATGAAACGATAATATATGTTGTATAAAACCCTGAAAGGATCACAAACATAATATGTATTAAAATAATGTATGGATGAAAAGGATGAAAATGCGAAGATGGAGAAATTTGGGAGAATTGGAAAATTGGGCCCGAATCTCGGGTTTTAACCCGTAATGCCTACATAGCCTATAAAGGTATCAAAAACCATGTAGTTATCACACGACATAGTGGTGGGTTTTATCCCATAGATTTGAGAGGGATTTTATTATACATGTGAATAGAAAATGTGTTTTAGTTTTGAAAAAGTGTGATGGATAATCCCATTGGAATTTTTAGGTGTAACCCTCTTTTTATTTGTTTTCGGTTTTTGATAAAAAATAAAGTATGTGCAATAGTGCTGATAAAAAAGTGAGATGTTAATATGTACGAACTAAAGTAAAATCTAGATTATGAATTTATGTAATTAATGCGAAAATAAGGAATTTAAAGAGAGAGAGGGATTTTGGACTTTCTTTGGAGAATTGAAGCTTGATCTTGATCCTTGATGAACTCCCTTGAGTGATGAGAGGAATTTTGGATGTGAGAGAATGAGAGTTTTACAAATTGGGTATGAATGGGAATGTAAGATGGAAAGGAATTTAACATAAGAAAACTTTGCTGATTGTAAGAGAATGTTGTTGTTATAACTGATATTGATGGATCTGAGGTGTGGCTTGGGAATGAGGTCATACCCTCTATTTATAGGGTCAGGTGACTGTCAATTAGCCTAGACCTAGCCCTACTAATCGACAGGTAGCCTTAGAAACTATCGAGAGGCAGGGAAATGGACTTTCCAATTAGCAGTCTCGTGCAGATTGTTTCAAAAAAATGGTCGTAGAACACAATCCATTGATCAAAATCACGCAAGGGGCATACCAATATAAAGTTAATTTAGAGACATTTAAGAGTCCTTAGGACTCTCCTAGATTCGGGAGTTGACTTTGGGTCAAACATGGATCGAAAATGCTCGTCGGTCCTTTGGACGGGAGATAGTCGGATGAAAACGGATCGTTCATTCGAACGGTAAATCTGAATCGTGCATGGGGTGGACCGTTGGAAAGGTTAGATGAGGTAGTTCAATATCCCAAAATGATTCTCTAATTTTGTAAAGTTGACTTGGTTAACCAATTCCCAGAAATGCCCAATGACCTTTCAGAGTAAAATGAGTCGTTCTTCCGTACCGTAAGGTTGATTGACGCATAGGGAAGATTGTTGGAAAGGGTATTTTGTACCCTTCGTAGATTCATTCAGTCTCATTCAATTTAAAGAGTTGACCTTGGTCAAATGGAGCTCGGTAGCTCTCGGTGGTCTTCGAATAAGTTTTTGGGGAGAAATAGATCCTTTGTCTGAACGGTTATGCAGTTTCATGCACAGGGTGGACAGTGGGAAAGGAGTTTCAGTACCCTTTTAAGATTCAAAGAGATTTTTCTCTGATGATGAAGTTGACGGGGGTTAAATCGGGGCCCAGGAGAATTCATTGGCCTCCATATCAATTTTTGGTGGATAAATGGTCCGTTCGTCCGAACCATTATGCCAATTCATGAACAAGGTGGACTATTGCAAAGTGGATTCCTATCCCTTCAAATATTCATTGAGATTTTGCTCTGATGATACAGTTAACCGAAGTTAAACGGGGCCCGATAGTGCTCGATGGCCTCTTGATCAGTTCTCGGAGTATGATCTAGGGTTTGTAATAAAATGAGGAGGTGATAGGGACCAAAGGAGAGACTTAGGGGGTCCTAGAATGTGTTGTCTACAGTGCCCCTCGACGGGTGAGATTGGAACGAGTGAAATCCTTCGAATAAACACCACATGATGTTTTAGAAAAAGGTCGATTCTGTGGACCTAAAGGGACTAGGATGATCGATTCAGGGGGTCAAGGCCAATTTTATAGACCTAAGGAAATAATGGGGATAGGCGATTCTACGGGTCGAGGTCAATTCTGAGGACCTAAGGTAGGGAGTGATCAGTTTTGAGGGTCGAGGTCAATTCTGAGGACCTAAGATGAGAGCAGCCATTTCTAAGGGCCGAGTTCAATTTCGAGGACCTAAGATGGGAGAGACCAATTTTGAGGTATGAGGTCAATTCCGAGGACCTAAGTGTAACACCCCGTATTTTTGTGCATTTATTATTTAATTAATTCAGGAATTTAAAATTACTTGTGTATCGTGATTTTAATTGAACTAAGATGGAAAAATATATTTAAATATTAATCAAGGAGTGAATGGTTAATATTTAGGGAAATTTATTTACTAAGTGAATAGTAATGAATTATTTACGTCATTTCGGGTATTAATGATGGGGTATGTACTTATCTCAGCCGGGAGTCGGTATAGACTAATTTGGATGTGAGATAAGGATTTTTATAAATTAATTCGGATGCCAATTCTGAGTGTACGATTGAGTTTGGATGGGCTGAGATAGTCGGCAAAGTGTACTCGGGGGTAGTAAACGAGTCACGGGACATTTTTAGGCATAACCAGGCCCACACGGGGGCATTTGGGTCACTTGGGCTTGGCCCATTAGGAAAAAAATGGGATTAAGCCTAATTAAACAATTATAAGAAAAAGGATAACAACTGAATTAAGTTTAGAAAATACGTAGTGGGTTAGGAAACCCTAAGAGCAATTAAAGGCAAATTTGGGGGAACAAAGGAGAGCCAAATCAAAGGAGTTTATCTTCAGCATTGGGTATTCACAACTCCAAAATCAGACACTACGCATCATAAGGCAAGCTGTTAACTTCCTATAGCATTTAAATTCATATTCATGTGATGTGTGAAATCAAAGAAATTCGTTTTGGGATTAAAAGGGTATGAACATAGGCTTTTGTAAACCATTATTCTGATTTCTAAATTGCGTAGAAATTTATGTAGATTCTCAGATTTGCATATATATCTGGAATGATGTGTAAACCGGAGGAATTATAAATGAATTTGAGATAAAGATTTGATGTTTAAATGGGTTAAATGTAAAATTGGATTTTTCCCCAATTTGCGAAAATAGTAGAGAACATAAATTAAATGATGTTTGTGGACTTTATGGGGGTTCCTGATAAGGTTTTTAGTATATTTTGTTGAGGAGAAGACTTGTGATTTCTAGTAGAAGAAGTTAGGGTTTTTTTAGAATTTCGTCCATGGGTAAAATAGGCAACTTGGAGAAGATGATGATCTGCTCGATTGATCGATCGAGGGTTGGGGGTCGATCGATCTATGGTCAACAATTTCTGGGAGTTCGGCCAGTTTGTTTATATAAGGGAAAATAACTTTCAAATCTTTTCCTATGATTTATGTAATGAGAAACCAACATGGGGGTATAATCAAATTATTTGTGAGGAGAAATTTATTTGGAATTTGGAGGAAATTTGTGTGTGACACACTATGGTTAAACTTTGGGAATAATATTTTAAAACAATTAAATACGGATTGAGTGGGCAAGTACGGGGATATTGGTTGAGCGATACCAAGACATTAATTTTAATTAGAGTGAAGGCTAATAATTTGGTGTCAGGGATTTAGACTCGGGTATAGTTTTATTTCGGGCCACGAGAGTAAGTCCGAATATATTGGTTGATACGACACCAAAAGTAATTTAATTAATTAATGTGCAAATTAATTAATATTTAGAGTTGGACCATAAACTCATAATAATCTGAATAGGCTTGTGTTACAGACTTAGTACACGGTATAGCCGGAATAATTAATATTATTTATATATATATATATGGTGTACGATAGTATATATATATATATATATATATATATATATATATATATATATATATATATATATATATATATATATATATATATATATATATATATATATATATATATATATGTGGTGTGTGCATTAATATCAGTGGCTAGATATTATTATTATATACTCTAGTGCTATAGGGGGAGGTTGCGCGTAGTGGATGAATCCCCTAACTTGAGGAGTAGGGTGAGTAAAATCCCAGGTCATAGCGTCCATTATATGGGTGAGGGGCATCTCACTTTCATGGAAGGAATATGACCGCCTCCATTTATATGTTTTCACCAACTTAGTGAGCAATTATGACTTGGGTAACTAGGTTATGTGAACATACCTAGTGGGATAGCATTTTAGAGAATTCACATCCGGTGATTTATTACTCAGGAGGATGTTATTATTAATAATTATTTCAACATGTTTTTGAATGTTGTAATATGGATATAAGTATATAATAAGGTAAATCATTATATACACTTAAAATTAATACAGGCTGTGAATTGTATTACATATAATGGGCGTGAAAATTACATGAGCTTAAAAAGAGAAATGATTAATTAAGTTAATGTTGAAGATAACTTAGAAATCATAATTGTGGCACACTCGGTTAGAATAGGGTGGTTGCAAGGGGTTATATAAATTATCTAGTCATGAGATATATAACTAAGGGAAATTTATTAAAGCGTTAGTAGGGCACATTAGAGGAGAGGCGAGGATGTCCTTAAGGGAGTGCGACACTAACTAAAATATGGAGAGCATGCATATTTACTTATTATTGCAAGTTAATTATTTGCTAAATCTTTTCAAAATGTTTTGGGTACTAACCCTTGCTATAAAAACTTTTAAAAACCTTTTAGGTGTCCAGCCAAAGGGATGCCAGGCTTGACTCATTCCAGTGACCCATTGCTGCAGCATATGTGGATGTTGCGGGAGTTTGATAGGCGCCTCATTCCTTCCATTTATAGCCTAGAAATTTCCCATCAGTTATTCGAGAATGTTGCTCATAGTTTTATTCAGTACTTATGTTAGACTTGCTGAGATTTATTTGCTTGTTTTTATTTCAGTTAAATTTTGAACCGTTTATTCGGTTAGTTAATTAATTGTGAATGGTTGAATTCAGTTAATTGTGATTGTCATATTATTCTGTTTCCGCTTGAGTATTTCATTTAAGTTAATGAAAGATAAAATTTGGCTCCAGTCTAATTTTCTCACTTAGGTGGTTAGTAATTAAAAAGGGGACAGTGATGCTAAGAATGAACCAACTGAGAAACCTGTTCTAATCTAATTTAGCATTGATCACCCACGGTTAATTAGGCGGGGTGTCACCGATGGTATCAGAACATCAGGTTCTTGTGTCCTTAGGATCTGTGCGGCTTACTACGTTTAAGTGTAGCGTTCAGTTGTTATAGAGACGTATTAATAGGACCATTGATTCATTTTCGCTTGTGAGATTTAATATGTTCTACTATTGGTTTTTGTATAAATTGTGTACTTATACAATTAAATCTATTTTCAGATGCCACCGAAGAGGCAAAGAGCAGAGAGGGTTGAGGCTAGAGATGAGCTCAGGGAGGCTCATCAGGAGCCACAGGTACCACCACCACCACCTCCACCCGAGTTGATCTCCACTACTCAGGTGGCAGTGATAGTGGCTCAGGCAGTCAAGACAACGATGCGGGCTATGGCAGCTCATTTTCCATAGCCCCAGGCACCACCTCCAGTGGCACTAGCAGCTCACGATCCAGTGGGACCACTATCTTGGCAGCAAGTTAGGGAGACCTTCAGAAAAGGTCACCCACTCTAGTTTTGAGGTAGCACCGATGTAGTAGAGGCTTGCGACTGGAAGAAGAACATTCAGTGCCATCTGCGGATGCTGGAGTGTATCGATGTGTAGAAATAGATGCTTGCTACTTTTCGTCTATCGGGGGTAGCCTTACAATGGTGGGAGTCAGTTACCACCATTAAGGGGCGGGATTTGATGACGTTAATAGAATTCTTGGTACGATTCGACCGCAAATACTTTCCACCAATGGTAGAGGCTGAGATGAGGAAGAAGATCAGTGATTTAGTACAGGGTGATCGGTCAGTGGTAGACTATGAGGAAGAGTTCACCCGTTTGGCTAACTTTATGCCAAATGAGGTGAGTGATGAGGAGCGAAAGACATTTGAGATTTATGGATGGCTTAGCCTGGTGAATCAGGAAACATTTGATTGGGAATCCAGCGTTAGTGACTTATACAGATGTCGTTAATACCGTACTACTAAATTGCCAGGATCATCACTTCCATGCGAAGGGGAGAAAGAAAGTAGGGGAGCCGAGCCAGCAGGGCAAGGCAGTTACTAGTGGTGACACGAGTGGTACTCAGCAGCAGACTGACAGTTAGCAAGGGAATCAGGCTAAGAAATTTAAGCTTGGTGGATTTCAACCGGGAGGATAAGGGTTCAGGTAGGGGCAGCCGGGCCCAAATCAGCAATAGCAGGTTCCTAAGGGCCGTCAGGGCCAAGGGAATAATGGGGGAGGCCGACAGGGCTAGCCACGTCAGGTCCAATAGGGCCAGCGACAGGGGGACAGTTAGAAATGCTATTTTATCTGTGGCCAGCCAGGACACTTCAAGAGGGAGTGCCCACAAAGGGGCAGAGGTCATCAGCAGGATGCCCAACAGGGGGAACAAGGGCAGATGCCGCCAGCAGCACTAGCCCCACCCACCCCACCACAGTAGGGGAAAATGCACTACGGGCGTGTGTATAACATTCAGAATGTTCCCAATCCTCCAGCACAACAGGCACCGCTAGTAGTTGATGATATGTTTCTCATTCATGGTCATGAGGGTAGTATTTTTTTTTACATGGGAGCATCACATTCATTTATTAAATCTAATTTTGCTAAATGGGCCGGGTTACTAGAGACCGTTGGTAGTCTTCGGATGTGTGTAGAGTCGCCAGTAGGCAGCGGTGCGTTAATTCACTCGATTTGTCGGGGGGGTGGACATTTTAATTGGGAGGCTTAATTTAGCAGTGGACCTCTTAGTGTTAGATATGAAGGGGTACGGTATCATCTTGGGTATGAATTGGTTGGCAAGTTATCGGGCAACGATGCATTGATATGAGAGGACAATTGTGTTCTCCATTCCAAGATAGGAGATGTTCTTGATAGCGATGCCATTACCTGAGGGAGGATCACGCACGCACCTATATTATATCGAGGAAGAAACCTCACAGGTGGTGGCGATTCCATTGGACTTAATCCCGATAGTGAGGGACTTTGAGGATGTGTTCCAGGAAATACCAGGGTTGCCACCTAGCAGGGAAATCGAATTTGTAATCGATTTATCACCGGGGATGAGGCCTATTGCTCGATCCCCATACCGTATGGCCCCTTCAAAGATGCGTGAGTTAAGACAGTATATTTAGCAACTTCTGGGTCCGGGTTTCATTCGGCAGAGTACATCGTCGTGGGGTGAACCAGAGTTATTTGTGAAGAAGCGGGATGGTTCACTTCGGTTATGCATGGACTATAGGGAGCTGAGTAAGGTGACGATACGAAATAAGTATCCGTTACCTAGGATTGATGATCTATTTGACCAGTTGAGAGGGGGGTCTTACTACTCCAAGGTCGACTTGAGGTTAGGGTATCATCAACAACGTATCCGAGAGGAGGACGTTCCTAAGACCGCTTTCCTGTCGCAATATGGATCTTATGAGTTCAGGGTGATGCCATTCGGGCTCACCAATGCACCAACAGTGTTCATGGACCTCATGAATAGGGTTTTCAGAGAGTATCTCGATCAATTTATCACCGTGTTCATCGATGACATCCTGATCTACTCGCGCACCGAGGAGGAGCACGCAGAGCATCTGCGTATGGTTCTACAAACACTACGGGATCACCAGCTCTATGAAAAATTCAGGAAGTGTGGATTTTAGCTGCGGGAGGTACAGTTTCTTGGCCACGTGGTGTCAGACCGGGGTATTGCGGTGGATCCGAGTAAGGTGTCGGAGGTGACGGAGTGGGGGTAGCCCACGACACCAACTGAGGTGCATAGTTTTTTAGGATTGGCCGATAATTACAGGCGGTTCATCAAAGGATTTTCAAAGATTGCGGGCCCTTTGACGAATCTGACTCAGAAAGGGGTACCTTTCACTTGGAGTGATCATTGTCAATTAGATTTTGACGAGCTAAAGGACAAGTTGACATATGCACCCGTACTTGCTTTGCCGAAGGGAGGACTAGAGTATTGGGTTTACACTGACACATCCTTACAGGGACTTGGGGGTGTGCTTCAACAGGAGGTAAGGGCTATAGCGTATACATCCAGAAAGCTAAAGCCCCACGAGCGGAATTACCCCACTCACGACCTGGAGCTAGCAGCGATCATTTTTGCTTTGAGGATATGGAGACATTATCTTCTAGGAGAGAAGTTCACTTTATTCACAGATCACAAGTCACTTCAGTATCTCTTCACACAGAAGGATATGAATATGAGGCAGAGGCGGTGGCTAGAATTCGTGAAAGACTACCAGTTTGAAATTCAGTATCATCCTGGTAAGGCTAATGTAGTAGCAGACGCATTGACCCAGAGATCGACTATGCATGTCAGCATTATCCATCACACCTGAGATCATTATGAGGGTTGTGAGGGCTTAGTCAGAGGATCAGATCTGTGGGGATTGGGTGAGTCAGTTGTTAGCTGAGGGAGCAGAGGGTTACTCGATCATATCGATAGGAGGCCTACGCCTTAATGGGAGGTTAATTATGCCAGAGGATGAGGAGTTGAGGCACGCTATTATAACAGAGTCCCATGGTTCGAGATTCGCGGTACGTCCCGGTGGGAATAAAATGTACCAGGATATGAGGAGGCAGTATTGGTGGGCAGGAATGAAACAGGACATAGCAGAGTTTGTCTCGAAATGTACCACGTGTCAGCTCGTGAAGGTTGACCATAAGAAGCCATCAGGGATGCTGCAACCGCTAGAAATTTCTGTATGGAAATGGGAAAGCATCTCAATGGACTTCATTACCGGGTTACCTGCATCATAAAGGGGTTATGATTCCATATGGGTCATTGTGGATCGGTTGACCAAGGTCGTCGACTTTCTGTCGGTTCATACAGACTTTGAGACGATGCGTTATGCATAACTATTCATAGCGGAGATTGTTAAGCTACACGGGGTGTCGATAAATATTGTGTCTGACAGAGACAAAATTTTTATGGTCCACTTTTGGAAGAGCTTTCAGGAGGCCATGGGAACGGAGTTACGTTTGAGCACTTCCTATCACCCACAGACCGACGGGAAGACTGAGAGAGTCAATTAGATGTTGGAAGATATGCTGAGAATGTCCATATTAGACTTTGGGGGAGGTTGGGAGAAATATTTTCCTTTGGTAGAGTTCGCGTATAACAACTCTTACCCATTCACGATCGGCATGGCACCGTTCGAGGCACTCTATGAGAGACCTTGTCGTTCACCCTCTTGTTAGTTAGATATGGGGGACAACAAGCTATTGGTGCCAGAGATTGTCCAGGAGACGTCTTCCAAGATTAAGTTGATCCGAGGGCGAATTCGGATAGCTCAGGATAGGCAGAAGAGTTACGCTGATGCTTCACGGAGATATGTGGAGTTAGAGGTTGGGGACCAGGTATTAGTCCGGGTGTCCCCTATGAAAGGGGTGATGAGGTTTGGAAAGAAGGGTAAGTTAGCACCGAGGTACGTGGGACCTTTCCCTATTATTGAGAGGGTGGGACCGGTAGCATATAGACTGGGATTGCCAGAGCGTCTTCAGCGGATACACGATGTGTTCCATGTGGCATCGCCGAAGAAATATCGAAGGAGTGAGAGGGCCTTCTGGCACATTCCACATGAGGAAATTGATATACAGCCAGACATCTCATAAGAGGAGATATCGGTGGCTATTCTGGACCGTAGTGAGCAGAAGTTATGATCCAAGGTTGTTCCACTAGTTAGAGTACAGTGGGGTCATCACAACGTTGACGAGTCTACCTCGGAGAGGGAGGAGGATATACGAGAACAATATCCAGAGCTTTTTATCATAGGTACGACCAAATTTCGGGGACGAAATTCCTTTGTAAGGGGGGAAGTATGTGACACCCTGTATTTTTGTGCATTTATTATTTAATTAATTCGGGAATTTAATATTACTTGTGTGTCGTGATTTTAATTGAACTAAGTATGGAAAAATATATTTAAATATGAATCGAGGAGTGAATGGTTAATATTTAGGAAAATTTATTTACTAAGTGAATAGTAATAAATTATTTACGTCATTTCGGGTATTAATGACGGGGTATGTACTTATCTCAGCTGGGAGTCAATATAAACTAATTTGGGTGTGAGATAAGGATTTTTATAAATTAATTTGGATGTCAATTCTGAGTGTACGATTGAGTCCGGATGGGCCGAGATAGTCGGAAAACTATACCTGGGGGTCGTAAACGGGTCACGGAATGTTTTTAGGCATAGTCGGGCCCACACGGGGGCGTTTGGGTCACTTGGGCTTGGCCCATTAGGCAAAAAATGGGATTAAGACTAATTAAACAATTATAAGAAAAAGGAGAACGACTGAATTAAGTTTAGAAAATACGTAGTGGGTTAGGAAACGCTAAGAGCAGTTAATGGCAAATTTGGGGGAATAAAGGAGAGACAAATCAAAGGAGTTCATCTTCAACCTTGGGTATTCACAACTCCAAAATCAGACACTATGAATCATAAGGCAAGTGGTTAACTTGCTGTAGCATTTAAATTGTATTTCAATTCATATTCCTATGATGTGTGAAATCAAAGAAATTCATTTTGGGATTAAAAGGGTATGGACATGGGATTTTGTAAACCATTATTCTGATTTCTAAATTGTGTAGTAATTTATGTAGATTTTGAGATTTCCATATATATATCTGGTATGATGTGTAAACCGGATGAATTAGAAATGAATTTGAGATAAATATTTGATGTTTAAATGGGTTAAATGTAAAATCAGATTTTTCCCCAATTTGCGAAAATAGTAGAGAACGTAAATTAAATGATGTTTGTGGACTTTATGGGGGTTCCTCATAAGGTTTTTAGTATATTTTGTTGAGGAGAAGACTTGTGATTGCTGGTAGAAGAAGTTAGGTTTTTTTTAGAATTTCGTCCATGGGTAAAGTAGGCAACTCGGAGAAGATGATAATCTGCTCGATCGATCGATCGAGGGTTGGGGGTCGATCGATCTATGGTCAACAATTTCTGGCAGTTCGACCAGTTTGTTTATATATGGGAAAATAACTTTCAAATCTTTTCCTATGCTTTATGTAATGAGAAACCAACATGGGGGTATAATCAAATTAATTGTGACGAAAAATTTATTTGGAATTTGGAGGAAATTTGTGTGTGACACACTATGGTTAAACTTTGGGAATAATATTTCAAAATAATTAAATATGGATTGAGTGGGCAAGTACGGGGATATTGGTTGAGCGATACCAAGACATTAATTTTCATTAGAGTGAAGGCTAAATAATTTGGAGTCCGGGATTTAGACTCGGGTATAGTTTTATTTCAGGCCACGAGAGTAAGTGCGAATATATTGGTTGAAACGACACCAAAAGTAATTTAATTAATTAGTGTGCAAATTAATTAATAGTTAGAGTTGGACCATAAACTCATAATAATCTGAATAGGCTTGTGTTACGGACTTAGTACACGGTATAGCTTGAATAATTAATATTATATATATATATATATATATATATATATATATATGTATATATATATATGTATATATATATATATGGTGTGTGCATTAATATCAGTGGCTAGATATTATTATTATATACTCTAGTGCTATAGAGGGAGGTTGCGCGTAGTGGATGAATACCCTAGCTTGAGGAGTAGGGCGGGTATAATCCCAGGTCATAGCGTCAGTTATATGGGTGAGGGGCATCTCACTTTCAGGGAAGGAATATGACGGCCTCCATTTATATGTTTTCACCAAGTTAGTGAGCGATTCTGACTTGGGTAACTAGGTTATGTGAACATACCTAGTGGGATAGCACTTTAGAGAATTCACGTCTAGTGAGTTATTACTCAGGAGGATGTTATTATTAATTATTATTTCAGCATGTTTGTGAATGTAATTAATCATTCTAGGGACCCGTTGATGCGGCATATGTGGATGTTGCGGGAGTTTGATAGGAACCTCATTCCTTCCATTTCTAGCATAAAAATTTCCCATCAGTTATTCGAGCATGTTGCTCATAGTTTTATTCAGTACTTATGTTAGACTTGCTGAGATTTATTTCTTGTCTTTATTTCGGTTAGATTTTGAACCGATGGTTTATTCGGTTAGTTAATTGATTGTGAATGGTTGAATTGAGTTAATTGTGATTGTCATATTATTTTGTTTCCGCTTGAGTATTTCATTTAAGTTAATGAAAGATAAAATTTGGCTCCAGTCTAATTTTCTCACTTAGGTGGTTAATAATTAAAAAGGCGACAATGATGCTAAGAATGAACCAACTGAGAAACCTGTTCTAATCTAATTTAGGACTGATCACCCGGGGTTAATTAGGAGGGGTGTCACACTAAGTAGGGGTGGAAAATTCTAAGTATCGAATCCAATTTTGGGGGTCTAAGTAGGGATGACTAATTCTGAGGGTCAAAGCCAATTCTAAAGGCTTAAGAACGGGTGACCAATTCTGAGGGTCGAAGCCAATTCTGAGGGTCGAAGCCAATTCTGAGGGTCGAAGCTAGTTCTGTGGGCTTTAAGTAGAGATGACTAATTCTTCGAGTCGAAGCCAATCCTGAGGGCTTAAGAAGGGGTGAAAAATTATGAGGGTTGAAGACAATTCTGAGGGCTTAAGTAGAGATGACCAATTCCACGGGTTGAAGCCAATTCTGAGGGCTTAAGTAGGGGGTAACAATTCTAAGGGTCAAAGCCAATTATTGTGCTAAGTTATAACAACCAATTCTGAGGTTCGAAGCCAATTCTCAGAGCTTAAGTAGGGATGGCCAATTCTGTGGTTCGAAGCCAATTCTGAGGGCTTAAGTGGAGGTCACCAATTTTGTGGGCCGAAGCCAATTCTGAGGGATTAAGTAGAGAGGTGAAAAATTTTGCAGGTCGATGCGAATTCTAAGGGATTAAGTTGAAGTTTTTTTAGGGAAATTTTGAGACTCCATTGGGGAAAAGGTGTTAATCCGAGGATTGGGTGCAGGCTTGTTGGGGATTTTTTTTTGATTTCTGCGGTACCCTTTGGAGACGTTGCTAGGGAGATATCCAATTGATTTTTGGTATTAGTGTTCCGCTAGGGAAGTAAAGTGGATTTAAATGTTTTTCTTGGTGAAAAGGGTTCTAAAATTCATGTGGTAATTTTAGGCATTTTCTAGGGATTTTTTTGGGAATTTTCGGCATTTTTTTGGATTTTTTGTACAAAATTTCAAGGAGAGTGTTGACCGATAGGGTGTAAGAGGTTCCAAATAGCACTGGCAAAGTCTTTTGGGTTACCTAAAGAAGTTTAAGGGATAGTGCCAATCGGTATGCTTCTAAGAACTGTTGATCGGCATCTCCCGTAGTAACCTATAAAAAGGGGGTGAGATTTCATCATTTTTCACAGCTTCCAAACTTTCTCTCTCCTTCTTTTTCTTAATACAAACTGTTTAAGTGTTACAAAACCAAGAAAAGGCTTATTTTTCAAGCAGTACGACCCACATGGCGTGAGTAAATATCGACGACTAGGCAAACTTGGAGTGGCGGGCCAGGGTTCCCCTAGCACTAGTGTGACACCCCGACTAATTAAATATCGGGTAGCTACTCCTTTATTTAAATTAATACAAAATTTCAGGTTGGTTCAGTTCATAGCATCACTGTCGAACACATTTTTTTTAAACAATTACTAGCCACCTAATATTTAAAAAGTGAATTGTCAAATTTTATTAAATTAAATTAACATGCAATCCATCGAATATGTATTAACTAATCATAACACAATTACATCAAAGTCACAACAGAATATAAAAATGGAATAATAAATGAGTTTGGAGTAACACTCCTCAGAATAGTCCCAAATACTGAATAAAACCAAATACAACGTCTGAATAATAAATGAATTTAACTCCAAAACTGAAATGAAACTGAGTATGATAAAACCGTCTCTAAAAGAAATGGGGCGACATGCCCTAACAACTGATTAAGTCTGAAGTGGAATCAATATAGAAAGTGTAGGCGTCTATCATCAAGATCCTGAAACTTCCGCAGCAGCTACAACACATCACTGAAATGGAACTCCTAAGCTTGGCGTCCCTGTGGCTGGACACCTAAAAGGTTTTTCAAGAAAAATAGATTTGAAAGCAAACGGGTCAGAGCCCGATGTGAAAACAATTTAAAATATAGCAAGTGTTCAATTACATTAAATAATGAATATTAAGTACATGTTAGTTTCGTGATCTCACATGAGTTCCTACCTCTCAACTAGTGTGCACGCCTAACGTGTATCCATAACCCCTCCTAGTTATGCCGCTACTAACTAGTCTATACCACAACCTGTCCCCATATGATAATATAGGGGTTTGTTCAAGATATTCTAATCTAACTTATGTGAATCTACCTTTTCATTTCTCAGATTAATTTATATTAGATCTTATATGAAATTCTCATTTCTAACTTTACTCAAAGTGTCGCAAATATTCACACACATTACCAAGGAGTCTGTTATCATCACCAATATATAAATTCCAACATAATTATACAATTGGGGCACCCCTAGGCTAAGTTGCGGTGCACACATACTCTACTATCGAATCCAGATACATCACATACATAAGGACTACGTATTCCGAATCTCTCAGGAATCGTTTTTAATAAGCAAAATCACACATATTGGAGGCGAACATCATTCACATACCCATGGGTCACGCACATACCTACGCTCCCATGGTCAGCTGACTTATCAACTCACAAATAAGTCATTCATAACCCTATGTCCTTAAGGTACCAATCTAAATCCCCCCGTAGGCACACAAAGATTAGATGGCCCTGTTCTGAAAGCCGACCTCCCGTGATAGCAAGTATGGTAGGTATGTCATACACATATAAATACACATACTAAGAATTCTCACAACTTAGATAATTTATATTATTATTAAAGGTATGTTCTCAATACCTATACCATTAATCCAATTAGTACATTTTTATACTTCCGGATAGTTATATAATATTGTCCACCGACACATCTCACGTCGTAGTTTCAAGTGCTTAAAACCTAACTCATAAAGGTTACTAAGTCTCCTATTAAGACCACACTATAATCCAATACTCTTAAGGTCCATATTTCTGCCACTGACCTTATATTATCAACTATATTGATTTATCTCAATTAAGCGCAGTCTTTAATAGTACCTCACTCGTCGAACCTTATTAGGTCTAACATAACCCCCAATTTAATTCTAATAATAATTCGGGTCTCATATACATGCCTACTGGTCTTCCTTAAATCTAAAAGTGTTCACAAGGTCCCCACCAATAATTCTCTGGGGTCAAATTTGCTAAAATTCAATAAGGGGAAAAATATCACAATTTCTGGGAAGGTCCATCGATCGACCCTGGGATGTCGATCGATCGATCGACCCTGGGATGTCGATCGATCGATCGCACCAGATAAGGCTACGGACTGCTTCATTATTCATTCCCAGATTTGTCCCAAAACACGATTACAAGGTATGAAATTCTCAACTAGGGATGTAGGATCATTATACTACCTAAATAAAAAAAATTTAACGTTCCAAAAACCATTACATCATCAACAATTAACCTTACATGGATCAAAGCTTCATAAAAATACCTTAGTTTTCTATTTTCTTCAAGAATCATGATATTTATCTTCTTAAATCCATTCTTAATTCATCGAGTGTTATATTTTGGTTACTGAATTTCGTCCAGAACTAATCTACATGCAATTCCTAGCCAAGATTTATAGTTCTACCTCAAATTTCATGGGTTTTTATTATCTTTCAAGACTAAAATCAATTTCTACACTAATATGGAAGATATATTCGCTGAAAACTAATGGAATTAAATCACTTGCATTAAGTTTGATGTTCAGAGTCATTAATTGTGTCCGAGGGTTGGTTCTTTCCTTCTTTTCGGTCATAATTCCGTCAAGATTTGGTGGTGGTTAGTGGTGGCTAGGGTTTAGAAACCTCCTGCAACTTCTCCTCTAACTCACGTAGCCCACTCTTTTTTTTTGGCTAATAATGGCCCCAATGGCCTTCCCAATAATAATTAAATAAACCCTAAAATTCGTGGGTCTTATTTCCATAAATTTTAAAATGACCAAAATACCCTTCTGGTTGCTAGTTTGGCCTAAAAGTGCCCCGGGACCCAAACTAAACCCCCGACTAGTATTTTTTGACTATCTCGACCATTACGGACACGTTGGTGCACTCAAAATGACCATACGGATGATTAAATTATAATTTACTTTTTAATCTAATTAAATTGATTCCTGACGCGACTAACACGCGCGTCCCAACTTAATTTCCTAAATTGTCGTATTTATGACTCGTGACAATTTTAATATTATCAATAATCATATATTACCATATATACTCAGTAACACTCAATATTATCATCATAATCAAATACCAACTCACGTCTCGCTAGTACTTAAATCTGAACTGATTTCCAATTAATTCTCGTTTAATTTAATTAATCCCATTAAATAAAATCAATAAAATTATGGGGTTTTTCATACTTCCCCCCTAATAACAGAATTTCATCCCAAAATTTAGAAAATAAAGTATACCTGGCAAGAATAACTCGGGATAACGCTCTCGCATCTCATCCTCGCGCTCACAGGTGGACTCCTCGGCATTAGGATGCCGCCACTGAACACGTACTAACAGTACTATCTTCGACCTCAGTTTCCTCTTGCTGTGGTCCAGAATAGTAATCGATCCTTCCTTATAGGAACTATCAGGCTGTAGATTGATGCCCTCTAAAGAAATATGGGTATGGGCCAAATCATCCCTAAGATATCTCCTTAGCGAGGAAATATGGAACACTTCATGGATCTTATGCAGGTGTTCCGGTAACCCAAGTCTGTATGCAACTGGCTCAATTTTCTTAATGATAGGTAATGGCCCCACGTATCTAGGTGCCAATTTACCTTTCTTTCCAAAATGCATAATCCTCTTCATCGGAGATACTCTGAGTAGCACCTGGTCCCCCACCTTAAATTCTTTAAAGAATCTCTTGGCATCAGCATAATTTTTTTGTGGATACTGAGCTACCCGAATACAGCTCCGAATCATTTCTATCCCAGACGAAGTATCCTGAATCACCTCCGTCCCAAGGAGTTTGTTATCCCCTACCTCTATCCAACATGTTGGGGAACGGCAAGGTCTACCATATAACGCCTCGAATGGAGCCATGCCAATAGTGAACTGGTAGGAGTTATTATAGGTAAACTCCATCAGTGGAAGATACTGCTCCCAACAAACTCCAAAGTCTAGGATGCACATTCGCAACATGTCTTCCAACTTCTAATTCGTCCGCTCGGTCTGCTCATCTGTCTGCGGGTGATATGTTGTACTTAGACGCAACTCTGTACCCATGGCTTCCTGGAAACTCTTCCAAAATTGTGAAACAAATATTTTGTCTCGGTTAGACACGATATTGAGAGGCACCCCGTGGAGTCTCACTATCTCCGTTATGAAAATCTGGGCATACTGTCCCGTAGTGTAGTCTTTCTGGGCTGGAAGAAAATAAGCAACTTTGGTCAACCTATCCATAATTACCCATATGGAGTTATGACCCCTCTGCGATGCAGGTAACCCCGTGATAAAGTCCATGCAAATGCTCTCCCATTTCCACATAGGAACCTCCAATGGATGTAGAAGTCCTGCTGGTCTCTGATGGTCTACCTTTACCAGCTGACACATGGCACATTTAGAAACGAACACGACAATATCTCTCTTCGTCCCGCTCCACCAGTACTGTCGCCTCATATCGTGGTACATCTTATCCCCACCAAAATGTACCGCGAACCGCGAACCGTGTGGCTCTGTAATTACCTAGTGTCGCAAGTCTTCCCCCTCAGGAATGACCAGTCTCCCATTGAAGCGTAAGCTCCTGTTTGAACTAACGATATAGGAATCGTCTCCCTTTACTAGTAATCGGACTATCTGCTATTGACAAAACGAGTCTTTTGCCTGGGCCTGTGTCACTCTCATAACGATTTGGAGCGTAACGGTCATCACAGACATGAATGATCGGGCCACTGCGTCCTGGTGTCCCAACTCCTTCAACTTTTTTTCCACACTTCGGCCACTTCGCCCACTGGCCTATGGCTCAACGCGTTTGCTACCACGTTAGCCTTTCCTGGGTGATATTGGATATCGAATTAATAATCCTTCAAGAACTCAATCCACCGACACTGACGCATATTTAGCTCCTTCTACGTAAAGAGGTACTGTAGGTACTTGTGGTCTGTGAATAAAAGAAATTTCTCCCCCAGGAGATAATGTCTCAAAATTCGAAGAGCAAATACGACTACTGCTAACTCCAAGTCATGGGTGGGGTAATTCTTCTCGTGAGGCTTAAGCTTACGGGAAGCATAAGCTATAGCCTGACTCTCCTGTTGTAGTACACCCCCAAGTCCTAGTAAGGATGCATTGGTGTAGACTAGATACTCAAGTCCCGGTCTAGGCAATGCTAACACTGGTGCTGAGGTCAACTTGTCCTTCAACTCGTCGAATGTCAACTGATAGGCATCGCTCCAGATAAATGGCACACCCTTTCAAGTCAGATGTGTCAAAGGACCAACTATCTTAGAGAACCCCCGAATAAACCTCCTGTAGTATCCTGCTAGGCCCAAGAAACTACGTATCTCAGTCAGTGTCGTGGGCTGTCCCCACTCCCTCACCGCTGATACCTTCCCCGAATCAACAGATATCCCCCTGTCTGAAATGATATGCCCCAAAAACTGAACCTCCTTCATCCAAAACCCACACTTCTTGTACTTTGCATATAACTCGTTCTAAAGCAGCATCTTCAAAACCTGCCTCAAGTGTTCTGCATGTTCCTCCTTTATCTGGGAGTAAACCAGAATGTCATCGATGAAGACGATGATGAACTGGTCTAAGAACTCTCTGAACACCCTATTCATCAAGTCCATAAACACGGCTGGGGCATTGGTTAGGCCAAAAGGCATAACCCAAACCTCGTAGGAACCATATCTCGTCAAGAAGGCAGTCTTCGAGACATCCTGTTCCCTAATACGCAATTGATGGTAACCTGATCTCAAGTCAATCTTTGAGAAGAAGGCCGCTCCTCTCAACTGGTCGAATAAGTCATCGATTCGGGGCAATAGATACTTGTTCCGTATGGTGACTTTATTCATTTTAAACCTGATTTTTAAAATTTCGGGCAGTTTCTTTCATCTCACTTAATGATGTGAGTTTTCAATCATCCATCTTTTTAAGTCTAGGAATCAAGCTAGAGAATATTTTTTCTAATGGCTTAAGTAATACATAGCAAGGCATATTGCACCAGGAATTTCTAGACTCAACAAAATTTGCGTACTTATCACGTCAATACGATTTAGAGTTGAAGAGTACTACAATTCTAAAGAGAACCTTAAGGATCACTAGTAGAGACTTTAGCCCGTGAGATTCGTGCCTTTCACCTTTTTGAGAGTTTTACACAATCTCCGAGTCACAGGTTGATTCAACTTCCTTTGGGTTCGCACTTAAATTGTTGTATGATCTCATTATCCTTCATTAAATTTTGGCTTGATCACTGAGAATGACATCTTTTTCGAGTTGTAAGAAACACGTGTCTTGAAATTTGTCCCGAATACTAAATTTTCATCCATACACTTACCACTTTTCCATACACCATCTACCATTCACTTCACCCATTATATTCCCATGCTCTTCCATATTCTCACATATTTCCCCACACCATCATTCCCCACTCATTTCACATATCATTCATCTTCATTTTTGAGAAAAAGAGTGTTGTTCCAAAATGTTAAATGTCTTTATCGTTGGTTTGAAAAGTGAGAGAAAAAGGAAAAAATAAAGAGAAAAACGCAAAAATAGCAAAAAGAAAAGAAAAAAAAACAGAGAAAAGAAAAGAAAGAGAGTTTGTAGTTAATTTTTATGTAATAAAGACATTTTGTTCTTCAAGTATAGAACACTCTTCTATCATATTCATTCATATATCATCGTTCATATCACCATTTTATCCATCACCATCCCATTTTTTCCATCATACCTCATACCATCCTTCTCATTTCATTTCCCCCTCACCCATATACATCCATATTTCCCCTAGGTATTCGGGCAAATGATAGCCGACGTGGTGAATAGCTCGATGTTCTCACTATAGTGAGTAGCATTCTTTCATGAGATCATTTTCTTTCTAATTGTTCGTTCTTTATTATGTGTGTGTGAGACATTTGAACTTGATTACATTTACTCACCTCCTCACACACAAGAGCGATACACTTACCCATATCTCGAGAGTTCGTTTGAGAGAGTTATATCCTGTGAGATTTGAAGTTGAAGCGTTGATTTCGATAAGGCAATATAGGAATTACTCTAGTGATACTCGACCCGTTTTGACTGATTCACACTACACACGTTGAGTTCTAGGAAGGATGTGCCTTGAGTATTTACTTAGCTTAATCTTTTTACACATTCTAGCTTGTATTTCTGAAAATCATTTTCTCATGTGATGGATTGTGCGAATATTCTACATCTAATAAGAGATTGACTGCCTTTTAATAAATTTTTGCAAATAAAGAATTTTGTGGGTATATTCCCTGCAAACCCTCACGAGACACAACTCGTCCTCTAGGGCAACCTATAGGTTTAAAGGCTTGTTGCACATGCTAAGTGCAATCGCAAGTGCCCGCGAAAGTGGTACACTTTTGGTTACGTATCATTCTCTTTCTCTCTATCTTATTGCTCAAGGACTAGCAACGCTCTGTTTGGGGGTGGTGTGATAAGCACCTAAAACTGTACAATTTATGCTCCGAATAGATGTATTTTAGTTGCTAATTCTCGACAATATGGGTCATATGTGCTTAAATGTTTATTATGCAGGCTTAACTGCAGTTGCGGTGTCAAAAGCTACATTTCGGAGCCAATTGCAGTTAGAATGGAGCTAATTACCAATCCCGTAACCCTTACCTACCCTAAACCTAGCCTGAATCTACCCAAACCATGTGTGTATTTTGTTTGTCCCTTTTTATTAATTTTTAGATTTTTAGTTTGAATTATTTTATTTTTAGGATTTATTTTAGATTTATTTAGAATTTTTAGGTTTTAATTTCTATTTTTATATCTTTATTATTATAATTTTATTTTATTTTGATTAGCTTTTAGTTTAGTCTTATTTTATTAGGATTAGTTTTAGTAATTTATTTTTAGTTTATTAGATTTTATATTTTTTTAGGACTTTTGTTTTTATTAGATTTTTCATTTTTTATTTCTTTTGTTTTATTATTTTAGTTTTTATATAGCTTAGGATTTTATTCTTTAGTTTTATTATTTTTAGCAAGATTTTATTTTTAGTTTTATTTGATTTTACATTTATTTAGAATTTTAGTTTTAGTTTATTAGATTTTATTTTTATTTATTTCCTTTTAGTTTTATTTTTAATTGAGTCTTTATTTGATTTTTAGAGTAGGAATTTATTTATTTTTAGATTTTTAGTTTTTTTAGTTTTAATTGTTTTATTTTTAATTAGTTAGTGTCATTTTTAGGGTCCAAAATACACGCACACTAAAACCTAACTAACCTATACACACTCACACCCAATTACTACACACTCCCTCAACCATACTCATCTCCCCTATACCCTCACCCACACAATCACCTCCACCATCTTCTTCCCCACCAAATCTTTCTCTCTCCACAAATTCATCTCACCCCTATCAACCTCCATTAACACACACCTTTAACCCCTCTATCTCACTCATAACCCATCACCACCATAAAACTTTAAACCAAAGACAAACCAAAGCCCCTTTCCCCCCACATCTATACCCGTCGCCGGTTCCCTTCAACCCGGTCGTGATCTATTTCCGACGACTCCTGTCGCCAGTTCCCTTCAACCTGGTCGCGTGCCACTGGACCACCATGACGAGAACCCTCCGGCGCACTCTTCTCTCTCTCTCTCTCTCTCTCTCTACCTCACCAGTCGCTACCACCCCTTATACCTCTTGCTCTTACGCCAGCTCCCAAAGTCGCGCCGGATCCGAGCTCCTCTTCGGCAGTTCTACAAATGGTGGCGACCCCCTCCCTCACCTCCGTCGGTGACGAATCCGGCCGACCAGCAGACCTACCCCACTGCCAACAAAACACAAAGACCACACCAAACAAAAGCCACATGTGTCTAAACCCATTAAACCCATTTTTTTCCTTTTTTAACCCAACTTCCCATTTTTTAGCCTAAGCCACGATCTGCCAACAAAACCAAAAACCACTTAAAACCCCTTTAATTCCTTTTACCCAAATGCCCCCCAACAAACCTTTTACCCCTTTTCCAAAAATACCCATAAACCATATCAGATTTTTATTCCCTCACCCATATATCCTCATACCTCACACCCCTCATGTGCACATTCTTATTTTATCAATTTAACCCCTTAGCTCCAATTGCATATAAAAGAAGACCTCAAGGCCATTTGAAGATATCTAAGCTTTTAGAGATAGGAAAATTCTAGAGAGAGAATTGTAGAGAAAATTATCCTTTGTAAATAGCTTTTCCTTTTTTTATTTTAGATATTTGTGAGATTAAATATTGTAAGAGAGTTAATTGAGTGAACAATTAATTTCAAAGCATTTGAATGCTCAATTGGAGGGATTGTATGCGTCAATTTGGAAGAGTAGAGTTCAACTTTCTCAAAGAGATTTGGTTTGCTTGTTCTACTCTATTCTATTTTATTTTAGTAGCCTTCATTATTAATTTGTCATGTTTAACATCATGTTAGGCTAAATCCCCTTTCAAAGGGTGGGGTAAATTCCTTATTTGATGTTATTTTATTTTTATTAGTTTAATTACTTGAAAAATCACTTTGAATGTTAATTTTGATTCCTCGCCCTTAGATTTACGCCTCGAGAGAGGTAAATGATTTTCGAGAGAAAATCGAAATTCTAGTGATAATACCCATTTTAGATTCGAACTAGAGATAGGGGTTTCTTAAGTGGGGTATTATCACTTGAATTTCAACTCTAAATTTATTTTATAAGATTGACATAAATTCTAATTGACCGATCCTAGCGGGTGATTAAATAAAAGGAGTGTAGATCTATTTTTCTAGAGTTGTGGGGTGTTAAACTTAATTTTCTAAAATGTTATTATTAAAATTACACTTGCAACGAGAGTTGATTTGTAGTTTTCATATTAATGTGGGAGAATTCAAAGAATTAAATTAATTAATTAGAATAACTAAAATTTGTGGTGTACTCCCGCTCCTTGATTGTTCTCACAATTATTTACCTCACTTATCTCTTATTTTTAGTTTAGACCTTAATTTTCATTTGAGTCAATTTATAGTTAGTTTTCATCTCACACTTTAGTTTAGTTTAGTTTAGACCTCACCTTATTATTTTAATATTGAAAATGCTAAAAAAAAAATTAGAAAAAGTAAAAAGCCCAAAAACAAAATAAAAAATGAATTACAATTGAATTTGTCTCTAGCTTAATCCCTAGAAAGTGGATTGACATCCTTACTTACCACTTTACACTTGAGTTTATTATATTTGTAGGTTCATAAGGTTTTGATTAGAAGGAGCTTGTACAAAAACGACAAAAATACACCGAAAAGTTCTTTCTATCAACCGGTAATCTACACACAACCTCAAAGATCCATCCCTCTTCTTCACAAACAACACAGGGAACCCCACAGTGAAGTACTCCTATAGATAAACCCCTGACCCAACAGCTGCTCTATCTGATCCCATAGCTCTCTCATCTCCGGTGGAGCCATACGGTAAGGTGCGCGGGCAATTGGCTGAGTGCCCAGTGTCAAGTTCATAACAAAGTCTATATCTATACTAGGAGGTAATCCTGGAATATCCTAAAATACATCATCGAACTCTCTAACAATTGGAATCGAATCGAGTGGTATTACCACTTCCTTAGAGGTCTCCTCCTCTATATAGTACAAGTGAGTGGATGATCCTCCCTCACGACGAGGCATCGCCACTAGGAACATCTCCTACCCGGGTATGGCAAAAATAATACTCCTACTGAAACAATCAATCATAGCTCGATACGCAACTATCCAATTCATACTGATAATCGCATCGTACGCAGTCATATCTTACACTAACATATCGATAGGTAAAGTAAACCTCCCGATCTCTAGACCCACACCTCTACATATAAGTGACATCACATAAGTCCTACTCAACAGTGAATCTACGCAAGTAACAGTGCTCTCCGCGGTATATAACAACCCCATAGTGCGTGAAAATCTCGTGGTAATGGAACAGTGTGTGGCTCCCGTGTCAAACAAAATACGCCCCATAGTCCCCTGAATAGAAAACATACCCTCAATAGCGGGTGGATCCTGTGGGACTGCGGCCTGCTGGAGATGATAAACTCGCCCGTACTGAAGTTGTCCCTGCTGGACTGGGACTGCTGGGATGGGTGGTTAAGATGGTATCTACGGTGGTGCTGGGAGAGCGGTGGTAAACATTGGTCTCCGGGGCTCGTGTCGAGCACCCTGGTACTGCTGATGTGGGGCTCTGCCCCTTTCAGGACACCCTTGGAGTTTGTGGCCAATATTTTGACAAATAAAACATTTCTTCGCAAAGTTCCCCCCTCTCTGACCTTGCTGCCCACGACCCTGGTGGCTATTACCATTCCTAACCTGACCCTGCTGGCCATACTGAAATTGTTGCTATTGGCCGTGCTGACCCTGCTGGCCATGCCAAAAACCTCCCTGACCATTTCTGAAACCTCCAGATCTAAATCTCTTAGAATACCCCTGCTCGGAACTCTGATCACCCTGCCTATGCTAGCCCTTAGCTAATTGTGCCCCGCTGGCACCATTATTCCCCGTCCTACCCTGATGTCTGGACTCTCCTGCTCGTTTACCCTCTGACAAGTGAAAGCGGTGGTCCTGTTAGTGAAGAAATGTTGCGTTATCCACATCAGAATAAGTGGCCAATGATAGATTTCCTAACAAGTGATGACGAATCCTCCATGTCAGCCCATCCATGCACTTCTGGATCTTCTTCTCTTCAGTTGGAATCTCATCGGGAACAATGTTCAGAAGATTTGTGAACTTGGCCGCATACTCATCCACTGCCTTCCCCTCCTGCTTGAGGTTCACAACTTCCTCCTCATCTCAGTATGAACTGCTGAGGGAAAATACTTACGGTCAAACCGCACCTAAAACTCCTGAATGGTAAGAACATCTCTCTCCTCCGCGGTGGTAATAGACTCCCACAACTACAACGCTGCTCCAACCAGCTTAAAAGCAGCCAGTATCTGCCTCTGTACATCCGTACACTCGTACATTCTCAAGTGTCTTTGGATATCCTTCTTCCACTGACTGTACACAACGACGTTGGAGCTACCTGCAAACTCTAGAGGGTGTGCCTTCTGAAAGGCATATCGGACCCGTTCCCAAGAAGACAGGAATGCATGAGCCTAGACTGGGGCAACCACACGTGCTTGAGGTGGCGCCTATTGCATAACTACGAAAGAGGCATTACTGTCTGGGCTACAATGGCGGCAACTTCTGAAGCATTCATAGAACCCTGAACTGGTGCAGGTTGTGGCTCAGGATGGGCACCCCTGGGAACTTTATGTGCACGTCGTGAAGGCATTTGAAATGAGAGAGAAGTCTTATAAGTTCACAGTTAATATCTCAAAATAGCTGAAGAGCATAAAATATACAAAAGAGTACAACAATCCTAAAATATAGGGCTCTATATCAACGGATGCTACGCGGAAACATAACAAGCTGTACAGATCATAAGGACACTAGAACCTGGCTCTAATACCACCTGTGACACCCCGACTAATTAAATACCGGGTAGCTACTCCTTTATTCAAATTAATACAAAATGTCAAGTTGGTTCAGTTCATAGCATCACTATCGAACACATTTAAACAATTACTAGCCACCTAATATTGAAAAAGTGAGTTGTCAAATTTTATTAAATTAAATTAACATGCAATCCATTGAATATTTATTAACTAATGATAACACAATTACATTACAATCACAATAGTATATAAATGGAATAATAAATGAGTCTGGAGTAACACTCCTCAGAATAGTCCCATATACTGAATAAAACCAAATACAACATCTCAATAATAAATGAATTTAACTCCCAAACTGAAATGAAACTGAGTATTATAAAAATGTCTCTAAAAGAAATGGGGCGACATTCCCTAACAACTGACTAAGTCTGAAGTGGAATTAATATAGAAAGTGGAGGGATCTATCATCAAGATCCTGTAACTTCCACATCAGCTACAGCACGTCACTGAAATGGAACTCCTAAGCTTGGCGTCCTTGTGACTGGACACCTAAAAGGTTTTTCAAGAAAAATTGATTTGAAAGAAAATGGGTCAGAGCCTGATGTGAAAACAGTTTAATATATAGCAAGTGTTAAATTACATTAAACAATGAATATTAAGTACATGTTAGTTTCGTGCTCTCACATGAGTTCTCACCTCTCAACTAGTGTGCACGCCTAACGTATATCCATAACCCCTCCTAGTTATGCCGCTACTAACTAGTCTATACCACAACCTGTCCTCATATGATAATATAGGGGTTTGTTCAATACATTCCAATCCAACTTATGTGAATCTACCTTTTCATTTCTCAGATTAATTTATATTAGATCTTATATGAAATTCTCATTTCTAACTTTACTCAAACTATCGCAAATATTCACACACATTACCAAGGAGTCTATAATCATCACCAATATATAAAATCCAACATAGTTATACAATTGGGGCACGCCTAGGGTAAGCTTTGGTGCGCACATACTCTGCTATCAAATCCCGATACATCACGTAAATAAGGACTACGTATTCTGAATCCGTCACGAATCGTTTTTAATAAGAAAAATCACACATATTAGGGGCGAACATAGTTCACATACCCATGGGTCATGCACATACCTACGCTCCCATGGTCAGCTGACTTATCAACTCACAAATAAGTCATTCATAGCCCTATATCCTTAAGGTACCAATCTTAATCCCCTCGTAGGCACACAAAGATTAGATGGCCCTGTTCCGAAAGCCGACCTCCCGTGATAGCAAGTATGGTAGGTATGTCATACGCATATAAATCTATATACTAATCATTCTCACAACTTAGATAATTTATATTATTATTAAAGGTATGTTCTCAATCCCTATACCATTAATACAATTAGTCCATTTTTATACTTCCGGATAGTTATATAATATAGTCCACCGACACATCTCACGTCGTAGTTTCAAGTGCTTAAAACCTAACTCGTAAAGGTTACTAAGTCTCCTATTAATCCCACACTTTAATCCAATACTCTTAAGGTCCATATTTCTGCCACTAACCTTATATTATAAACTATATAGATTTAACTCATTTAATCGCATTCTTTAATAGTACCTCACTCGTCGAACCTTATTAGGTCTAACATAACTCCCAATTTAATTCTAATAATAATTCGAGTCTCATATACATGCCTACTGGTCTTCCTTAAATCTAAAAGTGTTCACAGTGTCCCCACCAATAATTCTCTGGGGTCAAAATTGCTAAAATTCAATGAGGGGAAAAATATCACAATTTCTGGGAAGGTTGATTGATCGACCCTAGGATGTCGATCGATCGATCGCACCAGATAAGGCTACGGACTGCTTCATTTTGTAGTCCCAGATTTGTCCCAAAACTCCATTACAAGGTATAAAATTCTCAACTAGGGATGTAGGATCATTATACTACCTAAATACAAAATTTTTAACGTTCCAAAAATCATTACATCAACAATTAACCTTACATGGATCAAATCTTCATAAAAAAACCCTAGTTTTCTATTTTCTTCAAGAATCATGATATTTATCTTCTTAAATCCGTTCTTAATTTGGTTACTGAATTTCGTCCAGAACTAGTCTACATGCAATTCCTATCCAAGATTTATAGTTCTACCTCAAATTTCATGGGTTTTTATCATCTTTCAAGACTAAAATCAATTTCTGCACTAATATGGAAGATATATTCGCTGAAAACTAATGGAATTAAATCACTTGCCTTAAGTTTGATGTTCAGAATCGTTGATGGTGTCCGAAGGTTGGTTCTTTCCTTCGTTCCGGTCATAATTCCGTCAAGATTTGGTGGTGGTTGGTGGTGGCTAGGGTTTAGAAACCTACTGCAACTTCTCCTCTAACTCATGTAGCCCACTCATTGTTTTTGGATGATAATGGACCTATTGACCTTCCCAATAATAATTAAATAAACCCTAAAATTCGTGGTTCTTATTTCCTTAAATTTTAAAATGACCAAAATACCCTCCCGGGTTGTTAATTTAGCCTAAAAGTGCCCCGGGACCCAAACTAAACCCCTGGCTAGTGTTTTCTGACTATCTCGACCCCTTCGGACACGTTGGCGCACTCAAAATGACCATGCAGATGATTAAATTATAATTTACTTTTTAATCTAATTAAATTTATTCCTGACGTGACTAACACACGCATCCTAACTTAATTTCCCAAATTGTCGTTTTTATGACTCGTGACAATTTTAATATTATCAATAATCATATATTACCATATATACTCACTAATACTCAATATTATCATCATAATCAAATACCAACTCAAGTCTCGCTAGTATTTAAATCTGGATTAATTTCTAATTAATTCTCGTTTAATTTAATTAATCCCATTAAATAAAATCAGTAAAATTACGGGGTATTACAACTAGGTAGTGAGAATTCTTTTGAATCATTCGAGCTAGATGCGGATGATAGAACTCTTTTGCGAAAACTAATGCACCATCGATCTTCTAAGATGGTGAACCCTAGTGGCTATGTAAGTGTTAATGACCTTTGGTATTCTTTTCTTCTTTCTTGGTGATATTTTCTTATTTCTTTAATTTTGACAAAGGTTTTTCCTTTTGGCTTTGACAGACTGATATCTCTACATCGAACCTGCATTCTCGAGGGACGACGGGGCTCAAGGATGTCTGGGATCACTTTCCACCGGTGGTGCATTGGGTAGTGTCATCAACCGATTTTGGTAGATTGGCATCTGCACGGGACGAAATGCCTTATTTGGCGAATGTCCTTTGCACTTTAGGGGAGAGGTGGTGGGACACCACCCACACCAAGCATTTTGGATTTAAGGAGATGATGGTGACTCCCATTGACGTGCAACAGCTGCTTGGGCTGGATTGTGAGGGGGCTCAGATAAAGGTGGACCAGACTTTGCGGGTGATGCCGACAGCAGTGCATTAGGTGGCGTGGAGAGGATAGTGTCTTAGGACTCCATCCATTTGTCTCTTTTGAGGGAGGTTTTACCAAGTCGAGGGATCGACGAGACTGATGAGTTGCAGGTATGAAATATGACACGTTTATTTATTCTATTATTGTTGGGAGGGTTTTTAGTGGCGACGTCGTCCATTTGTGGTTTTTGCCATTTTGAGGGTATTTTCGAATATCTCTCTCTTTGACTGGGGGAGCCTTACTTTGGCGTCCCTTTATTTGTCTTTGGATGCATTCAGCTGGTACTGTTGGTAGACCTTTACTAGTGCCACATATCTTTTGGAGGTATTTTTACCTTTTTGCATTTTCCTTTATACATTTTATTCTTTCTTAATTCCTTGATTACTTTCTTCTGATTGATGACTCTTGTACTTTTACAGATGTGGTTCTATGAGGTGATTGGGATTCAAGACCATTTGATAGGTTTTAAGGATGAGTCAGTGGGGGACTTATACTGTATGTATCGGTGGCAAAAGTCCAACCACAGTCGAGGTGGTCTTTCTCTTTAGGGGCGGTGCCTCCGGTTTTGAATGGGTTGACGTGTCACACCCCAAACCCAATATCCATACTAATCATTTCTTATTAGAATAATTAGATCATAATCTTGATCCCATTGGAAATATAATTCATTTATCAATATTTTCCAAAATAATGTGCACAATGAACATAATATTATTCTTAATCCATACCGAAATCAATATCAGAGTCGTAATTAAGCAGACAAACAATAATGTGATAAACTATGATCAACTCAATCCATGCTAACTCAATATATACAATATGTGAGTGTATTAAAACCTCAGTGTGACATTAAAAAAACCCCATGTCTAATCCCCAGCTCTTTCTAACGGTGCAACTCTCAAATTCTGATCATACGACATCCTAGCTGGCAGCGTACAACCCTGAAAATGTTAAAATATAAACCGTAAGCATTAAGCTTAGTGAGGTACTCCTTCCCTGAAATGAAATAACAATTCTATATCAAATCTATGGATATTAATCCAACCAATCCTTCCATACAATAAATTAACAGTTATATATATCAAATATGTGGATATTAAATCCAACCAATCCTGCCATATAATGAATTAATAGTTATATATCAAATCTGTGGATATTAAATCCAATCAATCCTGCCATATAATGAATTAAAAGTTATATATCAAATATGTGGATATTAAATCAAATCAATCATTCCCGTTGACAATAACAAATCCTGGACCATAAGGCCCAAATAATTTTGCCCATTGGCAATGATAATTCTGCCCATTGACAATAGTATGTCTACCCATTGGCAATAGTAATTCTTCCCATTGACAATAAGAACTCTGCCCATTGGTAATAGTAATTCTGCACATTGGCAATAATAAGTCTGCCCATTGGCAATAACAAATTATGGAACATAAGTTCCAACAAATCATTGGATCTTTGTCCAATTCCAATCCTGGATCATAAGACCCAAACAAATCCTGGATATTTTAATATCCAAACAAATCCTGAATACCAAAGTATTCAAACCAATACTGGATTATGAGACCCAAAAAAATCCTGGATATTTTAATATCCAAACAAATCTTGAATACCGAAGTATTCAAACAAATCCGCTTTTAGAGCTATATTCATATTTATACATGAAACAAATCATAAGTACACTCACCTTGGTAATTTAATAGGCTTTCCTTTTCCTTTGTTCGACACTTATTCAACTGGTTCTTATTACCTTCCTATCATTATTACAATATTAGTATCATCCTAATAATATCAATAATCCAAGGAATATCTCAAACATAACTCAATTCATAAGTATCATATGATTCTATTCAAATCATTTATCACAAGTGAAGTTCCATCCAAATTCATGTTAATATATTTGACATATTCAAATCATAGACCAAGCATACATCCATTTCTTATTGGTAATTAAATCCTTATCATATTAGCATTCCAATACAAAATACGGTACATACTTTCAAATCTCCTAGAGCAAGATAGGCCCATTTCTTTACCACATAGCAAATCTTCCCTATAGGCTCTTTTATCGTTCATTCAACTTCCATGAATTTTCATAATTTTTATACATCATGAATTTCTATGATATTTTACCCAACATCAGTAAACATATTGAAAAATAAAAAATTCAAGTTTCATAATTTTTAAGGTTCATTTGCTATGTCAACCAAAACATCGAACACATGGTGGGCATACTTTCACCCTTAGGGCAGATTTCATACACTAAATTCAAACTTTCATTAAAGACTCATTTCTTGGTATTTTCACACGATTTTAGGATATGTCACACAAATATGAGTCCATGTTAATCTCAAATTGTAATAAATCAATTTAAGTAATCATACAAAAATATATAGAAGTTTGAATAAACAAGGTTACTAAACAAAGTAATTTAAGGGTTTACACATTCAACTTTTTTTAAACTTTCACATATCCAAACATATACATCAAGGGCTGAAAGTTTAGTAAAATATTGATAATTTCTATCATCTAAGTCATTAATATAAGAAAAATAACAAGATTTGGGATTAGGATTACCTTCAGGACTTTTACGTAATTTCCACAGATTTTTCTCCAAATTTTCTCCTCACTTTCTTCCTAACCTTTCCAATTCTCTCTTCCTCTCAAGCCAAACTATTTAATGGATGAGTTATGCTGAGGGGGGGATTATTTCAAGACTTTAAAGTCGGCCAAATCCAACCTCCTTCTTTAACAAATCAAAATCCACCATTTGTTAGCCTAATAAGACGAAATATCATTTAACGAATGGATAAATTTGTCCCCGCTTCATAATTCTAGCATAACTTCTCGTTCGGACCTCCGTTTAACACACCGTTTGTCATGTTACAAACATAATTCATATATATACAACTATCTAGTTTATACCTCAAGTCAGATATTATATCATACAAGTCAAAACTAGCCTTAAACATGAATATTCCTACCGAAAACTTCAAAATCTCCCATTTGTAACTAATTCGACATTTTCATGCTTTTTGAAGGTAGGATTGGACTAAACATAATAACTTAACATCATATATATTACTAACACACTACTCATATCACATAAGATAAGCATGCTTTAATCATAATTATATTCGGGTTCTCACAATTCTCCCCATGTTAGGAAATTTCATCCCCGAAATTGACATACCTTAGTTGTCGGTATCAAAAAAATACGGATAACGAATCTTCATGCTATACTTACTCTCCCATGTAGCCTCTTCCATGGAATGACTTCTTCACACAACTTTCACAAGTCGGATCACCTTTGATCTCAATATTTGTTCCTTCTTATCCACGATAGCAAGTGGTTCTTCCACATAACTCAAGTCTTGCTTCAACTCAATAGGTTGCTCCACTAACACATGTGAAGGATCCTCTACATACTTTCTTAACATAGAAACATGGAAAACATCATGTAATCGAGTTAACTCTGGTGGTAACGCTAACTTGTAGGCAACCATCCCGACTTTCTCAAGCATTTCATAAGGTCCAATGTAGCGTGGACTTAATTTACCTTTCTTTCCAAATCTTATAACTCCTTTCCATGGCGATATACTAAGAAACACGTAATCCCCTTTCTAAAATTCTAAATCTTTCCGTCGCTTATCCACAAAACTTTTATGTCTGCTTTGAGCTGTTCTCATTCTATCTTGAATAATCTTCACTTTTTCAGTGGTGACTTCAATCAACTCTGGACCCTCTATCTTCCTTTCACTAACTTCACCCCAACATAGGGGTGTACGACACCATCTACCATAAAATGCTTCATATGGTTCCATACCAATAGTAGATTGAAAACTATTATTATATGCAAATTCTATCAAAGGCAAATATTCATCCCAATTTCCTTTAAAATCAAGCACACAAGCTCTAAGCATATCTTCCAAAATCTGTATTGTCCTTTCAAACTGCCCATCTGTCTGAGGATGGAAAGTTTTACTAAACTCTAAGTTAGTACCCATAGCATACTGCAAGCTGTCCCAAAATCTAGATGTAAAAGTAGGGTCCCTATCCGAAATAATAGAAACAGGTGATCCATGTAATAGAATAATTTCATTAATATACAATCTATCATACATATCAACTGTATACGTAGTCTTGACTACTAGAAAGTGAGCTGACTTGGTTAACCTGTCTACTACTACCCAAATTAAATCTGACCCCTTCTGAGATCGAGGAAGCCCAACCACAAAATCCATCGTTACATGATCCCATTTCCACTTCGGTATTGGCAACGGTTGAAGTAAACCAACAGGTTTCTGATGATTCACTTTCACTTGCTGACATATAAGGCACCTAGCAAGGAAATCAACTATTTCCTTCTTCATATTATTCCACCAATTATGCTCCTTCAAATCCCTGTACATTTTAGTACTACCAGGATACATAGTATAAATGGAATTATGAGCCTCATCTAAAATTTCCTCTTTCAATTCACCCATATTAGGCACACATAACCGCTGCTTATACAATAAAGTGTCATCATTCACAATACAAAAATCTTCAGACTTACCATCTCGGACATCTTGCTGTTTCTTCTCAAGAAAAGGATCTTGACTTTGAAAATCACGAATACGGGTAGCTAACAAAGGCCTCACGCTTAAATGAGCAAAGAACCTGTCCCCATCTGCTAGCTTCAATTCTACTCCCATCAATCTCAATTGCATGATTTGGGAAACTCTAGCACATTGAATACAAGATAACCTGCCCGAAGCCTTTCTACTCAAAGCATCTGCAACTACATTTGCCTTCCCTGGGTGGTAGTGAATTGTACAATCATAATCTTTAATTAAATCCATCCATTGCCTTTACCTCAAATTCAACTCATTCTGAGTAAATAAATACTTAAATCTTTGATGGTTAGTAAAAATTTCACATACCTCACCATATAGGTAATGACGCCATAATTTCAAAGCAAACACAATAGCAGTAAGTTCCGAATCATGTGTAGGATAATTACGTTCATGTGTACGCAACTTCCTAGAAGCATAAGTAATAACTTTACCATGATGCATAAAAACACAACCCAACCCTTGATGTGAAGCATCAGTATAAATAACAAAACTATCTCCACCATGCGAAATAGTAAGAATAGGTGCAGTTACCAACCTCTTTTTCAATTCATCAAAACTATTTTCGCAATCAAAATTCCATTCAAACTTAACATCTTTCCGAGTTAGTTTAGTCATTGGTAAGGCAATCGAAGAAAATCCCTTAATAAACCTTCTATAATATCCAACCAAACCCAAAAAACTCCTCACCTCAGTCATATTATTGGGCCTCTCCCATTTTACCATAGCTTCTACCTTTTTAGGATCAACACATATACCATCTCTAGAAATAACATGGCCTAAAAATACAACTTGTGATACCCAAAATTCACACTTGCTAAACTTAGCATACAACCTCTTATCTCTCAACAGATTCAAAATAGTTATGAGATGCTTTTCATGTTCAACCATATCACGTGAATAAATCAGAATGTCATCAATAAAATCTATCATAAATGAATCAACAAAAGGATGCAGTACCCAGTTCATAAGATCCATAAATACAGTTGGAGCATTATTCTCCCCAAAAGGCATCATAAGAAATTCAAAATGACCATACAGAGTACGAAAAGCAGTTTTAGAAATATCACTTTCATTCACCCTCAACTGATGATAACCTGATCGTAAGTCTATCTTTGAAAACACTTTAGCACCCTTCAACTGATCAAAAAAATCATCTATACGAGGTAAAGGATACTTGTTCTTAATTGTAGCTTTATTCAGTTGCCTATAATCAATACACAAACGCATAGTAGAATTTTTTTTTTCACAAATAAAACTTGTGCACCCCATGGAGATGCACTAGGTTGTATAAACCCCCTATCAAGTAAATCCTGCAACTGAATCTTAAGTTCTTTCAATTCAACCGGTGCCATTCTATACGGTTCCATAGAAATAGGGTATGTCCCTGGTGCTAATTCAATACTAAATTCAGTTTCTCTTTCTGGAGGTAACCCAGGCAACTCACTAGGAAAAACTTCTAAAAAATCCCGTACAATAGGAACATCAACTAGTCGTAAGTCCCCCTTCTTAATGTCAAGAACATACGCAATAAAACCCTCACAACCCTTACTCAATAATTTCCTCGTCCGAATAGCAGAAATGATGCAACTGGGAACAAATTTCCTTTCCCCCACAAATTTAAATTCAGGCTCGCTAGGCATATGAAAAATAACTTCCTTACAGAAACAATCCATAGATGCATGATATTTAGATAACCAATCCATTCCCAGAATTATATCAAAATAAAAAATATCCAGTGGAAGTAGATTTATAATTGTATCTCTAACCCCCAAAGTCAAAACACAATCACGAAAAACATATTCAGCTACAACCATATCCCACATAGGCATATAAATACCCAACCCCACATCTAAACGAGTACATGGTCTATTCAGATATATAGCAAATGCACATGACACAAAAGAATGTGTGGGACCAGGATCAATAAAAGCATAAACACTTTAATTACTAATAGAAAGTGTACATGTCCCCATATACGAAGTAACATGAGCTTCTTTCATCGTAAAGACTCATCCACCTGGCCTGGAACCACTAGATTGTCCCATCCCCTAGGTTTTATCTATAATAACCGATTTATAACAACCAACAAAAACAGTTTATAATACTAAATTATTGGTTAGTACATAAACAATTCATAAATATCAAATCAACTCAATAACTGCCATCTAACCGTCACACACGTCCAGAATTAATAACCTAGATGCTCTAATACCACTAATTGTCACACCCCAAACCCAATATCCATACTAATCATTTCTTATTAGAATAATTAGATCCTAATACTGATCCCATTGGAAATATAATTCATTTATCAATATTTTCCTACATAATGTGCACAATGAACATAATATTATTCTTATTCCATATCAAAATCAATATCAGAGTCATGATTAAGCAGACATACAATAATGTGATTAACTATGATCAAATCAATCCATGCTAACTCAATATATACAATATGTGAGTGTATTAAAACCTCAGTATGACAATGACAAAACCCCCATGTCTAATCCCCATCTCTTTCTAACAGTGCAACTCTCAAATTATGATCATATGACATCCTAGCTGGCAGCGTACAACCTTAAAAATGTTAAAATATAAACCGTAAGCATTAAGCTTAGTGAGGTACTCCTTCCATGAAATGAAATAACAGTTCTATATCAAATCTGTGGATATTAATCCAACCAATCCTGACATACAATGAATTAACAGTTATATACATCAAATATGTGGATATTAAATCCAACCAATCTTACCATATAATGAATTAACAGTTATATATCAGATATGTGGATGTTAAATCCAATCAATCCTGCCCGTTGGCAATAACAAATCCTGGACCATAAGGCCCAAATAATTCTGCCCATTGGCAATGATAATTATGCCCATCGACAATAGTATGTCTACCCATTGGCAATAGTAATTCTGCCCATTGACAATAAGAACTCTGCCCATTGGTAATAGTAATTCTGCCCATTGGCAATAATAAGTCTGCCCATTGGCAATAGCAAATCCTAGAACATAAGTTCCAACAAATCATTGGATCTTTATCCAATTCCAATCTTGGATCATAAAACCCAAACAAATACTGAATATTTTAGTATCTAAACAAATATTGAATACCAAAGTATTCAAACCAATCCTGGATCATGAGACCCAAATAAATCCTAGATATTTTAATACCCAAACAAATCCTGAATACCGAAGTATTCAAACAAGTCCGCTCTTAGAGCTATATTTATATTAATATATGAAACAAATCATAAGTACACTCACCTTGGTAATTTAATAGGCTTTCCTTTTCCTTTGTTCGACACTTGTTAAACTGGTTCTTATTCCCTTCATATTATTCTTACAATATTAGTATGATCATAAGAATATCAACAATCCAAGGAATATCTCAAACATGACTCAATTAGTAAGTATCATATGATTCTATTCAAATCATTTATCACAAGTGAAGTTCCATCCAAATTCATGGTAATATATTTGACATATTCAAATCATAGACCAAACATACATTAATTTATTATTGGTAATTCAATACTTATCATATTAGGATTCCAATACAAAAGACGGTACGTAATTTCAAGTCTCCTAGAGCAAGATAGGCCCATTTCTTTACAACATAGCAAATCTTCCCTATAGGCTCTTTTATCGTTCATTCAACTTCCATGAATTTTCATAATTTTTATACATCATAAATTTCTATGATATTTAACCCTACATCATTAAACATATTGAAAAATACAAAATTAAAGTTTCATAATTTTTAAGGTTCATTTGCTATGTCAACAAAAACATCGAACACATGGCGGGCATACTTTCACCCTTAGGGCAGATTTCATACCCTAACTTCAAACTCTCACCAAAGACTCATTTATTGGTAGTTTCACATGATTTTCGGATATGTCACACATATATGAGTCCATGTTAATCTCAAATTGTAATAAATCAATTTAAGTAATCATACAAAAAGATATGGAAGTTTAAATAAACAAGGTTACTAAACAAAGTAATTTAAGGGTTTACACATTCAACTTTGTTTAAACTTTCATATATCCAAACATATACATCAAGGGATGAAAATTTAGTAAACCAATGATAATTTATATCATCTAAGTCAGTAATATTAGAAAAATAACAAGATTTGGGGTTAGTATTACCTTCGGAACTTTTACGTAATTTCCACAGATTTTTCTCCAAATTTTCTCCTCACTTTCTTCCTAAACTTTCCAATTCTCTCTTCCTCTCAAGCCAAACTCTTTAATGGTTGAGTTATCTGAAGTAGGGGATTATTTCAAGCCTTTAAAGTTGGCCAAAACCAACCTCCTTATTTAACCAATCAGAATCCACCATTTGTTAGCCTAATAAGACGAAATATCATTTAACGAATGGACAAATTTGTCCCTGCTTCGTAATTCTAGCATAACTTCTCGCTCGGACCTCCATTTAACACACCGTTTATCGTGTTAAAAACATAATTCATATATCTACAAATATCTAGTTTATACCTCAAGTCAACTGTTATATCATACAAGTCAAAACTAGCCTTAAACATGAACATTCCTACCGAAAACTTCAAAATCTCCCATTTGTAACTAATTCGACATTTTCATTATTTCTGAAGGTAGGATTAGACTAAACATAATAACTTAACATCATATATATTACTAACACACTACTCATATCACATACCCTAAGCATGATTTAAGCATAATTAATCATAATTATATTCGGGTTGTCACATGACGAGTGATTGAAAAATTATTATTTCCTTTTGAGACCATTTTTCCTTGATGATCTTTTCAGATATTGATTTCCATGTTGGGTTTCAGTGACCTTCTATCCCTGGGGGATGGCCATCCATCACACGGGGTCGATCGAGGGGAATGAGCAACTGCGTCATCTTCTCGCACATGAATTCGTCTACTTCTTGTATCTGGGGGAGAGAGTAGTTTGATAAGTGGTGGAGGATGAGGTGATGGTGACACCTTTGAGGTACCCGATTTATATGAGGCAAAAGCGGGAGATATCAGAGGATGTGAGGGTGGCGGCGATGCTTGGCCAACCTTATTCTTAGTATACCAACATGGTGGCAACCTATGATTACTTAGATTTTGTTTTGAGCTAGCTGATACCACCCCACATATATGACGCTATGCCTCTTCCCCATGAGGGCTCGAGTCGGCCACCGGGGTCTGCCCACAGTGTAAGTGGTGCATCGACATCAGCAGCGACGATGAAATTCAAGCCTCCCTTTATGCGGTTGGCTCCATCTTCCTATAACATTCGATGATCTAATGGAAGGTCGGTGCGTATGCTTCATCGTCCCAATGCGATGGACCCGGAGGAGCTGGGGATAACAAAAGACGTCCTTCAGTCGACGGTTTACCTTTCATTTCTTTTCCTTTTGATTTTCTGATTTCTTTCTTTGCCTCAGTTTGACTGATTTTCTCTTTTATATTTTTCTTGCAGCACATTCGGGTGTTGACCAACTGGCTGAGGGACATTCAGGATTGGGTGGCTTCTTCAGCTTCTCATATATGGGAGTCGATCGTGGTTCCATATTTCTTGGTGCCGTCTACCTCATCTGGGGAGGGATCTAGTTCAGGGAGCGGAGGCTCATCCTCTCGTTGCCGGGGTGTAAGGACTCAAATTTCCAACTGAGTCTTAATGTAGTGTTGGTTCAATTCCAAACAAAAACATTTGAGTCATAGGATAGTATTGAGTGAGTATCCTCTAAGCCTATGACGTTTGAAGTTTCTGTTAAAGACGTAGCGACCTGTATTTAAAATCAAAGATTATCAAGTGCTGAGTTACAAGTGTCATGTTTATACGTCAAAGACAATTGATTCCATAGTCTCCAAAAAGGTCTAAATGCATTTTTATATATATAGGGAGACTTGGAATAATTTATCATGGGTGTAATTTCATTTTAAACGAATTTTATTTTCAGAAAGTTATGGTAGAACTTTGGATAAAAAGTTTGTGGGCTTAAAATGTAAAATTGGAGTTTCTGCCATTTTGTTCGAAATTGTCGTTCGAACGAGAATGTCGTTCGAATGAGAAGTTCGTTCGAATGAGTTTGCCAACGAGTTTGGCCACTGTAATTTCGTTAGATGGTCATTCGAATGAGACTTCGTTCCAATGAAAATCTCATTCGAACGAGATTTCTGGGCAGGAACAGTTTTGGCAGTTTTATCCCATTTTCCCACTCTTTTGTCCCACTTCTTTTTGGCAGTTTAAAACTTACTCGGGACAGATTTTTTCACAGACTTTGGTAGCTTCCTTGAGAGCTCTTTTGAGAGAAAATACACCGACCAAAGTTCCATGTTTTTATGTGTTGAATTTCAAAGAAATATTTTCATCAAACACATGAGTTTTCACCCATAGTTTGTTTATCCAAGTACCTCATATATATAATATTTGTTGGAGTTGTTTGGCACCATTGGTTCATCTCTAGCTTAAAAAGGAGAAGTTTGGGTTTACTTCTACATCCCTCAAAGAAGAAGAAGTTTTTGTTTTGCTGCTGCATTCTCACATGGTGAAAGTCATAATGTGTGGTTGATGGTTACTAGGTCTCAATTGGTGGATTCCAAGGTTCCGGTGGAATCCGAGATTATTCGCTAGGCAGAGGTGTTTATAAGAAGGAGCGTCAAGGCTTGAATGGACTCACGTTTGTGGTGTAAGTCTACCCCTCTTGTAATTTATAATTCCACACTTAGTGAATTTGTTAGGCCAGGGACGTCCGAGGTCTTTCCAGTTTTGGGTTTTCCTCGTACATCGGCGCGTTATGGGATTGTGAATTTATTTTATCTTTTGCAAAAATCACTTAGAATGCATGCTTAGGTAAAAAGATAAAATTGGAATATTTAATTTGGTGCTAATTTAATTTGGGTAAATATTAATTTAATTCAAGTCATTATTTTTATTGGATAAAATTTGGTTTGGCCTAATTTGCAAAATTGAATTAATTATTTGTTAGGAAAATTTCTAGGATTTGTGTTAAATTAATTTTGGGCTAAAAGTAAATTTCTCATATTTAAGTTTAAGTGTTATTTTTTTTTTGAGAAAATCCAAAATTTTGTGTGGGTGAATTTTGTGTGTGTGTGCATGTTCACCATAATTCACTTCTTTAGGTTTAATTTTAATTTTGTTTGTGAAATTAAAATTTGTGTTTAATTTAATTTTTCGTCTTCTAATAAAAAGGAAAATTAAATAAATTTTGAAAAATTAAATTTTGTTAGGAACCATCTATATTCCGCACTTATAGGAAATTAAAGTGAATGATTTAAAAAATGGGGGTCCAATCGGGCGCTTTTCAAAGTGGTATCAGAGCCGAAGCACTAATTTATTGCGTTAAGGTCCTTTTAAATATTTTTGGTTAAAAATGGATTTTTCTCCATTTTCTAATTTTTCTATTTTCGATGGTTCTAATTACGCATATTGGAAAGCACGTATGCGTTCGGCACTTAGGGATATAGACGAGAGGGTTTGGTTATCCGTAGTTAATGGGTGGTCCCCACCTACTTGATTAATAAAGAATGAGCGTGTCCCCAAACCCATCGAGCATTGGAGTGAGAATGAACTAAAATCTGCTAACATTAATTCCCGAGGTTTAAATGCCTTATTTAGCGCGGACACACATGATGAATTCTAACGTATCATGACGTGTGAAACCGCTAAGGAGGCTTGGTATATCTTGCAACTCACCTATGAAGGTACAAGTGTCGTTAAAGCCTTTAAGATCCAAAACTCCTCACTCAATTTGAAACCGTCAAAATGAAAGAAAAAGAAAGTTTTGATGAATTCTATGATAGACTTTTCGATATTATAAATTCATCTTTTAATCTAGGAGAGAAAATACCCGACGACCGAGTAGTAAAGAAAATTCTTAGGTCCCTAACCGATAGATTTATCCCAAAAGTGACTGTGTTGAATTCTTTACCAACCTTATCCTCTACGAAACTACGAGAGCTTGTAGGTGATCTGCAAACCTATGAAATAGACATGTTTCCCTCCAACAACGATAAGAGAATTGATAAGGGCATCGCTTTGAAAGCCCAAAAGTAGGATAAAATAGTTTTGGATGATGAGAGCGAGAGTGACTCGGAAGAAATGGCTATGTTTGCTAGGAAATTTCTCAAATTTCTTAAATTAAACAAAGTTAAATTTAAAAATGATTCCAAGAAATTTGAAAAATCTAAGCATGAAAAAGCCAAAAAGATCCCAATAAATTTTAATGAAAATTTAAATAGGGACGAGTCAAATAGGTTCTATGGTTATGAGGGTTATGGCCATAGGGCGAGAGAGTGCCCCACTAAACTAAGGAGAGAAGGCAAACAACCTATTTCCTATAATTCAACCCTTAGTGATAGTGATAAGGAAGAGGGACCCGAATCCCCCATTGAATGCAACTTTACAGCGTTCATAGCTTGTCATGTTAGTGGAGATAAATTGTCTGGCGATGACATCTCAAATTGTCAAACTTCTGAGGCCTTTATTTGTGAAGCTAAAAAGGATGATGGTAGTGAAAGTGGATAAGAGGGAAAGAGTGAAAGTGAAAATGAGGTTGATGTGAGTGAACTTAAATTTGCATTTCAAGAATTATATGTAGAGAGAGAGGGACCTCGAATTATATGTAGAGAAAGAAAAAGTGTGTGTGTGTGTATGAGAGAGAGAGAGATAGATAGATAGATAGATAGATAGATAGATAGATAGATAGATAGATAGATAGATAGATAGATAGATAGAGATAGAGATAGATAGAGAGAGAGAGAGAGAGAGAGAGAGAGAGAGAGAGAGAGAGAGAGAGTAGTTGAAGGTTAGAGAGAGAGAGAGAGAGAGAGAGATTTTTGGGGTTCGAGCTGAGTCCCGTTGTTTTTGTTGTTTTCCTACAAGACAAGTGTAATAAAGAAACATATCTATCCAATGCAATGGGATTTTGTTATTTTTTTCTGTAATGACTTAATACACATGCATTTTTTACTTTGCTACTGAGACCGTAAAAACGATTTAAAATGATTTGAGAGAAAATTTATTTTAAAATAGTATAAGTAGAAATATAGGGAGAAGGAAACTCTAAATTCCTCAGAATAAAAATTCTTTTTATTGAGTTTTTTTATTTTGACCAAAAATAAAAAAAAGGAACTTTCCAAAAATAGGGGGCTGCCGATCGGCTTGCCAGTTGCCCTGCCTATTAGTAGGTCAGCCAAGTCTAATCAACCCAAGGCCTTGATTGCACTTTCTTCAATTACTTGGTCCTTGATGGGGCAGGTTTTCCTCCGAAATTTGGAGGACTTTTGTCTTTGGCTAAGTTTTCCAAGTATAAAAATGGGGTAATGGGGGAGTATTTTTTTCACCCATCCACATTTACTCTCTTTTGCATTCCTTTTGCTTCTTATCTCATCATTTTATAATATGTCTCTCCCTGAAAGTTTTGAATTCGCCTCTTATATTGAAAACTTAGAGGCTATGTGCTCATACAACGTCGACTATGATGCTTTTAACATGCATCGGGTTTCATTACATTGCAACCCGCCTATTGAATTGAACATGATGATGATGATGGCGATAGAATTCTGGTACCCTAAGGACCAAGTCTTTCGCTTTGGCTTGGACGAAGTCTATCCGACTTATGAAGAGTCTTCTGCCATGTTGTTGATAAATCCCAGTGTTGTAGCAGCCGTGCTTGAATTCTCCCAGTCTCCTTAGGAACTATTAGCAGGACTTCTCCATATCTCACCCTTGGTAGCTCGACCATTGGTTACGGGAGGAATGATCTCTCTTGAGGTTGTGCTATAATTATGTGCATCTGTAGGATGTTGGTGATGCGGGCTATGACAGAGACGTTATTCTTGGCTTAGTTTTAAAATTACTATTGGTGACTGAGGAACTATTGGTGAACCCACAACTCGCAGCCATTACTTCATGGATGTCATACCGTCATAATCCTACGACAGTGATACTGGTGGAGACTCTGAATGGTATGGATGCCTGGCGGTAAGACCATTCTTACTTGAGGGGTAGACCAATTGTGTTGTTCATGTGCGTGTTGAAGAGATTCCATATGACGGTCCCTCTTGAATATCCCGTGGTAGCTGTGCCAAACTTCTTCTCTTGCTGCTTTATTGGTGTGGGCTTGGACAATGAGAATTGAAAGAACTGGTTTGTGGATCACGGAGCTCAAGGTTTGTGTTGGTCAGTGACTTGGTGGGGATAATTTCTATCCATTCTATAATTAGAGGAATACCAATATGTTTGATTGGTTGTCCTCCAACAGACTTCTTTTTACTTTGCATGGCGGCTCTTCGGCCAATTTGGCTGGGAACAGATTGTGTCACCTCGAACAATAGACTTTTTTCTTATGGAGGATTTGATAGAGTGTATGTGCATGCATCTATGCTCTTTATGGGAGAATCATCGACCATTAACCCGTCCTTCCCAATCTGTTTTTCGAGTCCAGCATATTTCTAGAGATTACATGAAGTGGTTGTGCAGGAGATTCGTTTCCAAAATGCTGGCTGTGGAGACTGGTCAAAGATGGTTCATCATATTTGACACCATGGAGGTAGGTGTTATTATTTTTCCCAGGATGGTTCGGGTTTATCCTTCCATGGAACGCCTGTGGTATTGTATTCTGGCAGGGGAGGTTTAGGGACTCTAGGATGTAAATGATGATGGGGTCAGTTCTTCTGGCAGTTTGGCGTAGGATCCTTGAGGAATTCATCCGTGAAGCTTTTGTAATGTGTTTGGTTATGTATTTGGTTGTTTTATGGTAGGTATAACTTTGAGAAGGTTTTGTAAGAGTGGTTTGGCCTTTTTTTTCTTAGTTTTTGGGAAAATAAGGTTGGGCTGACAAGATAAGTTATTTGACTCCCTATGCTAGTGTAATTATAACGGAATTTTCATCAATAAAATAAATAAAATTTTGATTATATTATTGTGCCTCTTGATGAGTCTTTGCATTTGAATTATCTATACCAATCGCTAAGGCATACATAATCCTTTTGTTCATGTATATGATAAAATGAACGGTCGTTCATTATGACAAGAAAATAATAGCATTTTTTTAAAAAGAAGGGGGTCGTGCTCATGTGAAGCATATGAGCTGCCTACGTACCTCTGAGGGTTTTAAAAATTTCCTGAGCTTCATTTTTAAAGTAAAAATATTTTTAAAGGATCAAGCACCATGTAGTTCTGATTAGAGGGAAATGAAGAAATTATTGTTATTATTTATTTTTTTAGACCAGAAGGGAGATGAGAAGAGTCGCAGCGCGCTGAGATTTCAATCTAAGGGTATAATTTCTTGAGACGATTCAGGTTAATTGGATGATCCATCTCTTCTCCATCGAGGTCGGTGAGCATAGAGGCGCCACTGGATAGGATCTTTTTTACAATGTAGGGGACTCTCCAATTATGATTGAATTTACCTCTAGGGGTCCTAGATGGGCTCTATGATTTCTCTAAGGGAAAAATCCCCTTCTTAGTCACCACGATCCTTGACTCTCTTATTGAATGATCGTGCTATTCAGAAATGGTAACCTTATATATGATATAGAGCCTTTAGTCTTTTTTCATCCAAGAGTGATAACTCATCAAGACGTCTTCGATGCCAGTCTTCCTCGCTGACTTTGCTTTCAAGCATGACGTATAGTGAAGGAATTTCTAGCTCAACGGGAAGGACTACTTCCATGTCGTATACCAGAGAGTAAGGGGTAGTAGCCCAAGTAGATGATCGAATTGAAGTGCGGTATCCCCATAAGGAGTAAGGCATCCGATCAGCCCAATCTCAGAAGCTTTCGATCATCTTGTTGATGATTGCTCTGAGGTTCTTATTTGCGAATTCAATTGCACCATTGGTTTGAGGTTGGTGAGGAGAAGATTTGTGTCTCTGAATCCCGTACTTGTTGACTAATTCTGTGACTTCTGCCTTAAAATATAACTCGTTGTCTGACACTATCTCGTATGGAACCTCATATTAGATGATGATATTTTTTCAAATAAACTTGGCCACCTTTGTAGCATTCAACACTACGTATGACTCAGCTTTGACCCATTTGGTGAAGTAGTCAATGGAAACCAAGAATAATTCATGTTTTTTGGAGTCCTTGGGTGTAAATTTCCTTATGATGTTGATTCCCCATGTGGAGAACGACCATGGAGAAGTCATGTTGTACAATTCCTGCAGAGGAAAATGCTGTAGGTTAGAAAAATACTCGCATTTAAGACATATCCAAATGTAGGCGCTGTAATCCTGAACCATGATAGTCCAATAGTAACCTTATCAGATGATCTTCTTAGCGACCATAAGTCCATTCATGTGGGGTCCACACTCCCCTATATTGATTTTTGCATCATCTCTTCAATATCATCCCCTATGATGCAGTATAAATGGGTTCCATCGAAGTTTCTCTTAAACAATGATATTTTGTAGAAAATGTACTAGGCAACTAGTTTATCGAGGGTTGCTCGGTATTTCTTATTAGAATATTGGGAATACCTACCATGATTGAGGAAGCACCAAATATCATAGTACCAGTAATTGGCTATATGAAGATCTTCTTATGTTATGACCTCAATGTGGTAGTAGTGAGTAGGTGTTTATTCCTTTTGGACTAGGAAATGGGTCATTATTATTCCTTCAGGCATTTGAACCACAGAGTCTAAGCTAGCAAGGTAATCGGTTAGGTTGTTCTTTTCTCGGGGTAAGTAGTGGGAGGTGATATCTTAGAATTAGGAGGCCATCTCTTCTAGGTGGGCATGGAATGGTAAGAGTTTTTTATCTTTGACTTTCCATCTTCTGAGTACTTGACCAATAAAGAGGGCATAATCCCTGTAGACGTCAAGGTATCAAGTTTATTTCTTTAGAACAACTTCGAGGCCTACCGTGAATGCCTTGTATTCAATCATGTTGTTGGTCCAGGGAAAATCAAGTTTGATGGAAATGGTAGTATGAGAGTCATCAGGGGCAACTAGGAGGATCCCAATGCCGTACCCTTTCTTGTTGGCGACGCTATCAAAGAAATTTACCACTGGAGGTCTTCTTGGGAAGTGCAAAGGATATTCTCATTCAGTAATTTCGAAATCCTAACATCATTTTTTCCATAGGGTATCCATCCAGGTAGTCAGAGATAGATCTTCCTTTCATGGCTTTCCTGCATGACATACATAATATCAAATTCGGCTAGTAGAATCAACCATCGGGCCATTTGGTTAGGCGGAGAAGGTTTTTCGAGCAAGTACTTAATGTGATCCATCCAGGATACAAGTTTGATGGTAAAGGGGAGAGTGTAGTGCCGTAGTTTTTGGATGACCCAGACAAGGGCAACACATGCCTTCTCTAAGGCAGTGTAGTTAACTTCGTACCCGACCAACTTGTGACTAGCTTAGTTAATGGCTCTCTCTTTAGGGGACTCTTCAAGTTATTAGTCTAGTAGATCCCTAATTGTAGTATCTGTTACGGTCAGGTATAAGAGTAGGGGAAGAATAGGCTGTGTGGCATGCGTAGTGGAGGTTGGGTTAGGTATTTCTTGATTCGGTCAAAGGCTTCTTAGCAAGCTTCATCCCAAACTTTGGTTGAATCCTTTCAAAGGAGTTTGAAGATGAGTTCACAAATAGAAGTCAACTGACTGATGAACCGGGTAATATAATGCAATTTTCTAAGGAATCCCTGAACTTCCTTCTCTGTTCAGGGTGGTGGCATTTTAAGTATGGCTTTTAGTTTGGCAAGATATCCTTCTATCCCTTTTTCACTAACCATGAATCCCAGGAGCTTTAGTCACTCCAAAAACACATTTTTGTAGGTTAAGTCATGATATTACCATAGTTGCTCGAAGAACTTTTGAAGAGTGGGGACATGACTTTCTCTAGTCTTAGAGTTGATAATCATACCATCCACGTTGACCTTGACTTCTTTGTGTATCAGATCATGAAAGATAGTTGTGGAAGCCATTTGGTAGGTAGCCCTTACATTTTTTGATATCAAATGGCGTAATGAGGTAGAAAAAAGTTCCCCATGGGGTGAAAAATATGGTTTTATCTTGATGATCCAGGGGAATCTTGATCTGATTATATCTAATAAATCCATTAACGAATGACTTAAGAGTGTGACTGGCCGTGTTGTCCATAATCATGTCAATATTGGGCAGCAGGTAATCATCCTTTGGAGAGGCCTTATTCAAGTCTCGATAGTCAACACACATGCGATCCTTTCCTCAGGATTTTGACACGAGTACGATGTTGGTTAGCCATGTGGAATATTCGATCACATGAATGAAACTCACGCTCAATTGTTTGACCACTTCTTCCTTATCCTTGAGCGATCATTTGGTGCAGAGATTTTGGAGTTTTTATTTGACCGATTTACATTCTAGGAGATTTGGAATCTCGTGCTGAGCTATCTCAGGATTAATGTCGAGCATGTCATTGTAGGACCATGCAAGGACACATGCTCGTCAAGGGTTGACCCTATCCTAATCTCGCACAGTTGGCTACTGGAACCGAGATTAATAATAAGAGTTTCATCTTCATTACCTTGAACGTGGTTATGTTGTTTTTTTATTAACCTTATTTAGATCTAGTTAATAATTTTTCATTTGCAAAATCATCATCATAAAAAGTTTGATTAGAATCATGACAATTAATGTAAGGCACAATAAGATACTCCAAATATTCGTTTATTTCATTCTTGGGAAAAAAACAACATTGAGAACTTCATCGAATGAGGTCTCAATTACATCAGAATAGGGAGGAATAACAAAAGAAGAGGAAATGGGATAAATATTAGAGTAGGGTTGAATTTTAGTAGGTGGAACGGGTACAACATTCCAGTTGAGGAGAGGTGTATCAACAACTTTGATCAGGAGGTATGGATCCGATGATGTAGCACTTGAGTGAACTATATAGAGGTCAACCCCAGTGTCTGAAAGTTGAATGAATCCTCAGAGTCACTTCCCTCAAAATCTACGGTATTAGCTACAGTCTCCTTAATAAGTGGTCGCATATGATGATGGGAACTTTTGGCCCATGAGTACCTATCTTGGAAAAATATCTCCACTTCTGGTTTCATATTCTTATCCACATGATCATACCATGGTTTGGGAAAACCGCAAAAGGGGAAATCTTCACCCTCTCTGATGAATCTTCCATTTAAGTAATCTCTTGAGAAAGTTTTGGTGCTTTCTAGCCTCTTCAGTCGAGGTTAACGGAGTATTATGAGTTCTTCTACTGATGGATGATAACCTAGGACACAAGGAGGAAAGTTCTTCTTTAATACCATGGGTTCAAGTATTACCTATTATCATCGTCCCAACCCCAGTTCGGGCATAAAGTGCATATTCTTGAACATCTATATCATGTTGACATTTCCCTGAGGGTTATACTCCAGACAAACCCTATCTTTGAAATCGTCCTCTACTGGTAGTAGAAGTGGTTAGACTCAAAAACCTGACAGAAGTATATCACTTGCACCATATTGTAATTCTAGTATTGGATTACTTGTGCTTGCATTCTCAATGTTATCGTCGTCGCCCAAGATAGTGATGACGTGCCCATTAGTGAAGAACTTCAATTTCTGATGGAGGGAAGAAGACACACCATTGATACTATGGAGTCATCGTCTTCCAAGCAACAAATTGAAATGATATGGGATATCGATGACTTGGGCTTCAACAAAGGGATTTATAGGGACAACCCCTATTGTAAGCTTTATGGATCCCATCACTTTTCAATGAATATTTTCATAAGCGTGCACCGCGGAAGAGGTTGGAGTAAGGTCTCTCACTTTTCTCCCAATAAATTAAGGGTTCTCAATGGATAAACATTAAGAGCTAATCCATTATCAACAAGCGAAAGTGGGATGGTTCTTCCCCATGACTTTGATAGAGATATTGGGAGCGTAGTTGTGGTTTGGTTCAATTTTAAGGATTTTTTCTTCGGAGAAAAAGAGCATTCTAGTAAAGGTTAGAGATATGACCAGATTCACTACTTCTTCTGGCGTGGTGGAAGGAGGTACTATGGGCTCGATGAGTAGTTTGATCAAGGCATTCTGGTTCAGCTAGGAAGATATAAAAAGTCACCACATCGTGATATTAGCTTGGATTTTCTTCAACTGATTGAGGATCTTGCTCTCCTCAAGGGTCATTTCTAGCACAGGAAGATTCTCCATACCTTATCCTTTGTCAATTACTGATGATTGCAGGTTCGGGACCTGGTAATGCCTCCCTGATCTAGTCATATGGTTCAAAAAAGAGGGTAAAAATAAAAAACCCCGTTTCCTCATATATATTGCGTTGTTCGTCTACCTTATTTATTTCTCTTACTAGCTCCTCAAACGATATCATTCCACATATTGTGATTATTGGTCTAGTCTTTTTTGGGCTTTGCTCTTCATCTGAACTATTGAATTCGTCTCCCCATCCGATGGAAGCAACATCATCTTTCCATTAAAAGTTAATACACTCCATAACTTCAACTTCCTCTTCATATAGGTCCTCCCATTCGACGGGGAGATGTATAAGCGAAGGGACCAAGCACCCTTGTAGTTTTAAAGCATCAATTAGCTCGGAAATACTTTAAATTTCACTGGTCTATTGGAATAAGGTTGCCATGATCCATACGACATCATCTAAGTTGACTTCATCGGTAGGTACTACCCAAGTATTTAACTCTCGAGCCCATTTTGGAGATTCTAAAAATAGCATATTGGATCTTTGGCAGTCAATGGTCATTTTTAGGGAAATTTCAACCCTAACTCTAGATAATAGTTCAATAATGCTGATAATTCCATATCTTTCCATCCGAAATGGGTGTAAATAGTAATTCATGCTCTAGTAAGAAGTGACACAACTTGATCAACGAAACTGGTAGGATGCAGAATAAAATATGGGCAAACTTGGAGGGGTTTATGGGAATATATGGGTATTATAGGTGATTTACCGGGTACGATCTGGGTAGATGGATCAAATTATGGGTCTTCTTTTAGGAAGATGGCATTTGTATGATTTGGGAGTGGATTGTGGGTAGTGTTTGGTTTAGTATTGGCCAGTGGGGCGATGATACCCTAGTCAATTAGACCTTGGATTACATTTCAGAGGTGGAAACATTGATCAATGGTATGACTGACATTTTGGTGAAAATGACAATGGGCATCTGATAAACGTGTGTGCTCGTGTTCAAATGATCAAGTTATATATAAAACCCTTTTAACACAAACAAACCCTAAACATGCAGCAGTATGTGATTGAATAAATTAATAATCTACGCAAGAACATTCAAACACATGAAATTAAGGAAAAATCCCCCACAGGGGCAAAACCATTTATTTTCACTATAATTTGTAAGAAAAAGTCTTACAATCGAATTACAATGAAAATACAAGTTCACTAAGAATTACCCTCAGGTATCGGATTCTGTAGTCGCGGCTGGAATTATCCCTTTCCAGTAGGGCTGCAATGGAGAAGAAAAACGGTCTCCTCCACAAGGGTTGAACTGCAAAACTGCGTTCCTGGGTTACCAAAAGGATTCACAAATGTATGGAATTTGTGTGAATAAAAAACCTAGAGTATTGGAACTCAATAGGTGAAGACTTAGGGCTTTCTCTACTCTGAAAATCGTGTGTAGAAGTCTTGGGAAAACCACTTCCCGTAGTGGGATTAAATAGGAGAACTTGAGCCCTAAAATTCGGAACATGATCTGAACACTATCTGTTTGAAATTATGCTCGTCGGATCGGTCCGGTCTCTTTAGGCGGATCGGTCCGATGATATCGGATTGGTTCCTTTTTGAAGGCGGATCAATCCGGTTGGCAACGGATCGGTTCAACTTTTTAGCTTCATCGGTTCGCTATGGATCCGGGGTACACTGGCCTCACCTCAGCAGGCGGATCGGTCCGGTCTCTTTAGGCGGATCGGTCCGAAGGAACCGGATCGGTTCTTTTATCTGTGCCGGATCGGTCCGGTCTGTTTCCTGATTCCTTTTCTGCCTTTGATATTCGGATTCCGTTGATGAGCATATGATTCTTGAATTTTCTCAACGGTGTAACGGCGTACGACATATAAAATGCGCATGGACAAAAATGTCCTTACAAATCTCCCCCTATGTCTATGCCGGTACATACATAAAAACAAACATCCGAATTATCAATCATAAAATATTGCCTATACAAATCTACCCTTCCATGAACCCAAAACTGAAAGAGTACAAGTGAATAAGACTGCATCGTTTGATCTTCAAATCTTCAGGAATCTCAACGCTTTTCTCATCAGGGTGTGCAATACAATGATAATCCATGTAGTACCTACACACATGAGAAAAAGAAAAATACCAAGTGACATATCGAGTTTGAAGTGAGATAAACATATATACCAATTTGTGAACAAACTCAACCTTTCAAAACTAACTCCCCCCCCCCCCCATAATAAGATAATTCATTCTCCCCCCTTTTTATGATGTCCCCAAATAGACAAATGAGAGAAATAAATCAAATAAGAAAGAGAGGGGTGTCACATGGATAATATCACACCATGAATGAACACAAAGTAACCAAGTCAATGATAGCGTAAATGAAGTGGTGTGATTAATTTCGATAGGAAAATCAATGCATACAAACATGACATATGTGCACGATGAATATTGGATATTCCTAGCGAATGAACTCAAATGCTTCCTTTGGTGTAAAAGAGTGATAGTATAAGATATTGACTCAATCAAATCAACAAATCAAAGCTCAAAATGATTTTCACACCAATAACGTCCAAAATGATTTTACGCTTTTTCAGGACTTTCAAGGAAGTGCAAACCCGTTTAAAGATTCTCCAACCGAACTCCCTCAGATATAATTTTTAATAGAGGCATTCTAAATTCTCAAACTTTGGAGAATTGATGGTGAAACCTAAATGGCCCATATTTGGCATGAATTGCTTTTTATTGCCTGTAAATTTTTTTGGGCTCTTTTAACCTCTTTGGACCTCGGATATTAAAATTCCTCCATTTTTTAGGTCCTTTTTAACGGTGGCTTTTGCGCAAAGGATAGATGATTACCTTTCGCAGCCCCTCCCCGTTATACAAAAACACACAGTCTCACCAAAACGGTTTTTACATGCATTCCAATCTTGTCAAGTTTTATCGCATATTGTACATTGTATAGACAGGATTGAGATGAAAACACGCAAGCCAACATGAGATATATAAGTGCAATAATCAAATATAGCCGTGCATGTGTGCAATAAAGGATATAGGAGTCAAACATGTAGGAAGATATCACTAATTACATCTCAAAGACTCCAATCAATGTAAAGCACATGGATGAAATGATGTATCCTCTCAAATCTCTATCAAACAGTCACATGGATATATGGAATGAAGTTGTGACTTGGCTAACTTAAATGCTCATCCATAAAAGGTGCAAAAACAGAAAAATCTTTTTGGATTTTTCAAAAATTTTGTCAAAATAATATCTTTTTGTGCTTTTCTTAAAATTTTTCTTAAAGGAAAATCTTTTTGTATTTTTTAATATAAAAAGCAAAAAGAATAAAACAAAGATGTACAACAAAGAAATGGTACATATAAAACAGACTAGCAATAGGAAGCATATGATATGAACATGAAGAAGCATCCTATTCTAGACATAGACCAACCCCTCAGTCAACTGTGCAAATCCCTAAAGATTTCCTAAGACTCTCGAATCTAAGGGCACCTAAAGGTTTCGTGAAAATATCGTCTAACTGACGGTCGGTAGGAACAAAACTCAGGGATACGACTTTCTCTTCAACTAACTGACGTATAAAGTGCTCACGTATCCTGATGTGTTTTGTGCGTGAATGCTGAACTGGATTGCGGGATATGTGTATCGCGCTCGTGTTATCACAGGAAATGGTCATGGTGTCCTGTGATATCCCATAATCCTCCAGCATTTGCTTCATCCACAAGAGTTGTGTGCAACAACTCCCGGCGGCTATGTACTCAGCCTCCGCAGTGGACAAAGAGATGGAATTTTGCTTCTTGCTCAGCCAGGAGGCAAGAGCAGAACCAAAATAGAAACACCCACCAGAAGTGCTCCTACATCCATCTACATCCCCAGCCCAATCGACATCCGAATAGGAGGACAGACGGTCATCGGTATCAAAGGAATACCAAATCCCGTATGAGAGAGTCCCACTTACTTATTTAATAATACGTTTTAGAGCAAGTACATGTGACTCTTTTGGGGATGCCTGATATCGCGCACAGACTCCAACACTAAAGGTGATGTCGGGACTACTATAGTCAAGTAGAGGAGACTACCTATCATACTCCGATGTAAGGTTTGCTCTACGTCCTTGCCTGAAGTGTCCTTACTAAGCTTGGTAGTGGTACTCATAGGTGTACGTGCATGCTTAGCGGAGTCTAAACCAAATTTCTTCACTAGGTCTCTAGCATACTTGGATTGGGAGATGAACATCCCATCCTCTAGCTGATGAACCTGGAGACCAAGGAAGAATGTAAGCTCACTAACCATGCTCATCTCAAACTCACTTTTCATCTCCTCCTCAAAGTGGTGAGCATGCTGGGAGCATGTGGATCCAAAGACTATGTCGTCCACATAGACCTGGGCAACCAAAATAGCACCGTCATCTCTCCTGACGAACAACGTCATATCTACCTCCGCTCTCTTGAAGCCACGAGCTAAGAGATAGGAAGTAAGCCTCTCGTACCAAGCACGGGGTGCTTGCTTCAAACCATACAAGGCTTTCCTCAGATAGTAGACGTGCTCAGGGTGCTGAGGGTCTTCAAACCCTTTTGGTTGTTCCACATAAACCTCCTCTTGTAGAATGCCATTCAGAAAGGCACTCTTGACATCCATCTGATACACCTTGAAGCGCAGATGACATGCGATGGCGAGCAGAAGACGGACGGACTCAAGCCTCGCAACAAGAGCAAATGTCTCCCCAAAGTCTACACCCTCTATCTGTGTGTAGCCTTGAGCGACCAACCTAGCCTTATTACGGATTATGGTACCATTTTCATCCATTTTGTTCTTAAAAATCCACCGGGTACCTATTACATTAATCTCACTAGGTCGGGGGACAAGTTCCCAGACATCATTCTTTTTAAACTGAAGCAACTCATCCTGCATAGCAGATATCCAGTGTTCATCCTTGAGTGCTTCTTTATGGTTCTTGGGCTCGACTTTGGACGTGTAGCAAAGATGACCAACAACGTTCTCTAGCTGAGCACGAGTCTTGACCCCTAGAGTGGGATCGCCAACAATGGCAGATGGGTCATGACTCTTGCGAACCCAAGCAGGTGTGTCCCCTAACACAGGAGTAGGGTCCACAGAGTGTGAGAGAGGAACAGGTAAATCACTGTCAGAACATTCCTCATCCTCACACTGAAGGTTAGGATCAATAACCGTCGAAGGTTCGTCATCTTGCACGATAACGTTTATTGATTCCATAATCCTGGAGCTCTTCAGGTTAAAAACCCGGTATGCTCTACTATTCGATGAATATCCTAAAAATATTCCCTCGTCGCTCCGGGAGTCGAACTTTCCTAATTGCTCTCTATCCCGTAGGATGTAGCATTTACTCCCCAAAACACGGAAATATGCCAGGTTGGGCTTCTTGCCAGTCCACAACTCATAAGGAGTGCGAAGTGTGTGTGGACGCAGATACACCCTATTCACCGTGTGGCATGCAGTAGACACTGCCTCTGCCCAAAATCTCCTAGAAACTTTATGACCTAGAAGCATAGATCTAGCCATCTCTTGGATCGTTCTATTATTTCTCTCAAGAATCCCATTTTGCTGAGGAGTTCTCACAGCAGAAAACTCATGTTTGATCCCAAGGCTATCACAGTACAAATCCACCTTTGCTTCCTTAAATTCAGAGCTGTTGTCACTACGTATTCTGTTAATAGTGACACCGTGTTGATTTTGCAGGACACGACACTTGGTCGTTAAGAAATCTACAGCATCGGATTTCTCTCTCAGAAAACCTACAATGGAGTACCTGGAGAAATCATCTACCATCACGAGGATGTACCTCTTACCACCTAGACTCTCAGTACGAGTGGGACCCATAAGATCCATGTGAATCAACTCCAGAACACGAGAGGTGGTAATGGAATGCAACTTCCTATGAGGACTACGAATTTGTTTTCCCAACTGACAGGGTCCACAAACGGTCGAAGTTGACTTTCCAAGAGATGGTAAGCCACGTACTAGGTCCTTTTGAGATAAACGATTAAGATCTCTAACGTTCACGTGACCTAGACATTGGTGCCACATATCCATAGGAGTGATTGTGGCGCTGTTGCAGACAAGTGAGGATGTGGGCTCAGTCCCATAGCAATTATCCTCGGTCCTCACCCCTTGCATCAATAGTTTACCGGTTTCATTGTAGACTTTACACGCGTCCCGATCAAACTTTACTGCAAGGTTAGTGTCGCACAGCTGGCTAATGCTGAGAAGGTTTGCTTTCAAACCTTTGACGTATAAAACATTTTCTAGCTTAGGAAAACCAGGTAACTCGATAGTACCTCGTCCTATAATGCTAGAATTACTCCCATCTCCAAAGGTGACTCTGCCATCTTGATGATCCTCAAGAGTAGTAAAAAATAAGGCATCACCTGTCATGTGTCTGGAGCACCCACTATCAAAATACCACTGAGAGGTATTATGTGCTTTGAGAGCAACATGAACAACAAAAGCCTTTTTAACTTTCTTAGGTACCCAAGTCGAGATGACCTTTTGTTTGCCTTTGTTGTTTTTGATTTTAGCGGGGATGTGAGAAGCATTCACTAACGGCAAAGAGATCCGTCGAAATTCTTCCATTAAACTTTGAGTCGTGGCAGCTAAGAACTCAACTCGCTCTCTCAGACTAGAAAACTCATCAGTATGACGTGGTGGAGCAGTAGTACATCGTGTCCGACCCATGCTATAGCAAGTTTCCCTAAGGTGGCCTTTTCTTTTGCAATAAGTACAAAAGAGCATAGTCAAAGGCGGACCTTGGTTTTCTTTTCTTGGTCGAACTCTCCTTCTAGGTTTTTTACGATGACCATAAGGAGTTGTAGTAAACTCAGGAACTGGTCCAGGTTCAATTTGAGATGTGGAAGAACCATCATATCCAATTCCTTGACGATCACCAAAACCTAAAGCGGGGCCGAGGAGCATCTTTCCCATCTTCCCAGATCTGTCCTCGATTTGAACCTTGACTTCCCGTGCCTTCTCAAGATCATGAGTCATCTAGGCAACAAGGGTTTCAAGTATATAGAGGCCTTCTCAAGATCATGAGTAAGATCTGTCCTCGATGATGTAGCACTTGAGTGAACTATATAGAGGTCAACCCCAGTGTCTGAAAGTTGAATGAATCCTCAGAGTCACTTCCCTCAAAATCTACGGTATTAGCTACAGTCTCCTTAATAAGTGGTCGCATATGATGATGGGAACTTTTGGCCCATGAGTACCTATCTTGGAAAAATATCTCCACTTCTGGTTTCATATTCTTATCCACATGATCATACCATGGTTTGGTAAAACCGCAAAAGGGGAAATCTTCACCCTCTTTGATGAATCTTCCATTTAAGTAATCTCTTGAGAAAGTTTTGGTGCTTTCTAGCCTCTTCAGTCGAGGTTAACGGAGTATTATGAGTTCTTCTACTGATGGATGATAACCTAGGCCACAAGGAGGAAAGTCCTTCTTTAATACCATGGGTTCAAGTATTACCTATTATCATCATCCCAACCCCAGTTCGGGTATAAAGTGCATATTCTTGAACATCTATATCATGTTGACATTTCCCTGAGGGTTATACTCCAGACAAACCCTATCTTTGAAATCGTCCTCTACTGGTAGTAGAAGTGGTTAGACTCAAAAACCTGACAGAAGTATATCACTTGCACCATATTGTAATTCTAGTATTAGATTACTTGTGCTTGCATTCTCAATGTTATCGTCGTCGCCCAAGATAGTGATGACGTGCCCATTAGTGAAGAACTTTAATTTCTGATGGAGGGAAGAAGTCACACCATTGATACTATGGAGTCATCGTCCTCCAAGCAACAAATTGAAATGATATGGGATATCGATAACTTGGGTTCAACAAAGGGATTTATAGGGACAACCCCTATTGTAAGCTTTATGGATCCCATCACTTTTCAATGAATATTTTCATAAGCGTGCACCGCGGAAGAGGTTGGATCAAGGTCTCTCACTTTTCTCCCAAGAAATTAAGGGTTCTCAATGGATAAACATTAAGAGCTAATCCATTATCAATAAGCGAAAGTGGGATGGTTCTTCCCCATGACTTTGATAGAGATATTGGAAGCGTAGTTGTGGTTTGGTTCAATTTTAAGGATTTTTTCTTCGGAGAAAAAGAGCATTCTAGTAAAGGTTAGAGATACGACCAGATTCACTACTTCTTCTGGCGTGGTGGAAGGAGGTACTATGGGCTCGATGAGTAGTTTGATCAAGGCATTCTAGTTCAGATAGGAAGATATAAAAAGTCACCACATCGTGATATTAGCTTGGATTTTCTTCAACTGATTGAGGATCTTGCTCTCCTCAAGGGTCATTTCTAGCACATGAAAATTCTCCATACCTTATCCTTTGTCAATTACTGATGATTGCAGGTTCGGGACCTGGTAATGCCTCCCTGATCTAGTCATACGGTTCAAAAAAGAGGGTAAAAATAAAAAACCCTGTTTCCTCATATATATTGCATTGTTCGTCTACCTTATTTATTTCTCTTACTAGCTCCTCAAACCACATATTATGATTATTGGTCTACTCTTTTTGGGCTTTGCTCTTCATCTGAACTATTGAATTCGTCTCCCCATCCGATGGAAGCATCATCATATTTCCATTAAAAGTTAATACACTCCATAACTTCAACTTCCTCTTCATATAGATCCTCCCATTCGATGGGGAGATGTATAAGCGAAGGGACCAAGCACCCTTGTAGTTTTAAAGCATCAATTAGCTCGGACATACTATAAATTTCACTGGTCTATTGGAATAAGGTTTCCATGATCCATACGACATCATCTAAGTTGACTTCATCGGTAGGTACTACCCAAGTATTTAACTCTCGAGCCCATTTTGGAGATTCTAAAAATAGCATATTGGATCTTTGGCAGTCAATGGTCATTTTTAGGGAAATTTCAACCCTAACTCTAGATAATAGTTCAATAATGCTGATAATTCCATATATTTCCATCCGAAATGGGTGTAAATAGTAATGCATGCTCTAGTAAGAAGTGACACAACTTGATCAACGAAACTGGTAGGATGCAGAATAAAATATGGGCAAACTTGGAGGGGTTTATGGGAATATATGGGTATTATAGGTGATTTACTGGGTACGATCTGGGTAGATGGATCAAATTATGGGTCTTCTTTTAGGAAGATGGCATTTGTATGATTTGGGAGTGGATTGTGGGTAGTGTTTGGTTTAGTATTGGCCAGTGGGGCGATGATACCCTAGTCAATTAGACCTTGGATTACATTTCGGAGGTGGAAACATTGATCAATGGTATGACTGACATTTTGGTGAAAATGACAATGGGCATCTGATAAACGTGTGTGCTCGCGTTCAAATGATCAAGTTATATATAAAACCCTTTTAACACAAACAAACCCTAAACATGCAGCAGTATGTGATTGAATAAATTAATAATCTACGCAAGAACATTCAAACACATGCAATTAAGGAAAAATCCCCCACAGGGGCAAAACCATTTATTTTCACTATAATTTGTAAGAAAACGGCTTACAATCGGATTACAATGAAAATACAAGTTGACTAAGAATTACCCTCAGGTATCGGATTCTGTAGTCGCGGCTGGAATTATCCCTTTCCAGTAGGGCTGCAATGGAGAAGAAAAATGGTCTCCTCCACAAGGGTTGAACTGCAAAACTGCGTTCCTGGGTTACCAAAAGGATTCACAAATGTATGGAATTTGTGTGAATCAAAAACCTAGAGTATTGGAACTCAATAGGTGAAGACTTAGGGCTTTCTCTACTCTGAAAATTGTGTGTAGAAGTCTTGGAAAAACCACTTCCCGTAGTGGGATTAAATAGGATAACTTGAGCCCTAAAATTCGGAACATGATCTGAACACGATCTGTTTGAAATTATCCTCGTCGGATCGGTCCGGTGATATCGGATCGGTTCCTTTTTGAAGGCGTATCAATCCGGTTGGCAACGGATCGGTTCGACTTTTTAGCTTCATCGGTTCGCTATGGATCCGGGGTACACTGGCCTCACCTCCGCAGGCGGATCGGTCCGGAGGAACCGGATCGGTTCTTTTATCTGGGCCGGATCGTTCCGGTCTATTTCCTGATTCCTTTTCTGCCTTTGATATTCGGATTCCGTTGATGAGCGTATGATTCTTGAATTTTCTCAACGGTGTAACGGCGTACGACATATAAAATGCTCATGGACAAAAATGTCCTTACAGCATCTAGTTTGAAATTTTTGGGAAGTGGGTTTGGTAATGGATGAGGGTTCAATGGCTTGATAAGATTTTGTCTTAAAAGGGCTTGGTAAACTTTTAAGAGGGGATCATAAAGATCGGTATATTCTTTTTTGATATGGTTAGAGAGGATTTCAGGTGCCCATGAAGTGGCAGGCTGAAAAATGTTATTAATGGTTAAAACGACAGTATTGGAAGGCATATCATACTTTCTAGGAGTAAACTATCCGGATACTTTCTTCCGCTAAACTTTTGTCTTTGGATGGTCTACTTCGATCTCCACTCCTGCTTTTCAATGGGATAAAAAATGAGGGTAGTACTATCCTCTCATCATCGTTTATATATGGGGTAAGAAATTATTCTTCACGATACGGACTTGATCCCCTTCGGAAGGGTGGTTGGTCATGGTTGTTAGTTTATCTCTCCACCTTGCTATGAAGTTACTAACCGATTCCCAGGATTCTGTTTGAGAAGTTCCAAATCACGAGGAGTAACCTCCAACTCTTCATTATACTTGTACTGTGATATGAATTCATGAGCAACGCCTCCCAACTACGGATTTTGGGCTCATTAAAAGATAAGAACAAATGGAGAGCATTGTTCTTCAAAGTTTGTAGGAAGATTTAGGCCATTATTTCCTCGGAGGCACCTAGGATAGTCATGGCTCAAAGGTAACTTTGGATATGAAAAATTAGGGGTCCATTACCCTCGAATTTCTCTCTGTTGGGCATCTTGAACTTTTTCGATAGACTTGCTTTAGGATAGGGAGACATATTGATGTAATCCATGTAGTTTTAGAAGATTCTAAGTTAGTAAAACTTCTGAGTCAACATCTTTAGGTCTTCTGGAAATCTTTGACATGATAATCCGTTTATGGTAATAACTCAAAATAACCCAAACTTGACACGATTAGCTTCTATAGATTTAAGATTACCCAAAACTTATACTCAAATAAAAATCAATGTGACCCAAAAATGACATGACTAACCCGAATTGCCACCCATGCTTTGACCTTGTTCAATTCCTACTCCTTTGGATTAACGGTCATAGGTTGGTTATCCCCTAGTCGCACAAGATTCGACATAGGGAGCTATGATGGCGATGACCCATTAACAGGAGGAGCACATGGAGTGTGTTGATATTCCTCAGGGATCTAAATAGGCTCGAATGAGAGAGAACCCATTGCATGAGGGAAAAGGACCTCGGGATCTTCGAGAACTAGGAATCGATTTCATTGCATCTCATGAACCTCAGTTTGAAGGTTATCAAACTTGGTAGTGAGTTGGGCTAGGACCGTCATCAAATGTGGATGCACATTCAGTACCTGGTCTGTGTTCTCCATGGAAAGTGGATGGAGGTGAATTCCGGACTCGAAGGAAGTAATAAGGGAATTGACGGATCCTCATGGCGGTTTGATAGAAGATCGAAGCCAATAGGGAGCCAAGCCAAGGGTCGGGTATGCGATCGACCTGAGAAGGAGAAAAATTAGAATTTATTTTTGAAAGAGAAAGGGATAAACTGTTATTTGAAAAGGGAGGAAAATATTTTTGACATTTTTTGGAAAATATGATGACAAAATGTTTTTGATTAAAAGGGAGGAAAAGTATTTTTGGTAGAAGGAAGGGAAAATGTTTTTGTTTTTGATAAAAGAGGGGAAAAATATTTTTGACACTTTTGTTAAAGAAAGAGGAAAAACGAGGAAAAAAGTCTCAACACGATTGTTGATGTAAAAAACTAGATCGCTCTAATTATTTAATCACAGATAAATAAGACAAAGATTTTTAAAGTGGTTCGGCTAGGAATAAAGCCTACGTCCACTGTTATGTTATTGCTGAGTGTTTGTGGAATTCTTGATTACAAATTCTCTCAAGAAATTCCGGTCCCTTTGAATGAGGGAGATACAATGTATTTATAGCCTTGAGGCTGTACATGAAAGGTCCAATACATTAAATGATTTACATATGAAAGGGTAATACATTTAATGCAACGTGTGCGTCAAGAATACAATGGATAGTTGAACAGTTGTCCGTCTGATAATTAATGATACGGCCGAGATGCAGTTCGGACCGCCTTAGTTGCTTGTTGATCAAGAGTTCCTCGGAGTAGTTAGAGTACCTCGGTGCGTTGGAGTTCCTCGGTGTGATAGAGTTCCTCGGTGTATTCTTGTTGCTCGGAAAGAAACATGGCTGGTCGGGAAATGATCTTCCTCGCTGCTATTGTGCCACGTAGATTGACACGTGTCTTCGTGTTATTCGTCCATATCAGCATATTAATTTTGGTATCAACAGAAGCCCCCAATGTTTCATATTTCGAACTTTGAGGAGTATGGAACATTCTTTCTCGGTATATGGCAATATTAAATGTCCTTCCTGGGTTTCAGGAACACTGTATTCAAATTTCCTTCTTATTTCGCAGTTTCCGCCTTTTTTTATAAACGCTTCGATCTTCGTGCAATTTTTGTCCTTTTAGCCGCCGGAAGTTTAGTAATTTCTTTTTGGTAATCATTTCTTTCGCCGCTTCCCAATGCAAAGTATTTAAACTTCTTTGGTAACCATACCGTCGTCTACGTTTTTCATTCTCTGCATTCAAGCTTTCTCTTCTCTTCTTCTCTTGTGCGTTCATCTTTGTTTCCGTTCGTTGTCAACACATCTCCTTTCTTTCTGTAAGATCTTCTTTCTTTCTTCTGTATCTCTTTTATTCAATATGGTTTATATTGTGGAATCTGTTGAGAAATTCCGTTCTGATTTTTCCATTCCTTCGTGGGTAACTCTAGAGGTTCTTTCTGAGCCTTTAGATTACTTTCGATTGGCTGAGGGACATTGGTTCCCCAGTCTTTTTGTTGCTGAATGCGGTTTTTCCTTTCCACCAAACCCATTATGCCTTGAGTTTTGTCAATATTTTGATCTTGTTCCTGCAAAAATAGCCCCCAATTCATGGAGAATAATTAACGGGGTGCACAAATTAAATCTAACTCATGGGACTCGTATTGGGATCCCTGAAATTATGTTTTGTTATAAATGGGCCATTCTAGATAATATTTATTATCTGAAAACTAGGTATTTGAATAGGGCTCTTGTAGTTAATCTCCCTGACTCAAATAGGGATTATTTTGAGCATGGGTTGGTCATAAAAAATTGGCAACATGCGCCTTTATCTGGGAATGAAGTATACAACGGTCCCAGATGCCCCCCATACGGCAATGGGATAGGTTTATTTTTCGTTTTATTTTACTTATGAAATTATGCTTTCATCCTGTTTGACAAAATGTATGACTGATATTTTATTATGTATTTGTTTGCAGTTGATAGCAAAAGAAAAACTCCAAAAGAGTCAGAAGTGAATATCAAGCATTTGAAACTTATCTGGAATTTGCATAAGACCATTGCTGACGAGCATATTAGATCTGCTTCATATTTACTACAGTATAAGAGTTACACAACCTCTTATACTGCTCGCCCTGTTGAACCAGCTTCAACACCAGAAAGTTCATCTTCAGATTCTCATATCCCCCTATCTCAGAGAATGGGCAAGAAAAGAGCTCCTCCTGCTCTATTTGGTGACACTTCTTCTGCTGTTGGAGCCCAGAAAGGCAAAATTGATGTCCCGGAGGGGACTAAAAAAGTAGATGCTGGTTCCTCCAAAATTGCCGAGAAGCCCCCAGTGGCCCCGAGCAAGAAAAATGCTCCTGCTGATGTAATTGTCATCTCTCCGACCAAGACTTCTTCCTTGGTTGATGCTGCTGACCGTCCTTTGAAGAGATTGAGGAAATCATCCTCAGTTAATCTTGCTGGAACTGCATCTTCTCTACCCGCTGGTGGTAGTAGTGTTTCAAACATCCTTCTTCCGAGTTCTTCAACGAACTCAGTTATACCCGAGGTTCTCGGGGTTGATGAAAAAATTCCTAGGGATACACTGACGTCCCTAGCTGCTCGCCATCTTTCTTCAGTAAATTTCTCATACCTTTGATCTTTCTTTCTTTTTCTTGAATGCTTGTATTTGTGTTGACTCTATTGTTTTTCTTATCTTTCAGCTGGTGAACTGCTTCAATACCATCGTGAAGAAAGATCAAGTTATTAAAGCTTCCACTTCCTCGTCCGATGTTGACGATGCTTTGTTGGGTTTAACCCAATCTGTGAAGGAATCTCACCAACAGTACATCGAGGAGAAAACTGTTTGGGAGAAAAAATTGGCTGTGGCTGAGGCTGATAAGATGAAGATGGCTGAAACCTCCAAGAATTTGGAGGAGAAAATTAAAGATTTGGAAGTTAAACATCAGGAATCTGATGATAAATTGAAGAAGGCAGAAGAAGAAATATCTACTCTGCGAGATATTAAGGTTAAGAAAGAGGAACTGGAGGTGAAGCTCTCCTCGGAGAAATCGAGGAGAAAAGTTGCAATCAAGAAACATTTCAGTGTTGGTTGGGAGAAAGGATGGGAGAGAGGGATAGCTGCAATGACGTCCCAAGTCCAATATGGGGAGTTGAAATACTTCTATGATGGTTGGGTAGCTGCTCTGCAAGAGCTAAAAGTCCAAGATGATTCTGAGCTATTCCAACGGCATCTCCCTGGTCCTCCTCCACCAATTGTGGAAGAAGAAGAAGATGAACCTGCTTCAGATGAATCTTCCATGGCTATGGGCGATCAAGTTTATGCTTCTCAACCATCTGCCACCGAGGACATTTCCTCCATGCCTCCTCCTCCCGAGAAGACTTCTACCGATCAAGCTGTAGTTATCACCGAGCAATCGAGCTCCTCGTCCCAACCTCCCGAGGAAGTCTTGGGGGACAAGGAAAAGGTGTGAAGTTGTTCGGTAGTCTTTCTGTATTTCCTTGTAATCGAACGATGTAACTTTTTGATGATCTAATAAAATATATCTTTGCTCATCTCTGTTGTTGATAACTTGTTTTTGTTAATTGTTGTCTTTTTCTTGTCATTAGTTTGTTGCTAGAATGGAATTGATCTCTTCTCATGATACCGAGCTGATGCAGCAATGTCATCAATACTATAAGGCTGGTCATACAGATCTTAGTACATCGGAAATTGTTGATATCCTTGGTCACGGTGCTTCAGAGCAGGCTATTGAAGCTTATCAATACTTGAAAGCTTTACTCGACCGAACAGTGGCCAACAATGTCGCTTACTATGAGTTGATTGAAGAGCTTCATGGTTCCTTAAAGGATCTTCAAAATCAACATAACGAATCAATGGCTTTGTTACATGAAGATTATGAAAATAGATACCAGCAGCTCTCTTCAGAAACAGGCCACAAGAAGATCATTGTTGGGTATGACGTCAGGGAGAGGACCCTAAAAGGTGAAATTGAAGCCTGTAGACAAATCGCTGAGATCCTGGAGCAAGAAAATAACAATTTGCAGAAGAAATTAGCTCAGTATGAATCTGCTGCTTCATCCTCTACTGCATTAATACCAGTCACTGATGAAGGCTTCTCGTTCTTAGAAGTCGAAAATGCCAAACTGAGGCAAGAGCTGGAGGACTTAAGAAGATCTGCTATTTCTGGAACTGCTCGGGGACGAGGAAGAGGTTCTCGGGGGCGAGGAAGAGTCGGCCAAAATGTTGAGGAAGCTCGCACTCAGTCTACTCTGGAAACTCAAGCATTCCAGTTGAAAGTAAAAGACCGTGCTCTGACTGAAATGTCCAATAAAAATCTGTCTCTGGAAGATCAGCTGGCATCAACGAAATCTGCCTTGCATAACAAAGATCTCTTTGCCAAAAGCCTTCATGAACAATTGGATAGATTAACCTTCCAATTCCATAAACAGCCAAGAGAATTCTGGATGGCAGGATACAATGAAGCTCTCGTTCATCTGGATGCTCGCATTGAACATGCTAATAATGAAGGTTACAAGCAAGGATGGTTAAATGCATTGGGTGTATTAAAGTTGGAGCAAGGGCATTTTTTATGGGACTATCATGCTCCATCACTATTAGACCTGCCTGTACCACCTTTCAAATTGGATATGGCATGGATTCCAGCTCGCTCCATTCCTCGCAGTCTAATTTCGAAATATCTTGGTGATTATAGCCTTCACTCCCAAGTTGAAATATCTCGTCCTGAGCATCTTTTGGATACACCTTCTGTTATGAACGTCAGAATGCTCAGAGATGTTAATTTCATCAATTCTCCCCTTTGCCTAGAAGACCCTCCTGCCGGTGAGGAACCTGTTTCTAAAGCACAGGGTAAAAAACCAATAGAATAGTAATGTCCATGTAACAATTTTGTAATTTGTAATTTATTCTAGATTAATGAAAAGATTTTCATTTTCTGTTTGCCAATTTTGTTTTATCAAGCACATTTATATTTGTACATATGTATCTATGTATCTATTAAACAGCTAACAGTATTATTGTTCAATAAGCAACTTAATAAAAGGTTACAAGTATTAGTAATGTTTCTCGATCACTTAATAATAAAGTAATGAGAAAATGTTCAAACTGTTTCCAACCAACCAAGGTGGGTGAATAATGTTTGTCGACCAAATACAGCTCCGACGAGCTATACTTGGTTTGATTATAAAATTGCGTCCGACCAACTAAGATCAATAAGTTGTCCTCGCCGACCAACTACAGTTATTGGGTTTTTATCCCCGACCAACTATACTTGGTGTATTTTTTAAACATTTTGTTCTTCAAAGAACTCATTGTAACAATATTACCTCCCGACCAACATAAGTTGTAATATGAGAGTATATTTTTATCTTACCAACCGTGGTTGATCCTGTTGGTGTACACTTTTTGGCTCCTTAAAGCTTTTGGCTCCTTAGAGCATTTTTTGGCTCCGTAGAGCATATCCTCCTAACCAAAGGAGGTTGGCTACTTATAGCACTTTTTGCTCAATAGAGCTGTCCTCCTAACCAAAGGAGGTTGGCTCCTTAGAGCACTTTTGCTCCGAAGAGCTGTCCTCCTAACCAAAGGAGGTTGGCTCCTTAGAGCACTTTTGCTCCGAAGAGCTGCATTTGTTGGCTCCTTAGAGCACTTTTGCTCCGAAGAGCTGTCCTCCTAACCAAAGGAGGTTGGCTCCTTAGAGCACTTTCGTTGTATAGTGTATTACACTAGTATTCCCCGAAAAACTTTCATCCAGAAGGAAAAATGGTGAAACATCTTCGTTTTATTCATAATGAGAGAAATGCTTTACATTGGACATTATTGATAATACTTGCGCAGGTGTTCAGCATTCCATGCATTTTTAAATTCTTCTCCTTCTAGAGTTGCTATTCTGTAAGTTCCTGGTCGAACAACCTCTGTAACTCGGTAAGGTCCATGCCAGTTTGCTTCTAGTTTATTCTGCTTCTGAATGACCTTCTTTAGCACATAATCCCCTTCTTTTAAATCACATTTCTTTACCCTCTTGTTGTAAAACAGAGCTGTTCGTTGTTGATAAGCTGCATTCCTAATGGCTGCCTCTTCTCTGACTTCCTCGAGCATATCTAAATCCATCCTTCTCATCAAATCACTGATCGGAGAATTGAAATTTAACACCCTATGTGTTGGTAGGCCCAACTCGGCAGGTATCACAGCCTCACCTCCAAATGCTAGCATATATGGTGATTCTCCTGTTGCTGCTCGGGGAGTTGTTCGATAAGCCCACAAAACTGACTGTAGCTCATTAATCCAATTTGATTTAGCCTCACTTAACCTCTTTTTCAACCCATTTAGTAATGTTCTGTTCGTCACTTCAGTCTGCCCATTGCTTTGGGGATGGCCTGGTGCTGAATGAAACTTCAAGACGTTTGACTGATGACAATAGGCAGCAAATTCTTCATTATCAAATTGTGTTCCATGGTCTGTGATGAAAGCGTGGGGGAGACCATATCGACAAATGATATTCTTCCATATGAACTGATACACCTTCTCGTACGTCATATCAATTAGTGGTTCAGCTTCCACCCACTTAGTAAAATAGTCTACTGCCACGACGAGATACTTGAACCTTCCTCGGGTCGTCGGCAGTGGTCCAACCAGATCAATCCCCCACATGGCAAATGGCCAAGGTGATGTTATAGGTGTCAACAATGCCTGTGGAGTTCTTCGGATGGAAGAAAAACGTTGGCACTTGTCACACTTCTTAGCATAAGCTATACAATCAGCTCTCATCGTCGGCCAATAGTATCCCTGTGTCATCACCCTTTGCAGTAGGGTCCGACCTGCTACATGAGCTCCACAAGATCCTTCATGGATTTCTTCAATCAATTCTTTGACTTCTGATGGATGCACACATCTCTGCAAACCTGCCATAATTCCTCGTCTATACTAAACACCATTAGTTAACACATACCGAGCAACTTTATACTTCAATTTCTTGGCAGCTAGTTTGTCCTCCGGTAGTACTCCTTCTTCAATGTATGCTCTGATAGGATCCATCCAAGATGGTCCTAAATCAAGGGTAATAATCTTCATTGTCAGATCTTCTTCTATGCTCCGACTTTCTAATACTTCAATTGGTATTGTTCTTCGCAGCTCGGTGCGCGTAGCTGACGCTAGTCGAGCCAATGCGTCTGCTCTGGCATTCTCCATTCTCGGTATCCTCACCAATTGAATAGCATCAAATTCTTTCAACAATTCCATCACTTTTGCATGGTACTTCACCATTAACTCTCCCTTCACTGCATATATTCCCATCATTTGATTCATAATTAACTGAGAATCACTGAAAACAATTACTTGACGTGCCTCCATAACTTTCGCCAAATGAAAACCTGCTATCATAGCCTCATATTCAGCTTCATTATTGGAAGCTTTGAATTGGAATCTCAAGGCGTACTCCATGTCAATATCATCTGGAGAATTTAAAACAATCCCTGCTCCACAACCAGCGGTGCAAGATGATCCATCTACATATAATCTCCATGTATGTAACTCGTCTTCAAATTTCTTATCTGTTAGAGTTCCTCGGTGAAATATCATATGTTTTCTTTCATCATCCCCGGGTATCCTTCGTTCCTCGTCGATCATTTGTTCGTGCCCTTCCACCAATCGGAGTTGGTCGGTATTTAAATATGATGATTTTTCTACATCCACAAGTCCTTTTACCAACCTTGGTTGGTTTGGATCTGTGTCTGTCGATCCTGTATCGTCCACAGGTAGGTCAGCAAGCATCTTTTGCTCCTCGGGGGTATCAGGGTATGTGAACTCTGCTATAAAATCTGCCACGGCTTGCCCTTTCAACGATGATCTGGGTTCATACACAATATCATATTCACCGAGTTCTATTGCCCAATACATCAATCTTCCTGATTTTTCTGGCTTGTGAAGGGCTTGTCTTAACGGCATGTCGGTATACACAATGATGGTATGGGCCTGGAAGTATGGTCTCATTCTTCTACTTGCTTCAATTAATGCCAGTGCCAATTTTTCCAGCTTTGGGTATCTGATTTCCGCACCTCGGAAGGCCTTGCTTGTATAATAAATTGGCTTCTGGACTCCATTCTCCAATCTGATCAACGCCGAGCTAACTGCATTTTCTGATACTGCCAAATACAAGTACAGCTTCTCTCCATTTATTGGCCTAGACAACAATGGTGGGGCTCCCAAATACTTCTTCAGATCTTGAAAGGCTTTCTCACATTCATCAGTCCACTCAAAACTTTTTTCGTAGCGTTTTGAAGAATGGGAGGCATTTATCAGTTGCTCGGGATACAAATCTGTTGAGTGCTGCAACTCGTCCGGTAAGACTTTGCACTTCTTTCTTCGTCGTCGGGGATCGCAGCCCTAAAAGAGCTTTGATCTTTTCTGGATTTGCCTCAATACCTCGTTGGTTGACGATGTATCCGAGGAACATTCCTTCTCGTAATCCAAAGGTACATTTCGTCGGGTTAAGCTTCATCTGGTATTTATCCAGTTGATCAAAAGTTTGACTCAAGTCAACCAAATGATCTGCAGCTCTCTTGCTTTTGGTGAGCATGTCGTCGACATAGACCTCCATATTGCGGCTGATTTGTTCGGTGAATACCTTGTTCATCAACCGCTGATATGTTGCACCTGCATTTTTTAAACCAAAAGGCATAACATTATAACAATAAGTTCCCCTTGGGGTAATAAAAGAAGTACTTTCCCTGTCTTCAGGCTTCATTTTGATTTGGTTGTAGCCAGAATAAGCATCCATGAAGCTGAGTAGCTCGTGTCCCGAAGTAGCATCCACTAGTTGATCAATTCTGGGCAATGGAAAATGATCTTTTGGACATGCTTTGTTGAGATCAGTAAAATCAACACACATTCTCCACTTGTTGTTCTTCTTCTTTACCATCACCACATTCGCCAACCAATCTGGATATTTCACGTCTTCAATAAATTGGGCTTTCTGGAGTTTCTCGACCTCCTCTTGTATGGCCTGGTTCTTCTCGGGACTAAACACTCTTCTTCTTTGCTTTACAGGTTTGATCTCCTTATTCACATTGAGTTCATGACATAAGAAGTTTGGATCTATTCCTGGCATGTCTTCATGACTCCAAGCAAAAGTATTCTTCCTGTTTCTCAAGAAAGTTATCAACTCCTGTTTTATTGAAAAATCCAACGACGACCCTATCTGAGTTATTCGCTCAGGATGCTCGTCGTCCAGGATAATAATTTCTGTAGATTCCACAACCTGTCCTTTAACGAGTTGAGATTCATCCCTAGGGTCAAGAGTTTCAATTTCTGTGCTTTCCTCCACTTGGTAAGTAGTAGTCTTTTTCTGTAACTCTTCAAGTTCCTCTTGCTCGGCCGACGAATAATAGCATTCCCGAGCTACTTTTTGATCACCTTTCATAATTCCTACTCCAAAATTCGTTGGGAATTTCAAACATTGATGAACTGTAGATGGAACTGCTTCGAACTTCTTCAATCCAACTCTTCCCATGATGATGTTGTAGGCGGACTGCACATTCTTATCCATTACAAAAAAGCGTATTCTTTCCGTTCGACAAGCAGGCCAAGTTCCAATGAGTATATCCAACTTGATCGTCCCAAGTGGAAAAACTTTCTCGCCAGCAAAACCCAGAAGGGGTCTGTGATAAGGTTCTAACTGAGATAATTTTAAATTCAAGCTATCAAAGCATGAATAATACATGATGTCTGCCGAACTACCATTGTCTACTAACACCCTTGAAATGACCACATCCTTCATCCTCATTTTGATCACCAGCGGATCATCATGAGGGTAGAGAACACCTGCCAGGTCGTTTTTTGAAAAACCAATCACTAGCTTCTCTTTGTTTACTTTCCTCGGACGATCATCCTCGGCCAGGTTTATTCGCTGAATGTATGAACAAGCTTGAGCCTCTCCGAGATAAGCTTTTCTTTCTGCAGTAAGGTCTCCTCCTCCTGCATCTCCTCCTGTAATAACATTACAATCAAATGACCCAAAACATATGGAAAATACCTCTCGTTCAGGTTTCCTTGGCTTCTTGGGAAGATCGGGGTCATCATCTGGATCCTCTTCATGGTCCCTCCTCTTTTTCTCCTCTGCACGACGAGGAGATCTAGATCTTTCTCTAGTTCTATCATCATTCTTCCTCTCACTCCTGCGATCTACGTACTTTGATAATTTTCCTCTTCGGATGAGTGTTTCAATCTCGTTCTGAAGGGCTATACAATTTTTGGTCATATGGCCATGATCTTTGTGAAATTCGCAATATTTGGTCTTATTCCTCATGTCGGGATCTGTCTTCAGTTTCTCTGGCCATTTGATTTCCTCGCTATTCCTGATTTCTTCCAAAACATGATTAATACCCACTTTCAATGGAGTATAATTATCATACTTCTTTAGGGATTCCAACTTCATCCTGTTATTCTTGGAATATTTGTCACCACCATTACTTTTCTGATCTTTCTTCTTAGAATTGTCGACCTCCACTTTAACTTCTTTATCCATACTCTTCTTCGCAGCCATAGCCTCCTCGGCATTCATGATTTTGGCCGCCTTTGCCATCAACTCCGACATATTTTTAGGTGGATCTTTAGCCAAAGTGTAATACAGCTTGTTAGGCAGCAAACCACTCATCAAAGCAGTGATTGCTGTCTTTTCTTCATAATCTATGACTTCCAACTTTTCGTTATTGAAACGAGTTATGTAATCTCTAGTACTTTCACCTGATTTCTGTCTAACACTTAGCAAGTGTGCTACTCGCTTTACCGGCTTTGCTCCAAAACAAAAATTGCCAATAAACAACTCGGCCAACTGAACAAAAGTTGAAATCTTACCCCGAGGAAGATTATTGTACCATATCTGTGCAGATCCAGTAAGAGTTCCCGAGAATGCTCTACACCTCATCTCGTCGGGAACAGCGTAGATTTCTGCAGCAGCTTGGTATTGTTCTATATGAAGTACGGGATCTGTCTTTCCATCGTACTTGGGAGTCACTACGGGTGCTTTGAATTTCGACGGCGTAGGGAAATCCACAATGGCTTGCACAAAAGGTGTTCCTTGAACAAAAGTTCTCTGTAAGGGATTTCTTGCCTTAGCCATTTCTCCCAGTCTATCCTCCAATCGTTGAATGGAACCTTTCCATGCTTCATTTCCTTCCTCGGGCCGTTTAGTCCGAGCAACTGATTGTTCTGACGTAGCTTCCTGAGATTTATCTCGACGAGTGGTTGGTCGCGATTGCGCAGATCCTTCTCTTAATCCTGGTGGCGGTCGAAAACTTCTTGATGGAGCCCTAGGTGGATTCATGTTCCTCCTTGGTCCTAACCGACTGAAAGGAGATACTCTACTTAACCTCTCCAAAGCGCTAGTTCTCTCCGGAGAGAGAGTGATACGTTGATCTGTATCCGAAGCCCGTATTGATGAAGTTCGCCCAGGTTGATAAGAAAAATCATTAGACTCCTCATTGCGATATGACCCAGTGCGTCTAGATTGCGATTGCCTATGATCACTTCTTTGCCCTGAATAGGTAGGTGCACCGCCCTGAAGAGTTTGAATGAGTTGCCTCATGGATTCTTGCATGGCGGTTTGTCCTTGAGCCAGATTCGTTATAATCCCAGCCAGATCTGGGGATGCAGATGGATTTGGAAGATTTCCAGTATTTCCAACATTTCGATTACTGGATTCTGGATTATCAGCCATTGGTGATAAATGATTTTTATGAAAAACGATAATAACAGTCGTTTCCCACAGATGGCGCCAATCTGTTGATGTAAAAAACTAGATCGCTCTAATTATTTAATCACAGATAAATAAGACAAAGATTTTTAAAGTGGTTCGGCTAGGAATAAAACCTACGTCCACTGTTATGTTATTGCTGAGTGTTTGTGGAATTCTTGATTACAAATTCTCTCAAGAAATTCCGGTCCCTTTGAATGAGGGAGATACAATGTATTTATAGCCTTGAGGCTGTACATGAAAGGTCCAATACATTAAATGATTTACATATGAAAGGGTAATACATTTAATGCAACGTGTGCGTCAAGAATACAATGGATAGTTGAACAGTTGTCCGTCTGATAATTAATGATACGGCCGAGATGCAGTTCGGACCGCCTTAGTTGCTTGTTGATCAAGAGTTCCTCGGAGTAGTTAGAGTACCTCGGTGCGTTGGAGTTCCTCGGTGTGATAGAGTTCCTCGGTGTATTCTTGTTGCTCGGAAAGAAACATGGCTGGTCGGGAAATGATCTTCCTCGCTGCTATTGTGCCACGTAGATTGACACGTGTCTTCGTGTTATTCGTCCATATCAGCATATTAATTTTGGTATCAACAACGATTATTATTATGTTTATTATGTTCTCACTTGTAATAGGTTTGAAAAACATGTTATTATTATTATCAACATGATTAAATCCATATGGGAACCGAGCCTGGGAAAATTGAGTTTGAAAAATATGTAAAAATACGGTAGGACTTGTTGTTAGGATCATGGATAGGGTCCCATTTTAAGAAAGTCAAAATCACCCGAAAATTTAGGCGGCATCCCGACCCTTAATTTGGGAAGATTTTTGGGTAGAAACCAACAAACTAAATATGAGTGTGTTAGGTTTGACACCTATATGAGGGTATGCAGCTGTTGGGTTAATTGGAAGGGTTCCCCCCTTTGCATGACTTCCACGATATATGCCTTTCTTTTTAGGGCAATTGGTTCATGTGGATAAGCCATTTGATATACCCGAGTGTACATGAATTGCCTTGTTATATACATTGCGGGGATAGTACATGTGAGAGAGAATTCGATATGCTCTATGTACATGAATGAGTTCCCCGCGATACACCTCCCGTCATGACTTTGGTCAAGATGTACACTACGAAGGGAGCCATTCGATATACGTCGAAGGTACTTGGTCAATGGAAGGTAAGAGTTATAATGATAGGCTAACTACGACCTGCCAGACTAGTGCCCATCACCTAGTGACCCCTAGTTATGGGACAAAATTTGGTCAATACCCATGCTCTTTAGTGATGTAGGGTGCATGTTTCTCGATTAGTATATTATAGAGAGAGTATCTTCATTTGGCATGATGAGCATTATACTGAATAGGGGCGAATGTACAAGTATAACAAAGTAAATCTATCATGGAGAATGAAGATTATACTAAGCATGGATAAGTGAGTGATGTGTGAATATCTACAAGTGAGTGTGTGGTAGTGCACCTAAGCATGGATCAACTACAAGTGGTGTGTGACAAGTATGAGTGAGCATGGATATATACAAGTATGATAAGTGGAGGTGTGCGTTAGTGACACCTAAGCATGGATACTTTAAGTGGTGTGTGCAACATGTGGATATAAGTGATCCTAGGTGCACGTAGTGTGAAGTGTACATGGAGAGTACCTATAAGTGTGTGAGTGAGTAGTGATATAAGCATGAGGTATCTATGTATGAGAAATAATAGAGGAGAATAAAGGGAACATACAAGCAGGTGCATACGCACACAAGCAAATAATAACACCCATGCAATTAGAGTCTAGCCCTCTTATGAAAACTATCCCCAACGGAGTCATCAATGTGTCCATCCTCGAATTTCTAATCTCCTCTCCCCAGATGGGTTGTGTGGGGGGAAAAAGGGTGAAAAAAAGGTCTCGCTCCCTCTCTGCTCTAGGAATGCTTCGGCTGTCGTCGGTGTGGCATGATTGTAAAGAGATGGAGTTGCTAGCCTATTTAGAACAAAATAGGCAAAAGAACAAGTCTCCGCCTCGAGAGAGCGACATCAAAGACAAATTGATGCTTACAAAACTAATAGTTCAAAGGTTTGGGGGATAAGTTACGGAATGGAAAGGTATTCGACACGCATCCCGCTCTTTCGGTGTCGCATGGGCTTGTGTTATTATTTTCTAGTATTTATGCGTGAAGTGTGTTTGCATGTATATATAATGGAGATCGAAATCTCCGAACTCATACCATAAAAGAGCTAGAGTGAGGTCATCCATAGGAATGTTCCCAAATTAATATTTAGAAAAAATACGATTTATGCTTTTATCGTAATATTGATCTCTACAATGAAACGATAATATATGTTGGATAAATTTCTAATAAGGATCATGAACATAATATGTGATAAGCACCCAAAAGTGTTTATTTTATGCCCCGAATATGTGCATTTTAGTCACTCGTATTAATTAAAATTGGCCTTATGTTCGTATTTTATCATTTTACAGGTCAATCAGCAGTCGCAATATCAAATAATGCTAAATCAAGTCAATTGCAACGCAAAAGCGATTAAAAGCTTGCAGCGAAGAAATAAAAGGAGACCGCGAAGTCTGGGGTCCTATTTGAGCGTGCCGAGATGTGTTCCGATGCCCCGAACCAGTCCCGTAACCTTAACCTAGCCTAGACCGGGCCCAGTCCATCACCCAAGCCTATGTGTGTTGAGTTTGTACCTTTTTAGATTTTATTAGATTTTTATTTTGAGTCGTTTTATTTTTAGGATTTATTTAGGATTTTTAGAATTTATTTGTATATTTTATTTCTATTAGTGCATTTTTATTTTCATTTCTTGATTTTTTATTAGTTCTGAGTTTTTATTTTATTTTATTTTATTAGGATTAGTTTTTAGGATTTCATTTATTTTTTTAGATTTTACATTTTTAGGATTTTAGTTTTTAGTTTAATAGATTTTTATTTTTATTTCTGTTTAATTTCATTTTTTTATTTGAGTCTTTATTTTATTTTAGAGTAGTATTTTATTTTTAGATTTTTAGTTTTGTTACTTTTATATTTTGTTTAGTTGTGTTATTTTTAGAGGTACAAATTAAACACACACATATATCCTACACTCATACACTCATATACACACTAATACAACCCTCACCTTCACCCTATTATCATACACCTCCACCACACCTCAACACACCCACTTCATCTTCAACCTACACCTTTCTCTCTCGCACCTCCCTCCATTAACAAAAATCCACATAACCCATTCCTCCAACCCACCACCCATCTCTCTCTCACCTCCATTAAACCAAACAACCCATCTCCATTGAAACCCATTTCCCCAAACCATCACTCCACCAACCCACAAAAACTCAAACTCGAGACCCTAGCTAACCGCGAGCTACACGAACCGGACCACCATACCTTCTCCGGCGCCGATCCCTTTAACCCGAGCTCCAGGCAGTCCCAAAAAATCCGTCCACCATTCGTGCTCCAAACCCGCAGCGATCAAACCGAACCCCTTGACCCATTTCAAGCCATACCTGCACATACCCGGTCCTCACCAAACATCGACATCAATTCGGACAAATCCATATACCCTCCTGCCAACCCCGATCCACACCCGCGATTCAACCCGAAATCCAGTCCTACCAATCCCTAAAGTTTCGGAACCAATAATTATCTCTAAATCCCACCAATATCTCCTCTAAATAAACAACAATCGTGGGACTCTACAAAAAAAAGGGGATGGCATGTCACTTTAAAAGGAATACTCTCATCAGAAAAAAAGGAGGAGACGCATAGAGAGAGAAAAAGACACGGTATATTATGTACAGTTTAGGGTCATAAAAAAATTCAGAAAAATACAAAAAAAAGTTAGTTTAGTTTTAGAATAATTTGTAGGTTTAGTTTTTAGTCATCTTTTTGTAATCAAGTGCTGAAAATTGTGAAGAAGTTGGATGCATGTCGAGGCGCATTTCAAGACAAATTTGTTGAATAAATTGCGTATTATATATCTACATTCTCTTTTCAATTTATTTCCTTCTTGACATATTATTTATTGTTGTTTATACACACATGAGAATGTTTGGCTAAACACCTCGTTCAAGGGGTGGGATGCACTGCGAATGATATTAATTTAATTACTTGGTTTCATTAATTGTATATTTCTAGGTAAATTAATTTTAACTGTCACCAATTAATTTATGTAACGAGAGTTAGTAAATTAATTGAACGAAGTATTGTTTGAATTTAGGAATCGAACTAGAGATCGGTTTTTTCGAAATTTGAATATTAATTCGGTGTTGAAATTTGAAGATTACTATTGTTTTCATTAAATTGATCCTAGCAGATAATTTTCTGAAAATAGTATAAGTCTTAATTTTTCATCGTGTGACATTTTTAAATTAATTTTCTGAAAAAGATTTTATAAAATTTATAATTTTAACGAGAGTTAGATTATCGATTTAATATTATCTCAAAATATTTCAAATTAATAAATTGAGAAATTAAAATAATTGAAAATGCAGTGTAATCCCATCTCTTGACCTTCTCACATTATTTCACACTCGGTTGCACATTCTTTTTCATTCTTTAGTCATTTTTATAATTTTTAGCATTTATTAGTAAATTTTTCCCTTGAAATTGTTTTAATATATATATATATATATATATATATATATATATATATATATATATATATATATATTGTCATAAAAAAATCGGAATTGCACGTTTTCACATTTATTATTTCACCTTGAAAGTAGGATTGATATCCGTACTTACCGCAATACGAGTTTTTTAGACAAGTTTTGTAGGTACTAAAGGGAATTTTGAGAGTGGCTTTTGAAGACATCGACCGTACAACGAACGTTCCCAAAAAGCTTCTTATCAAATGGCGCCGTTGCCGATTTCTTGAAGATTGAAGCCCGTGAAGATTTGTAATTTTCAATTTTTTTTAGTGTAGTTAGTCCTTCCTCTCCCTCCTTACACTGGTTGTTTAGGATTATTGAGGCCTTGTAATTAATTTGGGTGCATTTTGACACCGATTTATTTTTGTAATATTTATTCCAAAAATAAAAAGAAAGGGAAACCGGACAAGGTAGAGAGAGGGCGTCCAAAGGTGAGGATTTAGAAGCCTCTCTACTTTGGGTCGGTAGGACTCCCGGGGACGACTGAGATAGGCCAAATCTTCCCCTGATCGACTTAACTCGGTCTTCACCCCACGCGTGTAAAAATCGTGGGTGGTAAACTCTTTATCACTCGCGAATCTCCTGCAAGCGAGTTAATTTTTGTGTGCTACTTGCTCCTATGTGCTTTTTATTTCTGTATCGCACCTAAATTGGATGGTTTGATGAATAAATTTACCTAAGATCTATACCCGGTCATTGAAACGAGAAGGGATTTCATCACCTGACTGACTCACTTATCCATTGTGTGCTACCCTAGCTGTCATTAAATTTAAAATCAATCAACTAGCTAGTCCCGTAGGAACACATTTTTTCAACAGGCGATCACAAAGATAAATTCTGTAATTTTCGTCGCCCGCGAACTTAATTAAAATTTGACTACCCCTTTCACTAATTTTGAAGATAATAATTGGCTACGTGCCCATTAGGATTTTTCTTGGCTGTGTGTGTCCAATTCCGTTCTTTAGGTAGTCGGTTTTCGTTAGTTCGATCACATCTAGAGTCCATTTTCTCCCTTTTTCCGAAAAAGCCCAAACATATTTTCCTTTTTTATTTTTTTTTCTAAAAATCCCAAAAATATTTTCCTTTTTAAAAAAAAATATTTTCAAAAATCCCAAAAATATTTTTCTTTTTATTATTTTAAAAAATCACAAAAAGATTTTCTTTTCGTTTGAAAAATATTTAAAAACCAAAAAATATTCCTCTTGTTATGGCCGAAGAACGTCCTTTACAGGAATACTTTGGCCATTTCCCATTCTCTCAAAGCTTGTTTGACGATGAGTCCGTGTCGAACCTTCAATATTAATTCAGGGCTTTAACTCTCAAACACCCATTGTTGATGCTCGTGTGTCGTCCACACCCATATCTCCTCCTCCACCGCCTCCGGTGACGAGTGTCAACCCATCCCATGCTTCGCCGTGCACACACTGCTTTCTGGTGGACCATTTGTCCCATGAGTGTCCATTTATATTCTCTCCATCTGACCCCACTATGGAACATGTGCGTCCATATGACACTGTTTTGGAACCACCCTCGCCGTATTCTCATGACATATCCAATGTCGAGAGGTATAAGTACCCCAGCTATTCATGGCGCCCTGATCACCCTTCCATGCAATATGACTCCCAACACTATGTTGTGGATCCTTACGGTTTCCAACAATTGTCATCGTAACCTCGTGCACCTCATCCCCACCAATATCCTTACTATGCTCCTCGTGCTGATCAACCTTTTGTCTCTCACAGAGATGTTTCTCCTGTGTATGACCAACTTGACCCCATCATATGAGTATTCTCCACATCCTAGTGTTTCTAGCAAGTTGTGTCCACCTCACCCACCACCGTCACCCACCAACATTTCCCCACCACCTTGCACATCCGCTCTCGAAAGTCTCTTGCACAAGTTCGTGCACACTCTTCAATCTCAAACTGAATTCTATAAAGGCTTGAACAACGATTATATGATTTTGAGTGTGCGAACGAGATGGATTCCACCCCAAGTCGACCCTTTATTACACCTACGTGGGATGATGATGTATCGTCTTGTGCCACAAATTTTGAGAGTGACAAACCCTATCATCCTGAGAATCTTGCAGTTGAAACCACCCAGTGGTCCAAGCCCCAAGTTGACAATTATGTTGACATATCCACTGTTTGTGAGACTGGCCCCACACCACCATATCCTTTCGAACCCACAATTGAGGTTCGCCTTTCCCCTTCCACTGAATCCATAATTATGCCCGAGCTTACACCTTTTGATCCTTCCCTATGTGTTCCCAAGGAACCCATTATTTATAGGTTAGCTCGGCTACGAGTGCTTCCCACTATCCTGAGATTGGATGAGATATGGTTTCTACCTCTTCGAATATGAATCCTGTCGCACCACGCTTAACTCACTTTGAGTCATATATTAATGTTGGTTCTTCTATCTCGGATTTGGATGCCTCGTTAGATTTTTCCACCTTCACGGATGGTGACAAATTGGTAGAGAAGTTGACCACTCCATCAGTTGATACCACACTCCCTCTTCAGGAGGACCTTGAGGATTATTCCGACCCTTATAGTACGTGTGTGTTCCCTACTCGTGAGTTGGATCATCTTCCCCCACCCTTTGTCCCACCCGATCCACCCACTGTCCCTTCCACCCCACCGCCTAGTTTGGACCTTGTTATTGCACCTCACCTGTTCACATCTACGCAGTTAGGTCCTCACCTCCACCCACCCTCCACCCTAGTGCTCCACGATCCCATTTGTTCACTTTTCATAGACCCCACTATCCGTGTGAGTATGCGTGCTCCTCTCCCCATACGTGACACTGAGCTTGTTACTCTATGCAAGCCACTTCTTTGTGGTGTTGATTTTTTTCCATTTAGAGCTCATTAGCATGTCATGGCATGACCATTATCTTCGTCCATTTATAGAATGGTCATGCACCTTCTACGAAGCCCACCCCTTCACTATTGCCACACCATTTCGCCTCCCCATCCAATTAGAGCACCATTCTTATAGGGTCCTTGTTGCCCTCACCTTTCGGCTCAATAAGGCCCATGGCCGGTGCCTGTTCAACTTCACCCTTGCCCATCTTTGTCTTAACCTACTAACCACCCACCCATGGTCCACCAATTCTTTGCATCGCGTGATGCACTTTGCTATACAAGTGCATTGACCTCTTTTGGCCTTTATCCAACAAGAATGATTGTTCAGTCTTGTTTGGGGGTGATACTTCACACCCCATTTTTCTTTCGCCCTGTGCTTTTCATAGTTCCTATCCTTAGGGTGAGATTGGTTCGGTCTGTCTGAAGACGTTAAACTTAGCGCTACCGGGAGGCAGCCCGTTGTTCATTGTTTCTGAGTATGAGTCTTATCATGTTTGGGGGTGGTGTTTCACACGACCCAATGATTTTCACATACTTTATAGATTTGTACGTATTTTTGTATCACATCTATTCTTCAGGTTTCATCTATCCTACAGAATGCGGTACATTTCACTAGTGGTTCACTATGGTACTATCTTTCCTCCCTTATGATTTCATTTTTATATATGGTTTTTAACATCGAGGACGATGTTCTCTTTTGTTTGGGGGTGGAAAATTTATCAAAATCGAAACAAGTGATTTTAAACTTTTTGTGCAGTTAAATTTAATTTTTATGACATGAATTGTCTATCATCCCTTTTTTAGAAATCTCAGAATACCTACGTTTGACCCAAAACTTACTCTTTTAACCTAAAATTAATTAATACCTCTGAAAAGCATACTTGCACTATGAATTCTTAAACTCGTCAATTTGCACTGTCACTTTTACAATCAAAAGTTTAAGAGTAACGATATTCTCAAGAGAGCCTTAAAAGATCACCAGTGGCGACTTAAACCTGTGAGATTTGAGATTTTTATCTTGAGGGTTTTTACATATCTCTGAGTCACAAGTTGACTCAACTGTCTTTGGATACCTCACTTAGTCGTTACATGGTCTCATTATTTTTTAATTTTGGCATAATCACTGAGAATGACATCACTTTCGAGTTATAAGAAACATGTGTCTTGTAGTTTTTCCCGAGCACTAAACCGATTTTACCATACACTTGCTATTTTTCATATCACATTTTCTATCCATATTTTCCTTATCCATATATATCCCAGATACCATCCATATGCCATTTCCCACCACTACCATAATTTTTGAGAAAAAGAGTGTTTGAAATTTTCCATGTAAATTCTCTTCATTTGTGTTATGAAAAAAAATAGAAAAAAAAGAAGCAAAGATAAAAATTATATAGAAATGAGGAAAAAGAAATATGCGATCACAAATTCAAAAGATGAAGACAATAGTCAATCAAAGTGTCTCACACTCTTCTCAAAACACCCCATCATTCATTATCTTCATTAGCCCCTCATACCTTTCATAAATAACAATTTTCACCCTTGGTAAAGTGTTCGAGCAAACGAAAAGATTCTATGGTGAATAACTTGACATTCTCGACATAGTGATTAACATTCATTCATGAGATCATTTTTTTCTTTCATATATCCATCATTTTCTATAAAGTGTGTGAGAGTTTTGAACTTGCTTACATTTACTCACCTCCTCACACACTAGAGAGATACACTTACCCACTTCTCAGAAAGTTCGATTCAGAGAGATATATGTAGTGAGAATTGAAGTCAAAGCATTGATTCTTAAAAAGGAGATTACTCTAATGATACTTAAGATTATTTCACACTATACGCACTGAGTTTCAGGAAGGATTATGCTTTTGGTATTAACTAATTTCATCACATTTTGATAGTTGAATAGGGTGTTCCTTGACGTCCTTTTAAGTTGGGTTGTATAGTATTTCATCATCAAATAAAAAAATGCATTTAAATAAGTTTTGAATTTTGTGGGTACATTCACTGCAAACCCTCACGAGACACCATTCGTCCTGTAGGGCAACCTATAGGTTTAACGGCTTATTGCACATGCTAAGTGCAATTGCCAGTGCCTGCGAAAGTGGCACACTTTTGGTCACCTATCTCTGTTTTCTCTCTAATTTTTGCTCGAGGACTAGCAACGTTCTGTTTGGGGGTGGTGTGATAAGCACCCAAAAGTGTTTATTTTATTCCCCGAATATGTGCATTTTAGTCACTCGTTTTAATTAAAATTGACCTTATGTTCGTATTTTATCATTTTGCAGGTCAATCTGAAGTCGCAGTATCAAATAATTCTAAATCAAGTCAATTGCGACGCAGATGCGATTAAAAGCTTGCATCGAAGAAATCAAAGGAGACCGCGAAGTCTGGAGTCCAATTTGGGCGTGCCGAGATGTGTTCCGATGCCATGAACCAGTCCCGTAACCTTAACCGAGCCCAGTCCATCACCCAATCATGTGTGTGTTGAGTTTGTACCTTTTTAGATTTTCTTAGATTTTAATTTCGAGTCATTTTATTTTTAGGATTTATTTAGGATTTTTAGAATTTATTGTGATATTTTATTTTTATTAGTGTATTTTTATTTTTATTTCTTGATTTTTTATTTTATTTTAGAAAGTTCGATTCAGAGAGATATATCCAGTGAGAATTGAACTCAAAGCATTGATTCTTAAAAAGGCGATTACTCTAATGATACTTAAGATTATTTCACACTACACGCGTTGAGTTTTAGGAAGGATTACGCTTTTGGTATTAAGTAATTTCATCACATTTTGATAGATGAATAGGGTGTTCCTTATCGTCCATTTAAGTTGGACTGTATAGCATTTCATCATCAAATAAAAAACTGCATTTAAATAAGTTTTGAATTTTGTGGGTACATTCACTGCAAACTCTCACGAGACACCACTTGTCCTGTTGGGCAACCTATAGGTTTAACGGCTTATTGCACATGCTAAGTGAAATCACCAGTGCCTGCGAAAGTGGCACACTTTTGGCCACCTATCTCTATTTTCTCTCTAATTTTTGCTCGAGGACTAGCAACGTTCTGTTTGGGGGTGGTGTGATAAGAACCCAAAAGTGTTTATTTTATGCCCCGAATATGTGCATTTTAGTCACTTGTTTTAATTAAAATTAGCCCTATGTTCGTATTTTATCATTTTACAGGTCAATCAGCAGTCGCAGTATCAAAATAATGCTAAATCAAGTCAATTGCGATGCAAAAGCGATTAAAAGCTTGCATCGAAGAAATTAAAGGAGACCGCGAAGTCTGGAGTCCTATTTGAGCATGCCGAGATGTGTTCCGATGCCCCGAACCAGTCCCGTAACCTTAACCTAGCCCATATCGAGCCCAGTCCATCACCCAAGCCTGTGTGTGTTGAGTTTGTACCTTTTTAAATTTTCTTAGATTTTTATTTTGAGTCATTTTATTTTTAGGATTTATTTAGGATTTTTAGAATTTATTTGGATATTTTATTTTTTATTAGTGTATTTTTATTTTCACTTCTTGAGTTTTTATTAGTTTTGAGTTTTTATTTTATTTTATTTTATTAGGATTTCATTTATTTTTTTAAATTTTACATTTTTAGGATTTTAGTTTTTAGTTTAATAGATTTTTATTTTTATTTTCATTTTTTTTATTTGAGTCTTTATTTTTTTTAGAGTAGTATTTTATTTTTAGAGTTTTAGTTTTGTTACTTTTATATTTTTTTTAATTGTGTTATTTTTAGGGGTACAAATTAAACACACACATATATCCTACGCTCATACACTCATATACACATTGATACAACCCTCACCCTATTGTCGTCCACCTCCGCCACACCTCAAATGCACCCACTTCATCTTCAACCTACACCTTTCTCTCTCTCACCTCCCTCCATTAACAAAAACCCACATAACCCATTCCTCCAACCCACCACCCATCTCTCTCTCACCTCCATTAAACCAAACAACCCTTCTCCATTGAAACCTATTTCCCCAAACCATCACTCCACAAACACACAAAAACTTAAACCCGAGACCCTTGCCAACCCGCGAGCTACCCGAATTGGACCACCACACCTGCTCTGGCGCCGACCCCTTTAACCCGCAACCCGAGCTCCGGGCAGTCCCAAAATATCCGTCCACTATTCGTGCTCCAAACCCGCAGCGATCAACCTGAACCCCTTGACCCATTTGAAGCCATACCCGCACATACCCGGTCCACACCAAACACCAACATCAATACGGACAAATACATACACCCTCCTGCCAACGCCGATCCACACCCGCCACACACCCGCGATTCAACCCGAAATCAAGTCCTACCAATCCCAAAAGTTTCAGAACCAATAATTATCTCTAAATCCCACCAATATCTCCTCTAAATAAACAAAAATCGTGGGACTCTACAAAAGAAAAGGGATGGCATGTCAGTTTAAAAGGAAGACTCTCATCAGAAAAAAAAGGAGGAGACGCATAGAGAAAGAAAAAGACACTATATATTATGTACAGTTAGGGTCATAAAAAATTCAGAAAAATACAAAAAAAAATTAGTTTAATTTTAGAATAATTTCAGGTTTAATTTTTAGTCATCTTTTTGTAATCTAGTGCTGAAAATCGTGAAGAAGTTGGACACATGTCAAGGCGCATTTGAGACAAATCTGTGGAAAAAATTGCGTATTGTATTTCTACATTCTCTTTTCAGTTTATTTCCTTCTTGACATATTATTTATTGTTGTTTATGCACACATGAGAATGTTTGGCTAAACACCCCGTTCAAGGGGTGGGATGCACTGCGAATGATATTAATTTAATTACTTGGTTTCATCAATTGTATATTTCTAGGTAAATTAATTTTAACTGTCACCAATTAATTTATGTAACGAGAGTTAGTAAATTAATTGAACGAATTATTGTTTGAATTTAAGAATCGAATTAGAGATAGATTTTTTCGAAATTTGAATACTAATTCGGTGTTGAAATTTGAAGATTGCTATTGTTTTCGTTAAATTGATCCTAGCGGATAATTTTCTGAAAATAGTATAAGTCCTAATTTTTCATCATGTGACATTTTTAAATTATTTTTCTGAAAAAGATTTTATAAAATTTATAATTTTAACAAGAGTTAGATTATAGATTTAATATTATCTAGAAATATTTTAAATTAATAAATTGAGAAATTAAAATAATTGAAAATGCAGTGTAATCTCATCTCTTGACCTTCTCACATTATTTCACACTCGGCTGCACATTCTTTTTCATTCTTTAATCATTTTATAATTTTTAGCATTTATTAGTAAATTTTTTCCTTGAAATTGTTTATATATATATATATATATATATATATATATATATATATATATATATATATATATATATATATATATATATATTTTATAAAAAAATTTGGAATTACATGTTTTCAGATTTATTGTTTCAGCTTGAAAGTAGGATTGATACCCGTACTTACCACAATACGAGTTATTTTTAGACAAGTTTTATAGGTACTCAAGGGAATTTTGAGAGTGGCTTTTGAAGACAACGACCGTACAACGAACGTACCCAAAAAGCTTCTTATCAATACCTATTAAAATAATGTGTGGATGAAAATAATGAAAATGTGAAGATGGGAAAACTTGGGAAGATTGGAAAATTGGACTCGAATTTCGGGTGTTAACTCGAAACACCTACATAGCCTATTAAGGCATCAAAGTCCGCATAGTTCGCATGCAGCGTAGGGGTGGGGTTTATCCCATAGATTCGAGCGGGATTTTATTATATGTGTGTGTGTAGAAAATGTGTTTTTGTTTTGAAAAAGTGTGAGGGATAATCCCGTTGGAATTGGTAGGCATGACCCTCTTTTTGTTGGTTTTGGAGGTTTTATATTAAATAAAGTATGTGTAATATAACTAATGAAAAGATGAGATGTTAATGTTGTAATACCCCGTATTTTTCGTGATATTTATTTATGGGATTAATTGAATTAAATGTGTATTAATTGGAAATTAATAGGGATTAAAATACTAACGAGATGCGAGTTGGTATTTGATTATAATGCGTATATATGACTATATATGAATATTGAACTATGAAATTTGTCGTGAGATTGAAATACGGCAATTTGGAATTTTGTTGAGACGCGTGTGACAGTCGCGTCAGGAATATATTATTTAATTAAAAAGTGAATTTTATTTCTATTAACCGTATGGTCGTTTTGAGTGCGCCAACGCGTCCGGAAGGATCGAAATAGTCAGAAAACACTAGCCGGGGGTTTAGTTTGGGTCCCAGGGCATTTTTAGGCCATGCCGACAACGTATAAGGGTAGTTTGGTAATTTTGGATTTTTGGGAATTAAAACCCACGAAAATTAGGAAATAATTATCTGATTTAGTAATTACCCACTAAACCAACTTATAACATAATGGGCTACGGAGGTTATTGAAATTAGTCCCAAAAGTTCCTAAGGCAAAAACCCTAGCCACCATTGCCACTTTGGAGAAGAAAAGCTTGGAGAGAGAAGAGAGGAGAATTCTGCAGAGAGAGAGAGAGAACCATTCATCAGATCGTCATCAAAATCAGAGATACACATAAGGCAAGTGGTTTAATTTCGTTTATTACAAAGAATGTTTCTTCCATGCGTAGGAAATTGACAGAATCTGTATTGTTTTGGGAGATTGATGAAAACCCATTAAATTGGAATTAGAAACTTGTATTTTGATGAGGATTTGCATGTAGAATTGTATGTAGGTGATTAATCTGATGATAATATATTTTGGATGAAACAAAAAAAACGGATTTAATTAGACTCATTGGGGATTTAAGAATTTCTAGGGTTCATGTTCTTGAAATTATGGGAAAATGTGTAAATTTGATATTTGGATGATGTTTAGGAAGAATTGGCCCCATATAAACGTTAATTTATGAACTAAGTATGTTTAGGAATGATTAGAACCCATGAACGATTGTTGGATTGAGGTTTAGATGAGATTGGAGGTGAAGAAAAGTTGGAAAAACGAAAAAAGGGATTTCTGGGCTCGAAACTGGCCACTCGTTAGAAGACCTGCCCAGGTCGTTCGAACGAGCTCGTTCGAACGAGCTTCTAACGAGTTGAAAGTTTGACTTATAACGAGAGGGATGTTCATTCGATGACTTTTGTTCGAACGAGATGTCGTTAGAAGGCCCAGTTCGTTCGAACGAACTCTCGTTCGAACAACCTCGTTCGAACGAGACTTCTAACGAGTTAACAGTTTAGGCTTTTTAGCCTGTTTTGATTTCGCGTGTTCCGTAGCCTTATTTAATGGTAGAGATAACCTTCCCTTGATGATAAATTGATATAGTAGGGACATTTGAGATATATAGAGGAGTAAAACCTAGAAGTGCGATTCGGACCAAATGGAAATTATGGATTAGGACGTGAGTGTCTATTACAACGTGAGAACAATTAATGGCTTGCATAAGTGTATCATCCTGGAATATGTAAATTATGTAACATTATACGTAGGTACGAGAATGAGAAGTGTACTTCAAATAAATTACAGTGATTACTAAGATGTGTGTATACTTAGTATATGTATTGATTTTATGTGTATGACATGCCTACCATACTTGCTATCACGGGATGTTTACGTTCGCTTAGGGCCCTCTAATCCTTGTGTTGCCCGGATTTAGACTGGTACCTCGAGAACATAGGTCAGAGAAGGGCTTATTGGGATGTTAATAAGTCTGCTGATCGTGGGAGCGTAGGTATGTGCGTGACCCATGTGATGTGACTGTGTTCGCCTCCATTGTTTGTGATTGTTGTTATCTGAGAACGAATCCTGAGAGATTCGGAATGCGTGATCCTTATGTACGTGATGTACCGGGATGGATAGCAGAGTATGTGTGCACCACAGCTTAGTCTCGGGGTGCTTGTATTATATATTTATGACGTGAATAATATACACTTAATTAATGGGAACTTTCATGTTGGTATTGTGAATATAATTATGGTAATATTTTGAGAAAACATAACGGGTTAACCGATAGTGAATTGTATTACTAATTGAGAATCTGAGTTTAAGTAAAACCTCTATTTATTTGATAACGCTAGAATGTAATATGGGAATCAAGTAGTAAGGGGTATAACTTATTACGGTTTTGGTTAGATATGTATGTCTTTTAGATGGGTATGGTACGTTAGGAGTGCACATGTAGTCGAGAGGTGAGAATTTCATGTGAGTGCACGTCCTAACATGTATTTTGCATTTAATGTTTTAATGTTATTAAAACACTTGCTGTTTTTAAAATGATTTCCACTTTCGGGCTCTGACCCATTTGCTTTCAAATCTATTTTTTTGTAAAAACCATTTTAGGTGCCCAGCCACAAGGACACCATGCTTATGATCCTCATTCAGGTGACGAGCTGTAGCTGTTTGTGGAAGTTACAGGACTTTGCTTGTAGACGCTTCATTTATCTTGATTCTATATTCAACATTTATCAGTTGTAGGGCATGTTGCCCATTTCTTTTAGAGACATTTCATTTATTTCAGTTATTCAAACTTCGGGCATGTAATTAATTCAGGATTCAGACTTATGTTATTATTTCATTCGTGGGATTGTTGTGAGGAGTTTTCCTCCGGACTTATTATTATTTATTGGTTATTTCATTTCTTCGTTATGGTGAATGGATTATGTTGTTCTTCCATTATTCTTTTATTGCATGTTAATCAGACTTAATTTAAAATTTGGCAACTTACTTTTTAAATACTAGGTGGTTAGTAATCATTAAAATATTTTCGACAGTGATGCTATTAACTGGACCAACTTGACATTTTGTATTAATTTAATAAATGAGTAGCTACCCGGTATTTAATTAGTCGGGGTGTTACAGGTGGTATCAGAGCATCAGGTTCTAGTGTCCTTTAGGATCTGTACGGCTTATTATGTTTCCGCTAAGCTATCTTTGATGTAGAGCCCTATGTTTTAGGACTGTTGTATTCTTTTGTATGTGCTACGTTCTTCAGCTATTTTAAGTTTATAACTGCGAGCTTATAAACTTTTCTCTTGTTTCAGATGCCTCCACGACGTGCGCAACAGATTCCCAGGAATGCTACGCCAGAACCACAGCCCGCACCAGTTCAGGGCACGATGAATGCCACCGAGGTTGCAGCCATTGTGGCCCAGGCGGTAAATGCCGCACTAGCCGTAGTTCAGCAGGCACCACCTCAGGCGCCGATAGCCGCGCCAGTTCAGGCACATTCATTCCCGTCTGCTTGGGAACGTGTACGTGATGCTTTTCAGAAAGCACACCCACCGGAGTTCGCAGGTAGCTCTGATGTTGTGATGTCTAGTCAGTGGAGGAAAGATATTCAGCGGCACTTGAGGATGTATGAGTGCACCGATGTCCAGAAGCAGATACTAGCTACCTTTAAGCTAGTGGGGTCTGCACTGCAGTGGTGGGAGTCTATTACCACAGCGGAGGAGAGAGATACTCTCACTATCCAGGAGTTTTGGGTGCGGTTCGACCGCAAATACTTTCCGTCAGCTGTTCACACGGAGATGAGGAGGAAGTTGATGAGCCTCAAGCAGGAAGGTAAGACTGTGGCCGAGTGTGAGGCCGAATTCACAAATCTGTTGAATATTGTTCCGGATGAGATACCAACAGAGGAGAAGAAGATACAGAAATTTACAGATGGGTTGACTTGGAGGATCCTTCAGCATTTGTTGGGAAATCTATCATTGGCCACTTACTCTGATGTGGTTAACGCTGCACTGTTACACTGCCGGGATCACCGCTTTCACATGGCTGAGGGCAAGCGATCGGGAGAGTCCATCCATCAGGGCAGGGCTGGAGGAAATGGTGCCAGTAGGGCACAATCTATTCAGGGGCAGAGACAGGGTGACCAGGGTTCCCAGCAGGGGGATCACAAGAGGTTCAGGTCGGGAAATTTTAGGCACGGACAGCGAGGTTTCCTGCATGGCCATCAGGGTCCGAACGGCCATCAGAACCAGCAGGGTCATAATGGCCAACAGCAGCAGTTTCAGCAGGGCCAGCAGGGCCAGGGGAGGAACGGTAACAACCACCAGGGCCAGGGGCAGCAGGGACAGAGAGGGGGGAACTTCCCGGGGAAATGTTACATTTGTGGCAAGACTGGCCATAAATGCCAGGACTCTCCTGATAGGGGCAGGGCTCCGCAGCAACAGCAGGGTGCTTGACAGGAGCCGTAGAGACCCGTGTTTCCCGCCGCCCTCATGGCGCCACCACAGATGGCAGCATTGCCACCCATTCCAGCTGTCCCAGTTCAGCAGGGGCAGCTGTAGTATGGGAGAGTATACCAGCTTCAGCAGGCAGCAGTTCCACAGGCACCACCCGCTATTGAGGGTATGTTTCCTATCCATGGTACTATGGGTCAAGTTTTGTTTTATACGGGGGCAACGCATTGTTTTATAGCTACATATTTTGCGAAAGCCTTAGGGTTGTTAGCCACAGGAGAGAGCACAGTGACGTGTGTAGACTCACCATTGGGGAGTGGGTCGCTTATTTTCTTTATATGCCGGGGAGTGGGGGTAGAGATTGGTAGTTTGGTATTACCTGCAGACATGTTGGTATTAGATATGCATGTGCACGATGTGATTATCGGTATGGATTGGCTTGCTGATTATAGAGCCATGATTGATTGCTTCGGTGGGAGCATTGTTTTTGCCATTCCGGGGCAAGAGATGTTTATAGTGGCGATGCCTCGCTCAGAGGGAGGTTCGACCGCTCAATTGTATTACATAGAGGAGGATACCTCTAAGGAGGTTGTGATTCCTTTAGATTCGATCCCAGTTGTCAGGGAGTATTCAGATGTGTTTCAGGAGATACTAGGACTACCCCCCAGTCGTGAAATAGACTTTGTCATAGACTTATTACCAGGTACGAGACCTATAGCACGCGCACCGTACCGTATGGCTCCGGCAGAGATGCGAGAGCTACGAGATCAGATTGAGCAGTTATTGGGTCAAGGGTTTATACGAAGGAGTACTTCACCGTGGGGTGCCCTTGTGTTGTTCGTGAAGAAGAGAGATGGATCGTTGAGGTTGTGTGTGGATTACCGAGAGTTGAATAAGGTCACGATACGGAATAAGTACCCGTTGCCTCGAATCGATGACCTATTCGACCAGTTGGGAGTAGCTTCTTTCTTCTCAAAGATTGATTTACGATCGGGATACCATCAGTTGCGTATTAGGGAAGAGGATGTCTCAAAGACTGCGTTCTTAACGAGATATGGTTCTTATGAGTTTCGGGTTATGCCTTTTGGTTTGACCAATGCTCCAGCAGTGTTTATGGACTTGATGAATAGGGTGTTCTGAGATTTCTTAGATCAGTTTGTCATTGTCTTCATTGATGATATTTTGGTTTACTCCCAGACTGAGGAGGAGCACGCCGAGCATTTGAGGCAAGTTTTGCAGACGCTACGTCAGAATAAGCTGTATGCAAAATATGAGAAGTACGAGTTTTGGCTGAAGGAGGTCCAGTTTTTGGGACATATTATTTTCGACCGGGGGATATCTGTTGATCCGGGGAAAGTATCCACGGTGAGGGAGTGGGGACAGCCCACGACACCGATGGAGATCCGTAGTTTCTTGGGACTAGCAGGATACTACAGGAGGTTCATTCGGGGATTCTCGAAGATAGCAGGTCCTTTGATACATCTGACTTGTAAGGGTGTGCCATTCATCTGGAGTGATGCCTGTCAGTTGGCATTTGATGAGTTGAAATATAAGTTGACCTCAGCACCTGTGTTAGCATTGCCGAGACCGGGAGTTGAGTGTCTAGTTTACACCGATGCGTCCTTGCAAGGACTTGGAGGTGTATTACAGCAGGAGAGTCAGGCCATAGCTTATGCTTCCCGTAAGCTTAAGCCTCACGAGAAGAATTACCCCACTCATGACTTGGAGTTGGCGGCAGTTGTATTTGCCCTTCGAATATGGAGACATTACCTTTTGGGGGAGAAGTTTCGATTGTTCACGGACCACAAGTCCCTACAGTACCTATTCACGCAGAAGGAGTTGAATATGCGGCAACGGAGGTGGCTTGAGTTTGTGAAGGACTATCAGTTTGATATCCAGTATCACCCGGGGAAGGCTAACGTGGTAGCAGATGCGTTGAGCCGTAGGCCAGTAGATGAAGTGGCAGGGGTGTGGAAGGCAAAATGGAAGGAGTTGGGACACCAGGATGCAGTGGCCCGATCATTCATGTCGGTGATGACTGTTACACCGCAGATTGTCACGAGAGTGGTAAAGGCACAAGCAGATGACTCGTTCTGTCAGGAGCAGATAGTCCGATTATTAACCGAGGGATCCGAGTCCTATACCGTTAGCTCAGACGGGGGATTACGCTTCAATGGGAGATTGGTAGTTCCAGAAGGGGAGGAATTGCGGCATGAGGTGATGGCAGATTGGCACGGCTCACGATTCGCGGTACATCCCGGCGGGGATAAAATGTACCAAGACATGAGACGACAGTATTGGTGGAGCGGGATGAAAAGAGATATTGCCGTGTTTGTTTCTAAATGCGCCACTTGTCAGCTAGTAAAAGTGGGTCATCAGAGATTGGCAGGACTTCTACAGCCATTGGAGGTCCTGATGTGGATGTGGGAGAGCATATCGATGGATTTTATCACGGGGTTACCTACGTCACAGAGAGGTCACGACTTCGTTTGGGTGATTGTGGACAGGTTGACCAAAGTCGCTCATTTTCTACCCGTAAGGACAGACTACACTACGGGACAGTATGCCCAGCTCTTTATTGCAGAGATAGTGAGACTTCACGGTATGCCCCTAAATATCGTGTCTGACCGAGACAAGATATTTGTTTCGCGGTTTTGGGAGAGTTTTCAGGAGGCCATGGGCACGAAATTGCGGCTGAGTACGGCGTATCACCTGCAGATCGATGGGAAGACCGAGCGTACAAACCATATGTTGGAGGACATGCTACGTATGTGCATCATTGATTTCGGGGGTGGATGGGAGCAGTATCTTCCACTGGTGGAGTTTGCTTACAACAACTCCTACCAGTTCACCATTGGCATGGCTCCATTTGAGGCGTTGTACGGTAGACCTTGTTGTTCCCCAGCATGTTGGTTGGAGGTGGGGGACAACAAACTACTTGGGCCGGAAGTGATTCAGGATACTTCGGCAAGGGTAGAATTGATTCGGAGTCGCATTCGAGTAGCTCAGGATCGGCAGAAGAGCTATGCTGATGCGAAGAGGTTATTCAGGGAGTTCCAAGTGGGGGACCAGGTTTTGCTCAGAGTATCTCCTATGAAGGGGATTATGCATTTTGGGAAGAAAGGGAAGTTGGCACCGAGATATGTGGGACCGTTTCCTATTATTGAGCGGATTGGACCGGTTGCGTATAGACTTGGGTTACCGGATCATTTACATCGGATTCACGATGTATTTCATATTTCCTCTCTAAGGAAATACCTTAGAGACGATTTGGCTCATTCTCATATTGCTTTGGAGGACATCGATCTCCAGCCTGATAACTCCTACGAGGAGGGGCCGATTACTATTTTGGACCGAAGTGAGCGGAAATTGCGGTCAAAGATAGTCCCGTTAGTGCGTGTTCAGTGGCGACATCATAATGTCGAGGAGTCCACATGGGAGCGCGAGGATGAGATGCGCGAACGTTATCCAGAATTGTTCTTACCAGGTACTTTCTAGTTCCGAATTTCGGGACAAAATTCTGTTTTAGGGGGGAAGTATGTAAGACCCCGTATTTTTGGTGATATTTATTTATGGGATTAATTGAATTAAATGTGTATTAATTGGAAATTAATCCGGATTAAAATACTAACGAGATGCGAGTTGGTATTTGATTATAATGCGTATATATGACTATTGAACAGTGAAATTTGTCATGAGATTGAAATACGGCAATTTGGAATTTTGTTGAGACGCGTGTGACAGTCGCATCAGGAATATATTATTTAATTAAAAAGTGAATTTTATTTCTATTAACCGTATGGTTGTTTTGAGTGTGCCAACGCGTCCGGAAGGATTGAAATAGTCAGAAAACACTAGCCGGGGGTTTAGTTTGGGTCCCGGGGAATTTTTAGGCCATGCCAGCAACGTATAAGGGTAGTTTGGTAATTTTGGATTTTTGGGAATTAAAACCCACGAAAATTAGGAAATAATTATCTGATATAGTAATTACCCACTAAACCCACTTATAACATAATGGGCTATGGAGGTTATTGAAATTAGTCCCAAAAGTTCCTAAGGCAAAAACCCTAGCCACTATTGCCACTTTGGAGAAGAAAAGCTTGGAGAGAGAAGAGAGGAGAATTCTGCAGAGAGAGAGAGAACCATTCATCAGATCATCATCAAAATCAGAGATACACATAAGGCAAGTGGTTTAATTTCGTTTATTACAAAGAATGTTTCTTCCATGCGTAGGAAATTGATAGAATCTGTATTGTTTTGGGAGATTGATGAAAACCCATTAAATTGGAATTAGAAACTTGTATTTTGATGAGGATTTGCATGTAGAATTGTATGTAGGTGATTAATCTGATGATAATATATTTTGGATGAAACAAAAAAAATGGATTTAATTAGACTCATTGGGGATTTAAGAATTTCTAGGGTTCATGTTCTTGAAATTATGGAAAAATGTGTAAATTTGATATTTGGATGATGTTTAGGAAGAATTGGCCCCATATAAACGTTAATTTATGAACTAAGTATGTTTAGGAATGATTAGAACCCATGAACGATTGTTGGATTGAGGTTTAGATGAGATTGGAGGTGAAGAAAAGTTGGAAAAACGAAAAAAGGGATTTCTGGGCTCGAAACTGGCCACTCGTTAGAAGACCTGCCCAGGTCGTTCGAACGAGCTCGTTCGAACGAGCTTCTAACGAGTTGAAAGTTTGACTTATAACGAGAGGGATGTTCATTCGATGACTTTTGTTCGAACGAGATGTCGTTAGAAGGCCCAGTTCGTTCGAACGAACTCTCGTTCGAACAGCCTCGTTCGAACGAGACTTCTAACGAGTTAACAGTTTAGGCTTTTTAGCCTGTTTTGATTTCGCGTGTTCCGTAGCCTTATTTAATGGTAGAGATAACCTTCCCTTGATGATAAATTGATATAGTAGGGACATTTGAGATATATAGAGGAGTAAAACCTAGAAGTGCGATTCGGACCAAATGGAAATTATGGATTAGGACGTGAGTGTCTATTACAACGCGAGAACAATTAATGGCTTGTATAAGTGTATCATCCGGGAATATGTAAATTATGTAACATTATACGTAGGTACGAGAATGAGAAGTGTACTTCAAATAAATTACGGTGATTACTAAGATGTGTGTATACTTAGTATATGTATTGATTTTATGTGTATGACATGCCTACCATACTTGCTATCACGGGATGTTTACGTTCACTTAGGGCCCTCTAATCCTTGTGTTGCCCGGATTTAGACTGGTACCTCGAGAACATAGGTCAGAGAAGGGCTTATTGGGATGTTAATAAGTCTGCTGATCGTGGGAGCGTAGGTATGTGCGTGACCCATGTGATGTGACTGTGTTCACCTCCATTGTTTGTGATTGTTGTTATCTGAGAACGATTCCTGAGAGATTCGGAATGCGTGATCCTTATGTACGTGATGTACCGGGATGGATAGCAGAGTATGTGTGCACCACAGCTTAGTCTCGGGGTGCTTGTATTATATATTTATGACGTGAATAATATACACTTAATTAATGGGAACTTTCATGTTGGTATTGTGAATATAATTATGGTAATATTTTGAGAAAACATAACGGGTTAACCGATAGTGAATTGTATTACTAATTGAGAATCTGAGTTTAAGTAAAGCCTCTATTTATTTGATAACGCTAGAATGTAATATGGGAATCAAGTAGTAAGGGGTATAACTTATTACGGTTTTGGTTAGATATGTATGTCTTTTAGATGGGTATGGTACGTTAGGAGTGCACATGTAGTCGAGAGGTGAGAATTTCATGTGAGTGCACGTCCTAACATGTATTTTGCATTTAATGTTTTAATGTTATTAAAACACTTGCTGTTTTTAAAATGATTTCCACTTTCGGGCTCTGACCCATTTGCTTTCAAATCTATTTTTTTGTAAAAACCATTTTAGGTGCCCAGCCACAAGGACACCATGCTTATGATCCTCATTCAGGTGACGAGCTGTAGCTGTTTGTGGAAGTTACAGGACTTTGCTTGTAGACGCTTCATTTATCTTGATTCTATATTCAACATTTATCAGTTGTAGGGCATGTTGCCCATTTTTTGTAGAGACATTTCATTTATTTCAGTTATTCAAACTTCGGGCATGTAATTAATTCAGGATTCAGACTTATGTTATTATTTCATTCATGGGATTGTTGTGAGGAGTTTTCCTCCGGACTTATTATTATTTATTAGTTATTTCATTTCTTCGTTATGGTGAATGGATTATGTTGTTCTTCCATTATTCTTTTATTGCATGTTAATCAGACTTAATTTAAAATTTGGCAACTTACTTTTTAAATACTAGGTGGTTAGTAATCATTAAAATGTTTTCGACAGTGATGCTATTAACTGGACCAACTTGACATTTTGTATTAATTTAATAAAGGAGTAGCTACCCGGTATTTAATTAGTCGGGGTGTCACAAATGTGTTTGAACTAAAGTAAAAGCTAGATTATGAATTTTTGTAATTAATGCAAAAACAAGGAATTTAAAGACAGGGAGATAGGGAATATGGCACTTATTTGGAGAATTGAAGCTTGATCTTGATCCTTGATGAACTCCCTTGAGTGTTGAGATGATCATTGGATGTGAGAGAATGATATTTTTTCAAATTGGGTATGAAAAGGATGGGAACGTAAGATGGAAAGGAATTTCACATAAGGAAACTCCGCTGATTGCAAGAGAATGTTGCTGAGATCACTAATATTGATGGATATGAGGTGTGCTTTGGGAGTGAGGTCATGACCTATATTTATAAGGTTAGGGTACTGCTGATCATCATAGCCCTAGACCTGCCAATCGACCGGTAACCCTAGACACACTGTCGATAGGCAGAGAAATGGATCCTTCTAATTGGCAGTATCGTGCAGATTTTTTTGAAAAAATGATCGTAGAACGCAATTTATTGATCCCAATCGTGCACAGGGAATATCATTAGAAAGGTAATTCGGAAACCTTTAAGTGTCCTTTGTGCCTCTCCCGGGTTCAGGAGTTGACTTTGGGTAAAACGTGGCTTAAAAGTGCTCATCGATCCTTTGGATAGGAGATCGTCGGATGGAAATGGATCGGTCATCCGAACAGTAAGTCAGAATCATGCATGGGGTAGGGCACTGGAAAGGTTATGCGAGGTACTTAGACATTCCAAAGAGTTTTGCTCGGTTTGAAAAGTTAACTTTGGTTAATTGGGACCCGGAAGCTCCCATTGACCTTTAGGAGTAAAACAGATCGTTCATCTGTGCCGTAAGGTTGATTCATGCTCAGGGAGAATCCTTAGAAAAGGTATTCATTACTCTTTGAATATTCATTCAGTCTCATTGGAGTTTAAGAGTTGGCCTTGGTCAAATAGAGCCCGAGTGTGCCTGGTGGACTTCAAATCAGTTTTTAGGGAAGAATGGATCATTTATCCGAACAGTTATGCAGTTTCGTGTACGGGGTGGACCATTGGAAAGGCGATTTAGTTCCCTTTTAAGTTTAAAAGATATTTCTCTTTGAAGATGAAGTTAGCTGGAGTCAAACCGGGGTTCGGGAGCGCTCGATGCCTCCAGATCAATTTTCGGTGGTAAAATGGTCCATTCATCCGAACCATTATGCCAATTCACGTACTGGGAAGATCGTTGGAAAGGGGATTCATAGCCCTTAGAAGATTCATTGAACTTTCACTCTACTTATAGAGTTGACCGTAGTCAATCGGGGCTCGTGAGTGCTCGATGACCTCTAGATCGGTACTCAGAGTATGACCTAAGGTTTGTAATGAAATAGGGAGCTGTTAGGGACCAAAGGAGAGACTTATGGGGTCCTAGAATGTGGTGTCTACACATATGAACGTTTAAACTCTCCCTCGTAGTCAGTGATAATCAACAACAATCTCAACGTTCCGAACGAAGAAGTCCACTCTCTCCATTAAAAGTCACTCCACATTTCAATCTCTCTAATAGAATGTAATTCCTCCAAGTTTAAATCATAGAGTGGTAGATCATGACGAATCATATGTAGATTAAACTTTGGCTAAGTTTTGATCCCAATTCACTTTAAAACATAACACAAAATGTAGATCTCATTCGATATCTAAAAAAAATTCAAACTCTCAATATGATTTTGAATTTTTTTAAAGAGTGAAATAAAAACTCACAAGATTAAAAATATCCTCTGATAAGATATTTGGAAATGTGGGGGAAAATGCTTATAAAATATGGAGGGAAACAATTCTATTTATAAAAAAATGTCAAAAACTTCCATCACCGTATGCAAAATTAGTTTAGCCGTGCACTTAATTCCATCCAGTATGGAAACTTAGCCAAGATTGTGTGCATGGGGACATAATCTTGCCATGCGAATGAAAGCCATGCGAACGACTCCAAAATGAAATCCTTTAAAAATCTTTTCACTCCTTGAACTCAATTTATAAAAAAAAATACACCACTTCAAAAATATTTTATGAAAAAAACTTCACTCAATTTGGAAAACACGTGTATGTATGCAATTAGCCAAAATTAAATCAAAACTACCAAACGGATATAGTCTTCATATTCAGCAATGGAAGGCTTCATTGAGCGTCATGCAAGGTCTTCAAGGGTTCAATCTAGACACATGTGACCACGCCTCACTCAAATTGATCATGTCTATATGACTTAATGGACTCAATGTCTAGACACATGAGATAGTTAGTGTACATATATTACACATGTTTACATTTTCAGTCTCTCCCATTGGATATTCCATGGAAAAACCCCAGAAACCCCAAATAAACTTGATTACCCCTACAAGTATCACACCTTACAAGACACGTAGTGAGAGTAGTAAGAAGGCAATGCACAAATCCATATGTCTGACTAAATACTCCAATGTAATCTCTTTAGTCATATAGTAATGTGAGGAATGCTACAAATCTCAAACAACAAGAAATAATTATGCATGATATGTATATGAAGTAATCCCCCTGCATGGGAATCCTTCCAAAAATAATAATATTAACAAATATGAATGATGAAAAAAAAGATAAATGAATCATATCGCCCCCTTAATGAAACATATATATAAACTAAAGACTCACAACAAATCTCTCCTTAAACATCACAACCAAAACATATGTCAAGAAAGCATGAACAATATTAAACCTCCCTAAAATTTGAAAAAAACAAACAATATAACATCTCCCCCTTTTTGTCATACCCAAACATAAAAGCAACACAAACATTAAGATAACTCCTCCTATCACAAAGCATGGATGAATAGTATTAAGAACATAACATCAAGGTTATCAAATCAGATACATATGAAAAACATTCTTCTCCTTTACCCCTAAACAAACAAACATATTAAATAAACCAACAAAGAACAACTCCCTATTATCAACAATATGAAATAATGCAATAAAGTAACAAATATCTTCTCCCCTTTTTGTCACGGATTAAGTTAAAGAAGATGATATAACATTGAGCACATGGGAGATATCTAAATATGTATAAAACAATATAATATGAGATAAACAATGAAATACCAAGAATGCACGAGAGAAAAAAGATCAAGGAATCAAAATACAAATGTAAGAAAATAGAGTTCATGTGCACGAGAACTTTACCCATAAAATATTTTTCTAATCCAAATTTTGGATTTTTCAACCAAAGTACTTGCAAGGCAAGTTAGTTTCCATTTTTACCAGTTTCCAACCAAAGTATTTGCAAGGCAAGTCAGTTTCCAACTATTGAATGAATTATTCTCCCTTAATCACAAACTTCCAAAAAACACATATTCCATATACTAACTAATGCAAAACACTCAAACCATCCAACATATTCACCCAGAAAAATGCTCAAACACTAAGATCAAGGAATGATCATTAGCTCAAACTAACAATACTAAGATATATATATGAAAATAAGAATGTAAATCTTAAAGAAGAAACACTTTAGGCGGATCACGTAAAATCACTAATGATTGAATATCGAACCACTTTAGATAAATCAAATAATCATTCTTTACAAATGTAAACCAATTTAAGGCATTTTCAATGAACACTTGAAACATAACTAGAGTTAGTTATGAATTACAGACTTAATTGTGCATAGAAATGGAATAACACAACATCAAATATCAAATTGTATTACTTGGCACATTTAAGACAAACTTTAATAAGAAAAGGATTACGATCCTAAGTTTAGTCTTAAAAATTTTACTCCATCCACAAATCTCCCTCGATAAGTGTTGATATAGAATTTTTTATATCCCAAACTAAAAAGCAATTTCAATTTTTAAATGCTCAAGGCCTATTTTGTTTTTTATTCCCATTAAGATCTTGGCTTGTGGCTTTTTCTAACACATTGCCTTTTTCCGTTGATTAACTTTTCACACACCTAGTTGACACTTACCCAATGGGTGTAATCACACTAAAGGTAGCAGTTATAAACACTTTAAAACGGTCCATATTCAACTCCAACAATATAAAATTTCATAAAAACTCACATGTAGACCTTTAGAGTACTTTTTGAAACTCCTGAAATATTATTTTTAAATAAGTTTGCAAATACTTGAGAAATGAGAATTCAATCAATTAATTGTGCATTCATGCAGTGTAAAGTGTAAGCAAGCACTTGATTCATAAAAAGAGAACTTCAAGCCAATGTTTACATGATATGTTTGAAAAGTTTAAATTAACTTAACATATTCAACAATTCAAATCATCAATCCATATCATAAGCAATAAAATGTTGTGATATGCAATCTCACAGATTTAAGCCACATGTTACCAAAAATGAAAAATCTTTCTATAATTTTCAAAATATGAGAAACATATGAATAAAAATCAAATAAACTCAAAAGTGTGAAAATATAAAGTTCAAGATGCACCTAACACTCTCCAGGGATAAGCTCACATAGACTCAAACACCAAACTCCAACACTATCCAAGTAGCAAGGAAAATTAAAAAAATATTAAACATTTAAATTATGCGGTGCAATTGAAGCATGATTAGAATAGGATAACCACGAAATTTCTAGAAGAATCATTAAGACGGATATCAAAACTTGTGCATGAACATGGAATATATGTATAAACATAAGAATTCATCAAAATAAGTACATATGTACAAAATCAAATCATTATGCATGTGATATAGATGTACTTAAATATCTCACCACAATGATACTAAGCATCCAAGAATCTTAGTATAATATCAATAATCATGTATGAAAATCATCAAAATCAAGATCTATACCAAAATCACCACAAGATATCATAAGATATGCCTCAACACATAATCCTTCAAAAATAATCAATATAGCATGGATAAGCACTAATAAAATATTCTAACAAATAAACATGTTTTTAAATTTTTTAACAATATATCAAAACAAACAAAATAATTTATAAGCGAAATAAATCACACATGGATCACAAAATGCTCTCACACAAAAATAAATAAACTCAAAATGTTTTTATATTTTTCTTAATAAAAACACAAACAAAAATAAGGCATGTATTTACAAAGAAGATGCAACACAAACTACATTCACGTCTAACACATAGCCTAGGAAATGAAATGAAACATGAAATAACAACATCCTATCTATGAGAAGAATAAAGAAAATTAAGTATGTGGGGAAACCTCTCCCTTATCAATGAAAGTTGGAGAAAATCCTGAAGATGACTCACCCTTAGAGGTGGAAACATGCAAACCAACATTTAAGACACTCTCATTTTTGAAAATATTTCTTAACATGGGATTCTTAGGTTTAGGATAAACCCCTGACGCAACATGAGGGTTCAAAATCATATTCTTTCTTTTCTAAAAATATTAATTTTTGCACAAAATACTTTTTATTTACAAAATTTTCATTTACATGCTTGTGATAAGAAACACAAGACAAATCTTTTCAAAAATCCTTTTCATGTGTCATAAACTCAAAATTTCACTCAAAAATATTTTTTTTCATGAAATCCTTACCACATTCCATTTTTAACTCATTAACATACTTCACAAGCTCATTCAATTCAATTTTAAAGTCATCAAACAAATTGTGTGAATGTGAATGTGAGATAAGAAGAGAATTTCTAAACACGAAGAATGAATCTCTAAGATTACCGGTTCTATAATAATAAGTGCAAACATAAGTCTCATGTTGAACCAACTTAGAATGAATCTTAGGAACACCTCTTTACTTTCTTTGAATTTTGAAAAATTTGTAATAAAACTCTTTCAAATGAACCTTTTTATGGAAAAATGTGCAAATGTAGGATTGAAAAGGTTCTTTTAAATCTTTTGGACTTTTCTCAAAAAAATTAAACTTTAGAAACAACTTGTTAATTTTCTCTCAAAACTTAATTTTTCTCATACTCACTCACAAAGGATTGACCATTATTATTAGTTCATGTTTTGAAATAATATCCACACTTATTGAGCTAGATTGAAAATAATTTGACTCAATACTTTTCAATTTTGTAAAAATCTATATTTTCTACTCATTGATCAGCAAAATTAATTTTCTTCTTTTCGCAAACATTCTTTTGTTCATTCACCAAAATATAGGAATTTTCTAAATTTTTGACACCTTTCATTAAAACTCCATTTTCTTCATTCTTAACAAAACATTTTTTCTTGGAGAAACTCACGCAATGATTATCCTCACGAAGTTGACTTATACTAATGAGATTAACCTTTAGTTCTTCAACTCAAATAGCGTTGTGAAGCGTGATCTCATCGAAAATTCTCACCGTTCCCTTTCTGTGCACTCTTGATTTCTTTCCATTTCCAAAAGCAACCAAACCACCATAAACGCTTTTAAAATAAGTAAACCAATATTTTTCTCCCATCACGTGACGTGAGAAACCATAATAAAAATACCATTCATTTTAATTTGAAGAAATTTTAGTTACAAAATTTTCAAATTCCATACAACACGTGCGACACTCTTTTTCTCACCCACTTTGGTTTTACTTGAATTTATTTTCTCAAGTAACTCACTTACTTTTGAAGTTTCTTCAACTTATTTTTAAGTTTCTTGTTCACTCCTTGAAAATCAATTCTTCTTGAAAATTTAGGTTGTGAGAATTGATCATCTATTTAAAGTTTATAAAAAAAATGGCCTCAAGTGGTCTCTCATGAGGAAACAAGAAGATTTATATGTTTGAAATGGTTTTGGATCAAAATTTATGTTCCTTATTTTTAAAATGTTGTACTCGATGATTTTGAAAAATTCTTTCTCTTTTAGAAAAACTTGAATGATATCTAAAATGAGAACCTTGGTTTTTAAAAACTTTTCTTTCAAATTGGTGCTTTTGAGGTCTTGGTGCAAATTTGGGTTAATTTACATTTTGATTCTTCCCACCCTTATTAACTTTCACATTTGTGATCTTGACGGACAAGACTTTCTCCTCAAGCTCTTTTTCTTTTGAAACTAAACTTTCTTTGTTAGCTTCAGTAGAACCGTCTTGAAAAATATCCTTCTTTTCTCGTACAAAACTCATAGAAGAATTAGTAGGAGGATCAAAATAGTAAAATCTAATCCCTCTAGCAGCATTCAAAATCATAGATTTTTCAAAAAGTATTTTATTGATATTTTTTTAACGTTGCTTTAAAGCAAGTTTTATTCTTAAGAGAAATAACCTTTTTTATACTCTCGTTCCTTGATTTCAAACATTTTCCCCTCCTTTTCAAAAGTACTTTTCATTTCAAGGATCTCACCTCTTTTACTTTCAAAAAATGCATTTTGAACATTTACACGCTTTAACTAACTCTTGAGTCCTAAAATCAGAACCTTTTTTTTCTTTCAGCAAATCACTTTCATCTTCAAAGTGTTTGATTTTGTTTCCCACTTTGATATGAAACTTTTTCAATACGAGAGATTCATGAAACAACTTGTTTTACTCATGATTAATTTCACTTAATTCCTCATCATCACTCTCATCATATTCATTATGTGCAATCTCAAAACTAGACTCACTCGATAGAAGTGTAGTGTTCTTATCTAATGAAGAGTGTGATGGTGAATGGATACTATCCTAACTCGCACTAAAAGCATACATGTCGATAGGGGGGGGGGGGGGGGCAGTGAGGGGGAATAGGTTTGATAACTTAATATGTCCGATTTTTAGATTCTATAAAATTTGTTACAATTTCACATCTCTTAACAGAATATTTATCAATAATAGTTTCAATTGTCTTTTAAAACTCACATAATAACGAATAAAATCGATTTAGATACACCAACACAATATAAAACTCCTAAATTAATTTTCACCAAAAATTACTTGATCCAAATTCAATTAAGGGAAATGTATGATCAAATGTGTTCATAAGCATAAGAAATATTCACAAACTCATATAATACAGATTTATAAAGAAAACCCCCACCTAGGGGTAAAAAAAAATCAGCGCATTCCAAATCTCATTTCTACTTGAAAAGAAAATTTGCAAACAACTAGAAGGTACCTCTCACACAATTCTCAATCATGTAGTTACCTATAAAGCTCTAAAATCTCCTCCGTATTCAATGAGAATCCTCAATAAGCTCCATATCACGGACAAAAAAGTCCATTCTCTTCCTTGGAATTCGTGCTATAGTTCAATCCCTCTAATAGAATGAAATGCCTATATTTTTAGATCATGGAGTGATTAATCATGATGAATCATATGTAGATATAACTTCGGCTAGGTTTTGATTCCAATTTACTAAAAAATACCTCACAAAAATGTAGATCTCATTCAAGATTAAAAAAAATTCACACTCTCAATATGATTTTGAAATTTGGTTAGAGAGAGAAATAAAAATTCACAAACTTAAAAATCTTTTCAGATAACATATTTGGAAATAAGGGAAAAGTCTCACAAACAAATCGAGGAAAACAAGGCTATTTATAACAAAATGTTATAAACAGACGCTATTGTGCGCACGGTTAGATCTAGCCATGCACATAATTCTATTTAGTGTGGAACCTTAGCTAAGGATGTGCGTATAGGAACATAATATTTCCATGCGAATGACATCGTGTGAACGGGGTTAATTTTGTATCCATGCGGACGATTCCAAAATAAAATCCTTTAAAAACTCTTAACAATGTTTTGAATAAAAATGATCCTTGAACCCAATTTATCAATACAAATACAACACTTAAAAAAGTTGTTTTTTAAAAACATTTTATGAAAAAAATGCACTCATTTTTAGAAAACACGTAAGTGTGTGCAATTAGCTAAAATTAAATCAAACTTCCCAAAATGATATACTCATCATGTTCAGCAACGGAAGGCTTCAATGAGCGATAAGCAAGGTCTTTAATCTCTAAAGGTTATATCTAGATAGAAGACTGCGCCTCACTCAAATGGATCAAGTCTATGTGGCTTGATAGACTTAATGTTTTGACACAAGAGATAACCAATCTATATCTATTGCAAATGTTTACATTTTCATCCGCACACATATACACACACGCACATATAATTTCACATATATATACATATATTCACACACTTATGCACATATATATACACATATACTCACACGCGCACAAATGTATACATATACGTGCACATGTATAACACACACACACACACACACACACATACATATATATATATATATATATATATATATATATATATATATATATATATATATATATATATATGGGAGAGGGGTGTTTGAATAGTGCCAAGAAATTAACGGTTGAGATCGAATTTTTTGGGATGATCTAAGGGTGTGAGGTTTTGCCATGTCACCACTTAGAATTGTGACATGGAAAATGAGGGGCATTTTTGCCTTTGTACAATCTAAATTTCAGCAGTATTATAGTAATTTATCTTAGGAATATCATCCTTCAGATTATCATGGCTCGAGAACCATTGGGAAGTGGATTTTACTTTAATTTGAAATGTTACACTCATTTCACTCTACTATGATCCACTTTTGTCGGTACTTCATCATAGTGCTACATACCTCTTCAGATCCTCTTTCAACACAATCTCCATTGTTACCCTCTCTCATTTTATATCAGCTCTCTCTTAAGTTTCGATGCCAGTTCTTGAGGTCCATGTCTTTTTTTTAAAAATTTAAATCTCAGTGTGTTTCTTACGATTTTTTTTTTCTAATCACAAGCAATTTTTCTTACGATTTTGGTTACTGGTTCTGTGTTGATTTAGGTCTACTCATTTGAGATGTCTTTTCCTCCACAACCTATTATGCCGGAACACTCTCCCACTTATTTCTTGGTTTTTTCTCTCCCATTGACTGTATAAGAATACACCCAATCTAATTTGTTCTATAGGTTTTGAATGTTTTTTTTGTTTTAGTTATATTTTGCAGGTCGACGCTATCTCTCATCTCCATTCAAGAACATTGAATGTATTTTTTTTGTTTTATTTTTGGTTTCTAAAATCTATTGACACGCATTCTTTTAAGGAGGTTTCTGAAATCGGTTGACACGCATTCTTTTGTAGCCCTATTTTGGATCCATGATTTTAGGGAGGTATTTTCCTTCACACACATTCTTTTATCTATTAAATATTTAAGGTATGGGTTTGAGTTGTTTCAAAAATTATTGCAGGTGAGAGAGCTAAGAGTCGGACAAAGCACAAGCTTGGCTCAAAAATGTGTTTCTCCAAGTTTAACTTGACGAAGCTCAAGCAACGTGTTTTCATCTAAAATAGTGATCTGAGAATTTTTTTCTGCCTGCTGATTCTTCCATGTGAGATTTTTTTTAAAAACGTGTTTTAACTCTGTGTTTTCTAAAAAAATCGATCTAAAGTTTGTGGATCAATTTTTGTTATTGTTCAAAATTGTTAATTTATGTTGTTGTGGTTCAAAAGCAATCTAATCAAAAGCGATTTGTTCAACTCGATCTGATTTGCATCTTGGATACAAGTTTCGATTTTAAAACCAATTTGGGTGTTGGTTTTGTTCACGACCTGATTTTTTTGTTCTAAGATTTAGTTTCTCTTATACCCAATTTGGGTTTCACACATTCTGAGTAACTCAATCGAGGATTTTGACAACATCAGAAATTGTTTATTTAGTTTTCTTATTGATATCTTGGATAATTACAACTGAAAAGATTTTCAACACAAAGAATTATTAGATATTATGTTAACTTTTCATTCTACTAATCAATGTCTGAAAATTCATGTGCTGGAACAGGGCACCTAATCCACGTGCGCATTTAATGAATCCATGTGCTGGAACAGGGTATCTAACTTTTCATGCCGCATTTTCTCCATTTCAAGTCCCTAATCCATGTGCGCATTTAATGAATTAACAGTAGTTTGTTTTTTAATTTTGAACAGGGCATACTATATGTACCAGGAGGTTTGTTATCTTTGTAACTCAATTTCTATGTACATGTTTTTGTTATTTGTTATTTGTTATTATGTATTATGTACATGTTTTTGTTATTTGTTATTATGTATTATGTACATGTTTTTGTAATGTTAGAGTGGTATTTTGTGTGGTATCACCCCAACTCTATTTTTATTTTACTTGGTTACGTGTATAAAAAATTGACTTTGATTTTGGAAGAACATGTATAAAAAACTGTGGAGAGTTTGAATTCTCATGGGTTTATCATAAAATGGAATGTTAGTAACCATCCTCTATTGAAACACAATCTGACTTTGATTTTACATATTGTATTGTCTGTTAAGTTTAATATTTTTTCTTTATGAACCATGGAAATGCCTATTCTTCATCACTCTTTATGAGCATGTACATTAAGTTTACCTCTTGAGTACAAATGTTTGTATAGGTGAGAATGGGTTTTAAAACCAATTTTCAAGTAAAATGTTTTATGTTTGGTCTTATGTAGAAAACACGACATTATCGGTAATAAATAATGTGGTGGTCTTATGTAGAAAACATGTTTTTTAGTTCACTTGATTTCATGAAATTATATATGTATTGACTAAATTAAGAGTTAATCTTTTAATTATGATCAACGGGTGCAGATTATTAAAAATACTTAACACCGTGGTTTCAAAATTTCTATTCGGATCTCTCAAACTCCATTCCCATTGAGGTATATAAATATGGCACAAGCAGAAGGAGAAGCAGAAGGAACAAAGTCATGTCTTAAGGTTGCAAGTTTTGATGCATATTTTGAGATGGTTCAAAATAGAAAGAAACTACCACACTCATGTGAATCATAGATTACTTGGGTGCCATTTTGTGGTTAATGGAGACAGCAGAGCTTGCTATAACCGCCATGCTAATCGGATCAGCAACGACTATTAGTTTGGGAGCAGGTACAGTTGGGGCCTCAGAACACTAGCTTTGGGTGCATTGGGTACGCCTCAATTGCCGAGATAATCGTTGCTATGGTTGGTGTAGTAGTTTTTCTTGGTGTGGTGGCAGATGCAACAATGGGGAAAGACGCACCTACTGTTGTTGATGAGTTAGGCGAACCAACGAGGTAATGGTGTAAGTGGAGGCACACCGATCAAGGCAGAACTTCTATCTATCGGAATGAAATGGTGGAACATTGATATTTGAACTCATCAATTACCATGCTGGCCAAGAAGTTTATTCTCCAAATGTACAAACTTCAGTTTGTCAGCACACTTTCAAGAAAGATGTTAAAGATGATGATCCAAATTGAAGCAATTCAAATAGTGCTTCCAGAGGAAATTGGTGGCAGGGATCCCTGTATTACTGAAGTCTTGGATCCATGTTATCTAAGCAAAGGGACAGTGGTACTCCTATATAGCTTTTCTTTATGGAGTATTAGATGACCATGAAGCAAAGCCTAAGTATGAACAGGACCTGCAACTTACAATGTGTTGTGTCGTTCAATTTTTTTATTTATTTCTAAGGGAGAGGGTTCTGATCTCTCTCTACCATTAGTATAGTAAAGCAATATTGTATATGAATTGATCTTCATTTGAAAGTCCTAATGCCACTTCTTGGGGAGTTGGGTTTACTTTTGTGTAGCGAATTTAAATCTTGAACACAAGGAGTGTTATACTTTTGTGTAGAAAATCTAAATCTCTAGTTGTTTTACAAAAAAAAAACATTTTTATTTCAATTGCAGCAGTATTTTGACCTAGATATATTGATAATAGATATTGGAGTTAGACATTTAAATGAAGTTAAGTCTTATGTCCTTTTGTAACGTGCTAGGACACGTGGCCTTAAACTGGAATACATTATCCTCTAATTATAATAATGATAATTTTTTTGTCCTTAGTATAATTTTACTACGATTCCACTCTTTTGATTTACCTCCCTGTGATAATAATTTTTATGAAACATGACACATAATTTTATTTTTTACGAGACACGGCACATGATGATATGGAATCTTTTTTCACCTAACATGATAATAACTCAAACAAATGCAACACATTATGACACAACACAATTTTTTAAAAAAAATTATGAAAATAGTCTAAATAAAACAAACACCACACCACACGATATGAAATAATATTTTTTTTACATATCTCGAATATGACGCAAATAAAAGCGGCACCATAATTTTTTTTTAGAACATATACTGGGGATACCAGTGCATGAAGTACACCACAATTATATGTATATTGTAAAAGAGTTAAGTTACATGTAACGGTTATGCATTTATATACATTGGGGAACGATATATAGATGTTTTATTGGAGAACGATATTTTTGTCGTATTGCGATTACATACTTTTGAAATTTTTGTCATTTCACGATTACTTACTTTGGAAATTTTCGTCATGCCGTCAGGCACGGGCATACCCTAGTATATATATAATGTATACACTTCAACCTAAATGAAGGTTTTGAGTAACATGAGATACATAAATTACGTGTTTAGAATATAGTAAATTAGTAAAATTTTAGATTGAATAATATGTTAATATGTTAATATGTCTTCATCTCGTTTCATGTGTGCATGCAATTGGAGAACACTAATTGAAGGTTAACTGATTCTAGGTGCATTCTTTGTTAAGGTAATTTTACTTATCTTTACTTTTATGTAACATGGTTTTATATATAGTTATAACTTCTTGATTAACTATAGTGGTCGTGTTAACCCCCTTCTTAAGTGATTGTTGTTTGGGTGAATACAAATTGGTGGAAAGGCTTCCACATTCAGTGGACACATAGTAATTTTTGGATTAATTTAATTAAAAATAACTTAAATGACACTTTTTGATACTATGAAGTTGAATATTAATGCATATATCTATTTGGTTAACTGTTATGGCCATGTTCACCCTTTCCTTAAGTGGTTGCTTTTTGGGTGAACATAAATTGGTCAAAGGTCTTGCACATTTAGTGGACACATAGTAATTTTAGTATTAATTTGATTAAAATGACATTAAATTGGACTTGTTCATATTTTTCGAATGAATATTAATGCATATAAATATTTGGTTAACTGTTGTGGCCATGTTCATCCCTTCCTTAAGTGGTTGCTATTTGGGTGACCACAAATTGGTGAAAGGGCATGCACATTTCGTAGAAACATAAAAAATTTAAAATTAATTAAATTAAAATGAACTTATATTGGACTTGTTGATACTGTGCGGATGAATATTAAGGCATATATCTATTTGGTTAGCAATTATAGTCATGTTCACCTCTTTTCTTAATATTTTACTATTTATGTGAACACAAATTGGTGGATAGACTTGCACATTTGGTGGGAACATAGTAATATTAGGATTAATTTGATTAAAATGAACTTAAAATGGACTTGTTGATATTGTGTGGAGTAATATTAATGCATATATTTATTTGGTTAACTATTATGTCAGTGTTGACCTCTTCTTTAAGTGGTTGCTAATTAGGTGAACACAAATCGGTGGAAGGGCTTGAATATTTTATTGACACATAGTAATTTTAGGATTAATTAAATTAAAATGATCTTAAATTGGACTTGTCGTGTATGATTGATTGGTCGTTATACAATAATTAATTTAGGATTAATTAAAGCCATTATCTCAAGAAAAATGAGTCACGATAATAATTACTTTCAACAATACTATGAGAGGTTGCGATTGGTAATAGTTACAAACCAGTCTTAAAAATTACAGAACTTCTACGATGAGACTTTTGAAAATTAAACTTCTTTATCTCTAGATTGATTTTGAGATTTGGATATTTTAGATCTTTCAAAACTCAGATATGAACATAAATTATTTATATAAAAAAATACTATTTTACAAAGTCTAAAATTTATATGGAATATCAAATCTTGAAAACACATGATTTTTGAAGTCTCTTTTTCAAGATTTGAAACAGGAGATGTTAGATATAAAAATATACACAACTACAAAACATGATCTAACTAGAGAGAAATTTCTATAAAAGAAATTTGACAAACAACCTAAAGTATACGTGCAATGTATCACTTGATTCAGATCACAAGTTTCTACTGAGAAACAATATCAAGAACCATGTGAGGTCATTATAAGAGAGATTAGTTTATTAGGGGGAGTCAAACCACCCAAAGATCCTAGATCCAAACACTCAAAAAATCCTAGAACATATGAAAGTGAAAACAAGTTTTTGTTAGAAAAGGTTTTTTAAGATCGAGGGGAAATCCTTCTTTTAAATATACAAACCTAACTCTCTTCTATTTTTGAAAAAGACATCGAAAAAGATTTGACAGATTTTTTCCCTCAGAATCTATTTTATTATCTCTTATCTTTTTTTCCCTTTCAAACTCTCTAACTAATAAATATTCCAAAATATTGAGACAAAGGTCTTATTTATACAAGAGGCTGAAGGTTCTGGAAGAGTTTTTTCAAATCAACGGATGAGATTGAATCTCCTAAAATGATCTAAATCCAAGGGTTACAAATGCACCGCTTTTAAATGTTATTTGATTAGTGGAAATGGGTAGCACTGGGAGTGCAACCAAACACATGCAGGTCGTAGATTAGATTATATCAAGTGTTAAGAATCAATCTAAAAAATGTGAAGGGAAAGAAACATAACTATGACCAGTAGGAGCGTGACACGTGAAGGACAAATATTGGCTCTCAAGCGGTAGTATTTAAATGTTTTAGGTTTTCAGAAAATCTCATTTCCCTCCCCTATATTCTATTCTCTGCCGATTTTATATTAAGCCCAAACAATTTTTAGAGAATTAGAGAAATTCAATTTTAGCCTACAAATATTTTAAAATCCATTTTAAATGTTTAAAAAATCCATTTAAATGTTTTGAAATTCCTAGAAATTATTAAAAAATAACTTTAAACACACTAAAGGCATAATGAGTGAAATGTGATCCTAGAGTTTGTTGTGAACAACCTTTGGACTTATTTTCCTAGCTTGGGATTGTTGATGATGTGTTTGATGCAGTCTTTATAGTACATAGTTGAAGAGGCTAATCCAACTAGAAAAATATTTTGTCTTTTTATCTAAACTAGTTGAAACTCCTATATGTCACAAACTCAAGTAAGTCAACCATATAGTGTGTTTCAATCCCCCCCTTTGGATATCAGGAAAAAAATTTCCTTGAGTACATTGGTACTCGTAGGCAAAAACATATCCTAGATTTGTATACAAAAGACTTATTCTACCCAATCCCATCCTAGAACCAAAAATAAGATGAAATAAAATTACATAACTCAACTATAATACTGACCATTACCCTAAATAGAGAATCATGTACAATAAGATATGTATAAAAATGATGAAATAAAACACTTGAATTGGCATATTAGTTGAATCATATAAAATATATTAAGACATGTACTCAAGTCTTCTCCCCCATTTTGTCTCAAATAGACAATGGGTAAACAAGTATAAGAGAGGTAAACCATAATTATTCTACCAATTCTAAGCCATAACTAGGGTCATATCAGGGGTCTACTACATTAACTAGATACAAGAGATGTCTTTTGTCACCTATCAAACAACCACACCCTAAAATCTCAGAAACTAATTATAAGCAAGAAATATATCGAGGATATTACTAATAGTCAGATTTATTATTCAAGAACTATCATCCTTATGGCTTTGTTTATTGATTCAAAATGATTATTATCCAGGGGTTTTATGAATAAATCAATTAACGGGTTTTTAGTTTTTAGATATTCAATTTCTAGTTCTTTGGATCCAACAAGTTCTCTAATAAAGTGATGTCTAATTTTGATATGCTTAGTTCGTGAGTGCTGAACATGACTCTTAGATATGTTTATACCACTTTGAATATAACAAAATAGATTAAGTTTGTCTTCCTTAATGCCATAATCACACAACATTTGTTTAATCCATAACAATTGAGCACAACAGCTACCAGGTGCTATATACTCAGATTCAACAATAAATAACGATATACAATTTTAATTTTTACTCCACCCAACCAAATTATTTCCTACATAGTAGCATGAGCTAGACGTACTTTTACTATCAACTGAGCATCCTGACTAGTCAGCGTCTCTGTAACCAACTGTAGTGCTTATAGTGCCTTTTGTGTACTAAATGCCATAATTAAATGCGCCCTTAACATATTTTATGATTCGCTTAACACACAATAAATGACATTCTTTAGGTGAACATTGATAGCGTGCAAAAACACATACAATAAAATAAATATCAGATCTGGATACAGTAAGGTATAATAAACTCCCTATCATGCTTCTATACAGAATAGGATCAATATCTTTCCCATAATCATATTTAGATATCTTAGTGCTAGCTCTAATGGGGTGTTCGTGGAGTTTTATAAATATCAAGACCAAACTTTTTAACCAAATCACTAGCATATTTAGTTTAAGATATAAATAGTCCATCACTACATTGTTTAACTTGTAAACCAAGAAAATATTGCAACGCTACATTAAGAACATCTAAAATTCACCATGCATGATACCTGAAAATTCCTTTAATTGTTCAAGGGAGGTGGAACCAAAAATGATATCATCCATATATAGTTGTGCAATTAAAAATTTGCGATTATTTTTTTGGACGAATAATGTCTAGTTATTGCTGCCACGCTCAAATGGTTTATTGACTAAAAAGGTTAAGAGGCATTCATACCAGGCCCTATGGGGTTGTTTTAATCTATATAATGCCTTTTTCAATCTATTGACATAGTTTGGGTAAGTGGGATCAACAAAGCCTTTGGGCTGCTCAATTTATACTTCCTTTGATAAAATACCATTAAAAAGTCAGACTTAACGTCCATTTGGAAAAGTGTGAATTATAAATGACAGGCAATATCTAAGAGGAGATGAACAGACTCGAGTCTTATCATCGAAGAAAAAGTTTTATCAAAATCTATTCCCTCTATCTGAGAATATCCTTGCACTACTAACGTAGCCTTGTTTCTAATAACTAACCCAGACTTATCAGATTTATTTTTGAAAATCGAAATGGTGCTAATAACCTTTTTATCTTCAGGCCTTGGGAGTAAATACCAAACATCGTGACTCTGGAACTGGACTAACTCATCTTGCATAGTGTTAATCCAGTATGATTTATAAGGGCACCATTTACACTTTTTAGTATTACAAGACAAACAAAACATGTAAATTTTTCCACATCTTGGAGTTAGGATCTAGTTGACAAAGGCTCAAAAGGATTACCTATAACCTTCTCTAGGGGATGGTCTGTAGAATACCAGGTCAATACTACAGGAACCTTAGGTGGTAGTGGATCAGTTATCTCCGAAGAGTCAGGTATAAAAATATTTTCGGACTCATCCACGACTACTGATTGATTGTCACAACCCTCAGCACTAGTGTCATTCATAATTACATTAATAGACTCTATTATAACTTTGGTATGCAAGTTGTCAACACGATAAGCCTTACTTGTTTGGGAATATCCTAGAAAACTGGCTTTATCACCTAGGGTATCAAATTTAGAAAGATTTTCTCTATTTTTGTAGACATAACAAATACTCCTGAAGGTTGTAAAGTACTCCAAGTTAGGTATTTTATTGTATCACAATTCATAGGTCTCTTTGGTATTTTTTTGAGGTAGACATAGTTAATAATATGACACGCTGTCTAAATTGCCCCAACCCAAAAGGATTTTGACAACCCTTTGACATGTAACATAACCTAAGCCATCTCTTGGATTGTCCTTTTCTTTCACTCAGCCATATCATTTTGTTGAGGTGTCTTAGGTGCATTAATTTCATGTTTATATCCATTACCAACACAATATTCTGTGATACCAAAGTTTTTAAATTCTCCACCTCTATCACTCCTTATACGAGATACTTGGGTATCTTTCTCATTTTCAATTTTAAAAAGGATTATAAGAAATTCTTAGAAGGTATCCAATTTATTTTTCATAAAAGCAACCCAAGTAAATCACGTAAAGTAGTCCACCATCACCAGAATGTAACTGTTACCACAGAGGCTAACAGTTCTAGAGGGACCCACCATGTCCATGTGGATTAGTTCAAGAGGTTTAAAAGTTAAAATATCCTTCACTTTCTTGTGAGTTGTCTTACTCATTTTCCACACTTGGCAAGGACACAAACAGTGTTAAACGTGTTTTTTAGTTTTGGTAAACCTCTAACTATCTCTTGGGAGCTCAATCTTCATAGATTATCAAAACTAGTGTGATATAATCTATTATGCCATAGATCATAATCATCTAACCTGGATATCTTACAAGGTTCATTACTTAGAATCACTGTGTGACAGTTATTCTGAGTTATGGTTCCTCAAAGAATATAATGACCCTATTTATTCAAAATTTTGTAACTAGTTTTAGCGAAGGTAACCATGTGACCAGAGTCACCTTTTACTATAAAGACATCATTTAGAGAAGGAAAACCCTCTTCACAAAGCGTTCTCCTACCAATGATCTAGCACGAGACTCCGTCGCTAAAAAGGACATTACCTCCTAAGAAATATTCATCCAACATTGTTCATGAGAAAAAAAATCACATGATTATAATTATTGATAACCAAGACAAAGGATCCCGATGATGATACTGATATTTTCTTAGCCCCGTTAGTCGAAGAACTTTAAGAGTTGTGGGATGAAGGCGTGAGGGAATTTTATGCTCATAAGGGTTAAGAGTTCACACTTAAAACAATAGTGATGTGGGAAATCCACGACTTTCCTGCCTATAGGAAGTTCTCAGGTGGAAATATTCATGGTTATTATGGATGTCTTTTTATGGGGAGGAAATTGAATCCACTTGGATACATTATAGTGGTAAGATGAGTTATGACTGTTATCGTAGATTTTTGTCGAACAGTCACCCTTTTAGGATTGAAAATTCTAACTTTTTTACCAATCAATCACGAGCGTGGGACATAACCTACTCGTCTTTTTAGTTATCAAATCAAGGAGAATGATAAAGGTACAACTTTGAGAATACGTTTATAGGAAAACATCCTCATTTATAGGACAAAAATGTAAATATAGGGAAGATCCAAAAGATCCTAGCAAAATGAAGGCATGGTTTAGACGGTCAATCTTATTTAACTTGTAGTATTGGAAAGATCACCATATAAGACGTGTAATTAATATGATGCACACGAAGAATAATTGTACAAAACATATGATAAGAACATGTATGGGTGAATATCATTGGAAAGATAGATAAAAGGAGCGTAGCGATCTAAAGGAGAAGAAAAAAAGTTGTGGTTAAAACTAATCATACCATAGGAAGAAATTCAATTCTCGTGGGTTCTTTCACTTTGAATACTAGTGAGAAATAGATCCTCCTAGACACATTATTCAAATTAAAGACTCCGACTAGTTATTTCGATAGTTTGTGCAAGGTTGTAAGCTACCAAAAAAATGACCTGAAATAGTGTAAGTCTCACGACTATCACGTCGTCATTCAATTAATCACTCTATTGTTTAGGCATTACTTTTCTGAGAACAAAGATCTTCGCACGAAAATTATGAAAATTATTTTGTGCTATAGCTTACTATATGAAAAAGTGGTAAACATGAAGAACATTAAGGCTAAAAAATAAACTTTAGTTAAGGACCCTAACGAGTTTGAGGATCAATTGCCTTTCGGGAACCCTAAAGAGGCGAGACTCACCAATCTGTAATACGAGCAAGCAACTTGTTATGTCTTCGAATCACAAGATGAAGTTGAAGATTGGAGAGAGTTAGTTGCTACATAACTTAATTTTTGTTATTATCTGTATTCTATATATTACCATCGTAACCCTATAATTTCATGAAGATGTTTAGGTAGTATAAGAGAAAAATAGCACAAAATCATAAGAAAAATCGCACGATGAATGGTTTTAGGACATGGGTATCTAAAGAGGTAATTGTGACCTTTTCTATTGCGGTTGTTTAGGTATGTGTTGTAAAACATGTAGTAGTATAAATCCAATAATAAATTAATATTTTAAAAATACATGATGTCTCTTTAAGGATTGCAAACCTAGCCAAATGTCCCAATTTTCGTGCAAAGGAGTCAAAAAAATTCATTGTCAATGGTTTTGATTTCCTCTTATACCTATGCGAGGAAACAATGTTTACGCAAAACAACAAAATTTTAATTTTTCCATTGACTTCCTGTGTGGCTAGAAAAAGTAATAAAAATCCAAAGGATATGTTACTGACCTATTATGGGATTTAAAAACAAATCTTGGAACTAAATCACTTAGATTTCAAAGAAGTCATCTTCTATTATTACTAAGTAAAGGTGGAGGACACTAAGAATAATTATAAAGTTATTATTGTCTCAAAACTTATCATGGTAGATTTATTTAAGATGAATAGTAAAAATCGTGTAGTCGATGAACCTTTAATTTGTGCCTTTTAAAACGTAAAGAAGATATTATACTCAAAGTTAATAAATGATGAAAATTTGTATGTTGCTATTATGAACCAAAATGTTTGACTACTCAAGCAGATTCATTAAAGGAACTTATAGAGTTTCAGTCTGCTCTTGATGAAAACCCTAATTTAAAGGATCTTTTAATCGATTTAGATGAAAATTGAGTTTGAAACATTATTTTATTATTATTATTTCATTAACACTTGTATGACAACCCTATTTGTATTGTATGTATTGGAACAACCCTTGTATTTATTTATATTTGTGCATTTTTCATTCATATATTTATTTCTCTTCCACTTGCTTCCTCATCGCTCACATTTTATAATTTTTCTGTAGATCCTATTAAGTTTTGAATGCGACACTGATAACAAACATCCAATATATTTAGTTCTCTTGCAATTTGTTTCGTGTGAGTAACCTTGTATAGTTTTTTGGGGATCTTACAGGTCAAATTCATCCTGTATTTCAATCCCAACAAGGTTATGTCATAGTCCTGATATGAATCTAGGAACCCCAAATCCATTATACCAATTAGACCTCTATAAAGCTATTGAAGGATACTCAGACAAAACTAGAGATGCATATTTTAGTGTTCTTATTCCATTTGTAGCTTGTTTATAATACTTTTATCAATAATCCTACTCTTTTTATTATCATATGTACATTTACATCTGTTTTCATAAATCGACCCCCCGCCCCCAAAAAAAGGATTATATCATAATTCCCAATTTAGAATGTTCACATAATTTGCTACATTTCCAACACATTTGACATATATTTTAATAAATCAAAAGTGACACCCTAGATTATGGGTTAGACCCAACCTTGTTCATCGTACGGACTACATGGACTTTGATGCCATTTTTGGCTACGTAGACATCCTGAAGTCATTTTGCAATTCAAGTCCTTTCTTACCATTTGAAATTTATTGAAATATTTCCAGGCTTAGTTGGAGAAGGAACATTTTGAAAAATTTGCATATGTTTTGTATAAGGAACACATTGAAGATTTAAATATTTATTTCTGGAAATGTATAGAGGTTGTATTGTATTATTTTATGGAGATGTATAGAAATTGTGTTGAACAATTTCATCGCTTAATAGTTAGTTAATTTGTGGTGTATTATTATTTTTTGATTCATGGATTAATTAGGTATATCATGGAAATGTATATATGTTTGAAAACATGTGCACAATTTTCTTTTGGAGGAAGAAAATTAAAAATGATTTTTCAATTAAATTTATTTTTCATCACGGCTCAGAACCGTGATAAAAATCCTAACCATTTAAACTGTATTAATATATGGTCACGGTTTAGAGTTGTGATTATATATTTTTATAATTTAAATGGTCGAAATTTTGATCACAGTTATGAGCCGTGATCATTTTGGTTACAACCTAGAGTCATGGTTGAAAACCTTGACCAACATTAAATTTCCACCTTGGATAGTCACAGCTTGGGACCGTAACCTTCAAATTTCCACGGTTATTTGTCACGGCTAGGGTCACGGTTATGAGTTGTGACCATACCCTTAATAATTATGTCACTAAAAAGACCACGACTACCCTCAAAATGGTCACATATCAAAATTGTGACCCTAAGTCTTTGTCTTGGTTGAAAATTGTGACCATTCTTGGTATACTATGTAGTGCTGATAGATCAGGTAATGGTGATTAATGTATAGTGAAAGTTGTTTTGTATGGAATCCACATTTTATGTAGAGATTGGTGATAATACCTTGATATGCTTATAGGTTTGATATGTGTCAAATCTTATAGGCTGACTACGTTAATTGGACTACTAAAAATAAGTTAAGTTGAATCGCTCAAAGAGATAAATAAGTTAATTACAATTAATTGTTAGTAATTTATTTTATTAACAACTATCTGTAACCTTTATGTGGGGAGAATTAAGTAATTAATAATAAAGATCTAGAAATATAATTTTGGGTTAAGGAGAGGAGCTGCAATTTTAATTATTTAGTTGAATTAATTATAATCAAAGGACAAGGATTAGATTTTCTTGGTCCGATTAGGCACCACTTCCCTATATATCCTTAGGGTCCCTTCCGTTACATGCATATATATATGATAGCACATATATTGTACCCCCTGCCGTCAAAAGCAATACTACAGTGTACTATCATCCAACAGCCGTGGCCCTATTTTATATAGAGGTAATAACTTAATACCTTACAGCCCTGCCATGGTCTCATGCATATAGGTTGTGCCCTCTTATAAGCTACATGCCGCGGACCAAGCTTGTACATTCAGCTAGCCGCAACATCTTCTCATCACAACAATAGTATAGTGCATACACCTCCTATATATAGAGGTCCACACCTCGAGATAGGGGATTCTGGGTTCATTTCTTACACTGACACGTAGCTCAAAGCCGGATATTCTCTCAACATCGCTCAGCATAGCTTGGGGTCTTCTCTCTAGCATCGAAACTGACATACCGGAGCCATCGGAATCATCATAGTCTTGTACTATATTCTATTCTCATGCTTTTACGCCTCTTTAGGCCTAAATACTATGTGCCAAACAACATATATAATTAGAGTGTGGCACCAAAGTGGACGTAGGCTCGTTTTTATAGCGAAACAACTCTATATCTTATCTTTTATCTCTCTTTACTTACTTATCTGCTTATTATGCATTTTATACTTGACTTACTGGTACGAGAACGACAAGTGGATGATTTCTAGTATCATCAATCTGGCGTCGTCTGTGGGAACGAGGTATTTCAATCTTGTTTCTCTATATTTTGGGTTCTTAAACACCTTATTTTATTCATGGGGATCCTTTGGATCATTATCTCATGGGTGAATTTTGGTTATTGAACTCGTATTTTGTATGCACACCCTCAAATGGGTATCGCATATATTCAGATTTCTTTATGGGACTCTATTTTTATGACCTTAGATCTATTTTACATACCCATGTGATATCATTTCATCTAGATAATGCTGAAAAGCATTACAGGCTTTAGCCCTGTAAAGGTTAGTGATTAGAGAGGAGTTATATTTACTCCCTTTTTGTTGTTCTTTGCCTATGATCCAAGGTTTATAATTAGAATTATGTTATTTTGTGAACCATGAGGGTATTCTCTCATGGATAGACCCTAGTAGGTATGCTCTCCACATGTCTCGGGAGAAAAACTCAGTTTCAGGGTTCACTGCCTACAAAGTGATCCGACCTCGTAGTTCAACTGCGTTTCTTGTCGCGGCCTCTACTAGTCTGGTTGTACTACAATAGCTTCAAATCATCGGGGAATGAACTCAAGTGGTCTTTAGCTCAAACTTGGTTAGTATCATTCAAAGGCCACGACATTACACATGTGTGCTTCACTGGCCGTGACCTCATCAATAATATCATGCAGTGGTGCAAACGCTGCATCCCAATATTGTACTTTGTTCATTCGATATTATGTGGTTACTCACTTTTTCTAGTTTTGTCTCAGATTATATATTTTTTAGAGACTAACAAAGCAGAAATGGAGGGAAACTTCGCCTCAAGTGCAGAATAAAGTGGAGAGGTATTTTAGCTGTATGACTACATCAACCATATCTATGACCACTAGGCCTCACTACAGGACCAAATCAGTTTCCTAGTGCAAAAGGTTCTTATGCTGGAGTCTGCAACCTCCCTCTCTATGCCGAACGATGCAACTTTAGAAATCGAGGAAATATCCCAACTAAAAGCAGTGGCTGCTGAAGGCAAGGTTGCGTCCAAGACCATAAATAGGAAGATGAAGTAGGAAGAAATGGAGCTGCATGAGAACTACACACCGCTGAACTCTATCCTGGAGGATATCCTTAGAAGCATCGCGGAGAAATTGTTCAGCTGGTCAGAAAAGCAGAGAACTCCACCTCATAAGAGGGACAAAGCCAAGTGGTGGAAATTCCACCATGACCACAACCACTTCACCGAACAGTGTCACTCTTTGAAGAATGAAATTGAGAGGCTCATAAGGTAGGGAATGCTGCAGCGGTTCCTCAAGGAAGCCTAAGGGATGCAACCTAGTCTGACAGGTTGCCTCCCCCCTTTTTTTATGCCCATATGTTTTTCTCTTTTGTTTATGTTCTTAGTGAACACTATCTTTTAAAACAATTTCATTATGACTTCTTATGTCCATGCTTATATGAATGAATGAATATACCATATTTTGATTTTTTGATTCCATTAAATGATATCTTATGAAAGACTTTTTGTCTCAAACAGATTCTAAATGGAGACAACGTATTATATCGAGAAAATTTATATCTATATGGGCTCACAACGCCCATCGTGATGCCTAACTATATGAAGGCAAATGATAATTGAAAATGGTGAAAGAAACTACTGAGAGCACCAGGAAAAACTGGCTTATAACGCCACACATGGAGACTATATCTCAGTATACGATGATTACATTATTGAAAGCATCTATTGGGATGTGTCATTAGCTGCAAGTTCTTACAGTGCCCATTCTTAGCTTTTGGGATGTGTCGTTAACTGCAGAGGCTTCCAATGCCCGTTCGTAGCTTTCGGGATGCATTATTAGCTATAGGGGCTTTCGATACCCATTCTTAGCTTTCGGGATGCATCATTATCCTAGGGAGTTTACTCCCCCAACAAACATCATTTACCTGGTGGATAGAGACTAAGCATCATTCATTTGGTGATCTCAGTCCCAAAACATCATTAACTTGGTGAATTATGAGACTAAAAATCATTCATTCGGTGATCTCAGCCCCAAAACATCAGTACTTTGGTGAATTATGAGACTAAACATCATTTATTCGGTGATCTCATCCCCAAAATATCATTAACTTAGTGGATACAGATAAAACATCATTAACTTGGTGATATCACATTAGCTTAGGGAAGCTTCATAATCCCTAACCCGGGGGGGGGGGTAATAATAATCCAATCGAAGTGACTAAAGGAAAGCCATGAAATACAGTTGAAGCGACTAAAAGGTGCTGTGTTGCTATCATTATGAAGTATGCTAAAGCTACAAAAAGTAGGAATGCCTCAGCCCAACATGATGTCATCAATTTCTTGGCAAGGAATAGAAAGGTGCAGTAACCTTATCAGTATGGCTGAAGCCGCTAAGTTGATTCATTCAGAAGACGCGATAGAGAAAGATGGACATAATTGTTAACATATCGCAGCTGGATAGCAACTTATCGCAGCCTCTGAAAAAGAATATCTTGCCACAATCCTGTTCAAGAAACCAGATTAAAGCAACTAAGAGTTACTGCGGTGGTGACTTAGATTTGGATACAATTAAAGCCATAGCAGAGGATGTTCAAATATTCAAAATGGCCGCAACCCATTAATATGGCTACAGACATCAAGGAGATCATTCATTCACTTAGAAGATGAAGCCGAGTGAAATGGACATTATAAGTGCTAAAGTGTCGCGGCACCTCAGCCTCTGAGTTATAATGAAGGCTTGGAAAGTGTTGAAAAAATTAGAGAAGTTGAGCCATTGCTCCAAAGCCATTATTTTAGCACTGCGGCTTAGGGGATTATAGCCATATATGGAGTGAAAAATTAGAAGCCCGGGAAGTTATAAAAAGTCTGAGGCAAAGCACAACAAGTCACAGCCTTTTGTAAAAACCATTTATATAATGTTATCGTGGCCATATATCCATTGTAGTTAATGAAGAAGTTTTGCAAGATCATTTAATCAAGAAATCAAATATCAAAGCAGATAATAAAGGAGAAAGTAAAGAAGCAGTTAAGACAAAACAAGTAGATTAAAGGCTATAGCCAAGCAAAAGATTAAAATGTTACGTTATACAGACAAGAGGCTGCAGCGTGGGTAATGAAGTTCAATGCTTAGAGGGATGAAACCCTGTGTATATATCAACAAAAAATACAAATTTAAAGAGGGATGCAACCCAATGTCCAAGAATTGTTAGTAAGAAGATTAAATTTCCGCATCGTCTTCTTCATCTCCTTCTTCTCCATCCTCAGCAGTCACGGTCTCCTCCTTAGGTGCCGCAGCCTCCATCTCTACCCTTTTCCTGTCTCTCTCCTTGGTTGCAGATTTTATTTTCGCCACACACTTTAAGTGCTCGACATCACCAAGAACCCAACAAGAATTGTATCTTTAGATTCTGGGAAGTTTTTAATGACCCTGTGCCTGAGCTCTTGGAAGCCATGGAGGTAGGCTCTATTATTGGTGAGAAAAAATTCCCTTGATCCTTTGAATGAGTCCACGACATTGTCTATGGACAATTGAAGGGCCTTGCCATATTTTTCATCTTTTTTCATAATTGTCGTGGCATGGTCTTCCTCTATTTGTTTCAAAGCCACGGCGTGATCTTTCTCCTACTAGGCAGATTTTTCTTGAAGCTCCTATGGCTGGGATTCAAGATTGGAGGCATAAAGAGAGGCTTTTGTGGAATTATTTTATTCAAATTAAAGTGACACTGCGTCCATTGATAGCTTTGCCTCAGCATCATTATTGGCCTTATAGCAGCTTCAAGGTTCAAATGCGTTGCTTGAAGTTCCGCGATAGAAGATGCTTTGCCAGCCTCAAAAGATGACTTCTTGGCATTCTCTAAGTCAGCAAAATGAACCCTCTCTATGGCCTCCTTCAATTTATAGAGGGCTTCATACTTTTGCTTCTAGGATATCACAACGTCCGCGGCCCGTAAGGAGAATTAATGTTAAAAGCAAAATATGAAGTGTAAAAATGGTGCTGAAAAGGTAAAGTTACACTTAACCTTAACAAGGTGTGGAGGGAATAATCCTCTAAGTCATCGTGGTCTTCATCCATATGATGATCAAGGTCCATGGAATCTAAAACCCTCTTCATTCTGCAGTTGTGTCCCAAGAAGATTTAAGGTTGGGATTCTTAAGCTGAGGCCACGAACGACCATCAAGACCAACACTGGAATGGCATTGAGGAAGTTCTAAGTTGGCATTGATAACCACTATTATTGGAGGAGGTGAATTTGTATGGATTGAAGAGGTGTCACGACCTTTGAGCTATTCAGAAATTAGCATTAGCCCTGTCGCGGCCAAGTTAGCGCCAATATCATCATCAAATGTGGCCTCAGGACTTTCTTGGGTAGCACGATCTTCAGCCCGAGTTGAGGGCATGGAAGGATCAACTTGATCACCAACAGGAATTACGGCAGGATGCTTAGACTTCCTTTTGCTCTTCCACTGCCTTGCAACATTATTGAAGGAAGCGACGTCCTCATCCATCTCTGCCAATTGGGCAGCCAAAAGCTCCCTATCAATTTCCTCACCTAAGAAATTAAACAGTGTCAAATTTTTAAGGTTTAAAAATAGTTATAGCGGCATTAGTAAAAGAAAGGGTAATTACCTTCCGCGGCTATCTCTTTGGGAATAAATTTGCTGGTGAAGTAGCCTGATTAAAAAATGGAGGCTGAAGTCACAAGTGTGCTGAACTTCTTATCGTTAGCACTCACTTTCGCAGCCCTCCTTATCCTAATCTCTTATCTCTCACTAAAGGGCAAGTTGTCAAGAGCTGCATAGAAAGTTCAAAATTAGTACAAAATTAAAGGGAAGAATACAACTTTAAACAACATGATGCGGTCAATATTTAAAGGGTTATAGCTTTATTTACCTATCTTAGATAGGCGTCCCCACTTCCATAGCATCCTAAAGGACCTCTCTCTCTCTCTATGTCTCATTTGGGGGGACTTCCCACCCTTCTCCAGAAATATAGAAGTACTTGCCCTTCCAATTCTTCACACTAGTGGGCCTATCACTATAGAGGGTTTCGTCGTTTCTACGGATGGTAAAATAATAGTACCATTAAAACTTTAAAGAATTTTCCTTAAGCCTGTAAAAATGGAAAAATTCCACGGGAGTTATGTCCCTATTAAACTTATTCTTCCACAACACCACGGAGGCAAGACTGCCAGCTATTGGGGTCTAGTTGGGCTCGAGCTCACTTCATGGTCTGAAAGATTCTTATGATGGGGATTGGAACTGGTAGTCGGAGCACATAAAAAAATGCATGGAGGGGGAAATAGACCCCATCATCAACAAGTTCCGTGCAAGGCCTTTGTTTCGCAGCGAGTGCTGAGCAAATCAAATCTTCAAGAAATTCAAGTGCCTCAGCAACTTGGTCAACCCACTCCTGAGTCATAATGCTGTAGACGCTCAAGGCTGTAGGAGGTCTCTCATCTCTATTAGAGGGACCAGTAGGCGCATCCCTACCAATAGATGACCTAGTAGCAATGGCTTCAATATCTACTGGGTTATTGCTTGAGTTGGCCTCCTCTTCCATTGACGTGGAATCAACACCTTTCCTACAAGAGGGGTTTGCGGAGTCAGTCTCTTTCCTACAAGTTGTTTCCGCAAAATCAGAATCCAAATCTAGAATGACACAATTTGGGCAATCTTTGAGCTGCTAAGGCCATAATGTCTTTAAAGGACGCATAGAAGGAAGTTCGGGGGGAGAGACTCAAAAGTGTTTGCTCCAAAAGTCTTTGAGAAATTCATCATGATCAAAACTCATATGTCTACAGCAAGACCTAAAAGGCAAAAAGAGTCCGCAGTTAGATGCCATAGCCAATATGGTCATACATGCCTCTTAGAGGTCACGTCATGAAAAAAGGCTAAAGTAGAAATGTCAGCAAATTTGGCTAACCACACTATGTGTTGGCCCTAGAAGTTAACTTCGATTGCGGCTTATTATTTTGAGAAAAGAGATCAGTTATATACTTACATGCCGTAGTCATTGGACTATTGGAAAAATGATGTAGACACTAACCTAAGAACCTGAAAGGTAAGGGAATATTTATTATACAAGTATCAACACATGCCGCAGCTAGATATGTACATATGCTAGCCAATTTCTTTAAAGGGCTGCAGACATTGACCTAAGACCAAAATGCAAAGGGATTTATTATGCCATAGCCAGGTGTTCCCCATGTCACAACCATATACTCAAACTGGTTATCTATTCTAGATTAAAGATTGAAGCCCTAGAATGAGAAAGTTTTGTTCAAGAACATCAAGAGCAGTGGTGTGTTCTCAATGCCTATGCTACTCTAAAACCAGCAAATACGATCCAACACAAGTAAATTTCATAGGTCTATTTATATTCTGTCTATACAAATTGGGAATTCAAAAATCCTAAAGATCTAAGCGTAGCCAACAACATTCTCCCCTTGGGTCAACAATGAAAGATTAAGGGTTTATTTTATAAGTTGAAGATTAATTCAAGCACGGAATTATATTATATTATAATCCAGACAATTACATGAATTCAAATGGGTTTTATTAGTCATGAAATTGGCTAAAATGAATTCAGAGGATGAATCATTAGATTACAATAGTTATTTTTCAAAAGCAGAAGTTCAAATAGATCAATTCCAATCATAGATAAGTAATATTTGGAAGGATTAAATTATAAAGATATAAAGGAAGTTTTTGGTCAAAAACCTACCTGGAAATGGGAGAAAACCGATCGCACCACCTTAGAACCACCTCACACTGCCTTGAAAGGTTCCCGAAAAAGTCAAGATAAGGAATTAACAGAGTTTTGCTTTCAATTTTCTCTCAAGAGTTTGGAAACGTAATGAAAGCCACAGCCAGTTGCCATTTATATAAGAGGGCGACGAAAGACGAAGCGTCATTTTGGGAAGCTACCGCAGAGTTAACATGCCGCGACACTAGTGAATCAAGACACAACACCAATTCCTTGGCACTACGCCTTGGGGCTTATTAATAGCACATATATTGCACCCCCTGTCATGGAAATCAATACTATAGTGTACTATCATCCAACATCCGTGGCCCTATTTCATATAGAGGTAATACATGAATACCTTACAGCCCTGCCGCAGCCCTATGCATATAAGCTGCGACCAAGCCTGTACATTCAGCTAGCTGCAACATCTTCTCATCACAGCAACAATACAATGCATTAACCTCCTATATATAGAGGTCCACACCAAGAGATAGGGGGTTTCGGGTTCATTTCTTACACTGACACCTAGCTTTGAGCAAGCTATTCTCTCAACATCGCTCAGTATAGCTTGGGGGCTTCTCTCTAGCATCGCAACCGGCATACTAGAGTCATTGGAATCATTATAGTCATATACTATATTCTATTCTCATGATTGCACGCCTCTTGAGGCCTAATTACTATGTACTAAACAACATATATAATGAGAGTTTGGCACCAAAGTGGATGTAGACTTATTTTTATAGCTGAACCACTCTAAATGTTATCTTTTATCTCTCTTTACTTACTTATCTGCTTATTATGCATTATATACTTGACTTGCTGGTATGAGAACGACAAGTGGGCGATTTCTCGTATCATCAATATATATATATACACACACACACACACACACACACACACACACACACACGCACTAAGGCTCTCTTATCCCCACAAACTCATCACTCTTAGTACTCAAAAACCCTAATTCTTATTTTAGAGAGAGAGGGGGGAGCAGAAGTCGATAGCGAAGGAAGAGACCACACTCTTGTTGTGATAATTTATATTGGGAATATAATTGAAGATTATGAGGTACAATGAGCCCGTGTCCTTGATTAATATGCATAAAATATTGTTTATAAGATCAAAGTTGAGAGAGATTGTTATTTAAATGAATATTAATAGGCTAGAAAATTGCATAAGTCTTTAAGTCAATCATTGTAATTGGACCTTTGGGTGACATAATCATAATTAATCATATATATATATATATATACACACACACACAAATTGTAATTGTACCTTTGCGCAACCAACTTACAATTGTTAAATGAACAAGCCACGTCATTATAACATCAACAACCCAACATTCATAATTATATTTGGACCATTGGGAAATCAAATTTATACACAATAATTTAATATTTACATCTATAGACTAAGAAACTTTAGTGAACACCCAAATCTATTTTTTTTTTAAATATTTGGCTCCAAAACCTTTTGCACACTAATCTAATATTTATAACAATAGACTATGACACTTTAGTTAACACCTAATATAACATAATATAAATATTAGTGTCAAAACCTTAAACATAAATCAAATATTCGTAAAAATATTTTGTGTATGGTAATAAACACCACGTAACATGAATATTATAACAACAAAATAAGGTAGGACAACTTATGTAGTTATTAAAACACATAAAATATGGAGAAATCCCAATCTTTCCAAACGAAATTTTTTGAGTTATCTTTAAAAAAACATTATGATTTGCTTTAGGATTAATATCCAATGGGTGGAATTTAAAAAAATATGGATAGAGAAAAAATTGTCAACTTCATTATCAAAAATGACGAATTTAAGGTTTTAAGGGCTTAAACGTGCTCATATGGATGAAAAATAGCATGCATCACCTCCAAAACTGGTAAGTTTTGATCATTAGGCCATTTCCAATTTACATAATAGATTTAATTAGATTCTCACCACCTCGAAAATTTTGATTTCTATTATTACTTATTACACGCATAAGAAAATTTTCATTGAGGAGGTCCCTAAAAGTTCCAGATTTATAGTTTTACAAAACAAGGATGTTCAGTATTTAGTCCCATTTTTACAGATTCACTTGTTGCCACTCTCATGTTTTTATTTTTTAGTTTTTTCTCCTATTGTAACAACTATGAGACAAGTGTCATTCTCTACGAAAAAGGGAGAGGGGCTGTTGGTGGCGGTTACAAAGCGGTTATGGGCAGTTTTGGGTAGTTATGGCACTTACTATAATTTTAAAAATACATGGGATGGACCCTAATAAATCTCAGTAGATGGGATTAAAGCCAACAAATATATATAAATAAGCCTATTAAATGACATACAAAATACTACAGAAGCTGTTACACAATAAAATTATTATATTCATATTCAGTTCATAACCCGATTTAAGACATAATGAAATCGTCACTAAAAAACTACAACAACTCTAGTTTGTAATTATGTCAAACTAAGATGTTATAATCATCGGAAACCAAGAGTCCCGTCTTAATAATCGTTGACAATGGTTAAATGCCAATGGTTAAATGCATCAGTGAAAGACATATTCTAAAAGTCAAATCAATACATGGAGTTAAAACTGTGAGGAGACTAAAAAAATGAAGTAGCCTTCCACATGCTTTCACAAATGTACTAATTTGTGCATTTAGCTTAATTTAAAATTGATTAAATCACAAGTCCATTCATCTTTAATAACAACTCTTTAAAATTTAATCAATTGGGTGTGTAAAATACCATACTTAATGGAATATAAATATACGCACGTTGCATGATGCATGCAAAATTCAATGACTGAATTATTTCATTGGCAGCCATAATGAAAAATCATGAGATTTCAATTCAACATTCTGACACCACATGCAAAAACTAATTTAATTAAGTAAGTTATTGTTCTTTATACCATAGGATCTTGAATCGTTATGAAAATAATAGTTTAGCCTATCTAAAAAAATCAATAATACTTTTCTTGATCCACGATCATAGTGTCGTTGAAATTAGGTGAAGTAGTGAATGCGCCTTAGATCCTAGTACCTTGAAATAGTCCCTTAGCACCTTGAAATATCTTCTTGTTATTTTCTTCAACATAATTAACCCCTTGGTGAGAATTTTATAATTGTCTCCCTTAGCCTATGGTTCACCTATAATGCTTTTTTTAAGACTTCTTTAATGATGGAAATCAACCACTTATTTATAGGCAGAGAGATGACCTAAGTCTCCAACAATTACTTACTCTGAACTATCTATCACAATAGATACCTAAGAGTTATAAATCCCTTATTTAATCATATATGACATTTCATTATCATATTCAACAATAGGTGAACTTTCATTACAAAATTAACTATTGGATTGAAATTGGGAGTGCCCTTTTAATGAACAAAACGTGACTCTTAGTATTATTAACTTATGGACCACATTAAAGAATTATTAAAGATTAAATAATTATAAGTAATAAATAAAAACAACAACATAACTAACAAATGTATCATTATATCATGAAACCAAATCGTCATCTCACAATTATTATTTATTTTAAGTTTAAATGAAGTTTGCAAGATAATTTTTTAAGTTGTTTTATTTTCAATTGACAACTCTTAACTAAAGACAAATTGTTGGATTTTTTTAAGTTTTAAACTTAAATGTTAACTTTAAAATTATTCAAAGATGTTTTAAAAATGTCCTTTCATGTTCAAGGTTGGTTTTAACTGCTTGAGAAAGTTGGTTTTAAAGAAGTTAAATATTTCTTCAACTAGTTTGCATCTTCGAAAAGAGTTTCCTCCTTATATATGTGTGTGAAACCAAATGAATTTAATAGGGAAAGAGAATAAGAAATATCAAGAGGGAAAACAAAGAGATTTCTATAAAAAAATTATAAATACAATATTAATGTTTTGAATGTTTTATAATATTTGGGACAGTTAATGTTTAGTCCTTAGGAGCTAAGTGTATTTTGCACTTAATCCACCTCAATTTAAAAAAAGTCCATTGCCTATGTTTTTGACAAAATTTTCTTAGGCTTTAGGACAAGAGAAAGAAGAGAGTGTGTGTGAGAGAGAGTGTTTTATACGGTGAGGTACGTTTTGGAACAAAATTAAATATTTGGATTAAATGTTAATTAAACAAATTTGAGGAACTTTTTGTTGAATCGAGTGGCCCTTATATATATAAATCAATTTTTTCACGTTGCCATCATAACTTTTGATTTCTGGACTCAACCCACTAAAGATTTAAAATGATTACAAGTAACCCCTAAAAATAACACCTTAGTTTTTAGGACGAAAAAGTTTTTATGTACATGAACCATGATAATAAATGAGCAGTATTTGTGTCTATCCTATTTGAAAGGTCATATTTATAAATAAGTGCACCAAGTTTATATACCCCTATTATATTTCTCTTCCCTTCACACTCTCTCTCTGTCTCTCACCTCAAAGCGGTCATGGATGTTGCCATAGTTATCTTCCTCTCTCTGTATCTATTTCTCTCTCACGAACACACATACGTGCAAAACCAAATAGAAACACGCCCACAAATGAACACACACTCATGCACACATACACGGACATTGCAAATCTGAACACTGATTTTCTCTCATCATTAATTCGTAAAGTGAGATGGGTTTACAATGGTGTGAGGTTTGAAATGGATGGTTATATGAACTTTTATTTGAGGTTTTGAATTTTTTTACAATGGTATGATTTATATAAACATGGGTATGAGGTGTGCATCAGATGGAGATGAGTTTATAATGGGCTATTTGGATAAGATTTGTTATTGCTTTTGTAGGTGATGAAAAATCCTCCATTGTTGATAATATAATGGATAATGGTATTAGGTGTTTTTTTATTCATTCCATTCATTCTAACCTAGGGTTTCAATGGAATGAGGACGTAGTACCCCGTGATTTTGAGTCGTAAAAATCTTTGTTAAATTAAAATTTTTGAATTTTTTTTGGAATCTATTTCATTTTGGTACGTAAAAATGTTCGAATTTATATATAAAAATAAGGTTTTTAGTGGAATTTAAAACGGGATTAAAATTTGGAAATTATAACTTTTATATAAAAATATGGAGAGGATCCAACCAGAGGAGAAAAAAACATAAATAAAAATATTCAGATGTCCGATCGAACTGAATTTTTTTTTGCAACTTCGTTGAGAGGTCCCCGATTTTAATTTTCTCAATTAAAATATTATTTCCTTTTATATATATTTCCTTTTCTTGTTTACTATGCGGAAGCGTAAAAGATGATGGTTCAGTTAAAATAAAATTTTAATATCAAATTTTATTTTCTATTTCAAATTCAAATTAAACCCAAATGAAAATAAATAAAACACACGCAAATAAATCATTTTCACTTAAACCAAGTTAATTCATTCAAGTCCTAGAATTTGCCTAAGTCATATTTATCAATGTTGCCAAATTAGGCCAAAACCAGTTTTAATCAATAGACTTGAATTAAATAAACTTTACCCAATATTTAATTATGTAGTGTGACAATTAAAACCAATTTTATCTTGAATTATCCAAAGTATGTGTTCTAGGTGATTTTGCAAGATAAAAATAAATCAATCACACTACGCCGCGATGTACGAGGAAAAACCCACAACGGGAAAACAACCTCGGACGACCCTAGCCTCAAATCCACTAAGTACGAAATTTACAAATACAAGACAGAAAGGCTTACAACACACGACTCGATCCCTCTCAAGCCCCGATGCTTCTTCTTGTAGATACCTCTTCCTAGCGGATAATCTTGGAGCTCCATCGTGGTCTCGGAATCCACCGATCGAACTTTATATGGTCACCGTCACCAGAGCAAGGAGCCTCTCTCCAAGTGGGTATTGTCGCAACAACCTCTTCTTCTTTCTGTGTGGGATGTAGAAGAAAATCCGAAACTTCTCTTTGAACGAAAGAGATGAACCCGGTGCCAAACTCCAAGCAAGATATATGAATATGGGAACTTGGAAGAAACTAATTTGGGTGTAAACTAGAGTGGTGCATATTTTTCTCTTTGATAAAAACTCACTCAAAACATGATCTTTTTCCCTCTTTGATTTTACTCTCAAAACACTCTCAAGAAGATATTAAGATATGAAAAAGATAATCTCACAAAAGTGATTCCCGCACATATTAAAGTCTGAAAATAGTTGGTTAAGAATCTAGTGCGGAAGTGGGTGAAAACTGCTCAAAACTTCCAGAAAACTATTCCCGTTGGAAACTCGTTTGAACGACATTTCTTTCGAATGAGTCTTCTAATGAAGTTCCAGTATAAACTCGTTAGAAGATTGTTAGAAATCTCGTTAGAACGACAATCTCGTTCGAACGACATTTCGAACGAAGTTCCAGTATGCCATAATAGGAAGTCGTTGGCAAGTTCGTTCGAACGACATTTTCTGTAAAACCCCGGATTGTGATTTTCTCAATTAAAATCAAAATTAAAAAAATATTGTAATTTCCTTTGTTATATAAAAATACTCGATGATGCGAAAGCGTACAACGGTGATGGTTCAACGTTAAAACAAACAACGAAATTTAATTTCCTTAAACAAATTAAAATTCCACCTAGTGAAGTAAAAATAATCAATTAATATATTGACTTAAACCAATTAATTAATCCAAGACCTAGAATTTTGCCTAAGTCATATTTATCAATATTAGCAAATTAGGCGAAACCAAATTTTAGCAAATGACTTGAATTAAATAAACTTTACCCAATATTTAATATAAGTCCCAATTAAAGTGAGTGTGATGATTTAAATCGAATTTTATCTTGAATTATTCTAAACATGCGTTCTACGTTATTTTGCAAGATAAAAATAAATCAATCACACTACGCCGCGATGTAGGAGGAAAGACCCAAGAAGGGAAACAACCTCGGACGGCCCTAGCCACAAATCCACTAGATATGGAATTACAATTACAAGACAAATAGACTTACAACGCACGACTCGATCCCTCTCAAGCCTTGACGCTTCTTCTTGTAGACACCTCTTCCTAGCGGATAATCTTGGAACACCACCGCGGTCTCGAAATCCACCGATGGGACTTTATATGGTCACCGTCACCCGTACATGGAGCCTTTCTCCAAGTGGGTAGAATCGCATTAAAAACACTTCATCTTTCTTTGTGGGAGGTAGAAGCAAAACCCGAAACTTCTCTTTCAATTCGGTGTAGAGAAAACCGGTGCCAAACTCCAAGCAATTGATAAGTATATAAGAACTTGGAATAAACTCAATTGGGTGTAACCACTAGAGTGATGGAAATTTTTCTCTAAAAATCTCACTCAAAACATGAACATTTTCCTTAAAACAATTTGCTGTCAAACTCTCTCTAAGAGATGAAAATGGAATGGAAAAGTTAGATTGGAAAATGTTATTCCCGCAAATAATAAAGTCTGAAAAAGTTGGTTAAAAACCAAGTGGGGAAGTGGGTGCAAAACTGCCAAAAAACTGCCAAAAACTGTTCCCGCCTGGCATCTCGTTTGAACGACTTTTCATTCGAACGAAATCTCGTTCGAACGAGACTTCTAACGACGTTCCAGATTGAACTCGTTAGAATCTCGTTGGAAATCTCGTTAGAACGAACAATCTCGTTCGAACGACATTTTGAACGACGGACCAATATACTTTGGTGGGAACTCGTTGGCACGAAAAACCAGAAAGTTTGGAAAATTCGATTTAACCCAGAAAACTTTATAAACTTATTTTAAAGTTTTATTTAATTCTTTCTGAAAATTAAAACAAAGTTTTTACAAAACCTAACACCCAATAAACTTTGTTCCAAGCTCCTATATACATATAATTTCATTCATTCCTTGGGAGCATGGAACTATGGTTGATGACGTAGAAACGAGGCACGCAAACCGGCATATTGATGAAGCTTTATACTCTTGGCCGTTACGTCTTCAACAAACACTTCATAGGCTTGAGAATATTACAATTAAATACTATCCTATGAATAAATGTTTTTGTCCGGAATTGAGCCAAAACTATATATGGACTCAATTGGAAATTTGTGTCCTTACATTTTCGTTCGAATAACAAACTCGTTCGAACGAAAAACCAGAAAGTAGGAAAATTCAATTTTAGCCCAGAAAGCTTTATAAACTTATTTAAAGTTTTAATTAGAAATCTTTCTGAAAATAAAAACGCAGTTTTAGATAAACCTAACACCCAATAAACAAGTTCCAAGATCCTATATATATATTATTGCATTCATACCTTGGGAGCATGGAACCATAGTTGATGACGTAGAAACGAGGCTCGAAAATCGACATATTGATGAAGCTTTATAATCTTTGCCTCTACGTCTTCAACAAACTCTTCATAGGCTTGAGAATATTATAATTAAATACAATCCTATGAATAAATGTTTTTGTCCAAAATTGAGCCAAAACTATATATGGACCAAATTGGAAATTTGTGTCCTTATAAATCTCCCCCTTTGGCTATTCCAGGACAAAAACCAAACAAAAATCCTAAAGGGCCGTCAAGCTCACTAGACTCAAAAACATAACCCACCCAAACTTGACTCAACCCAAGGATCAAACGCTTTGCCATTGAAAGATGCCGCTTTAGACGAATTACTGCACACTTAAGCAAACTCATCAAATGCATAGGTAATATCAAAGTATTTAAAGCAATTAAAATAAATACCCCCCTAAAATTAATTCTCCCCTTTGTCAAAATGATTAACCCAAGAAGTTATCTACTCCCCCTAAGTTAAATCTCCTAAACTTAGATAAGATTATAATAGAATAAGATACCATAATAGGATAAGATACCACATTTCTCCCCCTATCATTACCATTTCTCCCCCTTTTTATTTAGGAATAGGCAAAGAACAAATACAAAAGCATGTTGAAGCTTAAAGTGATAATACATGAAAGCATATGGGCAACAAAAGCATAACTAATCCAAGATAGATACCAAAACTAAAGTATACACAGAGAAGGACTAGAAAGCAAGGCAAAGGCAAAACAAAATATCATATATATATATATATGTACTAGAAATATATCAATAATGCACACGCACATATATGTAGATATAAACACACACATGACACAAAATACAATAAGTTTGCACACTCATATGGCAAAAATGTGTCATATGGAAACAGAAGTGTTGGGGTGTGAACTAGTAACGATTAAATTTAGACCCAATCACTTAAAAACATGTTCACGGAGTTCTCAATTGATTGCAAAATTCATCACATTTGAATATAACCTCATGTGACAATATAAATTGAACTCAATGAACAAACATACACAATGCATACAAGCCTAGCATATTGATGATTCTACAAACCAATAGAGTCATGACATGAAATACGCAACTAGGATAAATGGACATTGTGCAAACCGTTGATATACCATCCAAACTCCCTCAATAAGTATTTGTATTAAATTTTAATGACTATATCAATCAAACATAGGCCTTGGCAATTATTTTTCTTTTAAAGCCATATTTTTTGTTTTTAGGCCTTTGGACCACGTATTTCTTGTAGGTCCATTCAAAACAGTGGCTTACAATCGCAAAGGATCACTTAGTCCTTTTGGAGCCCTTCCCCGTGCACATTTTTATTTATCATGTTTTCTTTTTCACACAAATCTCACAGGCAACGAATTTTGACATGCACTAGTCCTCCTAAGTCACAAATATGTAGATGACAAGATTGGAAAGAGAACACCTCACATAGCTCATATATACATATGAAGATAAAAATTCAAAGGAGCTCGTGCATGTGTGAATAGAGGCATATAAAAATAGAATCCATTTAAACAACACAAAATCCAACTACTCCATAAAATATGGTAAAAGAACATAATAAGGATTGATAATCTAAACCAAGAGTTCTATCCACATGGGAGCATAAAATATGGAATTCTAACACAAGTATATGCCACTTAAAGTGTGTCAAACCAAAAAAAAAAACACACAAAAAAAATCTTTTTGAGTTTTTGAATTTTTTTGCCAAAAATAAAAAATATATACTCAAAAGACAAACAAAAATCATTTGAATTTTTCATTAAGCTTAAATTACCAAGAGATAAAATCCAAATGATAAACAAAAATCTTTTTGTATTTTTCATTTAATGCAAACAAAATGAAGGAAATACAATACAAAAGATAAACAAAAGTCATAATTCTAGCATGTGATAAGCATGGAGCATAGACTAGAAATGATTAAACAAGCATACATTTAGCATGTGAATATAGCATGAAGTACAAAAGCTAAAGTATGCTAACACTAACACATTGATCCTTTAGATTTAGCAAGGGAGGAAGCATGTGATAGTAAATGAGAATCAAAGACCCTATTTTGCAAGGCAACCAAGTCAGATTTCCTAACCCAAATTAATGAAGAAAGACTGTCTTGGGGTGTAGGAGTTCTAAATACATTGATTGCATTACGTTGGGATTTTCTAGGAATTCGTTTAAGATCAAAACAAAATTTTTTAAGATGACTTTTTCGACCACAATGTGTACAAGTAAAAACATGTCGAAAAGATTTACCTAAGGAGTGATCTCTAAATGCTTTCCTAGTAGATTCGCCTAAAACGTTGGTCTTGGCTTTATGAGTAGGTTCATTACAAGTATTGAAGCCTAAACCACACATGTCATTTTTAATTTGGACCGTTCCTAAGATTTTATCTAATTTTTCCGAACGACATTCCAAATCAAATTTGACATTACTAGAGTCTTTTAATTTATTTTGCAATTCTAAAATGTTAGACTCTAATAAAACATTTCCCTCTTCAAAAGCAAGAAGATCCTTTTTCAAGGATTCCATTAAACCCCTAAGGCTATCTCTCTCGCCTTCTATATATTCAAGCTTCTATAGAAGAGTCCTCTCACGTGTCTTAAGGTCTTCTACCAACATGCTATCATCAATGAACTTGACATGCTCTTTTAAACTAGCTTCTAACTTCAAATTAGCTCTTTTCAATTTAATAGATTCTTTATAAAGTTCTTGAAAAGCATTTTGAAGTTCACTCACATTAACCTCTTCTTCATTTTCACTCTCTCTTTCTTCTCCACTCTCACTATCATAAAAAACAAAAGAATCATAAACAATGACCTTGGAAGTGTCATGTGTTAACGTTTCATCAATCGATGAGTTCTCACTATCACTCACATGACTAGCCATAAAAGCCACAAAATTAGGCTTAGTGGGGGAATGGGGTCCCTCTTCCTTATCACTATCACTAAGGGTCGCTTTATATGCAATGGGTCGTTTACCCTATTTCCTTAGTTTAGTGGGGCACTCAGAAGCCCTATGTCCATAACCCTCACAACCAAAACACCTATTAGACTCGTCCCTATTTAAATTTTCATTAATAGGTTTAGGGATCTTCTCGGCTTTAGGTATCTTCTCGATTTTGTCATGCTTAGAAGTTTCAAATTTCTTAAAATCATTTTTAAATTTATCTTTGTTAAATTTAAGAAATTTTCTAAATTTACGAGCAAACAAAGCCATGTCTTTCGAGTCACTATCACTCTCGCTCTCTACTATTTGTTTGACCTCTTTTCGGGCTTTTAAAGCAATGCCCTTTTCAATTTTCTTTTCTGTTTTAGAGGGAAACATATCTAGTTCATAGGTTTGTAAATCACCTACAAGCTCTTCTAATTTCGTAGAGGCTAAAATTGGTAAAGAATTTAAAACGATCACTCTTGGAATAAATCTATCGGGTAGGGACCTTAAAATTTTCTTTACAACTCGGTTGTCGGGTATTTTCTCTCCCAAATTAAAAGATGAATTGACAATATTGGAAATTCTAGCATAAAATTCATCAAAAGTTTCATTATCGTTCATTTTGATAGTTTCAAATTGAGTGGTGAGGTTTTGGAGTTTCGAAGCTTTAACGACACTAGTTCCTTCATGAGTTAGTTGTAAAATATCCCAAGCTTCTTTTGCGGTTTCACACGTCATAATACGTCGGAATTCATCCGGCGTGACATCGCTAAACAAGGCATTCAAACCATGGGAATTAAAATTAGAAAGTTTAAACTCATTCTCAGTCCATCTATCGGTCGGTTTAGGAACACGTTCATTTTTAACTAAATGAGTTGGTGGAGACCACCCGTTAACTACAGACATCCAAACCTTCTCATCGATCGATTTTAGGGCCAATTTCATTCGCGCTTTCCAATACGCGTAGTTAGAACCATCTAAAATAGGAAATTTAGAAAATGGGGAAAATTCCATTTTAGCCAAAAATTATTTAAAGGATCTTTAAAGAAATAATTTATCGCTTTCGCTCTAATACCAATTTGAGAGGCCCTCGATTTTAATTTTCTCAATTAAAATATTATTTCCTTTTATATATATATTTACTTTTCTTGTTTACTATGCGTAAGCATAAAAGATGATGGTTCAGTTAAAATAAAATTTTAATATCAAATTTTATTTTCTATTTCAAATTCAAATTAAACCCAAATGAAAATAAATAAAACACACGCAAATAAATCATTTTCACTTAAACCATGTTAATTCATTCAAGTCCTAGAATTGTCCTAATTCATATTTATCAATGTTGCCAAATTAGGCCAAAACCAATTTTAATCAATAGACTTGAATTAAATAAACATTACCCAATATTTAATTATGCAGTGTGACAATTAGAACCAATTTTATCTTGAATTATCCTAAGCATGTGTTCTAGGTGATTTTGCAAGATAAAAATAAATCAATCACACTACGCCGCGATGTACGAGGAAAAACCCACAACGGGAAACAACCTCGGACGACCCTAGCCTCAAATCCACTAAGTACGAAATTTACAAATACAAGACAAAAAGGCTTACAACACATGACTTGATCCCTCTCAAGCCCCGATGCTTCTTCTTGTAGATACCTCTTCCTAGCGAATAATCTTGGAGCTCCATCGTGGTCTCGAAATCCACCGATCGGACTTTATATGGTCACCGTCACCCGAGCAAGGAGCCTCTCTCCAAGTGGGTAATGTCGCAACAACCTCTTCTTCTTTCTGTGTGGGATGTAGAAGAAAACCCAAAACTTCTCTTTGAATGGAAGAGATGAACCCGGTGCCAAACTCCAAGCAAGATATATGAATATGGGAACTTGGAAGAAAGTAATTTGGGTGTAAACTAGAGTGGTGCATATTTTTCTCTTTGATAAAAACTCACTCAAAACATGATCTTTTTCCCTCTTTGATTTTACTCTCAAAACACTCTCAAGAAGATAGTAAGATATGGAAAATATAATCTCACAAAAGTGATTCCCGCACATATTAAAGTCTGAAAATAGTTGGTTAAGAATCTAGTGGGGAAGTGGGTGAAAACTGCTCAAAACTTCCAGAAAACTATTCCCACTGGAAACTCGTTCGAACGACATTTCGTTCGAACGATAACTCATTCGAACGAGTCTTCTAACGAAGTTCCAGTATGAACTCTTTAGAAGATCGTTAGAAATCTCGTTCGAACGACATTTCGAACGAAGTTCCAGTATGCCATAATGGGAAGTCGTTGGCAAGTTCGTTCGAACGACATTTTCGTTCGAACAACAAACTAGTTTGATCGAAAAACCAGAAAGTAGGAAAATTCAATTTTAGCCCAGAAAACTTTATAAACTTATTGAAAGTTTTATTTAGAAATCTTTCTGAAAATAAAAACGCAGTTTTAGATAAACCTAACACCCAATAAACAAGTTCCAAGCGCCTATATATATTATTCCATTCATACCTTGGGAGCATGGAACCATAGTTGATGATGTAGAAACGAGGCATGGAAACCGACATATTGATGAAGCTTTATACTATTTGCCTCTACGTCTTCAACAAACTCTTCATAGGCTTGCGAATATTATAATTAAATACAATCCTATGAATAAGTGTTTTTGTTCGGAATTGAGCCAAAACTATATATGGACTCAATTGGAAATTTGTGTCCTTACATTCGTCTTGCCTTCAATGACAACATACTAAAATTTTAACTAATTCCAACAGTCTGATTGGCCGTAATAAATTTTTGAGTGATTGTATTTGATTAGGACTCAAATGTTTTTTGGTATATAAACATAAAGTGACGGGTTTATGACTTTTAAAACACATTTTAGACTTCTAAAAAATCAATAGTCTCCTCTATTTTGATCTTCTTCCATCTACAAAACCCTAGCCCCATTTAAAAGAAGGATTCAACCCATGATTTGATTGCTTTCGTGAGAGGAACGCAATGGTGTGATTAGAAATTTGAGGCAAAATTTTTATGAGTTTCATGTGATGATTTTAAGCTACGGGGTATACACAATATGCTCCTTGAATATCTCTAGAGTAATCATTTTGTTCCTCATTTATTTGTACTCGTATTGTTGATATCATGACGTTTATTGCAATCTAAAATATTGATTCGAATTGAGGTATTGTATTTGTTGATGGACATTGTATCATGAAATTTTTATATGGAACAGAGAATGGTCACCCGCCAATAGCCCAAAAGTCCAATAGCTAGGATGAGGCTTTCTAAAGCTTAGGTGAGGTGCGGTGAGGCCTGGTGACCTATTGATGTTGAAAAAAATTAAATTGTTATAATGCTCAGATGTCGCATTGGAATTGAATTAAGATTCGTATTGTTGAATTTTATTCACCGTTATTGTTTTGAGCTTCTATTCTTGTCATATTGTGTACTTTCCCATATTTTTCTTTTTAGAGGCAAGTTAGCGTGAATTTGGATGCTATGGATTTTTGGAGGATTTTAGAGCATGAAGTTTGGAGATTTTTTGTAATACCCCATAATTTTATGACTTTTAATTATGAGATTAATTAAATAAAATTGCTTTTAATTGTGGGATTAATTAAATTAATTTGGGATGGAAATTAATTGGGATTTAAATATCTAGCGAGCTGAGAGTTAGTATTTAAATATGATGATAATGTTGAATATTACTTAGTGATTATGGTACTATGTGATTATTGAATTTATTAAAATTGTCGTGAGTTGAAAATAAGACATTTTTGGTAATTTAGTTGGGACGCGCTTGTCAAGACCAATTTAATAGATTTAAAAGTATTTTATTTTTATGTCATCCGTATGAGCATTTTGAGTGCGCCAACGTGTCTATAAGGGTCGAGATAGTGAGAAAACACTAGTTGGGGGTTTAGTTTGGGTCCCGAGGCATTTTTAGGCCTAACTAGCAACCCGAGGGGGGTATATTAGTCATTTCTATTTTTGGTGAATAGTGACCCATGAAATTTAGAAAGCTTTATCAGCCAATAGGTTAGAGCCTTAGGGTTTCCATCACCAAGATTCAGAGACGACCATTAGAGATGAAGTGGAGGAAGTTACCAAAGGAGAACCACCATCTTTGGACTTTTTGCACCATCGTCACCACCATCGGATAGATCGGAAAGAGAGAAGCATTTATATATCATCTACTTCAGAGGATTGAAATCTTCATTACCAGGCAAGTGATTAAACTTGCAATCAATTAGTGCATATATCATCCATGTTAGGTTATAATTGAAGAATAAACTTGAACAGTGATAATTGAATGGACTTAAAGAATTGAAATCATAATCTGGGTAGGTTTTGCATGTAGATTAACTTCTGGGATTTTAGCTGCTGCGAAATCATGATCCATGTGTAGAGAATTATGAATTTGTAATGAATTATATAGAGTTCTTGAAAAAATAGGAAAACTAGGGTTTTTATATGAAACTTATGTGAATTGATCCAAGAATTTGATGTCCCATTTTGATTTGATGATTCTAAAATGTTGGAAATTATGCAAACATGTTGGTATGATTATTAATATACTTGATTGGGAGTTTGGGATGTTATAATGAAGAATTAGAGTTGTAAAAAGATGAAACCCGTAACTGTTAAAGAAAATTCTGGGCAAATACCTGTTTGATCGTTCAATCGACTCAAGAATGTGGATCGATCAACTGTTTGATCGATCGACCCCTTTTCTTCGATCGATCGACCTCTTCTGATTTTTGGTAATTGTTTCCCTTTAAGGTTTAAGGAAAATCCCAAAGCCGCCAAAATGATTCTTAGGGTGATTAATATGATATTGTAGGACTTAGTCAAGGTCATTAGGGTGTTAGTTGAATCCCGAAAAAATGGATTACCTTAAGGAATTGAATACTATTGCTTACGAGGGACTACAGAGTGAGGTACAGTTAGAAAACATTCGAATTGAAAATATAATGGGAATAAATGCTTAGGTAAGGATAAGAAAAGTAACGGAGGGGCTTTAAGTTACTGAGATAACATTAGAAACTAATAGGAGGCCTATTAACCTTTTGGGGTAGGTTTTGGTACTAAAATTGATATGATGAGAGAGTTATCAAGTTAAATATATCATTACGTATGATGTTCCAGATAAGCTTACTACGTATGAGACTTACTAGATGGAATGTGAATATATATATTGAAATATGATTACTAAGGTTGTGTAAATGCCTAGTGAATGGATTTCTTATATGTATGGCATACCTACCATACTTGTTATCACGGGAGGTCGATTCTCGAAAAAGGGCCATCTTATCTTTGTGTGCCTTTGGGGGGATTTAAATTGGCAACTTAAGGACATAGGACTGTGAATGAATTATTTGTGAGTTGATAAGTCAGCTGACCATGGGAACGTAGGTATGTGTGTTACCTATGGATATGTGAACTATGTTCGCCTCCAATATGTGTGATTTATTTTGAGATGGTTCCTAAGTGATTTGAAACACGTGATCCTTACGTACGTGATGTACATGGATTTGATAGCAGAGTATGTGTGCATCCCAACTTAGCCTAGGGGTGCCATATATGTATATATATGTACTGTGAGTGATTTATATATATACTTGTGACTGGTTCACTATTGCTTAGTAGATATAAATAACTAAGATATTTGAATGGGTCAAAAATGTGAGAATTTAATTAACACTTGAGATAAGTAATATAATGAATGTGAATATGGGTTATGAATATAACTTGTGTGGGTGTTATGAGTAGATACCCTATAATAGAGTGCGAAAGCAGGAATGGTACAGACTAGTTTGTTAGTGGCATAACTACGATGGGTTAAGGGAATACGTTAGGCGTGCACATTAGTTGATAGGTGAGAAACTCATGTGAGAGTATGCAACTAACATGTTTATAATATTTGTTGTTTAATTGTAATGTAAACACTTGCTAAACTTTTAAACTGTTTTCACCTCGGGCTCTGACCCATTTTCTTTCAAATCTATTTTGTTTTGTAAAAACATTTTTAGGTGCCCAGCCACAGGGATGCAAAGCATAGGAGTTCCATTAAATTGATGTGTTGTAGCTACTGTGCAAGTTACAAGATCTCAGTATTACATGCCTTCATATTCTGTACTTGATTCTACTCAGGGCTACTCATCTGTTAGGGCATGTCTCCCATTTCCATTTAGAGATAGCATTCTCGGACTTTTAGTTTTATTTCAAATGTTGTTTTATTTATTCAGACTCTTGTATCGGGACTTTATTTTACTCTGGCATTATTATTGGAGTGTTTACTCCAGACTCGATTTATTTCTTTTCATTGATTATTCATTTCAGATTGTTTATACGATTAATGGTTGTTGACCTAATTACTTGGATTATGTTAACTTAATTAATAAAATTTGGCATCTCTCTTTTTAAATATTAGGTGACTAGTAATAAATTATATGTTTTCGACAATGATGCGACAACTGAACCAACTTGATATTCGGTATTAGTTTCATAAAGGAGTAGCTACCCGATATTTAATTAGTCGGGGTGTCACAGGTGGTATCAGAGCATCAGGTTCTAGTGTCCTTTAGGATCTGTGCGGATTATTATGCTTCCAGCGTAGCTTTCTTTAACGTAGAGCCCTATGTTTAGGATTGTTGATTTCCTTGGTGAGATTTCGATCTCCTACTATAATCTATATGATAGTGAATCTTATTTGCATTTGGGAGTGTTGGTCTGCCGAACAATGCAGTATATCGTGCGAGTTGGGCAGACAGCAGGAGGTAAAGCTCAGTTGAGGTTATAAGGTATATTCGAGAATAATGACCGTAGTTAAGGTCACCCCTATTATGGCAAAGAGGTCCAGGACTGTAAAGACGGTTAGGAAACATATGACTTCAGGTATCACTAGAGTAGAAAGTGGGGTCAAATTAGACTCACCTAGCGAGGTTGGATTGGGAGAGAGTCAGATGAAACATTGAAGAGAACCAACAGTGGAAATACTAGAAATGCGAAAATGGCATGTGTTAGCCAACGAAAGTAAAATATCATAAGGTTTGGGAATATATTGCAGTATGGTTAATCGGAAATGAAAATTTGGGGTAAATTTTTCTTGGCTCGTAAGAGAAGAGTTAAAATGGTGAGAGGCAACCACCACTCTTAGAAGTGGAATGTTTTATCAAGAGAAGGCACATACGTACGGTTGACCATAAGTTCCTTCATTAGATGTTTAAGATAAGATGCGAACATTGCTCTGAACTCACACAAGAGGGTCGGATAGAGGCCACTTTGTATAAAGAAATTTAATTAATTAGCGAACCTTACACCGGATGAAGTAGGTGCAGTGCAGAAGAAGACATTTAAGGGGAAAATTAATTTACAAGAAGAATTGTTAGCACTTCTGGGGAATTCTTCTTGGACAGTCAATGCAGAAGGTAATAAAGTCACGTTTTATTAACATGGAGGTAAACGCTTCCTTGTGAGGGGAGCTATAAGAATCGAAGAATTTAGATAGAGTGAGACTGGGGGGAAACGGTGTTGGTGAAGGACCACAAGGGGGAGACCCATTTAAATTATTTGGCTAGCTGAATTTTTATCGAGTGATGGTGATTTCAGTAAGAGTGGCTAAAGCAAATAGCATGTTCCTTAGGGCCATCAAAGCGAAGGGAACAAATAAGGTAATCATCAAAGTCGATACTACCAACGTCCAAGAGAAGGACAACCTTAACATGGTCAGTGTGACCGGAGATAAGTGAAGTATGTGTAGAGTTATTTTGCGGGGATTAAAAACCGTGCGTTAAAATGTTCCCCAAAGAAAGTAGAGTGATAAGGGTAAGGTGCCTAGCAAGGGCAATAGTTATTGAAATTTTCGGTTTGGAACGGACAGGTGTGTAAAGTCCACAAACCATTTGAGCAGCCAGAGCGATTAGCAAGGTATAAGTATAAGTTATATCCTCAGATGATGATGCGTGTTGTATATGTCAGGAACGAGTTACTGCATATTGTTTTTATTATTGATATATTTGCACGAGAGACGAGTTTAGTGAGTTTCTCGACAATGTTATTATTTATGTCAATATTTTCCCTGGTATAGTGGGGTTACCTTTAGTGTTATCCGCGGAGGATGAATGGGTGTATCGATAGTGGTATATACTTTATTGAAATTACTCGTTTTAAGTGTTGTGTTATACGAGTATGATATTATCATAATTATGGTTTCATGATAATGATTAAACTAATTGTGTGCAGTTATTTCTAGTCCATCGAGGTTACTACCTTGGTGTAGAATGTTTTGTTATGGCGAGGCCCCATCTGCGAGAGGATCGAACTCGCATTTGTATATTTGTATATAAGTATATATATATTGTGAGACTTCGAAAAGTATAGTGGTCTAGAATATTGGTTTCCAGTATGTGTAGGGACTTTATTGTTATTGTTTCGAAGTGTATTTGGTTTACTGTTTAGCGAAAATATTTAGCTGGTTATTATAATTAACGCTCAGGATGTGGTAATAAGAGGAATGCATTGTTATGTCACCCTTTAGAGACGTGGGAGTTAATACTCATAGTTGTATGTTTGGGGATGGGATTTTGAGAGCCCCGATTATATTTTCATGATGTGTATGGAATGTGATTATCATCAATGTTAAGAGACAGTGTCTTCCGGAAGAAGTTCCTTGTTTAAGAATTTTGTGAAAGGAGATGTAACTTTGTTGTCAAGAGACAAGGATATAGGGGTACACATTATGGACTGAAGGCCTAATGGATTCCGATGATCGACAATGCTAGGAAGTAGTGTATTGGGGGGTTCCTTATTTGGATTTCGTTTGCGAGACATCCCATGCTTGAAACTTAGCGTAAGGTTGGTAGTAAGGATATGTTTGTCCATTCGTCCATGATTTGGGTACGTCGATCATTATCGAAGTATGTAGTTGTAACTAGAAATTAAAGAATAAACTAAGATATAATGCTAGTAGATCCAGTTGTGTGGTGAGGAAGTACTGATAATTTTGTCTTATTTTGGCGGGTTGAAGGATGAGATGATGTTTAAGAAGACTTAGAATTTCAAATTCGGGGGTGATTGAGAATACCCAAATTGGTGTAGCCACGTTGCAAATGTAGGGACAATAAAGAGTTTGGAGTACTTATGAAGCGTATGTGATGTTTAAACCCGTTTGCACGATGTATAGGATGTATGGACACCTTAGTTTGCTGGTGTCAGTATCGCCGGAAGAAGAGACATATACGGGTGAAATTATTACTTATGGAAATAATGAAATGGAAGTGGTAGAGTGGATTAAGCGTCATGACAAGGACGACAATCTATAGATTCATGTGCAAGTAGAGTAGCACGTCCAAAATTTGTTGAAGGGCAGTGGGAAGCCATTCAAAAAAGGGGTATCCCTTGAGAAGACAAATATTTAACTATTATGGGTGATTTAAAGTGGAGTTCCACCTAATCGAAGGTTGAGGGTGTCTTATGCGTAAATAGAGTGAGGATGTCAATAAGGTATTAGGAGTCCAGATGTGCACAACATGGCGAATGGTGCACGGGCCGGAACTTTTAGCATACGTCGAAGGAAGAGAGAGTTATTAAGTACCACATAATGGAAGGAGTTATAAGTGGAAGTCGGTGTTGAGCGGGACATAATTAGTAGCCCCACGTGCACCACTTATAGATAGAAATCGTTTGCATTAAGGGTACCAACTAGAAACTTGGTGTTGAGCCAATGATTCCAGTAGCGGAAGAGTCAATATGGTAAATTTCTTTGATGGGTTGCATTCATAAAGATAAGTAACGAGTTCCTTTGAATGCATGGAACGAATTGTCAAGAAGCAAAGAAATTGTTATATCCTTGGGTGATTTAGAACATTAGATAGTGACCGCGTCGGTATGTGGTCCTACCCAGTATTATTTTGAACTAGGATGATATCCCCGAAACCACCTTCAATACGGGGTATAAAGAAGTAGTGGGAAAAGTTTCGTTTAAGAAATTTCTATCATCGATAGCCCGAGGAATAGGCGCAAGGTGATTGACGACTCGCGAAACCGTATGAAATTTTTTTTGGATTCATTGAGATCATTTCACTTTTAGTAAGTGAAGTATAATATTGTAATGGGGAGATGATATTACCTAATAGGAAAGTTGTGCGAAAGCACCCGCACCTATTTATAATGGACAAGGTGCTTACTAAGTTTTAGAGTGGATAAACCTGACCGTTTTTCCTCTGAATGCTTAGAGGCGAGCGGATTATCAGAGTTTTCGATCAGTCAAAAGTTGAAGTCCGATGACTATAATGGGTTAAACTAACTGCCTGAAGTGGATTTCACTTGTGTAAAAGTCACAATGCCTGGAACATAGATTCAAAGAACGAACAAGAGTAATCTGATATTTTATGGTTTCTCCCAGGAGGAGAGTTTTGTGTTTAAATAAACGCAGGAGTTGACATGAAGTGAGGTACGATCTTCCAATGATATTAAGATAATACGACCAATGATGTGAAGGCTATTGTAATTCGAATGTTGTTTAGTAAGAGCACACCGTGAGGTGCCTTTATTGAGGTGTAACCCTATAACTGAGATAGTATCAAGAGTGTTCAACAAACTTATTGTGAAGCGAGTGTTGTAGTGATTGAGCCTTTCTGTATTTTGTTTTGAGTACTGGAGGATACCTAATTTTTCCAGGTATGCCTATATTTTTTAATTTCGGGACAAAATTCCGTTATTAGGGGGGAAGTATGTAATACCCCGTAATTTTATGGCTTTTAATTATGAGATTAATTAAATTAAATTGGGATGGAAATTAATTCTGATTTAAATACTTAGCGAGACGAGAGTTAGAATTTAAATATGATGATAATGTTGAATATTACTGAGTGACTATGGTAATATGTGATTATTGAATTTATTAAAATTGTCGTGAGTTAAAAATACGACAGTTTCAGTAATTTAGTTGGGACGCGCATGTCAGGACCCAATTTAATGGATTTAAAAATATTTTATTTTTATGTCATCCGTATGAGAATTTTAAGTGTGTCAACGTGTCCGGAAGGGTCGAGATAGTCAGAAAACACTAGTCAGGGGTTTAGTTTGGGCCCCGGGGCATTTTTTGGCCTAACCAGCAACTCAAGGGGGTATATTAGTCATTTATTTTTTTGGTGAATAGTGACCCACAAAATTTAGAAAGATTTATCAGCCAATAGGTTAGAGACTTAGGGTTTCCATCAATAAGATTCACAGACGGCCATTAGAGATGAAGTGGAGGAAGTTACCAAAGGAGAACCACCATCTTTGGACTTTTTGCACCACCATCACCACCATCTGATAGATCGAAAAGAGAGAAGCATTTCTATATCATCTACTTTAGAGGATCATAATCTTCATTAGCAGGCAAGTGATTAAACTTGCAATAAATAAGTTCATATATCATCCATGTTAGGTTAGAATTTAAGAATAAACTTGATTAATGATAATTGAATGGACTTAAAGAATTGAAATCGTAATCTGGTTAGGTTTTGCATGTAGATTAACTTCTGGGATTTTAGCAGCCACGAAATCATGATTCATGTGTAGAGAATTATGAATTTGAAATGAATTATATAGATTTCTTGAATAAATATGAGAACTACGGTTTTTATATGTAATTTATGTGAATTGATCCAAGAATTTGATGTCCCATTTTCATTTTATGATTCTAAAATGTTGGAAATTATGCAAACATGTTGTTATGATTATTAGTATACTTGGTTGGGAGTTTGGGACGTTATAATAAAGAATTAGAGGGGTAAACAGAGGAAACCTGCAACTGTTAAAGAAAATTCTGGGCAAATACCTGTTTGATCGATCGATCGATCGATTGACCGATCGATCGACCCCTTTTCTTCGATCGAACGACCTCTTCTAATTTTTGGTAATCGTTTCCCTTTAAGGTTTAAGGAAAATCCCAAAGCCAATAATGATTCTTAGGGTGATTAATATGATATTGTGGGACTTAGTTAAGGTCATTAGGGTCTTAGTTCAAGCCCGAAAAAATGGAGGAATTAAATACTATTTGTTATAAGGGACTACCGAGTGAGGTACGGTTATAAATCATTCGAATTGAAACTATAATAGGAATAAATGCTGAGGTAAGGATAAGAATAGTAACGGAGGGGCTTTAAGTTACTGAGATAACAATAGAAACTAATAGGAGGCCTAGTAACCTTTTGGGGTAGGTTTTGGTAGTCAAATTGATACGACAATAGAGTTATGAAGTTAAATATATAATTACGTATGATGTTCGGGATAATCTTACTAAGTATGAGACTTACTAGAATGAATGTGAATATCTATATTGAAATATGATTACTAAGGTTGTGTGAATGCCTAGTGAATGGATTTCTTATGTGTATGACATACCTACCATACTTGCCGACGGTTCTCAGGAAAAGGGCCATCTTATCTTTGTGTGCCTTCAGGGGGATTTAAATTGGTACCTTAAGGACATAGGACTATGAATGACTTATTTTTGAGTTGATAAGCCAGCTAACCATGGGATCATAGGTATGTGCATGACCCATGGGTATGTGAACTATGTTCGGCTCCAATATGTGTGATTTGTTTCAAGACGGTTCCTGAGTGATTTGGAACACGTGATCCTTACGTACGTGATGTACATGGATTTGATAACAGAGTATTCGTGCACCACAACTTAGCCTAGGGGTTCCATATTTGTATATATATGTACTGTGAGTGATTTATATATATACTTGTGACTGGTTCACTGTTGGTATGATTATTAGTATACTTGGTTGGGAGTTTGGGACGTTATAATGAAGAATTAGAGGTGTAAAAAGAGGAAACCCGTAACTGTTAAAGAAAATTCTGGCCAAATACCTGTTTGATCGATCGATCGAGTTAAGAATGTCGATCAATCGACTGATCAATCGACCGACCCCTTTTCTTCGATCGATAGACCTCTTCTGATTTTTGGTAATTGTTTCCCTTTAAGGTTTAGGGAAAATCCCAAAGCCGATAATTAATCTTAGGGTTATTAATATGATATTGTGGGACTTAGTTAAGGTCACTAGGGTCTTAGTTGGAGCCTGGAAAAATGTATTACCTTAGGGAATTGAATACTATTGCTTACGAGGGACTACCAAGTGAGGTACGATTAGAATTCGTTGGAATTGAAACAAAAATGGGAATAAATGCTGAGGTAAGGATATGAACAGTAACAGACGGGCTTTAAGTTATTGAGATAACATTAGAAACTAATAGCAGGCCTAGTAACCTTTTGGGGTAGGTTAGGTACTCAAATTGATACGACGAGAGAATTATCAAGTTAAATATATAATTACGTATGATGTTCGGGATAATCTTACTACGTTTGAGACTTACTAGATAGAATGTGAATATCTATATTGAAATATGATTACTAAGGTTATGTGAATGCCTAGTGAATGGATTTCTTATGTTTATGACATAGCTACCATACTTGCTATCACGGGAGGTCGGTTCTCGGGAAAAGGGCCATCTTATCTTTGTGTGACTTCGGGGGGATTTGGATTGGTACCTTAAGGACATAGGACTGTGAATGAGTTATTTATGAGTTCATAATACAGCTGCCCATGGGAGCGTAGGTATGTGCGTGACACATGGGTATGTGAACTATGTTCGCCTCCAATATGTGTTATTTACTTTGAGATCGTTCCTGAGTGATTCGAAACACGTGATCCTTACGTACGTGATGTACATGGATTTGATAGCCGAGTATGTGTGCACCGCAGCTTAGCATAGGGGTGCCATATATGTATATATATGTACTGTGAGTGATTTATATATATACTTGTGACTGGTTCACTGTTTCTTATTAGATGTGAATAACTAAGATATTTTAATGGGCTAAGAGTGTGAGAATTTAATTAACACTTGAGATAAGTAATATAATGAATGTGAATATGGGTTGTGGATATAACTTGTTTGGGTGTTACGAGTAGATACCCTATGATAGAGTACGAAAGCAGGAATGGTACAGACTAGTTTGTTAGCGACATAACTAGGATGGGTTAAGGGAATACGTTAGGCGTACACATTAGTTGAGAGGTGAGAAACTCATGTGAGAGTACGCAACAAACATGTTTATAATATGTGTTGTTTAATTGTAATTCAAACACTTGCTAAACTTTTAAACTATTTTCACCTCTGGCTCTGACCCATTTTCTTCCAAATCTATTTTGTTTTGTAAAGACATTTTTAGGTGCCCAGCCACAGGGACGCCTAGTATAGGAGTTCCATTACATTGACATGTTGTAGTTGTTGTGTAAGTTACAGGATCTCGGTATTAGATGCCTTCATATTTTGTACTTGATTATACTCAGGGTTACTCATCTGTTAGGGCGTGTCGCCCATTTTCATTTAGAGATAGCATTCTCAGACTTTTAGTTTTATTTCAGATGTTGGTTTATTTATTCAGACTCTTGTATCGGGACTTTATATTACTCTGGCATTATTATTGGAGTGTTTACTTCAGACTCAGTTTATTTCTTTTAGTATATTATTCATTTGAGATTGTTTATACGATTAATGGTTGTTGACTTAATTACTTGGATTATGTTAACTTAATTAATAAAATTTGGCATCTCTCTTTTTAAATATTAGGTGGCTAGTAATAAATTATATGTTTTCCACAGTGATTCTACAACTTAACCAACTTGATAATCTGTATTAATTTCATAAATGAGTAACTACCCGGTATTTAATTAGTTAGGGTGTCAATTTTTATTTATTTTTGTGTAGCTTGGCAATGTGATTTATTTGTAATTATTTTGGAAGTGTAAATTTTGGATTCGTTATATTTATTTTTGTGGAATATAGATGCTCTATACAAATTATTGAGGATTTAATTTATTTTGAATCATAGGAGCGCCTTGTGATTTATGCGAGGTGTTACAGAGGAGATTCTCTAGGGTTAGATGCCCTCATTTATACAGTTTTGTCAACGATTTCACATGAATCAATTGGGAAGTTATAAGGAGATAGAGTGACAAAATTTAGAGATGGATAAATTCTCTATTCCAATTGTGGCTCAGCACAATTTGAAGAGGATGAATTCAGGGAGCACAATCAGTAGAAATCAGGTAGAAAAGTTGAATTTGAAATAGATTCACATACTTGATCAAATAATAGGTCCCATAGCAGTTCACCCAAGGAAAATGGAAGAAATTAGTAGGGTTAGTGCTATAGATGAAGGGGATAGTAAGGATATACAAGACTTACATGTCAGTGGGGATAGTACTCATAAATCTAAATCTAGATCTATAAATCATGCAAGTATTGCAAGAGTTGCTAGTGTTGATATTAGATTTTAGGACATTTTCCATCGCGAAGGTAAGGAACCAATTGTTAAAATTTATGATTCCTTGGATGATCCATTTCCTACACTGAATGGAGCAAAGGTCATAAACAAGAAGGATGAAAAGTTTAACAGTACTATGGATCAGAATGTGAATAAAAAAGGTAATTCATGGGATTCAATTGCTATTGCCAATATAAATAAAGACTTGGGTAATAAATTAACTGTTGTTCCTTTTTGTAAGATAATGAGGGGAGTAAAGGTGTTAAAGTTGATCTTAAAGAAGTTGAATGTGAAATTCAAAGATGTAAGTATGCAATTATAGTTTATGCTTTTGCATTAAAAGTCCCATTTAGAGCTATGAAAGGTTATGCCATGATAAAATGGGGTGATTTTGGCAATTTTGAAATGTTTTTACTAAAAACAAGGGTGTTTGTTATTGCTTTTGACAATTTTGAAGCCCAATTGCAAGTTATGGAACAAGGTCCATGGTCTTTTGATTATAGGCCTCTCATTGTTAAACCTCGGAGTACTATTGTCAATCTTGAAAAGGAAGGTATGGATAAACTCCCAATTTGGATTAGATTTTTAGGTTTGAAACTACATTTGTGGGCTGATTCTGTTTTGAATAAATTATCTAGCCTAATTGGGAAACCACTTTTCAAAGATAGGATGACAACTAAAAGGGAAAGATTATACTTTGCAAGCGTTTATGTTAAAATTGATATGTGGAGTGAGCTTCCAGATAATATAAAAATTTATGACCATGAAGGATTGAAGTGTAAACACATACTAAAATATGAATGGGTCCCAAATACATGTATAAAATGTAAAATCTGTGGGCACAAAGATGAGAGTTGTAGGGTTGGGAAGCAAGTCACTCAAAAATGGTAGAAAGTAAATAAGGCTACAAATGAAGAGGATATTGAAGAAATTGGACCTAGTTTTAAAGGAATTAATGCAGAAAAGTCAGAAGATATAGTTATAAAGAAGGGAGAAGATGGTATTCAAAGCAATGCCACAGAAGATAAAGAGGAAAAAGAGGGAACAACCCCAGTTTATGTTAAAGATAAAGAGCAGGAATAGACATAATAAACCATTTGTAATAATGAATAACCCTTTTAATACTCTTATTCCCGAAGGTGAAAATACAAATAATAATAAAGAAATTGAGAAAGTTTGTACTAGTGGAAAAGACAGCGCATGAACCAATTCAACAGATGTTCAAATGACAAGCAATGATGTGGCAAAAAGGTCCATTCCCAGTGATAGGAAAGTTAATGGGAATCATATTAATATTCAATTCAATTAGATATCTATAGTGAAGAATATCAATGTAGCCATAAGCAAGGTAAGGAAGTGTGACACCCCGCCTAATAAAATACCGAGCGATCACTCCTATATCAAATTATAACAGGAGTCTCATATGGATCATTCTTAGCATCACTGTCGAAAATCCATTTAATTACTAATAACCTATTAGGCCGGTGTCAAAATTTTACTTAACTACTCTTTTTAAACAACTAAAATTAAAACATCCACACAGATTTTACGAAAATGAAACTGAAATGAAAATAAAATAACCGAACACTCGGTCAAAATATACAACCATATTGAATGTTGTACTAAAAGAATAAATAAATACAATTGGACCATTGGCCCGAATGTTTATACAGTACCTCCTATCTATATTACAAGGATAGAAGCGTCTATCAAGAACCTACACGCATCCACAGCTGCTGCAACCGACGTCTGACTCGAAAGATGTGTCATCCAGGCGTCCCTGTGTCTGGACACCTATATAATATATATATATATATAATATAGAAAGAAAGGAAAAGTAGATAAACGGGTCAGAGCCCGAGTTTTGAAAGTATTTAGTAAGTGCATAAATGCTTTATTTTTAGAAAAATATTTTTTTATCTCATATTTAAGTTTGGTATCGCACTCCCATGAGATACCCCTCAACTATCTTCTAATAGTGAAATCCAAGCGCATCCCTCTAAACATCCTAGTCAAGCTACCCTGCTAAACTAGTCTATCACCCCACTACTATCAACCCTACATAGTCCAAGTACTAATGGCTAAGCTTCTCCCCAGTCTCGACACTGTGCCAAGTTCGTGCGTGGGGTGTCTTGCAAAGCGAAATCCAAACAAAGAACCCCCCCGATACACTACTACGAGGCAAGGTCGATCGTCCAGATCCATTAGATCCTCAGCACATAACATATATATATATATATATATATATATATATATATATATATATATATATATATATATATATATATATATATATATATATATACATACACCATATAAGAAATACTAAATATTAGAGCACTAAGGATTAAACTTCTCCCCAGTCTCAACATAATGCCATATTTGTGCGTGGGGTGTCTCGCAAAGCGAAATCCAAACAAGGAACCTCCCCAATACACTACTATGCGGCAAGGTCGATCATCGGGATCCATTAGACCCTCGGCACCCCATTTATCCATATATATTTTCATATTTCAATACCCATCTGGATCTATCTCCCGGAATGAGAATTCATTTACTCATATAAAAACTTTCTATTTCCCTTCTTATATCCAGGAAATATATTTAAAAGCCAATTCATTATCATGAATTGTTTTAACACATCATGTAACTTTTTAAAAGCCAGTTTTATTATCACAAAAATGCTTTGATCATATCATATTCTTCCATTTTTCTTCTTCCATCCGAGAAATGTATCCGAAGGCAAACATTTATCCCATTTCCCTTCTTCCATCCAAGAAATGTATTTAAAGCCATTTTTATTAACATAAAATGATTTAACAAATCTAAGACCGCCCCTCCGGGTTTCCCAACTAGACGCGCCCCTAAATGGCTATCATCTTCCAGGGCCCATCAAACAAGACAACCTGGGAACCTAACAACGTCGGGAAGCGGCCATATGCCTGCGGGAAAGTCAAGACCACACCCAGAATCTCCTAACCAGTGCAGTAAAATATAATCGCCATATGTTCTAGGACTATATCCACCCTGCATTCATTAGCCAGGGGGCATCACCATACGCACGCAACTTCCCTTATGATAGCGATTTAGGGAGGTGTGTAACCATAATTTTATTAATTATGAAAATCTTTTCTTTCCCATTTCGAAAACATTCATTTTTATATTTTCAAAATCATGTACATCATATTATATATATACTTTATTCACATAGTATTTACACATACTATATATTCCTCCCCGAATATATATAAATGGCCTTATTTGCCAATCTCATCTAACGATGACCAATAATCCCAAAGATTCTCTCAGAGAATCATAATCATGCATTCATATAAGCATGATACTAAACCCAAAGTATTTCCTATACACAAAGCTATATAGGCCTAAATCTCGACTGACAGGGATTATTCTTTCCTGAACTTTAAATATGTCCGTTCCCCAGGTTATGACCTACACCAACCCAAGACATTCTCTTTCGTCTAAAGGTTTCATTACCCTCAAAACCGTAATTGAGGAATCCAAATATCATAACCGTAAACCCCATATAAAATCCCAAATCGAAATTTAACTCCCCAAACTCTTAAGGGAAGAAAACTGGCCATTCTGACCAAAGCAAATCGATTCGCCCAAATTGCGAATCGATTGGGGTGGGCGAATCGATTCGGCCCCCAATCTGAATCGATTCGGAAAGTGTTCTCCAACAGGTCCTTAATGATGAATCGATTCGGTCTATATCCGAATCAATTTGGCCCACTACAGAGTTACAGATCCCCTTAGGCGAATCGATTCGGCCAAGACCCGAATCGATTCGGCCTGCTCGAGGGGCACTATTTGGGCGATTTTCTTTAATCTCCAAAATACCCCAAATATCAATCCAGCCTCCATTTAAATTATAACTGAAATTTATTCCTACAAACCCAAGGTTTTAATATATCCTCAAATTCTTTAGAGGTCCTAAAAATCCTTTTGAGAACCCCTAATGTTTATCTCCAATAATTTCTAACCTTAATTTCTGACAAACGATTTCGATCTCGGACAACTTTTCGTAGAAAAATCACTATAAATCCAAACGAAAATAAAAAAATTACGCAGTCGGCGCCCACGCGACCGCATCGAAAAGATATATATTTTTTATTTTTTGACCAGGAGACGAATCGATTCACATCAAGGCCGAATCGATTCGGAAAGACGCAGGTCAACTATTCATCATCTTCTCCGAGACGGTTTTGGCCATTAAAGCTTCTCCCAAGCTTTTGTCGCCTCACCCAACATCCTAAAACCTCATCCAACTACAAATACACATATATTAAGGGTTCTAAACACCCTAGAACCCGAAACCAACAAAAATTTTAGATTAAATTCTTAATTCCTCAAATTGAAATATTATAGGGGTTTAATAGTTTTAACTCCCGAAAACCCGTTTTATCCAAGAAAACCCAACCCAAAATCGTTAGGGTTTGTTTATACCAAACTACGGTATGAGATATTTATGCAAAAATTAAATAAAGCAAGTAAACACTTGCCTCGTGGATAAAATTCGACGACCTCGAGTCGAATCCCGTGGAGGTAGGCCGGAATCTCACCTTTTCTGCCTCTTTTCTTACTCCTCTCTCTCTTCCCTCTTTTCTTTCTTTCTCTTTTTCTCCCTCTCTCCCTCTTTATATAGAGGGAAAAGGGTTTTAACCCTTAAAACCCCAAAAATGATTTGTTTACTCAATTACGAGCCCATTTAGCTCTAAAATTCCCCGACACTCAATTTCGACTATCGGGCACTCTTTTCTGACTATCTCGGCCATTCTGAGACTCACAATGTAGTCGAAATTCCCATTAGAGGTACTTGACCTCAACTCACTATTTCAACCCCACACGACTTAATGGGGTTTTTTCCAAAATAAATCTCACCTTGTGTCGCTTTACTCAATGGCAACATATAATTAAAATATTTCAACCTAAATAGTCCCAAAAATAACCACAACATCCATCGAAAATCATTTAATCCTCGAAAATCCCAAAAATTACTATTTAGGGAAATTCCCCAAATTCCAATTTATACTTAATTATGGAAATTAATCATCTCCAAAAGGGCGGTTTGTTACATACTCCCCCCCTTACAACGGAATTTCATCCTCGAAATTCTGGTACAACCTACACCCCCAAACTAGGATCACTCCAAATCCTAATACTTCAAGGGGAACGATACTAAGCCAATGGTTCCCAACCTATATGACTACCACGATCGTAAAGTGACTCTAATACGTCACATTGTACCCATCATCTATAATGCCTCTCGGCATGAATTTCTACTTTATACACCACGCCCATCCTATTTCAGGTGGTATATAAAACCATCTCACCAAGGTGCCCTACACCTTTCTAACCTGTGCACATCTGCACAACCATAACGAACGTTCGACGCACAACACTATCTCTAAATGAGAGTCTCTTTTCCTCGGTGTAATACTCAAATATGGGTTCTCCTAACTCGCGAAATGCAATTCTCCTAAATTTGGCGCCACAAACTATATCGAACCTACATCCTAATAATGCTACGGTATAAGCGTTACCCTACCTACGCGAAATGATAGTCTAATTATGTCCCTAGTGCCAAAGGCCTCTCTCAACTTCCAACATTTGCTCGGTTTCATGCATGGGACGTCTCGCCAAAGCGAAATCCAAACAAGGAACCCTCCTGTTACACTACTCCCTCGTGTTGTCGGTCATCGAGATAAAGCAACCTAAGGCACACCAACGGGACATCCTAAATCCCACCACGCTAACCTACGAACGAATTTCTACTATTCTATCCTTTCGCCCATACGAAAGGAAACCCTAACTAATCGAAATGCCCAATCTCTGTAGGAGCACTACGTATATCATATCTGAAACATATTTCATCAAAGTTTGCCTTTTCATTAAGTCTTAGCCATAACCTCAAATCAATTTCTCTAAGTCCTATTTCACCCACCTACTTGTGGTGGGAGGACTATTTTAGTGCCTTTTTCATAGCACAATATTTCATCAACATACCACCATCCCATGGTTCATAGTCTATAGTGGTCCATCCACACTATAAGACTTTTCCACAAAACCCACATCCTTGCATCCTATAACATCTCTCCACTCTCGACGCCGCTAAGATTCATGTGTGGAGCGTTTCGCAAAGAGAAATCCAAACAAGGAACCCCTCTACACACTCCTACTTAACTTTGTCGATCATGGAGGTTCGTTATTTCGAACATGAAACCGAGATAATCCTATCCCCTATTCCAATAAAAAGGTGGTATGAACTCCTATCTCTAACTAAGAGTCACACCACCCAGCGCTCGAACTAATTTTTCAAGTTCTTGCGCAAACAATAATGAGCTTAATCTTACAGCACAACAAGAATCATGTGGGCCTTAAATTATATCTATAAGGTCGCCATATACTCAAATCACGATAATGAAACCTATACTTATCGAAGTTCCATTCACCCATAACAATAAAGGTGAACTCAACCTGTATCCAGGTGAGATATCGCAACAATAACCTGTTCCCTCCAGGAACCATGGACACGATAGTCTTGCCATCATTAGCTTGCTATCGCTCTGAACAACCAATAACATTATATACTCACCATATTACCACACTCATATAGACATATAAAATGAGTATCACAACCTAAATATATATATACTCAATATATCAACATCCGCCTCTATGGCGAATGAAGGAAAATAAAACTTCGCTATCACGGAAAACACACAGGCATACATTATCTAATGTTATCAATATCGCCACAACTCAAATTACACACACGAGTCTAGGGCTAACGAAACACCGCGACTTTATCTAGCCACGCCAATTATACCTCCTTCATTAAGGTGAAACTTATAATAACCACTTTACCCTTCTCCTTACAATCATCTTACTAGTCCTCATAACTTTTTCGTTAGAAGGAAATTCCACTACAAGCTTCAACATTATAGCTCCAACTAAGACCCACCTCCTACCTCCATCCAAGCAACGCATACGATTCTCAAATGAGCACGCAAAAGATTACTATAATCTTCTAACATGGCCGGAGAACAAAATCACAAAAGAGAAATCAACCATCCTAATCCTGAGGCTCTATATCAAATCAAGAGCAACGCTGAAAACGTAGTACGTCCGCACAGATTCCTAAGGAAACTAGAACCTGATGCTCTGATACCATCTGTGACACCCCGCCTAATAAAATATCGGGCGATCACTCCTATATCGAATTATAATATGAGTCTCATATGGATCATCCTTAGCATCACTGTCGAAAATCCATTTAATTACTAATAACCTATTAGGCCGGTGTCAAAATTTTACTTAACTACTCTTTTTAAACAACTAAAATTAAAACATCCACACAGATTTTGCGAAAATGAAAATAAAATAACCGAACACTCGGTCAAAATATACAACCATATCGAATGTTGTACTAAAAGAATAAATAATTGCAATTGGACCATTGGCCCGAATGTTTATATATTACCTCCTATCTAGATTACAAGGATAGAAGCGTCTATCCAGAACTTGCACGCATCCACAGCTGCTGCAGTCGACGCCTGACTCGAAAGATGTGTCATCTAGGCGTCCCTGTGTCTGGACACCTATATAATATATATATATAATATAGCAAGCAAGGAAAAGTAGATAAACGGGTCAGAGTCCAAGTTTTGAAAATATTTAGCAAGTGCATAAATGCTTTATTTTTAGATTAATATTTTTTTATCTCATATTTAAGTTTGGTATCGTACTCCCATGAGATACCCCTCACCTCTCTTCTAATAGTGAACTCCTAGCGCATCCCTCTAAACATCCTAGTCAAGCTACCCTGTTAAACTAGTCTATCACCCCACTACTATCAACCCTAGATAGTCCAAGTGCTAATGGCTAAGCTTCTCCCCAGTCTTCTTTCTTTCTCTTTTTATCCCTCTCTCCTTCTTTATATAGAGGGAAAAGGGTTTTAACCCTTAAAACCCCAAACACGACTCGTTTACTCAATTACGAGCCCATTTAGCTCTAAAAATTCCCCGAAACTCAATTTCGACAATCGGACACTCATTTTCGACTATCTCGGCCATTCCGAGACTCATAGTGCAGTCGAAATTCCCATCCGAGGTACTTAACCGCAACTCACTATTTCAACCCCACATGACTTAATGGGGTTTTTTCCAAATTAGATCTCACCTCATGTTGCTTTACTCAATGGTGAAATATAATTAAAATATTTCGACCTAAATAGTCCCAAAAAAAAACCACAACATCCATCGAAAATCATTTAATCCTCAAAAATCCCAAAAATTACTATTTAGAGAAATTCCCCAAATTCCAATTTATACTTAATTATGGAATTTAATCGTCTCCAAAAGGGCGGGTTGTTACAGGAAGAGAGGTGGAAAAGGACATAACAAATTCAAATAATCAATAAGTTTGTCATATAGGGGTTATAATGCTCCTCACAAGAAAAGCGAGATTAGTATATAAATAAGAGATAATAATAATAGTAGTGTCATTTGTTTAGTGGAAATAAAAGTTAGAATAAATAATATCATCACTGTGAAGGATGGTTATTAGCCAATGGAACCTTATTTATAATACCCCTGAGAGAGGTCCGGGTAGAGTATGGTTTGTGTGGGATCCTCGGAGTGCGCCAGCAATCATTGATTAACTTGTTTAATTAAATTCCATCTTTTAATCCCCAAAATTCTAAATCTTGCAAACAAATTATGATAGAATAAATATACCAAACCAAGCATGTAAAGTTAATCACAACATGAGGAAAGATCCCCCAAGGGGGAAAAACCATTTTATTTCACTATAATTCGTAAAAACTTACAATTATAGAGAAATATGGTAACACACGAATACCCGCATGTGTCGATTCGTTATCATCGGTGTTGTCAGCAAGAGATCCCGTAAGAGCTCTAATTCAGTAATGGAGATCAACCTTCTTCTCTACAAGATTACTCCAGATGAGTAGAACAATTATATCTAGGGTTTATAAGACTCACATATATGTTTGGGAATGATTTATGAATCAAAAAGCTTAAAAAAACATGAAAAATGAGGTCTAGAGATATGCAGCAGTTGTGCAGAAACGTGAGTGCCAAAGACTTGAAAATCGAGTAGAATGGGCACTGGTCTAACAAAAATCGAGTTGGCGCATCACTCGAACGAGCTGACGTGTAGCTTGAGCGACTTCGTGCGACATGCAGATGTCACTTGAACGACATCAGCGTTATTTTTCCTTCACCTCAATACTTTGAAAAATTCTTCTTCCGAAGTAAAAACGTTCCAGACCCTTAAAAATATTTTGTAAAATTTTCCCAAATATTTATGTAAATAATAAGCACTCCAAATAAATTATTCTACCATAATCGTGAGTGGAGTAGTGGGAACGGTTGAAGATCACATTTCATATTGCATGATGTACGTATGAAGATGATGGATGCGAGGATTGAGATCAAGGCCGTCATGGATTACAGTCTTGACGTGCTGAATGTAGCGGTATGAGACATACTAACTATGATATAGGACACACCAAAAATTCCTAGATTCTAACTCGAACATTTATAAAATTATGTCTTTAAAATCTCTCCCTACGTCTATGTCGGTACATACATAACAAATCCAAATTATGCTACCCAGATAAAAACCAAATGACAAACAATTTAATATCCCCATTAAACCCAAAAACTAGAAATACTAAATGACATGTCTTCAAACAAACTTCAACTTCTTCAAATCTCCAACTCTTTGATCTTTCTTTGTCATTATCAGGGTGTACAAAAGTAATCATCAGATAAGTAATACCCGTGACGCGTAACAGTTTGAAATATAATGATAAGCAAAAGTAAGTATCAATTAATGCTCAAGAAAATCATAATTCGTTCTCTCCCTTTTTATAATGTCCCCAAATAGACAAATAAGAATAACATAAAACAAATGTAAACGGAGAATGTCACAAGGTAAGAAACTTTATCTTTTTGAATTTTTCAAAAAATTTCTCATAAAATATACAACAAAGAATCACACCATGAAAGAACATGAAAACAACCAAGTCGGTGATAACGAAAATGTAGGGATGTGAACAAATTTGACAGAAAAATCAATACATACAACCATAACATATGTGCACGATGAATTTCGAATATTCCTAACGAATAAACTCAACATCTTCCTTAGGTGTAAAAATGGCAGAATTATAAGAAATTGACTCAATCAAATCAACAAATCAAGGCTCAAAGTAATTTCCAAACCAATAACGTCCAAAACGTTATAACACTTTTTCATGACTTTTGTAAAAGTGTGTGTGATAAAGATTCAAATAAACTCACAAGTTCCAACCACAAACTTATTTAATTAGAGTCAGTTTTTGAATCAAATTAATTCGGGCCTTAAACAAATACCTATGTGTGTTCGTATGTCAAACCAACTTAAACACAAATATACTAACTCACACATTTCAGGAAAAATTTCCGAAGCGCAAAACCTTTTATTTCACTATAATTTGTACATCACAATTTACATAGATTACTATCAAATCTGTAATAAGTTTACCTCAGCAAACCTACATAGATGTGCAGTCTAGAGTCAACAATGGATTCCATGTAGCGAACCCACATGAACATCAGTCCAATCTTCAGCAAAGATCCAAACGCAGAGAACCTCAATGACTTCAGTCTTTCGGTGTAGAGACGCACTCCACAAAGGTTGAACAATAGAAAATTATGTTCTTGGATTCCAAAAAATTCTCACCTAAACATTGGGAATTTTGTGAATTGAAAAACAAGGGTTTAAAGCCCTAAATGAAGAAGCCAAAAGTGTTCACCGATTTGCACTATTTACATAATGAAAAAAGAAAAACTTCTTGACGAAACACGCCTCATTTAATGTGTATTTATACAAAACTTAAAGGTGGTAGGTCTCTCAAATGAGATCGAATCTCGCTTGAATGGTGATAGGTGTCGCTCGAATGAACTTCATGCTAGATGGACTATTGTTGGAACGACATAGGATGTAGCTCGAATGAGCCTTTAAAAAATATTTTTTTTTCTTTTCTTTTCCCAGAAAATGTAGCGCCTTAAAACTTCAAAAATTAATTTTGACGAAAAACTTAAAAACTCTTATCCAACACTTAGAAATTTTTTGATGAAAATATCCCAATATTGTAAGTGAAATGCTAAGGAATAAAAACATAACCTTTACCAATTCATCATGCAGAGGCTTGATTGTTGAAGAAACCTGATACTCAGATCCATCTTGTTGCATATGTGTTCTTGAACATTCTTCGACGATTGTAGCGGTATACGACATACTAATTGATAACGAACATTTATAAACTCGTGTCCTTACAAATCTCCCCCTGTGTCTATGCTAGCACAAAATAAAAACACTCAAATTATCAAAACATAAAATTCCTATACAAATCTGATACCCTCATGAACCCAAAAATGAAAAGGTACAAAACATGTAGGTCTCAAAACATTTTTTGAAAGTCTTCATCTTCAAATCTTCAAGCTTTTCTAATCAGGGTATGTAACATATGATCTTCCATTGTAGTACCTACAAACATGAGATAAAGAAAAAAACCTCATGATGCATCGAATTTGAAATGATATAAAAATACATGAATCATCATAATCAAATCTCCCCCAAAATGCAAAAACTCCCATAATTCGTTCTCCCCCTTTTTATTTGACAAAAATAGACATGGAAACGAATAAACAAATCAAGCATGGAGTTGTCACGATTAAAGAGATACTAAAACATACTTCGTAAACTATTTTTGATTTTTCAATTTTTCATACAAAAATGCAAAAAGTCACACCATGAATTTACATTAAGATGATCAAATCATGGAAACGGAACGAATGGATGTGAATATGTTCCATAGGTAAAGCAACGTAATGAGACATAACATATGTGCACGATGTATACATGCACTCCTATCGAATGAATATCAAATTGAATTTAAATGACATAAACTCAATGCATCAACACATCAAAGTCAAAAGTTATTCCCACATCAATAATGTCTAAAACTATGAATGCTTTTTTAAGACGCTGTCAGAATGTGCAAATCCATTTTTCATCTTTTTCCATCCAAACTCCCTCATAAATAATAATCATTTGTTTTTCTTTTGAGGTGGACCCTTTTTGGCATATTTATCTTTTTATTGTTCGGGCTCTTTTTGAACTCTCCAAGCCATTTCCTGTGATTCACTCATCATATTTTGTTGAAATTAAATTCCTCACGATAAACGGTCTTTAGATGCACTACTTCCATTGTCAACTTTTATCGCATATGATTCGTTTAAAGATAGAATTGAGATGATAACACCCCAACCAATATGTGATAAATAAGTAAAATAATCAAACAAATTCGTGCAAGTGTGCATTAAAGGACTTGTGAGTCAAATGTGTAGGTAGTAATACTAGATTACATCTCAATGACTCCAAACATTGTAAATCACAAAAATGAAATGATGATGCGTATCAAAACACTATCAAATCATCACATGGATATGGAATGAACTTGTGACTTGGTCATCCTAAATGTCCATTCATAAACGGTGCTAAACAAAATACAAAAGTCTTTTTAATTTTTTCAAAAATTTTATCAAAATGAAATCTTTTTGTATTTTTTAGAAATTTTCCCAAAAAAAATAGCAAAGGAAAAACATAATTATAAAAATGTTACACACTAGAAATAGGCAAAAATATCATCATGAAAATCTACCTATGCTAGAAAATAATTCTAGACCTCAATTGGTAGGTGCGGTGGAGTTTTCCAAAGGTGGGGACATCCTACGGAAAACCTCCATCAAGTCATGTGAAGTCGTAACCAAAAATAATACATGCTCCATAATCTGTGCAAATTCTATCATGTAATCATCCAGAGCGCCAGGTGTGGGTGAGTGTGTGTGAAAATGTGTAGTAGAAAAACATGACACATGACCTAACTTAAAATAAAATTCTGTGAGGTGTCCTCTCTTCTTGCAGTGTGTTAAAACATAAATAGACCTAGGTACACCTATATCAAAATGTCTCCTACGCTCTCTCCTGTTAGGTATGATATGCTTAAGTGGGTTGGATTAAGGGACATGTGAATCTAACACTGAAGTGGGAACCAACTCGAGTGCAACATGTGAAGTGGACGCACTGTCCTGACTTAATCCTAAAATCTCACCACTACCCAAAATGGGATTTAGAACCATATTTCCTTCCTTCTTACATGTGTTATCTAAAGTGACTTTAACCTCCAGGGAATGATTAAGATCTTTCTCTAATTATGAAATGTAGTCTATAAGTTCACTTTTCTCACGATTCACGATGACCAACTGCTCACTCAAATTAATCTTTACCTTCTAAAGTTGACTCGTCGACGTCTCAAAATTCATCAAACTTTCTGAGAATGCAAAATATCAATTGTCGAAGGGTGGTTTCAAACAATTTTCAATATTTTAATCAATTAGAGTCCAAAGCATATAAAACCCAATTTTATTTAAACCCTAGCATGTATTTACGTGTCCAAACAAATAAAATTAGATCATGTGACACAATAATTCAGGAAGAATCCCCGAAGGACAAAACCTTTATTTTTAGAACGTTGACAAGTTTACAAGACCATTGACTTAATTACAACTTGGTAATCGCCCACAAGTGTAACGCACAATGTCTTCGTCAAACCTTCAAAGCATCGGCTAGAAATCAATAATGGTTCATACGCAGCTATACCACAAGGACACGCGGCCCAGACACACAGTCTTCAGCAAAGAATCGACATCTAGAAGATCCTCAGTGACACACAGTAATAAAATTCGTAAATACTCACTCCACAATAACACGCAACTCTCAGTTGTAGAGAACTCCCCACAAAGGATGGACAATAGCAAAGTATGTTCTTTGGGTTCCAAAACAACTCATATAAAGATATTGGGATTTTGTGAATTGAGAACAAAAAGGGTTTTAAGCCTTAAATGAAGAAGCCAAAAGTATTTTCTTGATATGCAGTGTTTGCAGAATGAAAATCATGAAATACTTCTTGAGAAAAACGGAGTTGAAAAGTCCAATTTATAGGAACTTGAAGGCGGTGGTGTCGTTCGAATGAGAGACGATGTCGTTTGAAGTATCGCGCGACGTCACATCTCGTTTGAGCAAAAAACGATGTCGTTCGAACCAGATGCAATGTCGTTCGAACCAGATACGATTTGGTTCGAACCACATGATTAAAAAATAATGTTTTCTCATTTATCCTTTCAGTAAATGTACCACCTTAAAAACTCCAAAAACATATTTTTTGAGGAAAAAAACATTTAAAGTTCCGCTCCAACACTTAGAAAATATTTTGTGAAATATATCCCAATACTCTAAGTGCATTATTAAGGTACCCTAAAACATAACATTACAAAAGTTAACCTTGCGGAGGCTATTCATTGAAGAACCTTGATTATTCGGATCCGTCTTGATGTGAATGTGATATTGAACTTCTTCGACGGTGTAGCGGTATACGACATACAAATTGATAACGGACAAAAATGTCCTTACACTTTCTAACTCTCTCTCCAAGTCTCTTACCCTAAGAATTAGGTTTTTGTTCAACTTTTTGGTCCTTAGGGTCTCTGTATGCAAATATCTAAATACGATCTTGAGCTGACTATCACCCTCACCAGCGTACTAACTCTCAGACTCACTAGAAACACATAAATCCTCCTCGGTGGTCTCACATGAACAAGTGTCCTCATCGATGTGGGACAATCTGGGTGTGCTCTTGTGACTAGATAAAAAGGCAACAAACTTTCCTTGTGACTTTTTATCCCCCATATCACTCATTTCTTCCTCACTATCACTAAGGGTGGCTGGCATAGCAACGTTCTTTCCCTCTCTCCTAAGTCTAGTGGCACACTCAAACGACTTATGCCCTCTGCCCTCACGCTCAAAACATGTCATATTTTCTAAATCTAACTTACCCTCTTTCTCTTTCTCTCTTCTTTCTTAGGCCTTATCTTTCTTTTTCTCAAAAAACTTTTTATTGGAAGAATTTTGTTTCGAAAACTTGAGAAACTTTTTAAAATTCTTTGCAAGCATGTCCATATAAAAATCAGACTCGTCCTCAGACTCACAAAAACTCACTTTCTTTTTCTTCTTAGACTAGGCTTTAAGTGCTATCCCTCTATCTGTAGGCTTGACAGTGTCAAGAAACATGTCAATTTCATATGTCTGGAGCTCTCCTATCATCTCTTTTAGTTTTAAATTTCCCAAATTATCGAAGGTATTCAAAATAGTCACTTTAGGGATGAAACGTTTTGGTAGTGATCTTAAAATATTTTAACCACCCGTGCATCAGGTATAGGCTCACCAAGATTAAAACTAGTGTTGACAATATCGAACAAATGTGCATAAAAGTCATCAAAACACTCAGTCTCAAGAATGGTAATTGTCTCAAGTTGAGTGGCAAATTTTGAATTTTAGACTCTCTAACCGCTTTATTGCCTTCGTGGGTGAGTTGTAAAACATCCGGCACTTTTTTAGACGTGGTGCACGTCATAATACGTCATAACTCATTAGGGGTGATGTGTCCAAAATTTGCATTAAGCCTTCGTGAATTAAAAGTGCTCCACCTAAACTCATCCTCAGTTCAGTCTGACGCAGGTTTTAAATTCGTGACATTATTAGTAGTGACAGTGGGAGGAGTCCAACCTCTTTAAAAAATGACCCAAACTCTTTCATCGATTGATTTTAAATATGATCTCATGCGAGCTTTTCAATAAGCATAAATAGATCCGTCAAAAATTGGCAACCGATTATATAATTTTTCACTTGGAATCATTGCGAAAATTTTTAAAAAATATGATTTTTCAAAAAAAATCAAAATCACACAATTTTGCGAAAAAATAGGAATACGCAATAAATTAATGTAACTAGCTTTGATACCAATTTGTAAAAGTGTGTGTGATAAAGATTCAAATAAATTGAAAAATTCCAACCAGAAACTTATTTAATTAGAGCCAATTTTTGAATCAAATTAATTCATCCATTAAACAAATACCTACGTGTGTGTGTGTGTCAAACCAACTTAAACACAAATATGCTAACTCACAGATATCAGAAAAAAAACCCGAAGGGAAAAACCTTTTGTTTCACTATAATTTGTAAATCACAATTTACACGGATTACAATGAAATCTGCAATAAGTTTACCTCAGCAAACCTACATAGACACATAGTCTAGAGTCAGCAATGGATTTCCTGCAGCGAACCCACATGAACCACAATCCAATCTCCAGCAAATATCCACACGCAATGAACCTCAATAACCTCAGTCTTTCAGTGTAGAGACGCACTCTACAGTAGCAAATTATGTTCTTGGGTTTCAAAACAATTCACCTAAACACTGGAATTTTTGTGATTTGAAAAACAAGGGTTTAAAGCCCTAAATAAAGAAGCCAAAAGTGTTCTGCCAATTTTCACTGTTTACAGAATGAAAAATGAAAAACTTCTTAAAGAAATATGCCTCGTTTAATGTGTATTTATACAAAACTTTAAGGTGACAGATCGCTCAAATGATATTGAATCTCGCTTGAACGGTGACAGGTGTGGCTCAAACGAACTTCAAGTGAGATGGCCTGTCGTTTAAACAACATAGGCTATCGCTCGAGCCTTTAAAAAAATATTTTTTCTTTTTCTTTTCCTAGAAAATGCAGCGCCTTAGAACTTCAAAAATTAATTTTGACGAAAAACTTAAAAACTCTGCTCTGACACTTAGAAAATTTTTGATGAAAAATATCCCAATATTCTAAGTGAAATGCTAAGGAATAAAAACATAACCTTTACCAAATTCACCATGCGGAGGCTTGATTGTTGAAGAAACTTTATATTCAGATCCGTCTTGTCTCATATGTATTCTTGAACATTCTTTGATGGTTATAGAGGTATAAGACATATTAATTGATAGCGGACATTTATAAACTTATGTCCTTACCACTTTTAAGGACATGAAAACCCGTTTTTCATTTATTTCCATCCAAACTCCCTCATATATAATTATGCATTGTATTTTTCTTTTGAGGTGATGAAACTAAAACCTATTGGCCCATTTGATTTGGAATATTTTTCTTTTTATTGCGTTTTAATTTTTTGGGGATCTTTTCAAACGGTGGATTTCACGACGAGTTAATTTTGTACTCTCGTAGCCCTTTCCCGTGATTAACTCATCATTTTTTGTTGCAATTAAATCCTCACAGTAAATGGTTTTTACATGCACTACTTTTTTGTCAAGTTTTATTGCATTTTGGTCATTGTATAGATAGAATTGAGATGGAAACACTCAAGCTAATACGTGATAGACAAGTACAATACTCAAATAATACCGTGCATGTGTGCAATAAAGGAGACAAAGAGCCAAACATGTGGAAGATATCACTAATCACATCTCAAAGGCTCCAAATAATGTAAAGCACATGGATGAAATAATGTAGCATCTCAAATCACTATCAAAGAGTCACGTCGGATATGGAATGAAGTTGTGACTATGGCTATCTTAAATGGTTATCCATAAATGGTGTAAACAAAATACAAAACTCTTTTTTTGTTTTTCAAAAATTTTTATAAAAAGAAAATCTTTTTGGATATTTCAATTTTTCAAAAAATAATAAAAATAAAAATAAATAAATAAATAAATAAATAAATAATGATACAATCTAGAGACATGAATCAAATGATATGAACATGAAAAATGCATCCTACACTGGCATGATGACCACTCCTTAGTCAACTGTGCAAATTCCTAAAGACTTCCTAAGACTCTCGAATCTAAGGGCATCTAAAGGCATCGTGAAAATATCAGCTAGCTGGATGTCGGTAGATATAAAACTCAAGGATACGACCTTTTCTTCTACAAGATCATGCATAAAGTGCTCACGTATCCTAATGTGATTTTTGCACGAATGCTGGACTGGTTTATGGGATATGTGTATCGCACTTGTGTTATCACGGGAAATATTCATGGTGTCCTGTGATATTCCATAATCCTCCAACATCTGCTTCATTCATATAACTTGCATGCAATAACTCCGGCTGCTATGTACTCAGCCTCCTTAGTGGACAAAGAGATGGAGTTTTTCTTGTCGCTCAACCAAGAGACAAGAGTAGAACCAAAGAAGAAACGCCAACCATAAGTGCTCCTACATTCATCTGCATCCCTGAACCAATCGACATCCGAATAGGAGTACAAATGGTTATTGGTATCAAAGGAGTACCGAATGCCAAGTAATAGAATCCCACTACTGTATATGATAATATGTTTAAGAGTGAGTAAGTGTGACTCTTTTGGGGATGGCTGATATCATGCACATACTCCGACATTAAAGGTGATTTTGGGATGACTAGTAGTCAAGTAGAGAAGACTACCTATCATACTACGATACAAGGTTCACTCTACGTCCTTTCCTGAAGTGTCCTTGCTAATCTTTGTTGAGGTACTCATCGGGTACTTGCGTGCTTAGAAAAGTCTAAACCAAATTTATTCACAAGGTCTCTAACATACATGGATTGGGAGATGAACATACCATCCTCTAGATGATGAAACTGGAGACCGAGGAAAAAATTAAGCTCACTAACCATGCTCAAACTCACTCTTCATCTCCTCCTCAAAGTGGTGTGCTGGGAGCATGTAGATCCAATGACTATGCCATCCACATAAACCTAGGGAACCAAAATAGCACCATCATATCTCCTGACCAACAACGTCATATCAACTCCCTCTCTCTTAAAGCCACGAGCCAAGATATAGGAAGTAATCCTTTCGTATCAAGCACGGGGTGCTTACTTAAAACCATACAAGTCTTTCCTCAGATAATCGATATAATCAGGGTGCTTAGGGTCTTAAAACCTTTTTGGTTATTCCACGTAAACTCCTCTTGTAGAATGCCATTTAAAAAGGCACTCTTGATATCCATCTGATATAACCTGAAGCGTAGATGTCATGCGATAGCGAGTAGTAAGCGTACGGACACAAGCCTTGCAACAGGAGAAAATGTCTCGTCAAAGTCTACTCCCTCTATCAGTGTGTAGCCTTGAGCGACCAACCCAGCCTTATTTCAAAAAATGGTACCAGACTCATCCATCTTATTCTTGAAGATTCACTTGGAATGTATGAAATTTGTCAAACTAGGTCTGGGGACCAGTTCCCAAACATCACTCTTTCTAAACTAAAGCAACTCATCCTTCATAACACATATCTAATGTTCATATTTGAGTGCTTCCTTATAATTCTTCGCCTCAACTTTGGATGTGTAGCAAACATGGCTAACAATGTTCTCTAGTTGAGCATGAGTCTTGACCCCTAGGGTTGGATCTCCTAGAATAGTAGTAGGATCAGGACTCTTGCAAACCCAAGCAGGAGTGTCCCCTAAATTAGGAATAGGATCCACTCTGGGTACGGGAGACACAATGGGATCATCAGTCGAAAGTGCATCATCCTCACATGAAAGGTTAGAATAAATAAATGTCGACGGTTTGTCATCTTGCACGCTGATGTTTATTGACTCCATACCTTTAGAGATACTCAGGTTAAAAACTCAATATGATTTACTAATTGATGAATATCCTAATAGTATCCCCTCGTCGCTTCGGGATTCAAACTTTCCTAATTGCTCTCTATCCTGTAGGATGTAGCATTTACTCCCAAAGACACGGAAATATGAAAGGTTGGGATTCTTTTTAGTCTATAATTCATAGAGGGTCTTAAGTGTATGTGTGTACGAAGGTAAACCCTATTCATCATGTGGAATGCGATAGACACCGCATGTGCCCAAAATATTCTAACAACTCTACGAACTTGAAGCATAGACATATCCATCTCCTAAATCGTTCGATTCTTCCTCTCAACAATCCTATTTTGCTAAGGATTCTTCACGACCAAATATTCATGTTTGATCCCAAGTCTATCACAGTAAAGATCTACTTTATCTTTCTTAAACTCAGTGTCGTTGTCACTACGTATTCTATTGATAGTGACTCCTTGTTGATTTTACAGGACACGACACTTGGTCGAATGAAATTCCACGATATCCAATTTCTCTATCAGGAAACCTATAATTGAGTAACGATGGAAATCATCTACCATCACGAGGATATACCTCCTAGCACCTAAACTTTTAGTACAAGTAGGACCCATAAGATCCATGTGTATTAACTCAAGCACTCGTGAAGTGGTAATGGAAGTTAACTTCCCGTGGGGGCTACAGACTTGATTTCCCAACTGATAGTAGAGGAGGTTATTTTTTTCATCCAAACTGTGAAGACTTGAATTGGTCACATGTGATGTTTCCAGATGACTTATTTATTTTGGCCAAAGTTGATCAGAGTTCTTTGCTAGCTACTGATTAAGTTCTACAAGAGTTTAAGAAAATGTCTAGCGTTGGGGTGAGTTATCATAAATATGAGATCTTTATTACTGGTGTTGATGTTTTGGAAAAGAATAGACTGTATTCTACTATACATATGAGATTGGGTGAGCTTTCAGTTAGATACCTTGGGGTCCATCTTATTTGTAGAAGGCTGAAGGCTATTGATTGTGTAAAATTCTTGTTGATAAATTTATGATCAAAATAACATCATGGACTAATAAATGGCTTCCTTATACTCGAAGAATCCAATTGGTTATTTCATTTCTCAAAAGTATTAGTGTATACTAGATCAGTATCTTTATTCTCCCTAAGTGGGTTATAAAGTATATTGATCAGATTGTGAGGATATTTATTTGGTCTGGTGTTAATTTTTTATAAAACTGGTTCTAAAGTAGCTTGTGAGGATATTTATTACCCTATGGAGGAAGGAGGACCGGGTATAAATTCCTTTTTATTTGACATAAGTCTAGTATGATGAAGCATATTTGGGATCTTATAAGGAAGAAGGATTCCCTATGGGTAAAGTGGGTTCATATTGTAATAATTAAGCATGATTCAATTTGGACAGTTAAACTATAATTTTATTCTTCTTGGACTTGGAGGAAGCTCTGGAAGCTAAGGGATGTTACATTGGTAAGGGAGATAGGACATTTATTTAGATTGATGATTGTCATGAGAAGGGGGGCCTAATTAATTCATATCAAAAGAGGATAGTATATGATGCTGCAAGTCATGTAAAAGCTAAAGTTTCAAAGTTCATTCCAAATGATGTGTGCAATTTTTCAAGAACTATTTCGAGAGAGTTGATGGATCTTTCTAGAACTCTAATTTCTCCTCAATCGAACTATGGTGACTAGGTGAGTTGTAAGATTGCTAGGAATGGTAAATATAGCTGCAAAGAGACCTATGAATACTTGAGATGGAAGAAAACTAATATGGGTTAGTGTAAAACTCTTTGGTTTGCTAAGAAAATTCCTAAGTTTTCTTTTATATTGTGGATCACTTGTCATAACAAGGTGTAAACTAGAGATAAACTCAAGATTGGGGGCATTATTGATGATGATTCATGTGTTCTATTTGGTTCTATGGCTGAAAATTGAAACCATTTATTCTTTGATTGTTAGTGCTCTAAGCAAGTATGGGAGCAGTGTGGAAATTCAATAACATTCATACGAATAATAGAGCTTATGAAAAGGAACAGGTGTAATTGAATTCTAGAAGCAAAAAAGTTTAAAATCCTTATATAGAAACTAACTCTATCTATTATAGTCTATAACATTTGGGGAGCAAGAAATGAGAATATCTTTCAAAACAGTCATTTTACAGTGGAGAATGTTTTCACTAAAATTAAGAAGATGGTTCAGGATAGTACTTATAGCTGGAATAATTTTGAGAAAAATGAAGAAAAATATAGTATATGTAGAAATTAGGGAATAAAAGAGGATATCCTTATCTGAAGTGCCCGTGGTGTTTATCTGGCTCTGTTGGTATTTTCTTTGCATGTTCATGTTATTTCATCTCTTGCATGCTGAAATGTCTGCCTTCTTAGTTGTCTATTGGGGTTTGATGCCTTGCATGGTGGATTTCTCAAAAACAATTGGGGATTAGTTTAAGGTTTTTGTTTGGATCTGTCTTTGACTTTATGGATTTGGCTCCGATTTTTTTGTTCTTATAGATCGGCTTGAAAAGCCTTGATTTTTGTTCTAATGGTGGAAGTTTGGCTTTTGGTTAGGTAACTATGCTTTGGCTCTGTTTTGAGATGGAGTTTTCTTCTGTTCTCGGTTCTTAATTGGGCTTCAAGATTTTGTAGTGTATTTTTCTCTTCAAAGTTTTTCGTAGTTAATTTTAGAGATGGGCATTGTTGATGATCTATTCGAGTTACAGTTTTTTCTCTCACTTCAAAGTTGATTTTGGTTATTTTAGATTCGAAGGAGTGTTGGTTTTACAGTTTTATAGGTTTAGATTTTTGTTTGGAGTTTTGTTGAAGTTGAAGATGACTCTCTATAGACTCTGAATTTTAGGACCCCCTAAGTCTATCCTTAGATCCTTAGAACCTCCCTATTTCATAACAAACCCTAGGTCATACTCTGAGTACCAACCTAGAAGCCATTGGGCGCTCTCGGGCCTTGTTTGACTCTGATCAAATTTATCATCAGAGTGAAAGCTCTTTCAAGGGCTCTGAATACCCTTTCCAATGATCCACCTCATGCACGAATTGACATAACGGATCAGACGAAAGGAATATTTTACTATCAAAAATCGATCTAAAGGCCACTGGAAGCTCCCGATTCTCGACTTGACCTCATTCAAATTTAACATCAGTGTGAAATATATTTAAATCTTTGAAGGGATTTGAAATTCCTTTCTAATGGTCCACCCGTGCGCAAAATGGAATAACTGTTCGAACGAACGCTCAATTTTCCTTAAAAATTGATCCGAAGGCCACTGAGCGCTCTCGGGCTATGTTTGACCCAAGTCAACTATACATCTTTAATTATACTGAATGAATATCCAAAGGTAATTGAATACCCTTTCTAATGGTCTTCCTCGTGCATGATTCTAACTTACGGTATAGATAAACAATGTGTTTTACTCTGAGAGGTCACCCGACGCTTTCGGGCCCTAGTTGACCAAGGTTAGCTTTCCAACCGAGCGAAGCTCATTGGAATATCGAAGTACATCGCCCAACCTTTCCAACAGTCAGCTCCATGCCCGATTCTAACTTACCGTTCGGACGGATAATTTGTTTCCATCCGACGATCTCCCGTCCAAAGGATCGACATGCGCTTCCGAGACACAATTGACCCAAAGTCAACTCTCTAACCCGGGAGTGATCCAACGGACTCTTGAAGTTCTATGAATTACCTTTCTAATTGGCCCCATGAGCAATTTAGATCAATAGATTGCATTGTACGACCTTTTATCTGGAAAAATCTACAAGAGACTGTTAATTAGCAGGCCCATTTCCCTGCCTATCGGTAGTCTGCCAAGGGTTACCTACCAATTGGTAGGGCTAGGGCCATACCGTTCGGCACCAAACCTGACCCTATAAATAGAGAGCACGACCTCACTCCCAAGGCACACCTCAGATCCATCAACATCACTAATCTCAACAATATTTTCTCATAATCAGCAAAGTTTCTTCATGTGAAATTCCATTCAAGCTTGCATTCCCAGTCTTTTCATACCCAATTTGGAAAAATCTCATTCTCTCTCATCCAATATTCATATCACATTCAAGGGAATTCATCCAAGATCAAAGATCAATCTTGAAAGAAGGTCCATATCCTCTCCCCTTTCTTTAAATTCCTTATTTTTGCATTAAATACATTAGGTTCATAATATAGTTTTACTTTAGTTCATACACATTAACATCTTAGATTATTTATTAGTATATTGCACATACTTTATTTTTTTATAAAGAAACCAAAATAAACAAAAGGGGTTACGCCCATAAATTTCAAATGGGATTATTCGTCACACTTTTCCAAAGCTATAACACATTTTTCTACACACGTACATATAATAAAATCCCATTCAAATCTATAGGATAAACCCCACCATTATGCCACATGCAAACTACGTGGACTTTGATGCCTTTATAGGCTACATAGGCGTCTCGGATTAAAACCTGAGACTCGGGATATCGTTTTCTCGAGGCAGTAACATGTTCTTTTGCCTGTTTTATGCAAAATAGGTTGGAGACTCCATGTCTTTAAATTCAACCCACACCAACTACGTCCGAAGCATTCCTAGATCGAAAGAGGGCGCGAAACCTTTTCATCCCCCCTTTTCGGGATAGCCACAGTGGCGACTCCGTTGGGGAAAATTTTCATAAGAGCGCTAGACTCTATTTGCATAGGGGTTTTATTTTTTTGTGTCCGTATGCACCTATCTGTATGTTCCCTTTTTCTCCTTTATTATTTCTTGTACATATATACCTCATGCTTATATCACTACTCACTCACACACTTGTAGATACTCCACATGTCCACTTCACACCACGTGCACCTAGGATCACCTATATCCACATGTTCCACACACCACATAGAATATTCATTCTTAGGTGTCACTAACACACACCTTCACTTCTTGCACTTATATATAATCATGCTCACTCACACTTGTCACACACCACTTGTATTTGATCCATGCTTAAGTTCACTACCACACACTCACTTATAGGTATTCACACCACTTACTCTCACATATCCATGCTTAGTATAATCTTCATGCTCTATGTTAGATTTACTTTTTATACTTGTATACTCTCCCCTACTTACTATAATGCTCATCATGATAAATAAAGATACTCTCTCTGTAATGTACTAATCAATAATCATGCATTTTTCACATTACATCACCAAATAACATGGTTATTAATCAAATTTTGTCCTGGTGGGTCACTTTGTGATCATCGCTATTGTGGAAGGTTGCAGTTAGCTAAATTAATATGACTCTCACCTTCAATTAACCAAATACCATCAACGTATATCGAACGGTTCCCCAAGCATCGTACCATTTGACCAAAGTCAAAACGGGAGGTATATCGCAGGGAACTCGTTCACGTATGTCGAGTATATCGAATTCTCTCACACATGTACTATCCCCACGAGGTATATAGTGAGGCAGTTCACGTACACTCAGGTATATCAAATTTCTTATCCACACGTACCGATTGCCCTCAAAAGTAAGATGCATATCATGGAAGTTATGCCAGAGGGGGAACCTTTCCAGTTAAACCAACAACAGCATACCCTCTCATAGGCGTCAAACCTAGGGCACTCATATTTAGTTTGTCGATTTCTACCCTAAACTCTGCCAAAATGATGGTTCAGCATCCCGCATAAATTTTCACATAAATTTTAAGACGGCACCCTTCCCATCAACCTATAACAAGACCAACCATATTTTAAAATATTCTTCAAACCCAATTTTCCCAGGCTCGGGTCCTATCCAACATTTCTTTTTGCATTTAGGTAAACCTAATATAAGTGAGAATATGATAAACGTAATAAACAATCATGCTGAGACCCATCTCTCATTTTCTCCTCTTTCTTTACCAGAAGTGTCAAAAACATTTTTCCCTCTTTTATCAAAAATACCAAAGACATTTTTCCTTCCTTTCACCAAAAATGTTTTTCCTCCTTTTTACCCAAAAACATTTTGTCCTCCTTATTTCCAAAAAATGTCAAAAGTATTTTCCTCCCTTTTTAAAAATAACAGTTTTCCCCTTTCTCTTTCATAAATAAATTTGAATTTTTCTCCTTCTCAGGTCGATCGCACACCCTTGGCCTGGCTCCCTATTAGCTTCGGTCTTTCGTCAAATTGCCCTGAAGCTCTGTCAGTTCCCTCGCTTCCTTCGAGTTCGAAATTCACCCTCATCCGCTTTCCATGGAGAACACATAAAAATGCACTGAATATACAACCAAATTTAATGACGGTCTTAGCCCAACTCACTGTTAAGATTGACAACCTTCAAATCGAGGTTCATGAGATGTAGCGAAATCAGATCCCTATTGCCGAAGATCCCAATGTCCTCTTCCCTCGCGCTATGTGTCCATCCATACTCGAGCCTATTTGGGTTCTCGAGGAATATCAGAACACTCCACGTGTTCCTCCTACTAATTGGACACCGCCAGCCTAGCTCCCTATGCCAAATCTTACCCAGCCAGGGGCTAACCTATCCATGACCATTGATTCAAATGAGGAGGAATTGAACACGATCAAATAATACCTAAATATGTTGACCAAGAAGTTCGATAAGGTTAGAATCTCTAGAAATTACATGGACTATACCCACATGTCTCCCTATCCTAAAGCTAGGTTGCCAGAAAAGTTTAAGATGCCCAACATCAAGAAATTCGAGGGTAGTGTGATAAGCACCCAAAACTATACAATTTATACCCCAAATAGATGTATTTTAGTTTCTAATTCTCGGTAATATGGGTCTTATATGCTTAAATGTTCATTATGCAGGTTTAATTGCAGTTGCGGTGTCAAAAACTATATTTTCAGGCAATTTGCAGTTATAATGGAACTAAATACCCTTGCCCCGTAACCCTAACCTACCTTAAACCTAGCCTCAGCCTACCCCAAACCCTGTGTGTGTTTTATTTGTCCCTTTTTAATATTTTTTCGATTTTTATTTTGTGTCGTTTTATTTTTTAGGTTTTATTTTATATTTATTTAGGATTTCTAGTTTTTATTTTTCTATTTTTCTATTTTATTTTTATAATTTTATTTTATTTTGATTTTTTATTAGCTTTAGTTTAATTTTATTTTTATTAGGATTAGATTTTTTTAGGATTTCATTTATTAGTTTTATTTGATTTTATATTTATTTAAGATTTTAGTTTTAGTTTTATTAGGCTTTATTTTTATTTTTATTTTTTTTATTTTTATTTCTTTCTAATTTCATTTTTAATGGAGTCTTTATTTTATTTTTTTAGAGTAGGAATTTAAATTTTTAGATTTTTATTTTTATTAGTTAGTTTTATTTTATTATGGTTCAAATTAAACACACACACACATTATCCCAAATACCCCCTTACACCCAAACAACAACTCACCCTTACCCAAACTTACTACCTTACACTCACCCACACACAATCATCACCACACCCTTCTTCTACGTCCCAACCTTCTCTCTCCTCTCTCCTACCAACCTCCATTACTAACCCACCTCACTTCCAACCTTATATCCCCAAACCTAATACCCATAACCTTAAACCCATTAAATACCCATATCCAATCCGACCGGCGATCCCGCTACCACCAGCCCACCTCACCCCTGCCACAGCCTCCCAAACCGGATCTCCAACCAAACCACCAACCCACCTTCTGCCCTGCGCTGGCCAGTCCCATTTCTGCCGAAAACCTTCTAGCTTCTCTACACGGGCAGAACCACCCAAACTCGAGCTACCCCGTCGGCGACCACCCAAGGCCGGTCTGGTGGTTCAACCCGAACCCCCTGCTCAAACTCCCTCCTGCAAGGGCATCCCCTAGCTGTCCGAACCAACCCGGCCCAAGACCTTACCTGTACTGTACCCACCAAACTCGCCCAGAACTCGAACCCGAGTTACACCCATTTCGGTCAAGCCCCAGTCAGCAAACAAAACCAAAAAAAAAAAACTCAAGACCCATTTGACCTCCCAACACCAAAAATCCTTTCAACCATCTCTAAAAGACAAGCCACGATTTCATCTCAGCAAAATAAAACCAAAGACCCACTTGTCTAAATGTCAACTAACCCACATGTATTTTAACCAACCCATTTACCCCTTTTCCAAAATTACCCCCAACTAACACCTTTTACCCAAAACACCCCCATTAATCATATTAGATTTTTTATTCCCTCACCCCTCATTCACATGACCTGACACCATATCCACATGCAACCCCTATCCATATACCCAAAATACCCCTAACTCCATGCCTACTATATATTGAAGATAGAAGACCCCATTTGGGCGGACTTATCATCAAATAGAGAGAGAAAATTCTAGAGAAAAATAAAGAGTTAGGTTAAAATAAATTAGGTAGAAATATTTGTAAATAGTTTTATTTTCCTTTTTTTAGATATTTGTGAGTGATAAATGTGTGAGGATTAATTTGAGTGAAATTTTTATGTAATATTGTTTGGATCACTCAAGTTGATGGATTATGAATTTCAACTCATGCATTGAAGATCAATTAAGCATCAAGAGATTCGGGTTTTATTGTTCTTTTCTCATCTCATTCACTTTATGCCTTTGATTATTAATTTGTCATATTTCATATCATGTTAGGCTAAATCCCCTTTCAAGGGGTGGGGTAAAATCCTTATTTGCTGTTATTTTATTTTTATTAGTTTAATTACTTGAAAAGTCCCTTTGAATGTTAATTTTGATCCCTCACTCTTAAATTTACGCCTCGAGAGAGGGTAAATGATTTTCGAGAGAAAATCGAAATTCTAGTTATAATACCCATTTTAGATTCGAACTAGAGATAGGGGTTTCTTAAGTGGGGTATTATAACTTGAATTTCAACTCTAAATTTATTTTCTAAGATTTACATAAATTTTAATTGATCGATCCTATAGGGTGATTAATTAAAAGGAGTGTATATCTATTTTTCTAGAGTTGTGGGGTGTTAAACTTAATTTTCTAAAAGATTACTATGATAATTACACTTGCAACGAGAGTTGGTTTGTAATTTTGATACTAATTTGGGAGAATTCAAATAATTAAATTAATTAATTAGAATAACTAAAATTTGTGGTGTAATCCCATTCCTTGATTGTTCTCACAATTATTTACCTCACTTTATCTCTTATTTTTAATTTAGACTTTATTTTTCATTTTAGTAACTTTATAGTTAGTTGTTTTTATCTCACATTTAGTTTAGTTTAGTTTAAATCATCACCTCACCCAATTATTTTAATATTTGAAAAGGCTAAAAAAAAGTAGAAAAAGTAAAAAGCCGAAAGAGAAAATAAAAAGTGAATTACAATTGAATTTGTCTCTAGCCTACCCCTTTGGAAGTGGATTAATACCCTTACTTACCTATACACTTGAGCTGATATTATTTTGTAGGTGTTTTAAGGTTTTGACTAACTTGGCGTTCAACAACGACATACCCAAAAAGTTTACGTTATCAAATGGCGTCGTTGTCGAGGAGATAAAAAGCAAAGTTATTATAGTGGATCCCCAATTGTTCATCACCGAAGTCGTCACCGAGCTATGATTATCTTAGGGGCCTCTAAGGAAATAATGGCCCAAATATTCTAGCAAAACTTTGAACGACGGTGCTCTCCACTAGTTTTTATCACTTAAAGAGTCCAAAATCCCCAGTTGGGAGGATGTTGCCCGCCAATTCATGTCACGGTACAAGTTTAATGAAGATTTGGAAGTCACCTGCTATGATTTAGAGATTTTTAAACAAAACCCCGGAGAATATTTTAGTAATTTGAAGAGGTGGAAGTCAGTATCGTGAAGAAGAATTTTTTACCCTATGTTCGAGGGACAATAGGATGATAGTACTACCCTCATTTTTAATCCCTCTAGAAAGCAGAAATGGAGATCGAAGAAGGTCTTGCCAAGATAGAAGTTGTACCAAAGAAAGTGTATCGATAGTTCACTCTAAAAAAATATGAAAAGCCTGCTAGTACCACAGTTTTAACCATCAACAACATCTCTCAGCCTACTACTTAATGGGCACCAGAAAGTCGTCCTAACCCAGTCAAGAAGGAATACACCGACCTTCACGCTCCCCTCTCTGAAGTTTATCAGACCCTCCTAAGACAAAACCTTATCAAACCATTAGATCCTCATCCATTACCAAACCCACTTCCTAAAAATTTTAAACCAGATGCCTATTGTGTCTTTCACCAAACTGCCAGCCATACTACCAACCAGTGTTTCTACCTCAAAATTTAATCCAAGGTCTAATCGATCGACCTGTCATCGCCCTACCAGTCAATCCCAAACCAAAAACTATTCATAATCCACTCCCAAATTATACAAATGCCATCTTCCTAGAAGAAGTCCCTGAATTTGATCCATCTACCTATATTATACCAAGTAAATCACCCATCATACCGAATACTCCCCTAGACCTCTCCAAGTGTTTCCATATTTTCTCTTACATCCTACCAGTTTTGCCAATTAGGCCATGTCACGCCTTACCAGAGCGTGCATCATTGTTTGTACCCGCTCTGGAGGTAAATATATGGAATTTCCCTTGCATATGACCATTAACTGCCAGAGATTTAGTGTGTTATTCTTAAAAGATCAAAATGGGATCAAGAATCAGATAATTAGGTGGTACCGATCGATGAAGTCAGTTTAGATGAAGTCATCCAGATCATGGCAGACTTAGTTCGACAGACTAGTAATATTTGTAATATGTCCAATCTACTTGATGCTTTGAAACTACAAGGGTGCCTGGTGCCTTCAATTCTACATCTCCTCATCAAATGGGAGGATCTATACGAAGAGGATGTTGAAGTAGTAGAGTGTATTGACTTTTTATGGAAAGATGATGTCGTTTCCACCGGATGAGGGGATAAGATTGATGATTCACAAGAAGAGAAAATCCCAAAATAACCATCCTGATAGTAGCATATGTGTAATGATATACTTTGAGGAGTTTCTAGGAGAAATCAACAAGGTTACTGAACAATTTGAGATAGATAAAGAAACGAGGGTTTTATTTTTCCCTTCTTCTTTGAACCATATGACCAGGTCAAAGAGGCATTACCAAGTTCCAAACCCGCAACCATCAGTGATCGATAAGGGAAAAGGTGTTGAGAATCTCACTATGCTAGAAATGACCCTCGAGAGATCAAGATCCTCGACCAGTTGAAGAAAATGCAAGCTAACATCACCTTTTGGGGACTCTTTATATCTTCCCAACTCCATAGGAATGCCTTGATCAATCTACTTATAGGACCCACAATCCCTCCTTCCACCATGCCAGAAGAACTACGGAATCGCTAACCTCTACTAGAATGCTCTCTTTCTCCAGAGAAGAAATCCCTAAGATTAGGCCAAACTATAAATATGCTCTCAATATCTCTGTCGAAGTTATGGGAAAGACTGTCCCACTCTCTCTTATCAATAATCGATCAGCTCTTAATCTCTACACGTCGAGGACCCTTAATTATTTGGGACTGAAAGTGAGCGACCTTGACCCAACTTCTGTCATTGTACGTGCTTATGATAATACCTATGAATAAGTGATGGGATCCGTAAAGCTTGTAATAGAGGTTGGCCTTATAAATCCTGTCATTGAATTCCAAGTCATCGATATCCCATCTTATTTAAATCTGTTTGTTGGGCAACCATGGCTCCATAGCATCAAGGGTGTGTCTTCTTCTCTAAATCAAAAATTGATGTTCTTCGCCAATGGGTAGGTCATCACTATTTTGGGCAATGACGATAATGGGGAGAATGCAAGGACTAGTAATCCAATACTTGAGATAAAACACAGGGAGAATGATATACTTTTATTAGGCTTCTGAGTTGAACCACTTCTACTCCCAACATGGGACGATTTCAAATATAGGGCTTGTCCCGAATATAACCTCATGGCAACGTCAATGTGATCCAAATGTTAAAGAACATGCATTTTATGCTTAGACTGGGGCTGGGACGATGACATCAGGGGATACTTAAAGTCATTATGTTAAAGAAAGTTTTTCCTCATAATTTAGGCTATCATTCATCAGTAGAAGAACTCAGAATGATTCGCCAACCTCGATTAAAGATAAGGCTATAAAGCACCAAGACTGTCTCAAGGGATTCCTTGAACGAAAGATTCATCAAAGTGGGTGAATATTTCCCCTTCTGCGGATCTCTTAAATTGTGGTACGGTCATGTGGATAAGAAGATGAAACCAAGAATGGAGATCTTTTTCTAAGACAGCTACTCATGGGTCGAGAGTTCCCAAAATCATGTGCAACCACTCATTGAAGAAACCATAGATGATACCGAAGATTTCTAAGGAAATGACTCTAGGGATTCCTTCAACTTTCAGACACCAGGGATGACACTCTTCATGATCCACTTAAAAACTACATCATCGGATCCATCCTGTCTGATCAAAGCAGCTAATGCACCCCTTCTTAACTACCATGCCGAACCTGTTCCATGTACTGAAATTCAAACCAACCGTAATGTTTATCCCATTTCTTCTTCTCTTATTGTTCCTCCTTACTCTGATGTAATTGAGACATCCTTCGATGAGGTTCTCAATGTTGTTTTGCCAATTAACGAAATAAATAAATATTTTGAGTATCTTGTTATGCCTTACATTAATTATCTTGATTCTAATCAAACTCTTGATGATGATGATTTTGTAAATGAACAATTCTTAACTGATCTTAATAAGGTTAGTAACAAACAACATAAGCATGTTCATGTTAATGAAAATTAAGTTATTATAATTAATCTTGGTTTTAGTAGCCAACTACGTGAGATTAAGACAGGGGCCACCCTTGATGAGCATGAGTGCGCTTAACTCAAGGAATTACTGAAGGAATTTATCGATGTCTTCGCATGGTCCTACAATGATATTCCCGACATTGATCCCAAAATAGATTAGCATGAGATATTAACTCTCCCATAATGCAAATCGGTAATATAAAATTGGGAAATCTTCACACCGAATGGTTTCTCAATGTTAAGGAGGAAGTAGTCGAACAATTGAACGTGGGTTTCATTCGTGTGATCGAATATCGCACGTGGAAATCCAATATTGTACCCATGCCTAAATCAGGAGGGAAGGTTTTCATGTGCATTGACTACCGAGACTTGAACAATACCTCTCCGAAGGATGACTACCCGCTACCCAATATCGACATGATTATAGACAACAGATCTAGTCACGCTCTTAAGTCATTCGTTGATGGGTTTGTCGAATATAACCAGAATAAGATTCACCCAGATCATCAAGACAAAATTGGATTCATCACCTCTTGGGGAACCTTTTGCTACACCATTATGCCATTTTGTCTTACAAATGCTAGAACTACCTACCAGAGGGTTACCATAACCATATTGCTTGATCTGATAGATAAGGAAGTCGAGGTCTATGTGGATGATATGATTATCAAATCAAACCCTAGAGATGATTATGTTCCCGCTCTCCAAAAATTCTTTGAGCGACTACGGTAATATCATATGAAATCTAACCCATAAAAATGTGTCTTAGGTGTTACCAAAGGAAAGCTATTGGGATTCATAGTTGTGAGAATGGGATAGAAGAAGATCTTGCCAAGATAAAAGACATGCTCAAGATGCCACCATTCAGAATCGATAAGGAAGCACGGGGATTCCTTGGAAAATTACAGTATATAAGTTGGTTCATCAGCCAGATGACTTCTATCTGTGATCCCATCTTCAAAATCCATCAAAAGAATTCAACTTAAGTCTGGAATAAAGATTGACAAGAGGCTTTTGACCGAATCAAGCGATATATAACCTGAACTCCAGTACACATGACGTCGTAGCCTGGTCTTTCCCTACTCCTATACCTAACCCTAACAAATACTTCAACTGGGGCTTTGATACCCCAATAACTTGAAGAAACCTACAAAGAGAGAGCCATCTACTATGCTAGTCGCAAGTTAGTTGAATATGTAGTTAACTACACAGTCTTGAAAAAAGCATGTGTCACCCTCGTCTAGGTCACCCAAAAATTACGAAACTACATGCTCGCCTTTCCCATCAAACTTTTATCCCAAATAGATCTTATCAAGCACTTACTCAAAAAACCTACCTTGTCCAGCGAAATGGTCCGATGGTTGATGTTGCTAGTCGAATTCGATATCGTGTATGTCATGCAGAAAGCCATGAAAGAAAGATCCATCTTTGACTACCTTATGGAAGAAGTCGATGTCTAGATTTTGAATTACTAAATGAGAATATCCTTTATACCTCCCATGAAGACCTTAGATAGATAATGTTCTTTGACGAGACCACCAATAAGAAAGGGTATAGCATTGTGATACTCCTAATTTCCCGTGATGACTCTCACACTCCAATTGCCATCTAGATGGATTTTCCTCGCACTAATAACATGACTGAATATGATGTGTGCACGGTAGGCCTCAAAGTCTTTCTCAAGAAAGGAATTCAATGGGTATTCAACCCTCATCATCGATTAAGTACTCAGGAGATGGAAAATCAAGGACGCAAAACTCTTACCCTTCCATGCCCACCTTGAAGAGCTAGCCTCTCAGTTCCAAGATATCACCTTCCACTACCTTCCCCAAGTAAAGAACAACCTAGTAGATGCCCTTACTAACTTATCCTCCATGATTAACGTTCCCAAAGGAATAATAATATCCCCCTTCCTAGTCCAAAAGCAGGATAAAACAACCTACTGTTACCATATTGAGCTCATTATAGAAGAAGATCCTAATCTAAACGACTGTATGTACTATGATATTTGGCACCTCCTTAAGCATGGTAAGTACCCCCAAAGCTCTATCAAGAAATGCTGAGAAATCCTTCGCAAATTGGTTGCCCAGTACATTATCTCCGATAAAGCACTATGTAAAAGAAACTTCAATGGAACCCATTTGCACTACATCGAAGAGGCTAACATTGAATAAATGATACATAAAATCCATAGTGAGGGGTTCGAACCCCACATGAATGTACATATGTTTTCCAAGAAAATCATTCGACATGGTTACTACTTGACTACCATGGTTCAATATTGCACACATATGTTCAAAGATGTCTTAAATGTCAGCAGTTTTCCAACCTCCAACACTTGCCTCCAAGGGAATTGTATAACATGACTTCTACCTAGCTATTCTCCATTTGGGGTATCGATATCATAGGGAAGGTTACACCCAAAGCCACCAATGGGAATGAGTTCATCCCAGTTGCCATTGACTGCCTCACCAAATGGGTCAAAGTCGAGTCATACACGGTGCTAAATGCCAAGAAGGTGGCCAAGTTCATTAAGAAAAATATCATCTACTGATATGGGTCCCACATGAGCTAGTATTGGAAAATAGGTTAGATTTCGAAGCAGAAGTCACAGAAGTGTTCAACGAGTATGAGATTCAGAGGCATAAATCTCCCCCTACCGACCTCAAACCAATGAAGCAGTTGAAGCCGCCAATAAAAACCTCAAAGCTTTCATTAAAAATATAACCTCGAGTAACCGAGATTGGTCCAATAGGATCCCTTATGCCTTATGGGGATACCACACTTCAGTTTGAACCTCTACTGGGGCTACCCCTCTTTGTATAGGTTATGGAATCACTCCTACCCCTTGCGATTGAAATCCCTTCATCAAGCGTCAGGCCTAAAATCAAAGTCAGCGAGAAAGACTGGCATCAAAGTAGTCTTGACGAACTGTCATTCTTGGACGAAAGGAGGCTAAAATCTCTATATCGTATATAAGGGTACCATCACCGGATAACACGGTCATTTAACAAAAGAGTCAAGGACTGCAATGTCTGAGAAGGGGACTTAGCCCTTAAAGAAATAGTGGATCCAATCTAGGACCCATAGGGAAATTCAAGACCAATTGAGCGGCCTCTACATTGTGAATAAAATCTTATCTAGCGACGCCGCTATGCTCATCGACCTTGATGGAGAAGAGATGGTTCATCCAGTTAACTTGGACCATCTCAATAAATTCTAGCCCTAGTCCAAAATCTCAGTGCACTATGACTCTTCTCATATCTCTTCTATTATAAAAAATTCTCTATTTTCCTTTACTCATAACTATATGGGGACTGATCCGCTAAAAATATTTTCGGTTTCAAAAATGAAACTCATAAAAAATTTTAAACCCGCAGAGGTACGTAGGCAGCTCATACGCTTCACATGAGCATGACCCCCTTCTTTTTCACAAAATGCTATTCTTCTCTTATCCACGAGAACAACAGTTCATTTTAACATTTACATGAATAAGAGAATTATGGAGGCCTTAGTGATTGGTATAGATAATTCAAATACAAAACTCATAAAGAGGCGCAATAATATAATTAAAATTTTTGTTATTTCATTACTAAAAAATTCGTTACAATTACATCAGCTTAGGGAGTAGAACGACTTCCCTAGCCAACCTACCCTTGCTTTCCTAAAAAAACCAAACAAAACACAAAAATACAACTACTCCTAAACACCCTTCTGCAAATTATTCCCAAATAACCTAATGTACGGACAAAATTTCCAATTGAGTCCATTGTATAGTTTTGACTTATTCCCGGAACAAAACATGTTTGTGTCATAGGTCTATTTTATTTGTCACGATCCCACACAGAATATGACGTGTTGAAGACGTTGCGGCAAAGCTTCAAGGAATTAATTATGCCGAAGTTTAATTGGTGCAAGTTTATTCGTCTTCAAAGTTTAATTGATGTCCGAGATCACTCAGGTATGAATGCATAAATTTAATGAAACTCGAAATTTATTTTAAAATGATTAAATATGTAATTTTCATTAACTAAATGTTTTTAAAATGTTTTATAAGTATTTGAAAAGGTTTACACTTTGTTTTAAACTAATAAGGATGGATCAGAGTTTGTTTTGGGTTTGGACTCTAATTGAGTAGGATGCTCGAACGACAGTGGAAGTCGTTCGCACGAGATGTACATGTCATTTGAATAACATGGTCATCTTGTTAGAACGACAACTAATGTAGCTCGAACGATGCACCAACTTAAAAAATCCTATTTAAGGCGTGTTTCAGTCTTTGTTTCAAAGTGTGGGCAGAACGATTTTCAATTTTCAAACAATACGTTTTCTCCAAATAATTTTCTAAGGTTTTTAAGTCTAAACACATCCTTAGAGTTTCAAAGATCCGAGTTACCATTGATATTTTCTATAGTGATCTTTGTGTCACCAAGAAGAGTTGTTCTACACTGGAACATTGCTAGTTTTACCGTAAAGATTAGGTGGAGCCTGATTTTAACATCGTAGGCATTACAAGCCATATCGGTGGACACTGAGACATATGTGAACGCGTGTGTTGTGGACAGGCATCGTGGAAGAAGGTTACTTTCTATGTGGGCACTATGAGAGGAGTGGTTAAAGATCAGAGGAGCGTCAAGTCTTATGGGTGGATCGAGTCATTGAGTAAGACTACCGTAGGTACCTTTGTAAAACCATATTCATAGTAATTATCTAGCTTGGGTCGTCTGAGGTTTTTTCTCATTTGTGGTTTTCATCGTACATCCGGCATTGTGAGTATTCTTTACTTTATTTATCTTGATTTAATCACTAGATGGATGTTTAGGATTAACCAAGATAAAGTTTGGTTAAGTTAGAATTTGTTCATAACTTGGTGTGAATTAAAAAATTGGGAAAAGGTTTTTCACAAAAATAGAATTTGTTTTGTTATCCTTAAAACACTTTCCGCATAAAAAATTAAAAGGAACCATCACCTACATAACCAGAAACACCATACAAAAGCTTCATAGATTCTACCCGCAGCTGCTGGAGGAACTAGTCCCATCATCACCCACATCTTGGGGTCCCTAAACTTCCCCTGACATAATAGAGTGTCGCTGATCCTACATAGAACGATAAACCCGGACCATCTTGGGGAAATCCACAACACCTCCCTCCATGGTGTCAGATATGGAAAACCACATTTTCCCGGTCTCTATAGCCAGCATCTTTGCAAGTACTCTCCTCTATAACCACTTCATGTAGTCCCCAAAGATATGCTAAAGTCTACCAACAGACTCGGATGGATAGGTCGATAGTCGGTAATTCTCCCACAAAGATCCCAGCCACACGCGCATACGCTATGTCAAGTCCTCCACCGGAAAGAGATCTAGTGTCTGAGGTGGCACAATATTTTCTTATCCAAATTGGCGTAAGAGCCGCCAGGGAAAGTAGAAAGAGGTCTGCTTGTGGCCAACCAACCAAACATACTGGTATTCCCCCAGTTCCAGAATGGGTTATAGCTCCCCCCACTAAGACACTGACCAACACAAACCTTGATCCTCGTGCTCCATAAACCAATTTTTCTATCTCTAAATGTTCAGGACTACACTGATAAAGTAGCATGAAAAAAAACATGGCATAGTCGACAAAGGATACTCAGGTGGAACCGCCATACGAAATCTCTCTGATAGACACATGAACAACATTATGAGGCTACCCCTCAGGAAGTAAGAAAGGCCTTCCTGCCAGGCATGCAAACCATTCAGAGCCTCCGCCAATATCACCACCGCATGATTACGACGGTATGACAACGAAGAAGAAATAGCTGTGAGTTGTGGGCCCACCAGTAGTTCCCCAGTCACTAGTAAAAGTTTTGAAATCAAGCCCAGAATGATGGCTCCAGCATATCATTCCTCCCATAACCAGTGACCTATCCGCCGAAGGAGAGATATGAAGAAATCCCTTTAACAGTTCCCTATGGGACCGAGAAAACTCAGGAATAGATGCCATAACACTAAAATTTATCCCCAACATTATAGAATACTCTTCATAGGTCTAGCATACCGTGTCTAACCCGAAGCAAAAGACATGGTCTTCAAGATACCCAAAATCTACTATAGCCATTAACATATTCCAATCTATGGGACGATTATTCCATAAAGAGACTCGACACATGTTGAAAGCGTCGTTGTCGACATTTTAGGTTCATATCGCCTCCAACGTTTCGAGGTAGTTAGAAAATTCAACACTAACAAGGAGAGACACTACATAAAGTAAGAAAGAAGAATGAAAAAGAGAAGGAATATGGAGGTGTGAAGGAAATGCTCCACCCACACCCCCTATTCATACTTTAAAAACACCAGCAAAAGACAAAAATCCTAGAGAAATCTGAGGAAAACTTAGCCCACAAAGTGAAATCTTGAAGAAAGTGCAATTAAATCCTTAAAATAATTAGACTAGACTGACATGGCGATAGGCATGACGGGCATGCCGATCGCCAACCCCCTATTTTTTGGAATTTCCCTTTTTCCTTTATTGTCAAAATAAAAAAACTCAATAATAATAATTTTTATTCTTAAAAAATTCCGAATTTCCTTCTCCCTATGTTTTTACTTATCTTGTTTAAAAATAAATTCTCTTTTTCGTTTTTACGGTCTCTACAGTAAAGTAAAAGGAGCATGTGCATTAAGTCACTAAGAGCAAGAATTAACAAAAACTTCATTTTATTTGCGCAGATGTTGTTATGTTACATCGGTTTTGCAGGAAGAAATAAAAATACAATGGGACTCAGCTCGAACCCATATCTTTCTCTTTCTCTCTCTCTCTCTCACACCCATCTACATTTTCTCTCTCACCTACCTTCACCCATATTTTCTCTCTCTTTCTCTTTTTCTTTCTCTCTCTTTTTTTTCTCTCTCTCTAGGAGCCTCCTTCCCTGTGACGGGATCTCTTCCCCCTGCAATGAGACAACATACCTCCACTCCCCAAGCCAGACCCTTCCTCAAACGAGATAGATGGCACCAAGCAAGAAGGAACTGAAATTGCATCCCGAACATGGGCAATCTCCAAATCTATCCAATACTAAATATCCTTCAGCACTACATTTCATCCACAAACCGATGGGCAATCTGAAAGGACGATCCAAATATTAGAAGACATGTTACGAGCTTGTGTACTTGAATTCAGAGGTAGTTGGGATGATCATTTGCCATTGATATAATTCTCGTATAATAATAGTTATCAGTCCACCATTGGTATGGCTCCATATGAAGCTTTATATGGGAGTAGATGTAGAACGCCTTTGTGTTGGGATGAAGTGGTTGAAAGGAAAATATTGGGTCCTGAATTGATAGATATGACAATAGAAAAGATTAAAATGATTCGGGAATAGATAAAGATAGCGCAAAGCAGGCAGAAAATTTATGCAAATAAAAGGAATTATCCATTGGAATTTTAGAAGGGAGATTTTGTATTCCTGCATATTTCACCATGGAAGGGCGTCATGAGGTTTGGGAAAAAGGGAAACTAAGTCCAAGATACATAGGACCATATGAGGTGTTGGAAAGAATTGGGACCCTAGCATATATATTAGCATTACCTCCAGATTTATTCCATTTACATGATGTGTTTCATGTATCTATTCTTCGTAAGTATTTGGCGGATCCATCTCATCAGTTGAAAACTCAACCAATTGAACTGAAGGAAGACTTGTCATATATCGAGGAACCAGTGGAAATTATTGATCGTAAGGAGCATGTATTGAGGAATAAAATTATTCACTTAGTTAAGGTTATGTGGATGAGCCGTGGACTTAAATAAGTAACTTGGTAAACGGAGGATAGCATGAAGAAACAGTATCCCCATTTGTTTGGTAAGTGACCTTTCTATAAAATTTCGGGGACGAAATTTTCTAAAGGAGGGAAGTTGTGACAACCCAGATATAATTATGATAAATTATAATTAAGTCATGATTATATTATATGATATGAAGAATGAGTTATTAGTATATCTAATGTTAAGTGATTGTGTTTAGTCTAATCTTACTTTCATAAATCATGAAATGTCGAATTATTTACAAGCACAAATTTTTGTTATTTTCGATAGAAATGTCACTATTTAAGACTAGTTTTGACCTTTTTAACATAACAATTGACTTGAGGTGAAAACTATAAAATTGTATACATATGAGTTAGGGTTGTAACACAATAAATGGTGCATCAAACGTATGTACGAGTAAGAAGTTAGGCCAAATTTACGAACAAGGGACAAATCGATCAATTCCCTTTAAGTGGTAAATTGTCTTTTATTAAACCAAATGATTTAATTTGATTGGTTGTCTTGGGAGGCAGCCTTGGACGACTTAAAAATCTACCTCTAACTTAGTTCTTCAGCAAATTAAGCCCTAGGTTCAGTTTGAAGAGTTGTTAGCTTGAGGAAGGAGAAAGTAGAAGTTTAGGAAGAAAAAGTGAGGAAAAAAAGTGTAGAAAAACCTTTACAAATTACGTAAAAGTCCCGAAGGTAATCCTAATAGCCAATCTTGTTATTTTTATTATATTAATAATTTATGAAGCACCTTATACCTTTTACTTGCTTAAGTCTGCATTGTATAAGTGCTCAACTAATTTGCAAATATTGACAAAATTGGTAGTCCATCCTAGAAACCAAAAAGCCTCAGAACCTTACTCTCTAATCCTCTTCAAAGATCAATGATGGTATAAAATGAATCACACAACACACAATTAGAAATGCAAACATGTGTTAATATTTCCTAAAATTGAGTGTGTGTTTAATTCCCCTTGAATTGGAGCTTTAATATTTTTTGGGAATTTTTTCTTATATTTTTAAACCTTTTTAAACTTTTTTAAACATTTTTGAATAAATGTTTTTATTAATAAAATGGGTTTATAAAATGTGTGGGGTTAATATACTATTTTGGAAACTTCTTTCTTCACTGAAATGTTTGGTTGGGTACGATCTCAAAGCGCTAGAGACTTCAGGGTGATGTTTTGTAATTAGTTTGATGCGGGTGTGAGAACCTCTAACAAGCCAACACTTGTCATCCTTTTGGTGCATTAGTTTGTGTTTGTTATGTGAGAGGATAGCCAGGTGCATTGGTGATCGTTGGATCTTTCCTTATCCAAGGTCTGCATGCGTTCTTAGTTAATCCCAGTGAAAACCTTTTGAACCAATCAGAACCATCTTAATCCACCGCTGTTTTATAACCATAGGATCAAGTCAAACCCTGCAAGACTTCATCACAGCCATTGATTTGCCTTGATCATCCAGAACCTTCCCCATGCACTATATATACCCTTCACTTCTCAGCCTTAGAGAACTTTTGGTCATTCGTCTTTCTGAGAGAAAAAAATAAGAGAGAAGAGAGAAGTGAGAGAGAAGAGAGATAAGAAAAGAGAGAAGAGAGAGAAAGAAAAACCTGTTAGCCAAACCCTAACCCTAACCCTAAACAGTTCACCTTCTCTGAAAAAAACCTTCAGATATTCAAACCCAAACATAACCTGAGTGTTTGAGAGAGAGAGAGAGAGAGAGAGAGAGAGAGAGAGAGAGAGAGAGAGAGAGTGGTTTGTTCATATCGTTGTTGTTTCCTCTTGATATTTAGATCTTGTACACAACTTAAACATTTGTGTGAAGATCTAGTTTCTTTTTCATAGAAACGTTAGATTTACATACTATATGTTACATTTTCACTAGATCTGCATCTTTTATACTTGTTTTAAGTAAATCGTACTGATTTGGTTTTGAAAATGTTTTCTGGTTTCTTTTCTTATGAAACTTAATCCTGACCTAGTTGGATTCGCACTTGGAGGGTTTTCAATCTCATAAAAGTTTTCAAAAGAGATTGATTAAGGTCTTGACCGATTTATGAAGCAAGATCTCCGTGGAATCTGGGTTATCTTTAAAGGTCAAAAGGATTTGAGTTCTGTGAGAAAGAAATAAATTAAAATCACTGCATATAGACTTTATATGTAATTTTACTATGACTATTTGTAAATCTAAGTGTGTGTGAGTTCATGCATGTGTATAGGAATCACTTCACAACACTTAACACACTACTACACTGGAAGTGTTGTGTTTAAGATCTGAAATCATTGAGTCGATGTAAGGAAGCTAAAGCAAAGGAAGTTAGCAAACTGGAGAAACATCAACAACAAATCAGATCTATCAGAAGTTAGAAGGACACCAAGTGGGGTATATTCCTAAACTTAGAATAGGTTGATTTGTGTGCTTGCATGTTGTATAGTTTGTAACTAATTTTTGTTATTAGTGGATTTTTTACTTTTGTGACTTAGAAGTCACCGTGGATGTTTCCTCTGTTGGGAGAGGTTTTACCACGTTAAAATCTTTGTGTTGATTATCTTCATCTACTCACCTCATTCTTTAAGTGTGTTGAATTTTTGAAACTGCCTTGGTTTTAAAAACTGATCAACAAAATCTTAATTACTCTCGTACATAAGTTTCTTTGTAAACACATCTTGTTTATAATTTTTATTTTCAAAAGAAAAGGGTTTCTCCAACAAACATTCGGAGTTGCTTATACAGTTTAACCTTGTGTTAAACGGCATTAGCGACGTTTTTTAATTGGTATCAGAGCCCTGTTAACTTTTCTTCAAAAGATCTTGTGTTTCTGAAATCGTTTTCTGAAAAACCTAACTATGGACGAGAAGAATGAAAGGTTTGGTAATCTGTCCAAACCTCCACTCTTTGATGGAAACAACTTTGCTTACTGGAAAGTAAGAATGGTTGCCTTCATCCAAGGGACTTTAGGAGATGATGTCTGGGACATTATCGAAAATGGATACACTTATCCTACAAAACCAGCCACTGAAGGAAGTGATGAGAGGGTAAAGAAAATCTTAAGTGAATTTACCCAAGAAGAAAAAACTATTTCTTGTAATAATAATAAAGGCAAGAATGCCATTTTATGTCTATTAATGAGTATGAGTTCAAACGAATCTCATCTTGTGCCACTTCTAAGGAAGCTTGGGACACATTAATCACTACCCATGAAGGAGACTCAAGAGTTAAAGCTGCTAAAACCCAAATGCTTATCCAGCAGTACAACTCTTTGATCATGTCTGACTCTGAGTCTTTTGATGATTTTTACATGAACTTAACTGATATAGTCACTAAGTTGCATGCCAATGGTATTACTTATGATAGAAATGAAATTGTCTCTAAAATTCTAAGGTCATTACCACAAAAGTTTGACAGTAAGAGGTATGCTATTGAGGAAATGAATGATCAAAACCTTACCCCTGAGTTACTCAGTAGCAAACTTAGGACTGTGGAAATGGAATTAGACTTTAAGAAACAATTGAATCATTCTCAAAGAAAACCACCTAACTCTAACTTGAGTTTTGCCTCTAAGATACCCAAACTTGAGTCCAATTTGACCAACTCTGACTCTGATGAGGAGTGTGATATAGACAAACTAGATAATCAGATTGCCTTAATGTCTAAACAATTTAAGAAAATTGTCAAATTTCGAAACAAACAGGCTACTAAACAAGGCAAGCCTAATTATCCTACTCTGTCTAATCCCAAACCTCATGAGAGAGGACTTGACAAACATCCTAAGGACAACAATTCCAGACCCACTAGAGACCTTTAAAAGATTGAATGTTTTAGATATGGGAAACTAGGTCACATTGCACACGACTGCAGAGTTAATCTGAATAAAGACAACACACACAATAGAGCCAATGTCTATAAAACTTGGAATGATTCAAGTGACTCTGATGAAGAGGAACTTGAGTCATCTAATGTTCTTGACCCTTGCATGTCTTTTTATGCTAAGATCATTTATAATGATGATACTCATGTGTGTGATAATGATGCTCCTACTTCTGCTTGTGTGAATACTGCTTTGATTGGCCTAGATGCTTTATTGTCTGAAAATGTTGCTAGTTCTAGTTCCGTGTGTGTGAGTCAAAGTGATCTCGATAATGACGATGCAAATGGGTGCGTGAGTACTAAAACTAAATCATTAGGGGTCACTACACACACTTCACTTAGCGACTCAGACACGGATGACCTCCCTGATATCCATACCTTGTATGCTAAAACTCTTAAAAATGCACTAGATTGGAGAAGACTGTTAGAGACCTAACTAAGAAATTAGATGATCTAAGTCTTATTGTGAAGTTGAATGCTAAAGAGTACACTAACCAGTGTCAGACTCATCAATCTGAAATTGAAACTTTTGATCAAAAATTAAAAGAGTTGACTAAAACTAATGAAATTCTGAAAATGAAATATAAGGGAACATTATTAGAATTGGAGGAAGCAAAAACAAAGACAGCTACTGTTTTCAAAAAGTTTTCTAATTTTGAAAACAATTCAAATTGCTTTACTAACTTTGTTGTTGACTCCAAGACCAATTCTGATGATAGAACCGGTATTGGATTTTGCCCTAAGAACAAACCACAAACTACTAAACTTGAACCTATTAAGTTTGTGTCTGGGGCAAAAGACCAATTGAAACATGTCCAGACTTTCATTTGATTAAAAATCAATTTGATCAAAAGAAACAACAAAAAGACATTGGAGAGTCTAGTACTTCTAAGGCTGACACTGCACTTAAGACTAAATACGTCTGTCCTTTGATCAGAAAGGCTGATTCTACCTATAAGACCATACCTCCTAAGAATAACACTTCTGAATAGAATGCTGTCAAACCTATCTTTAGAAGTTTTCCTAAGGAAATTCATCCCTCAAGCAATCAATATTGCTCATACTGTGACATTTATGGTCATTCCTTTGAAGGTTGTTATGCTAGGCGTCTAAATACCCCTGTTTACAATACTTCTGTCTACAAGAACTTTAACTATTCTAGGCAAAGTCGTAACAATTATGTCCTTCCAAGACAACCTGATAAAAACTCTAACTACAGAAATAGAAAGACCAAAACTAAGAGTTCATTTAAGATAAAGGCTCCCAGAAACTTTCCTAAACCAAAAGCTCAACTTTTTCACAACAATCAGTTTGCTGCTCCTAATGTTTTTCGACAAAAAACTGTGTCTCGAAAATTTTATCAAATGAGGGAAAACTTGCGCAAAATTAAAACTAGAGCTATTTGGGTTAGAAAAGAGGATCTTTTACCCCAAATAAAGTGTAACATTGTCATCACTGCTTTAAAAACTGAACACAATTCATCTGGTTGGTATTTAGATTCAGGATGCTCCAAACATATGACAGGAGATGAAACCAAACTTTTAAACAAAACCAGATTTGCTGGTGGGAAAGTTGTTTTTAGTGATGGTGTTTCATCTCAGATCATAGGTAAAGGAACCCTAAAAGAAGATGGAATGCCTGTTCTCGAAAATGTTCTGTTAGTTAAAGGCCTTAAAGCCAACCTCCTAAGTATATCACAATTTTGTGACTCTGACCATACTGTCACCTTTTCAAAGAACAATTGTAAAATTCTAAATGATAAAGGTGAATGTATTATTACAGGATTTAGAACACCTGACAATTGTTATACTGTCAAGACTAGTTTTGAAACCTGTAACATTGTCAGAATGAATGACAATGAGATCTGGCATAATCGTATGGGTCACTTAAGTTATGATATCCTTGGTAGATTGTCTAGTCAAGAGATAGTTAGAGGTATTCCTAAAATTAAACCTATTTCCAGTGTTGTCTGCGGTCATTTCCAGGAAGGAAAAATAGTTAAGACTTCGCATAAAAAGGTTAAAGACATTCTCACCTCTAGACCTTTAGATCTCATCCATATGGACCTTATTGGTCCTTCTAGAACTGTTAGTCTTTGTGGACACAGTTATATCCTTGTCATGGTTGATGATTTCACACGATTCACTTGGGTTGCCTTCTTGAAACATAAATCTGACACGTTTCAGAACTTTTTGAAAATTCTTCTAAGAATTGAAAATGAGAAGGACACACAAGTCAATCGCATTCGTAGTGATAGAGAAGGAGAGTTCATAGACACAGGAATAGTTGAATATTGTGACTACAACGGTTACAAACATGAATTTAGTGCCCCTAAAACTCCTCAGCAGAATGGCATTGCTGAAAGGAAAAACCGAACTCTTCAAGAGATGGCACGTGTCATGTTGCATGCCAAATCCCTACCTAAATACTTTTGGGTAGAATCCATTAGAACTGCCTGTCACATCACTAATAGGGTTTATCTTAGGAAAAACTCTAAACAAACCCCTTATGAGTTGTGGTACGGTAAGAAGCCTAACCTGAAATACCTAAGAACCTTTGGAAGTCAGTGTTATGTCTGTAAAGATAGAGAACATCTGTCTAAATTCAAAACTTGTGGTGATAAATCCATATTCTTAGGATACTCTCCAAACAGTCGTGCTTATCGTATATACAATCTGCGTACTAAGGCTCTTATGGAATCGATAAATGTAATTGTAAGTGACACTATTGTCAAAAATAAGATATCTGAATCACCTATTGTGGTTGAATCTAAAAATGATTTCAAAAATGATTCACCAGAAATAGATGACTCATTACCTATTGAGAATCCAGAAGTACCTGGCTGGGTATCTAAAGATCATCCCATTGACAACGTGGTCAGTAATCCTAATGAGCCAGTTCGTACTAGATCCCAGTTAAGAAATTATGCTAATTATGCATGTTTCGTCTCCCTTGTGGAACCGAAAAATGTTAATGAAGCATTGAATGACCCACACTGGATTTCTGCTATGTAGGAAGAACTTTTGCAATTTGTCATTCACGATGTCTGGTATCTTGTACCTCGGCCTCACAATAAAAGTGTTATTGGAACACGTTGGATTTTTAAGAACAAATCTGATGAAAATGGGGTAATCCTTAGAAACAAAGCTAGACTAGTTGCTCAAGGCTACTCTCAAATAGAAGGAATAGATTTCAGCGAGACATTTGCCCCTGTCACTCGTCTTGAATCTGTTCGACTTCTTTTCGCCATAGCGTGTTACTTAAAATTCACACTTTATCAAATGGATGTCAAATCTGCCTTCTTAAATGGGATTCTGTCCGAAGAGACATATGTAGAACAACCCAAAGGGTTCATTGATCCTAAATACCCTAACCATGTCTTTCGTCTGAAAAAGGCTTTGTATGGCTTAAAACAAGCTCCCAGAGCTTGGTATGAACGCCTTTTCCAACTTTTTGTTGGATAAGGGTTTTAAGAGAGGAGGAAATGATCAGACTCTCTTTGTCAAACATTTTGACAAAAACATTATTATAGCCCAAGTCTATGTAGACGACATCATTTTCGGGTCAACTTCAAACTCTGAAGTTCAATCCTTTTCTGCTAGTATGCACAAGGAATTCCACATGTCCCTTATGGGGGAGCTACAACTTTTCTTAGGATTTCAAATGAAACAGAATTCTGATGGTCTTTTTTGTATCTCAAACCAAGTATGCCTTAGACCTTGTTAAGAAATTTGGCTTAGATAATGCTAAAGTTGCCAAAACACCTATGAGTACTACTGTTAAATTATGTAAAAATGAACATGGAAAGTCAGTTGATTCCACACTTTATCGTAGTATGATTGGTAGCCTACTCTACCTACCTGCCTCACGACCAGACATAATGTATGCTGTATGTCTGTGTGCTCGTTACCAGAATAACCCTAAAGAGAGCCATTTATTGAGTGTAAAACGTATAATAAAGTACATAAAAGGCACTCTTAACCTTGGACTTAGGTACACTAAAGATACCTGTAGCACCATCATAGGGTATACTGATGCTGACTGGGCCGATTGTACTGATGATAGTAAAAGTACATCAGGTGCCTGTTATTATGTCGGCAATAATTTAGTTAGTTGGAGTAGCAAAAAACAGAATTGCACATCATTATCTACGGCTGAGTCCGAATATATAGCAGCATGAAGTTGCTGTGATCAATTGTTATGGATCAAACAGATGTTAAGTGATTATGGGATTAAAGAAGAACAATTACAATTGTATTGTGACAATCAATGCGCCATTAACATATCTAAAAATCCGGTTCAACACTCGCGAACTAAACATATTAAAATAAGGCATCATTTTATTCGCGAACTTGTTGAAACTAAGGAATTAGAAATTCATTACCTAACTACTGATCTGCAACTTGCAGACATGTTCACTAAACCTTTGGACTATAACAAATTTCTTTATTTGCGAAATTCTATAGGCATGGTATGCGCTGATTAAACTCTTAAAACCTTAAGTTTTACCCTTTGTCCATTTGAGACAAAATGGGGGAGAATTTTGAGTTTTATGAGTTCCTTTTTTGTTCACATTTCATCTAAACTGCTTGATATTAGTGTGTATATTTGCAGGAATATCTTCTACTGATTGTCTACTGTTACTAGGGTAAATATTTGTAAATAGTTGAGTTATGTAATTTTTGACTTTCTAGGATTTGGGTAGATAGTATCTTTTGTATAGGACTAGGTTTTATTTTTTTTGGTTCCCTACGAGTTTTAAGCTAACTCAAAGGATATTTTGTCTCATATTTCCAAAGGGGGAGATTGAACCACCTTATACCTTTGACTTGCTTAAGTCTGCATTGTATAAGTGCTCAACTAATTTGGAAATATTGACAAAATTGGTAGTCCATCCTAGAAACCAAAAGGCCTCAGAACCTAACTCTCTAATCCTCTTCAAAGATCAATGATGGTATAAAATGAATCACACAACACACAATTAGAAATGCATACATGTGTTAATATTGCCTAAAATTGAGTGTGTGTTTAATTCCCCTTGAATTGGAGCTTTAATATTTTTTGGGAATTTTTTCTTATATTTTTAAACCTTTTTAAACTTTTTAAAACATTTTTGAATAAATGTTTTTATTAATAAAATGGGTTTATAAAATGTGTGGGGTTAATATACTATTTTGGAAACTTCTTTCTTCACTGAAATGTTTGGTTGGGTACGATCTCAAAGCGCTAGAGACTTCAGGGTGATGTTTTGTAATTAGTTTGATGCGCGTGTGAGAGCCTCTAACAAGCCAACACTTGTCATCCTTTTGGTGCGTTAGTTTGTGTTTGTTATGTGAGAGGATAGCCAGGTGCATTGGTGATCGTTGGATCTTTCCTTATCAAAGGTCTGCATGCGTTCTTAGTTAATCCCAGTGCAAACCTTTTGAACCAATCATAACCATCTTAATCCACCGCTGTTTTATAACCATAGGATCAAGTCAAACCCTGCAAGACTTCATCACAGCCATTGATTTGACTCGATCATCCAAAACCTTCCCCATGCACTATATATACCCTTCACTTCTCAGCCTTAGAGAACTTTTGGTCATTCGTCTTTCTGAGAGAAAAAAATAAGAGAGAAGAGAGAAGTGAGAGAGAAGAGAGAAAAGAAAAGAGAGAAGAGAGAGAAATAAAAACCTGTTAGCCAAACCCTAAACCTAACCCTAAACAGTTCACCTTCTCTGAAACAAACCTTCAGATATTCAAACCCAAACACAACCTGAGTGTTTGAGAGAGAGAGAGATAGTGGTTTGTTCATATCGTTGCTGTTTCCTCTTGATCTTTAGATCTTGTACACAACTTAAACATTTGTGTGAATATCTAGTTGTTTTTCATAGAAACATTAGATCTACATACTATATGTTACATTTTCACTAGATCTGCATCTTTTATACTTGTTTTAAGTAAATCGTACTGATTTGGTTTTGAAAATGTTTTCTGGTTTCTTTTCTTATGAAACTTAATCCTGACCTAGTTGGATTCGCACTTGGAGGGTTTTCAATCTCATAAAAGTTTTCAAAAGAGATTGATTAAGGTCTTGACCGATTTCTGAAGCAAGATCTCCGTGGAATCTGGGTTATCTTTAAAGGTCAAAAGGATTTGAGTTCTGTGAGAAATAAATAAATTAAAATCACTGCATATAGACTTTATATGTAATTTTACTAGGACTGTTTGTAAATCTAAGTGTGTGTGAGTTCATGCATGTGTATAGGAATAACTTCACAACACTTAACACACTACTACACTGGAAGTGTTGTGTTTAAGATCTGAAATCATTGAGTCGACGTAAGGAAGCTAAAGCAAAGGAAGTTAGCAAACTGGAGAAACATCAACAACAAATCAGATCTATCAGAAGTTAGAAGGACACCAAGTGGGGTATATTCCTAAACTTAGAATAGGTTGATTTGTGTGCTTGCATGTTGTATAGTTTGTAACTAATATTTGTTATTAGTGGATTTTTTACTTTTGTGACTTAGAAGTCACCGTGGATGTTTCCTCTGTTGGGAGAGGTTTTACCACGTTAAAATCTTTGTGTTGATTATCTTCATCTACTCACCTCATTCTTTAAGTGTGCTGAATTTTTGAAACTGTCTTGGTTTTAAAAACTGATCAACATAATCTTAATTACTCTCGTACATATGTTTCTTTGTAAACACATCTTGTTTATAATTTTTATTTTCAAAAGAAAAGGGTTTCTCCAACAAACATTCGGAGTTGCTTATACAGTTTAACCTTGTGTTAAACGACATTAGCGACGTTTTTCAATTTATATGTTAGAAATCATCATTTGTTTACTAAAATTTCATCCCTTTATATATAGGTATGGTTAAATGCATGTTTAAGTTAAGTTGAATGTATAAACCCTTATAATTGATATGTACTGAAACCCCTTGCATTCAAAATTGAATATATTTTTGTGTGCTTACTGTACTTGAGAAATTCCAATTGGATATGAAATTAGACTCATATATTCATATCATAGACGAGAATTATAATTTAACTCCTTGTGGTTCGGCTGTAGTGATGGTTGCAAGTTATTATATAGTTGTTGTTTGTATATTTCATTTCGGTATGCCCTGAGTTTAGTCAAGATTTTGACATAGCAAATGAAGTCAAACAATTATGAAACTTTAATTATGTACAATATGTATACTGAAAATGGGTAGAAAATCATGGAAAGTTATGCTGGAGAAAAATTATGAAAATTCTTGGAAGTCAAAGGAACAATAGAGGAGCTTGTAGGGCAGATTTCTCTGTGTCGTAAAGAAATGGTCGTAACTTGCTCTAGCAAGCTTGAAAAATTACACCGTCACTTGTACTAGAAAGTATATTCATATATGTTTTCATATTGATAAGTTTGTACACCTTTACTTATACAATTTGGGAATATAGTATGGTTGAGTATAGATGACAATAATTTTAGGCGGTACTGAATACCCCATGAAAGAATATTGTTATCTCCTCTTTATAAAGAGTATTTTGAGTACATGTTTCATGTGTATATACATTGAGAAGTAAGTTTTCATATTTACTTGGGTTTAATTATAAATCCCTTATGAGGCACTTGCTACGGTTGAATGTTCATAACTTTATCAACATGTGTACCATTGTGTTGTCTTTACTCATGTTTCGTGGAATGTGACTGAAGTGGAATTATATTGTTATTGTATAGTCATGTAAAGTTACATAATTATGTTAGGATAATATTTATGATTGAGATTCAGTGCTGATTTAGTTGGATTGACAGGTGTAAGGTCTAATCAACCCAGTTCAGCTCCACCAGAAGAAAACATAAATACATAATTGACAACCCAAGGTGAGTGTACTCACTGGAATGATGTATTTGTATACTGTTACGAATATGATCATAATGTTATGAATATAAAATTTTTCATTTCTGTTTATCAAAATAGGAGGTTAATACTTGACCCGGAATGGGGGAGATTTGTCTAGTAATGACAAGGGGTTACTCCTTGACCAGGAATGGGGGAAAATTGTCTATTTAGACAAGATAAGTGAATAGTGATTCGAAAAAGTTGGTCATTCATTATGAATGTGCTGGATAAGTTAATACATAATTATATGGACATGATTTATTACATTTCATAGTAGTTATGTAATCATTGGGCTATTTTTGCTCATGGTTCCTATGTTCACATTTTTCAAGTAACACGATCTCACTGCCAAATCTAGGAGGTCGGGTTGGGTTAGCCAGGAATGGGAGAAACATGGATTTTTTTTGGTGTAAATGATGTAATTAAGTTAACTTATCCTTCAAGAAAGTTTTTATGGGCATGAATACTCTGATGTTGTAAAAAGGTTTTCAGTCATATGGATTTACAATGATGACTCTGAAACTAAAACTCGTGTTTATGGTTTGGTTAAATTAATCATAGTTTGACTCACTTTGACTTTCAAACTTAATTATAAGTAACTGGGTTGGGGTGTGTTAGATTTTGGTAACAGAGCCTAGGTTTTTGAGGTTCTGAAGTGTGAAGAGTCTAGATTTGGCAGTGAATGTTAGAAATATATTTTATTTGATACTAACGACTATGTTAGGAAAGATATGTATATCTGCATGTTGTTATATCTTTGATTCATTTCAGATATAAGAGAATGGAACGAGGGAATGTAATGTGAGAATAGAATATGAGGCTTCAAATATTTCAGCAGAAGCGGAGGTTGAGCAACCTATTCTGATAAATGTGGAACCCGAGCCAGAGCAACTGATAGATATGAAAAAAATGGCACGTGCTATGTCTTTAATGGAAGAGCAGCAAGCTAGATTTATGGAACAGATGGAAGAATAGAAGGCCAGGCAACTAGAGGCACAAGCATTATCCAGGACTGAGGAGGATACACTGGAAAGAAAGGAGTACTTCACAAGAGAAATTTATTAAAATGAATCCACCCTCATTTGAAGGAGCAGTTGATCCAGCAGAGGCAGCAGAATGGGTTAAAGAGATTGAAATTATTTTCGGGGTGATGAGAATGCCTAAAAATCAACGAGTGACCTTGGCGATGTACATGCTGAAAGCAGAAGCTAAATATCAGTGGGATGCCACAAAACATTTGTTGATTACTCCAGGAGGTGGTAATGTGATCTCATGGGATGCTTTTGTCAAGGCTTTTTATGATAAATATTTTCCCCCAATGTCTAGAAAACAAAAGGAGAAGGAATATTTCATGTTGAATCAGGGGAGCATGAAAGTTAGAGAATACGAAGCTAAACTTATAGTCTTATCTCTATTTTCTTAGAGGTTTATACAAAATGAGGAAGACATGTGTAGACGATTTCTTGATGGACTTGATTTAGTTATTAAATCAAGTTTGTTGGATTTAGAGACTGTTAACTATTCAGCCTTGGTGAATAAAGCCATGCTAGTAGAAAAGGATGTGAATGAAGCAAGAGGGAATCGAGAATGAGGCGTAAAGAGAACTAGATTCGACTCGAATTATCAAAAAGGTAGTGATACAGAATATTCGAGACTTGGTGGGCAGAAATTTCAACAGGGTAGAAGTATGGGAAGTAGTTTTCAAAGGGGTGAAGCTACTCGTGGGAGAGGTTCAGGAGTTTCAGCACAAGGAGATCCGAATGTTTGTTTCTTTTGTGGGACATCAGGTCATATAAAGAGAAATTACCCAAAGATACTGAATATATAATGTTTTAACTGTCATCAGAAGAGCCATCTGAGAAAGAATTATCCTATGTTATCAAGAGAGAATTTCAGTCACTAGTGTGGGGCCTCAAAAAGGATCCTCTTCAGGTAGTGCCACTAGGGTAAGAGGTGCAAAACAAGAAACTGGATCAAGGGCAGGAGGAAGAGTGTTTGCGATGACGCTGCAAGATGCCCATGCTACACCGGAAGTGGTTACAAGTAAACTCTCTATTGCCAATAAAGATTTATGTGCACTCATTGATCCTGGATCCACGGATTCATTTGTAGAATTACATATTATTTCATATTTGGGTAGACCATGTTCATTTATCAATTGTGCCTTATATATTTCTACCCGAATGGAAAGTGTAATTCTGGTGGAGCATGTTTATAAAGATTGTGTCCTACGAATGGGTGAGCGATATTTTTATGTTGATTTGATATTGTTGGCCATTTGGGATTTTGATATTATATTGGGGATGGATTGGTTATCATCGTATCATGCTTCCATTGATTGTTTTCGAAAAGAAGTTACATTTCATCTTCTTGGTGAACCCGAGTTCCAGTTTATAGGAGAAAGGAATGTTGTCCCTAATTGTCTTATCTCAGCAATTAAGAGTATAAGGTTATTGAGTAAAGGTTGTACAAGGTATTTAGCTTATGTTGTTGATGTTAGTAAGGAACCACTTAAAGTTGAAGATATACCAATAGTTAGAGAATTTTCTGATGTCTTCCCCGAAGAATTGCTAGGATTACCACCCGATAAGGAAGTAGAGTTTTCCATTGAATTAATTCCAGGTACTGGTCCAATTTCCCTTTCTCCATATAGAATGACACCAATAGAGTCGAAATAATTAAAAGTTCAATTACAAGATATGATAAGCAGAGGTTTCATTCGACCTAGTATTTCACCATGGGGAGCCCCAGTGTTAATGGTGAAAAAGAAAGATGGGACAATACGATTATGTATTGATTATCAGCAATTGAATAGGGTGACCATTAGAAACAAGTACCCTCTACCTCGTATCGATGATTTGTTTGATCAATTACAGGGGGGCACAGTATTTTCGAAGATTGATTTCAGATCGGGTTACCACCAATTGAAGGTAAAGGGTAGTGATATTTCCAAAACATCTTTTCGGACTCGATATGGGCACTATGAGTTTTTAGTGATGTCATTTGGATTAACTAGTGCTCCAGCAGTTTTTATGGATTTGATGAACCGGGTATTCAACCCTTTAGTTGATTCATTTGTGATTGTATTCATAGACGATGTGTTGATTTACTCGCATAGCATGGAGGAACATAAGAAACATTTGAGACTTGTATTGCAGATTTTGAGAGAGAAGAAATTGTTTGCTAAATTCAGCAAGTGTGAGTTTTGGTTGAATGAAATAGTGTTTTTAGGGCACATTGTCTTGGGAAATGGGATATATGTTGATCCAAATAAGGTGGAAGCAATTGTTGAATGGGAGAGTCCTAAGAATGTGACAGAAATTCAGAGTTTCCTAGGATTGGCAGGTTACTATCGCAGATTTATTAAAGGGCTTTCATCAATAGCATTACCATTGACAAAGTTAACTCGTAAAGAAGTGAATTTTGTGTGGGATGAGGAATGCAAGCGAAGTTTTAAAGAATTGAAGAATCGATTGGTTTCAGCCCCTATACTTACTATTCCATGTGGGAATGAGTCTTTTGTGATCTATACAGACGCTTAATTTCAGGGGTTAGGATGTTTTCTTATGCAGAATGGGAAGGTAATAGCATATGCTTCCAGACAATTAAAGACACATGAACGAAACTACCCTATGCATGATTTGGAGTTAGCAGCTATTATTTTTTCTTTGAAGTTTTGGCGACATTACTTGTATGGAGAAACTTGTGAGATGTTTACGGATCATCAAAGTTTGAAATACTTGCTTACACAAAGAGAACTGAATTTGAGACAAAGCCGTTGGATAGAGATGATTAAAGACTATGACTGTACCATTCATCATCATCCTGGTAAGGCCAATGTAGTAGCAGATGCTTTGAGCCGAAAATCATCAGGGGTACTTGGTTACATACAGTGTGCATGTGTTGGAAATATTTGTGACTTGGCATCCATGGGGATTGAATTAAAATTTTTAAAAAGAGGAGGATTATTAGCACATGTCGCAGTGAGACCTTTATTGGCAGAATGCATACGAAATTTACAGATCAGTGATCCATTCCTTTAGAGGAAGAAGCAAGATGTCCTGGATGGTAAAGAGAGTGACTTTGATATTAAGAATAATGAATCGTTGTGTTATAAAAACCAAACTTGTGTAACGAATGATCCACCCTTAAAGAAGGATATATTAGAAGAGGCACATTGTTCTAGTTACTTTATACATCCATGAGGTACCAACATGTACAGAGATTTGAAAGAGTATTACTAGTGGAACAATTTGAAACGTGAGATTGCAGAGTTCATAGCTAAATGTTTAGTATGCCAGCAAGTAAAGGCAGAGCATCAGAAGCCGACGGGATTATTACAGTTATTGCCTATTCCGGAATGGAAGTGGGAAAATATAATGACGTGCTTTTGTTACAGGATTACCCCGGTCACCAAAGGGGCATAATTCTATTTGGGTGATTGTAGACCGATTAACGAAGTCAGCTCATTTTCTTCCAGTTAAGACCACCTACATTTTTTACAAGTATGCAAGTAAGCACGTTGATGATATTAACTGTTTACATGGAGCACCAGTGTCAATAGTATCAGATAGAGATCCACCGTTCACTTCTAAGTTTTGGCCTCGTTTACAGAATGCCATGGGCACAAGTTTGATGTTCAGAACTACATTTCATCCACAAACAGATGGGCAATCTAAAAGGACGATTCAAATATAAGAAGACATGTTACGATCTTGTGTATTTGACTTCAAAGGTATTTGGTATGATCAATTGCCATTGATGAAATTCTCGTATAAAAATAGTTATCAGTCCATCATTGGTATGGCTCCGTATGAAGCTTTATATGGGAGGAGATGTAGAACGCCTTTGTGTTGAGATGAAGTGGGTGAAAGGAAAATATTGGGTCTTGAATTTATAGATATGACAATAGAGAAGATTAAAATGATTCGGGAACGGATAAAGATAGCGCAAAGCAGGCAGAAATTTTATGCAGATAAAAGGAAGTATCCATTGGAATTTAAGAAGGGAGATTTTGTATTCCTGCGTATTTCACCATGGAAGGGCGTCATAAGGTTTGGGAAAAAGGGGAAACTAAGTCCAAAATACATTGGACCATATGAGGTGTTGGGAAGAATTGGGACCCCGGCATATAGATTAGCATTACCTCCATATTTATTCCATTTACATGATGTGTTTCATGTATCTATGCTTCGTAAGTATTTTGCGGATCCATTTCATCAGTTGAAAACTCAACCAATTGAACTGAAGGAAGACTTGTTGTACATCGAGGAACCATTGGAAATTATTGATCTTAAGGATAAGGTATTGAGGAATAAAGTTATTCACTTAGTTAAAGATATGTGGATGAGCCATGGAGTTAAATAATCAACTTGGGAAATGGTGGATAGCATGAAGAAACAGTGTCCCCATTTGTTTGGTAAGTGACCTTTTTATAAAATTTCGGAGACAAAATTTTCTAAGGGAGGGAAGCTGTGACAACCCGGATCTAATTATGATAAATTATAATTAAATCATGCTTATCTTATGTGATATGAATAATGTATTATTAGTATATCTAATGTTAAGCGATTATGTTTAGTCTAATCATACTTTCTTAAATCATGAAATGTCGAATTATTTACGAACACAAATTTTTGTTATTTTCTATAGAAATGTCCCTGTTTAAGACTAGTTTTGACCTTTATAACATAACAATTTACTTGATGTGAAAACTATATAATTGTATACATATGAGTTAGGGTTGTAACAGAACAAATGGTGCATCAAAAAGATCTACAAGTAAGAACTTAGGCCAAATTTACGAACAAGGGGCAAATCGGTCAATTCCCTTTAAGTGGTAAATTGTCTTTTATTAAACCAAATGGTTTAATTTGATTGGTTGGATTGGGAGGCAGACTTGGCCGACTTAAAACTCTCCCTCTAACTTATTTCTTCAGTAAATTAGTCCCTAGGTTCAGTTTGTAGTGCTGTTAGCTTGAGGAAGGAGAAAGTAGAAGTTTAGGAAGAAAAGGTGAGGAGAAAAAGTGTAGAAAAATCCATACAAATTACGTAAAAGTCCCGAAGGTAATCCTAATAGCCAATCTTGTTATTTTTCTTATATTACTGATTTACATGATAGAAATCATCATTTGTTTACTAAAATTTCAGCCCTTTATATATAGGTATGGTTAAATGCATGTTTAAGTTAAGTTGAATGTACAAACCCTTAAAATTGCATTGTATTGAAACTCCTTGCATTCAAACTTGAATATATTTTTTTGTGCTTACTATAATTGAGAAATTCCAATTGGATATAAAAGTAGACTCACATATTCACATCATACATGAGAATTAGAATTTAAATCCTTGTGGTTAGGCCGTAGTGATGCTTGCAAGTTGGTATATAGTTGTTGTTTGTATATTTCATTTAGGTATGCCCTGAGTTTAGTCAAGCTTTTGACATAGCAAATGAAGTCAAACAATTATGAAACTTTACTTATGTACTAATAATTATGTCTACTAAAAATAGGTCGAAAATCATGGAAAGTTATGATGGAGAAAAATTATGAAAATTCTTGGAAGTCGAAGGAACAATAGAGGAGTTTGTAGGTCATATTTCTTGTGTTGTAAAGAAATGGTCATAGCTTGCTCAAGGAATCTTGGAAAATTACACCGTCACTTGTACTGAAAGTTTATTCATATATGTTTTCATATTGATAAGGTTGTACACCTGTATTTATATAATTTGGGAGTATAGTATGGTTGAGTATAGAAGATAATAATTTGAGGACATACTGAATACCCCATGAAAGAATATTATTGTCTCCTCTTTATAAAGAGTATTCTGAGTACATGTTTCATGTGTATATACATTGAGAAGTATGTTTTCATATGTACTTGGGTTTAATTATAAATCCCTTATGAGGCATTCCTACGGTTGAATGTTCATAACTTTATCAACATGTGTACCATTGTGTTGTCTTTACTCATGTTTCATGGAATGTGACTGAAGTGGAATTATATTGTTATTGTATAGTCATGGAAAGTTACATAATTATGTTAGGATAATATTTATGATTGAGATTCAGTACTGATTTAGTTGGATTGACAGGTGTAAGTTCTAATCAACCCAGTTCAGCTGCACCCGAAGGAAACATAAATACATAGTTGACAACCCAAGGTGAGTGTACTCACTGAAATGATGTATTTGTATACTGTTACGAATATGATCATAATGTTATGAATATAAAATTATTCATTTTAGGTTACCAAAATGGGAGGTTACTCCTCGACCTGGAATGGGGAAGATTTGTCTAGTAATGACAAGGGGTTACTCCTCGACCAAGAATGGGGGAGAATTGTCTATTTTGACAGGATAAGTGAGTCATGATTCGGAAAAGTTGGTCATTCATTATGAATGAGCTGGATAAGTTAATATATAATTATATGGACATGATTTATTGCATTTAAATTCATACAGTAGTATAGTAGTGATGCATTCACTGGGCTATTTTTGCTCATGGTTCCTATGTTCACATTTTTCTGGTAACGCGATATCACTACCAAATCTAGGAGGTCGGGTTGGGTTAGCCAGGAATGGGAGAAACATGGATTTTTTTTGGTGTAAATGATGTAATTAAGTTAACTTATCATTCAAGAAAGTTTTTATAGGCATGAATACTCTGATGTTGTAAAAAGGTTTTCAGTTATATGGATTTACAATGATGACTCTGAAATTAAAACTCGTATTTATGGTTCGATTAAATTAATCATGGTTTGACTCACTTTGACTTTCAAACTTAATTATAAGTAACTGGGTTGGGGTGTGTCACCCCTCATATACACCGCGGGCCACGCAGGTGTAACAATCACCTCCTCCTCTATAACCTGTCGGACTACTCTCTCCCCCAGGTACCAGGAGTAGCTAAAATCATGCTCCAGCAGACGTCTCATCAACGTATTTACCCGAGTAAACCCCGTATACTGGATGGCCATCCCCTAGGTATTGAAGGTCGCCTAAAAAAATCCGTGAAGGATAATGATCAATATCAAAAAAGATCATAAAGGAAAGATGGTTTTAAAAAGAAAGAAAGAAAGATTTGCTTGCTCACTTGTCAGGCTGTTCAAGACCTGACACACCACCTATAAGGAGAGATATTTCTTCAACTGCCGGTTGGACCTCCACCACCGGTACATTCGACAAAAGTCCCCAACAGATTCGTCCTTCAAAGCTATCAATTGGGTGTTAAACCCCATCACCTCATAGAACCACGTTTGTGAAGGAAAAAAGGTCAGCAATCAAGAAATGAAGAATAAAATTCATAAAGGAAATGCAAATACAAAAAGGAAAATGCATAAAATAAAGAATACCTCTAAAAGATAGATAGCGCCAGTAATGGTTTACCGACAACAGTGATTGAACGTATCAAGAGAAGAATAAAGGGTCGCCAAAGTCAGGCTCCCCCAGTCGTATAGGGGGACGTTCAAAAACACCCTTAAAAATGGCAAAAATCACAAGTGGATGATGTCACCACTAAGGAGCCACCCAACACAAGTTGAATTAACAAATAGGCCATCTTTCTCACTTACCACCCACCGATCGGCATTGTCCCTTCACTTGCTTAAGGTACCCCAAAAGACCATGTCACTAGCATTTGCTACCCCTCACACCATGTTGGTCATCACCCTCCCAAAATTTTTAAAAAATCCTTGAAAATTTCCTAAAATTATCAAACAAATTTTAAAACCTTTCTCACCAAGAAAATCCGTTTTACCACACTCATTTCACCAGAAAAACTCTTACCTCCCAGCAAAATTTTCAAAATTAATTGGATATCCCTCCAACAAAAATAAGGAAACATCCAATCCACTAATTAATTCCTCTTCCCTAGCGAAATTAAAAACTTGAAATCAAATGGTTCCCTAGCGGAACCATAAGATAATTTCCCCAGTGGAATCTCCAAATTTCCCCAAGAAAACTACAACTTAACCCCTCAGAATTGGCATTGACCATAATGATTCGTCATCTCTACTTAAGCCCTCAGAATTGGCTTTGACCCTTAGAATTGGTCATCTTTACTTAAGTCCTCAAAATTGTCTTTGAACCTCATAATTGGCCATCTATACCTAAGCCCTCAGAATTTTCTTTGACCCTTAAAATTGATCATATCTACTTAAGCCCTCAGAATTGGCTTTGACCCTCAAAATTGGTCATCTATACTTAAGACCTCAGAATTTTCTTCGAACTTCAGAATTGGTCATCCCTACGTAATCCCTCAAAATTGACTTCGACCCTCAGAATTGGTCATATCTGCTTAAGCCCACATAATTTTCTTTGACCCTCAACTTAAGCCCTCAAAATTAGCTTCGACCCTTAGAATTGATCATCCCTAGTTAAGCCCTCAGAATTGGCTTTGATCCTCAAAATTGGTCATTTCTACTTAACCCCTCAGAATTGACCATCCCTACTTAAGCCCTCAGAATTATCTTCAAACCTCATAACTGGTCATCCCTACCTAAGACCTTAGAATCGGTTCGACCCTCAGAATTGTTCACCCCTACTTAAGCACTCAAAATTGTCTTCGACCCTCAAAATTGGTCATCCATATTTAAGCCCACATAATTGGCTTCGAACCTCAGAATTGGTCATCCCTATTTAAGCTCTCATAATTGGTCATCCCTACTTAAGCACTTAGAATTGGCTTCGACCCTCAGAATTGGTCATCCCACCTTAAGCCTCTAGAATTGGCTTTGACCCGCATAATTGGTAATCTCTACTTAAGGTCCTCAGAATTGAACTCTACCCACCAGTCGCCCCCACCATTTCCTTAGGTCCTCAGAATCAACCTAGACCCTCTAAATCGATCATCCTCATCCCTTAGGTTCACAGAATTGGCCTCTTTCTAAAACATCATGTGGTGTATATTCGATTGCTTTCACTTGTTCCAAGATCACTCGTTAAGGGGATCTTTCTTCACCACATTCTAGGACCCCCTAAGTCTCTCCTTAGATCCCTATAACTTCTCCATTTCACTACAAACCCTAGGTTATACTCTGAGTACCGATGTACAGACCATCGGGCTCTCCCAGGCCCCATTTGACTCCAGTCAACTTCATCATTAGAGCGAAAGATCTTTAAATCTTTGAAGGGCTCTAAATCCCTTTTTTAATGGTCCACCGGGTGCTCCCGAGCCTCGATTTGACCTAATTTAACTTCACTATCAGAGTGAAATCTCTTTGAATCTTTTAAGGGTACTAAAACTCCTTTCCAACGGTCTACCCATGTGCAAAATGACATAACCGTTTGGAATAATGATCAGTTTTCCCTCAAAAATCGATCTAGAGGCCAGTGGGTGCTCCCGAGCTCCATTTGACCAAGTTTATCTCTTCAGCTCGAATAAGACTGAATGAATCTCCAAAGGGTAATGAATACCATTTTTGACAGTTCACCCCGTGTGTGATTCTGACTTACGATACGAATGAACGATCCATTTTACTCTGAAAGATCATCGAATGCTTTTGGGCCCTAGTTGACCAAGGTCAACTTTCTCAAGTGAGCAACGCTCTTTGGAATGTTGAAGTACATTACCTAAACTTTCCAACGGTCTTCCCCACGGGATATTTTGACTTAACATTCAGACGAATGATTCGTTTCCATCTGATGATCTCCCGTCCAAAGGACGAACATTCTCTTTCGAGCCATATTTGACCCAAAGTCAGCTCCTGTACTCGGGAGAAGTCTAAAGCAATCCTGAATGTATCTAAATTACCTTTCTAACGATATGTCACGTGCATAATTTGGATCAATGGATTGCCTTCTACGACTATTTTTCCTAAAACATCTGTACGAGACTGCCAATTGGCCGATCTATTTCCCTGCCTATTGGTAGTGTGCCAAGGGTTACGTGTCGATTGGTAGGGATAGATCTATGCCAATCATCACCACCCCTGACCCTATAAATAGAGGGTACGATCTCACTCCCAAGGCACACCTCAGATCCATCAATATCACTGCTCTCACCAACATTCTCTCGTAATCAGTGAAGTTTCTTCATGTCAAATTCCATTCAAGATTTCATTCCCATCCTTTTCATACAAAGTTTGGAAAATCTCATTATCTCTCATCCAACATTCATCTCACATTCAAGGAAGTTCATCCAAGATCAAAGATTAAGCTTCAAAGAGGGCCCAAATCCTTCTCTCTCTTTAAATTCCTTATTTTTGCATTAAATACATTAGGTTCATAATCTAGTTTTACTTTAGTTCACACACATTAACATCTAACATTTTTATTAGTATATTGCACATACTTTAATTTCTATAAAATCCCAAAACAAACAAAAGAGGGTTACGCCAATAAATTCCGAATGGGATTTTCCATCACACTTTTCCAAAACTAAAACACATTTTTCTACACACGTACATATAATAAAATCCCGTTAGAATCTATGGGACAAACCCCACCCTTATGTTTCTTCTGAACAACGTGGACTTTGATGCCTTTATAGGCTACATAGGCATCTCGGATTAAAACCCGAGACTCGAGTCCAATTTTCCAATTTGCCAATTTTCCCAAATTCCCCATTTTCATATTTATCATATTCTTACATTACTATACATATTATATTTGTGATCCTTGTTAGCATTTTATCCAACACCTATTATTGTTCCATCATTCGATCAATATCACGATAAACGCTTACAATGATATTTTATAGGGGTGCAATCGGTACGGGTTTTCACCGTACCGTACCATTTTGGTCCAAAAAAAATGGTTTTGGTTTCATATTATGAAATACCGAAAACCAATTTTATCAAACCCGAAAATACCGTAAAAAATTTGGTTGGTTTTGGTTTTTAGGTACAAAAAACTGATTTACCGAATTTACCGTACCGATATCGTACCAAACTTACCGTACCAAAATACCGTACCAAACTTTCTGTGCAGTGTCAAATTATTTTGGATATCATACTACTTCTATTTATTTTATTTCTCATGAGTGAGTTTTTATATTCTCTTCGAATTTAAATTTATTTATTTGAGTATTTTGTTTAAGTGTTAAATAATCATGTTAATTAAACATATATTTTGTTTAATTAATCAAATATTTAACACAAAATGAATTAGGCAGCATTTTGTTAAAATAAAAAGAGCCGTTTATTTTGTTGGCTATTGATGATGCTCGGATTTAGCACCACCAGATAAGTTATGATGAGCTCAAACAGTAGTAACCATGGCAGCCATAGAGATGTATATGTATAAGTGTGTAAGTGTGTAGAAGGATATGAGTATAAGAGGAATAAGATAATGATGTATAGTGGTTTAGCCAATTAGGCCTCACGAGCACTATTCCACGCGTCTCCCAAACCACGCCCTGTGATGATGTCACCCTCGGCCTGTAACACGAGGTTGAGGACAAAGTTCCTTCTAATAGTGAGTTAGGCCTAGTTTAGGCCTCGTACTGTCGGCCCCTAGGAGGGTGGTCTGAGCCTGGTGAAGGGTCGGCCCCTCGAAGGGTCGTCTGGAGCCGGATGAAGGGTCGGCCCCTCGAAGGGTCATCCAAGCCTGATGAAGGGTCAGCCCTTGAAGGGTCGTCTCGAACCTGATGAAGGGTCAGCTCCCTGAGGGGTCGTCCAGAACCTGAGGAAGGGTCGGCCTCCTTAGAGGTCGTCTGGAACCTGATGAATGGTCGGCTACCTGAGGGGTCGTCCGAAACCTGAGGAAGGGTGGAACCTGATGAATGGTCGTCCCCCTGAGGGGTCGTCTAGTTGGAGGGCTCCCTTGGCCTAGACGAGGAGATATATGGGCATATCAATCACCCCCAGCCCTTAGCCATAGATGTTGTTGAGATGGTTGAGGGATAGTGTTGTAATTAGGATAGGTGTATGACCAGTTAGGTGTGTGACACCTGTTAAGCTGATATGACAGCTAGGCAGGTACTCATTGTCACATAAGTTCCCAAAGCGTGGCGGCTACACACTTTTCCTAGGGCTTTGCGCCCTAATGATGCCCTCCTCGTGGGCTGTGCTCTGCATTGGTTAGTGGGCCCACTCTTTGGCAAGGTATTTAAACAATTTTTTTTGAAGTTTCTCTCTCTTCTTCTTCTTCTTCTTCTTCGCGCCTGAACTCTCTCTCTCTCTAGTGTCCAGCCTTCTTGCCATTTCTGACATTTTGACATTTCGAGTTTGGCAGCTTTGCTATTTCTTCTCAGGTACTCTCTCTGCCCCAGTGTCCTCTTTACTTTCATTTCTTTTTCGCTTTCATGTTTTAGGCTTGTAGGGTTGGATTTGGGTTGTTTTATAACTTTTTTGGCGACTGGTTTTTGAGTGTTCTTGAGTTTTCTTGAGTGTTCTTGATTGAAAACCATCGATTTCTTTTGTTTTAATCCAAAAGTCCAACCTGGTCAACTGCAAACTTGTTTGTAGTTAGGTTATCCAAATTCTTCCAAGTGTAGGGTCCCCCCCTAATGCTTAGGAGGCTTTACAGCTTAGCTGAGGAATTCCCTTCCCTGAGAGAGAAGTTATTTGTTGAGATCAGACGAATAGAGGAAGAGGAGGAGAGAAGACGAGGGGCCGATCCTAATTGGGTACGACCCATCTTTCCCATTCCTCTTGCCACAATAAAACCATTTGAGCCATCTAAGTCTTGTGGGTCATCCTGTCGTCCAACCGAGAGTTATTCAAGAGAGATGGATGAGAGAGCGTCATCGCCAATAGGCGCTGGTTCTTCTGGGAGAAGAGAGATGCCTGATCTAAGCCCAGGCTGACAGGCCGAGGGTATGGTTGCTTTCGATGCCGTCCCTGTGACTACTCTATCTCCACATGCCTTCTAGATGGATTTTCCCCAGAGGTCTCTGACAGGTGATGAGGTCGAGGGAGAGGGAACAGAGGACGAGGGTGAGAACTCGGATGTTGACCGGGTTGACATCTCCCACACCTCATCCTATATCTCCTCAGTTCAGGAACGTGACCTCTTACTGTGGAGGCACGCCTATGGAGTGTCCCCCAGTATAACTATGAGGGTTCCCTCTGAGTCTGAGAGGGTCTTCGAGGGTGAAGAGGGAGAGGTTGTAGTATACGAACAAATGTTCAAGGTTGGTGTCAGATTCCCTCTGCATCCTGCTGTCGTAGATATCTTATCAGCCCTCGGCATTGCCCCCTCTCAGCTTCCTCCCAACTCCTGGAGGACGATCCTTGGCTACATTTCCCTGTGGAAGAACGCTTTCATTGATGAGCCCTCAGCCGACATATTCTTGGCCTGTTAAAATATCACCTCCTCGTCCAAACAGCCTGGGTACTATCACCTGGGGGCGAGGAGGTCTGACAAAAAACTTCTCCACGTGGCATAAACCTCCAACCACGATTGGAAGAAGAGATTATTCAGTCTCCGGAGAATGGGAGTTCTCTACTGAGGCACAACCTGTAGTCGATGGTCCGAGGGTTCTCAGAAGATGGTATAACCCTTCAATAAAGGCCAGGTCAGACCCTGGACTTAGTCTGGAAGAGAAAGACATAGTTGAATATCTGAGAGGACGAGGGAGAGGGGGTGAACTTCCAAAATTTGAAGATCTGATGAACTCTCAGTTCCTCAAGGAAGCTGGTCTGAGGGTCATCCCCCTGACAGAACTATGTGAGTTATAATTGATGTTTCCCATTCTTTACTTTTTTTAAAGTGTTTCATCATTGCCTCTGCATTTTTCTGACATGTCGTTCTCCTTTGAGGTCGTCCCTCTAGCATATCGGATCAAATTTGGGAAATGACTTCTCCTAGTTTACTATCAGGTCTAGGCAAAAAGAAAGGAAAAGAGCCTCAGCAAGCTCCTAGGAAGACGGAGGCCGTGGGGCTAACGGTTGTTGAGACGACTGCTGATAGCCACAAAAGGAAAGAGCCTGAAACTCCTGTTGACCCTCAGCCGAACTCAGGGACGAGGACGAGGGTAGAGTCGTCTGAGGGGGCTAGTTCCTCTTCTAGCATGGGGGCCTTCTGGTCCTACAACTTGGTGCTTCTGAAGGCTGATCCATCTTTCCTCATCGCGAACCTAAGGGCAGCCAAGGCGTCCATGTTTTCTACCCCCTCGGCTGCTGATTATGAGTTTCTGTCAAAGATGCCTCCAGCAAAAGTGTATGACTATGGTCTGCATGCTCTAGCTCAGGTATTTGTTCTCCCTTCATTCCCTTAGCTGCATTCTTTCACTAACTATTTTCTCAGCCTCTTGACAATTGTTTATTATTTTTGTGCAGTCTGTATGCGCATTTACCTCGGCTACTAAATGGATGGCTGAAAACCAATAAAAATTCCATGAAGCCGAGAGAGACATCTAACACGAGGCCGATTTGCATACGGAGCTAGAGACTGCGAGGGCTCAGCTAGAGAGTGACAGAATTGAACATGCAAGGGTTCTGGACGAGCTTACGAGGTAGTATGACACATATATGGTGGCCAAGGACTTGCTTAATAAGGAGAGGGACGAGGCCTTGACCAACATGGGGGCTCAGCACAAGACTGAGCTTTCTGAGGCAGTGAAGAAAGCAGAGGTCGATGCTGTGGAGGCCTACAAACTCTAAGACGAGTTCCAAGGCTTCGATCTTGAGTACTTAGAGAGGGGGATTAGGACGGCCTGTCGGTGGGTCGTCCTAAAGTTTGCTGACGCAGTATCGTTCGTCCGCCCTACTCTAGAGGCAGTTCAACTGGACGATCCACTTATTACTGAAGCCCTAGCCCAAGTGGAATCTTAGCATATCGAAGGCACGGGAACTTCTGAGGCTCGGCCTGTCATGGTCATAGAAGAATCTCCAATTGATGTTGAGGCCTTGCCCTCTGATATTGCTCAATAGGGTGGTTGTCTGTAGCCTATACCCTCTTCGTGTAATTCATATTTTTGTACTCTTTAATCAGACAAACATCTTCATTTTGTAATGTAATATAATTCCTCTCTATCTTTTATTTTGTCTCTCGTATGACTTTCATTATGATGTTTTTAACAATATCACTAACCCCTCCCTCGTCTTTCTTTAGGACAATGGTGGGGTCATCCCCTCCATTGACCCTTATTATAGGCCGAGGGTTATAATTACCAATTTAATGATCTTTAACAAAGTTTTCCCTCGTCTTTCTTGAGGACAATGGTGGGGTCGTCCCCTCCATTGACCCTCATTATAGGCCGAGGGCTATAATTACCAATTTAATGGTCTTTAACAAAGTTTTCCCCCGTCTTTCTTGAGGACAATGGTGGGGTCGTCCCCTCCATTGACCCTCATTATAGGTCGAGGGCTATAATTACCAATTTAATGGTTTTTAACAAAGTTTTCCCTCGTCTTTCTTGAGGACAATGGTGGGGTCGTCCCCTCCATTGCCCCTCAATATAGGCCGAGGGCTATAATTACCAATTTAATGGTTTTTAACAAAGTTTTCCCTCATCTTTCTTGAGGACAATGGTGGGGCCGCCCCCTCCATTGACCCTCATTATAGGCTGAGGGTCATCCTCTGAAGATGTTTCCATGCGTACTAGAACTGATAAACGCAAGATGAGAGAGAACACTGATATTTCTCATTAATTTTCCAAGTGTTCTATTGGAGAAACACCTCTTACAACGGTCGTCCGATAGGACTTTACAAAACTACTGATAGTATTTCTTCAAATGATCTGCATTCCAGGGGTTGGAAAAGGGTTCCCCCTCTAGGTTTTCTAGTCTATAGGTCCTAGGGACGACTTCATCGATGACCCTATATGGGCCATGCCAATTAGGATGGAGCTTGTTGGGATTTTTCCAAGTCTTTTTGAGGACCAAGTCCCCCACCTCAATTGGTCTCTGTTTCACCCTCTGATTGTAAAACCTTGCGGTCCTCTGCTGGTAGGCAGCCTGCCTTATCTCGGCATCTTCCCTCCTTTCCTCAATTAGGTCTAAGTCGAGTCTCCTATCTTTTGTATTTCTCTGAGGGTCATACATTTGGACCCTATGAGTAGGAAACCCAATCTCGGTGGGGATGACGGCTTCTTATCCATAAGCTAGCATGAATGGGGTCTCTCCGGTAGAGGTCCTCACTGTCGTCCTGTATGCCCACAGCACGGCATATAACTCCTCGACCCATCTTCCTTTTGCCTCCTCAAGCCTCTTCTTGATTCCATCAAGGATTTTCCTGTTTGTAAGTTTTGTTTACCCATTGGCCTGAGGTCGGCCCGGGGTAAAGAAGAATTGTTTGATACTCACCCTTTCATAGTACTTCTGTAGAGAGGTATTCTTGAACTGAGTCCCATTATCCGAGATGAGGGTGTTGGGGAGACCATATCTGCATATAAAATTTTTCCAGATGTAATGGAAGGTCTTCTTCTCTGTAATCGTGACCATCGGTTCGGCCTCCACCCATTTTGAGAAATAGTCAATCGCTACGATGAGGAACCGATAGTTATTGACTGCTCTTGGTAAGGGTCCTACGAGGTCGATCCCCCACACTACAAATGGCCATGGGGATGTAATGGAGGTAAGAGGCTGATGGGGTTGGTGAGGGATAGTGGCAAATCTCTGGCATTTATCGCACTTTTTTACATATGCCGCGGGGTCTTTCCCCAAGGTCGGCCACCAGTACCCTTGGGTGATCACCCTCTTCGCTAAGGATCTGCCCCAATGTGGCTTGAGCACGATCCTTCATACACATCTTGCAAAATGGATGGGACTTCAGATGGCTGCACACACCTAAGTAAGGAGAGTAAAAATCCCTTTTTATACAAGGTGTCCCCAATGACAGTGAACTTTATAGCCTCGTATCTCAACTTCTTCCTTTCTTGCCTTGCTTCTGGCATCTCCCCCTCTTTAATGTATCTGATCAGAGGGTCCATCCATGAAGCTTCCTGAGAAACATTTAGGCAATTCCTAAGTGTTCCCTCAGCGTCTTCAATAGTTGGCCGAAGAAAAATTTCCATTGGGACCGTCCTCCTAATGTCTGTCCTAGTTGCCGAGGCCAACCTAGCAAGGGCATCAGCTCGACCATTATCGATCCTAGGTATCCTCTTTAACCTTACTTCTCTGAAGCCCTTCAGTAATGACCTCACCTTCTCAAGGTACCTAGCCATCCTCTCATCCTTGGCCTCGTAGGCTCCTAGTATCTGATTCACTACTAGCCTCGAATCACTATGAACCAAAATTTGGCCGACATTAAGAGATCTGGCCAAGGAGAGGCCTGCTATCAAGGCCTCATATTCGGCCTCGTTATTGGAGGCCTTAAAGTTGAACCTCAGGGCGTACTCAATGTCTGTGTCGTCAGGTGCTGATATTATTAATCCAGCTCCACTCCCACTTTCGCAAGAGGACCCGTCGACGAAGAGACTCCACACGGTATGTTCTTCTGAGAAACTGCCCTCGGTGAGTGACCCCTGTTTAAAGAGATATCTTCCCTCTTCATTTTCAGACACTTTCCTTCTAGTGGTGCTTGTCTCAGCCTTATCTGTAGGTGTGTCGGTGAGCTCACCTTGTCGGGTATCTATCTTCCCGAGGCTCTCACCCTTGGCTTCATCATCTTCCCAAGTAAACTCGGCCATAAAGTCTGCCAATGCTTTCCCCTTAATGGCCGTCCTAGGCTGATACACTATGCCAAACTCCCTCAGCTCTATAGCCCAGGCCATTAACCTCCCTGATTTTTTAGGCTTGTGCAAAACCTGCCTAAGGGGAGAGTCAGTGAGGATTACCATTGTATGGAACTGGAAGTATGGCTTCATCTTTCTCGATGCATGGATCAAGGCATAGGCCAACTTCTCCATCCTTGGATATCTTTGCTCTGCCCCCTGGAGTGCCTTGCTATTAAAATACACAGTCTTCTGTACTCCGTCTTTGTCTCTCACAATGGTTGCACTGATGGCTGACTCTGAGACGACGAGGTACACATAAAGTCGTTCACCTTTCACGGGCCGTGACAACAGCAAGGGAGACCTCAGGTATGATTTTAACACCTTGAAGGCCTCATCACACTATTCACTCCATTCGAAGGCTTTTCTGAGAATTTTAAAGAATGGTAGACACATGTCTGTGGCCCTAGACACGAACCTGTTCAAGGCAGTGACTCTCCCTGTGAGTCTTTGAACGTCTTTAATGGACTTGGGGATCTTCATCTCAACAAGGGCCTTTATCTTTTCAGGATTGGCCTCAATGCCTCTTTGGTTGACAATGAACCCCAAGAACTTCCCTGCTCCGACCCCGAAGACACACTTGGTCAGGTTAAGCTTCATCTGGTATTTGTCCATCGTATTAAAGGTCCTCTCCAGGTCTGCCACATGATCCTCTGCCTTTAAACTCTTAGTCAGCATGTCATCTACATAGACCTCCATAAACTTCCCAATTTGGTCTTCGAACATTTTATTTATGAGGCGCTGGTACGTTGCCCCCGCATTTTTAGGCCAAAGGGAATGACCTTATAACAGTATGTCCCCTTGTCAGTAATATAGGCTGTCTTCTCCGAGTCCTCATGGCCTGCGGTAGCGTCTACCATCTAGTCAATGCTGGGGAGAGGGAAGCTGTCTTTGGGATAGTGCTTGTTGAGGTCGATGAAGTCCACACACGTTCTCCACTTCCCGTTAGCCTTTGGGACAATGATTGCATTGGATAGCCATTCAGGGTAGATGACCTCTCTGATAAACTCATAATCTTCCAGCTTCTTGACCTCATCCCTAATGACCTCATACTTTTCTCGAGAATAAATTCTCCTCTTCTGCTTTATCGGCTTTGCTCCTTCTACCACATTGAGCTTATGGCACATAATTTTAGGGTCGATCCCCGGTATATCTACATGACTCCACGCAAAGATGCTTTGTCTTCTCCTCGACAGTTTAATGAGGTCTTCCTTGATATTGGGCTTCAGAGACTTTCCGACTTGGACGGTTTTTTTCGGGTCATCCTCATCGAGGATGATGGATTCTACCTCTTCTGCGGCCTCTCCTTTCTTTAGCTTCGTTTAATCCCTGGGGTCTAGGGTATCAATATTGTAAGTGGTTGTAGCCCTCTTGCTGCCTCTCTTTCTTCAGCGGAGTTGTAGTAACATTCTCGCGCTGTCGTCTAGTCTCCCTGAACTTCCCCCACCCCGTAAGGGGTAGGAAGTTTAATCATCTGATGGACCGTAGACGGCACAGCTTCAAACCCCTTGAGGGCTACACGCCCCAGTATGATGTTGTAGGTCGAAAACGCATGTTTATCCATCACAAAGAAACTGACCTTCTTGGTAAGCCATCTCGGCCACTCGTCCCCCATCCTGACATCGGCCTCATACACTCCAAGGGGATGAACCTTTTCTCCACTGAACCCAATCAATGGGTGATGGTATGGGATGAGTCTAGCATGGCTGAGACCTAAATCTTTGAATCATGGACATAGCATGGTTGAGAGTCTGGGATGAGTCTAGCATGGTTGAGAGTCGGAGGGACTACATAGCATGAGCCTCCATCTAAAAGGATCCTCGGCACCTCGCACCCGTGCACCCTTGTAGTGATGATGAGAGGGTCATCATGTGGGGCCAAGAGACCTTTGAAGTCCATTCTTGATAACCCTACTATCAGAGTGTCCATATCGACCTTCTTCCTCTTTTTAGACTTTGCCTCCAGAGAGGTGGAGTGTACTGTCTTCGTCACTTCCTTGGCTTCATCCACGTGGGCCTTCCTATCTGTGACCTCAGACCCTCCTCCTGCTAGACCCCCGGAGATCATTCCCACTCCAAGCGAGATTATATTAAGCCTCTTGACTAGGCCTTGGTCGTCTCTCGGCGGGAGGTCAGGGTCGTCCTCATCATCAGAAGGGTCGTCCCCTCTTTTTTTAGGACCTTCCCTACATGCATCACCTCGCTTCTTTCTAGGGTCGTCCCCTTAGTCCCTCTTGAAGGCACCTTTGTTGACGTACTTTATGAGCTTCCCTTCTTTCAGCATCTTCTCAATCTCATTTTTCAGAGCAAAGCATTTGTCTGTTATGTGGCCGTGGTCTTGGTGAAATTCGCACCACAGGTTCTTGTTCCTCTTATTGGGGGTTGCCCTCAACTTCTCAGGCCACTTCAGGGATCGGTCACTCTTTATTTTATTGAGAATATGTTCATAGCTGACCGTTAGTGGGGTGTAACCAGCGAATTTGTCGTCCGTAGACCTCTTCTTCCCCTCTTTGTTCTTTTTAGGGTATTTACCCCCACTAGCGCCTCCTTTTTCATCTTCATATTTTGTGGCCATCGCCTCTTTGGCGTTCATCACCTTTCCTGCTATTGACAGTAATTCAGCCATCGGCCTAGGGGGGTCTTCAGAAAGCTTCCATAACAGCTTCCCCTCTTGGAGTCCTCCAATCAGGGCTGTCATAGCTATGCTCTCCTCATAGTCTTCCACATCCAGCTTCTCTTTATTGAATCTGGCTATGTAGTCCCTCAGACTCTCATTCTTCCCTGCTTAACATAGACCAGATGGGTGGTTTTCTTCTATGGCCTCATCCCAAAGCAAAAGTTGTGGATGAACCGGTTTGTCAACTGCTTAAAGTTTTTAATGGAATTTTTTGGAAGAGACGTGTACCAGACATGTGCAGCCCCAGTCAGGGTACCAGAGAAGGCACAACACCTCATCTCATCTGAGATAAAGTATATGTCTGCTACTGATTGATACATCTCAACATGGTGGACAGGGTTGGTGCTCCCGTCATATCTTGGGGTGACCACAGGTGGCTTGAACTTTGATGGCGTAGGGAAGTTGACTATCTTTGCCACAAAGGGTGAGCCTATGGTGTATCCCCTATGAAGAGGGTTGCGTCTTTTCAGTATATCGCCGATCTTATACTCCAGTCGCTGGATCGAGTCATTCCAAGGCCTCATAGTGTCGGCTTGTCCAATGTTATCCCCTGCCGCTTCTTTAAGATGGACTGAGGGTTCTGCCGCGGCTGGCCTGTGTCGGATGTTTACCTCCCCCTGACCATCGTCCCATCCTTGGGGTCGGCCCCTATAGGGTCGGCCATCAGCCGCCTCCCTTCTGGACCTCGCAGCACTCCTTGATCTAGATAATTTTTCCCTCAGGTCATTCACTGGGCCCAGCCTTTCAAAGGTCGATCCCCTGCTCAGGCGATCGAAAGTAGAGCCTCTCGAGCGATTGTCAGGATTTTGTCTTCCACTCTTCCCTCTGCTCTCTTGGAGAGGTCTTACGGTATTATTGGAGACCTCATACGGCTCCCAGCATTCTATGGGGGCTTCCTCCCCCTCCAGATCATCATACCTGTCTTCAGGGAAAGGGTTTCCTTGCCTCCCCAGGCGTAGACACCGGGGGTCAGTAACATCCCTATGCCGCTGAGGGGGTGGCAGGTCTTTGCGTGGTACCTGGGGTGGTCCCCTGGCCTCATGCTGTCCTGGAGCTGCTGCCGGAGTAATCATCTAAGGTGAGACCCTTGGGGGTCTGAGTATGTTCTGGCTCAGAGCCGTGAATAGCTCCTGCATGATCCGCTGGCTCGCTGCCAGAGACTTCAAGGCTTTCGCCACATCATCCATCTCAGACTGAGGTGGTGGCTGATTAGAACTGGGTCCTCCCCCATCATCTGGTGGGGGAAGTGGTGGTGGCATCTCCGGTGCCATGTGTTTGAGCTATGAAGAGCTTAACTGATGAAAGTTTGTAAGCTTGAGAATCTTAATGGGTCTCTTTCAATGGTGAAACATCTCCACAAGGAGAGAACTGGCTCACCACCAGAGTGCCCAGTGAGGTCAAGCTGTATGCAAGGAAGAGATGTCTTCTCGTTCCCACAGACGGCGCCAAACTGATGATGCTTGGATTTAGCACCACCAGATAAGTGATGATGAGCTCAAACAGTAGTAACCATGGCAGCCATAGAGATGTATATGTATAAGTGTGTAAGTGTGTAGAAGGAGATGAGTATAAGAGGAATAAGATAATGATGTATAGTGGTTCAGCCAATTAGGCCTACATCCACTGTGAGTGTGTGATCCACTAAGTATGGGCACTAATGGCCTTGGATACAATGCACATAATCTCACTTTCTCTCTCTACTGTGTGTATAAGCAGAGTTTTTTTCTAGGGTTACCATTCACCATCCTCCTGTAGGGTTGTAGGTGACAAGTATATATAGGTCTTGGGGGGTGTAGTATACCCCCCAAGTATGCATGGTGCATGTGAATGATGATTTAGCCAATCTCCTGCTAACACCCGTAGATGCCAAATGATGACATAATATTCCCTCACGTGAGGGTGTGATTCGGTTGTAACGGTCTTCCACGTGTCTTGTGAGCCTCACGCACACTGTTCCACATGTCTCCCAAACCACGCCCTGTGATGACGTCACCCTCGGCCTGTAACACGAGGTTGAGGACAAAGTTCCTTCTAATAGTGAGTCAGGCCCAATTTAGGCCTCGTACTGTCGGCCCCTCAGAGGGTCGTCTGAGCCTGGTGAAGGGTCGGCCCCTCGAAGGGTCATCCAAGCCTGATGAAGGGTCGACCCTTGAAGGGTCGTCTGGAACCTGATGAAGGGTCGTCCCCCTGAGGGGTCATCCGGAACCTGAGGAAGGGTCGGCCTCCTGAGGGGTCGTCTAGAACCTGATGAACGGTCGGCTCCCTGAGGGGTCGTCCGGAACCTGAGGAAGGATCGACCCCCTGAGGGGTCGTCTAGAACCTGATGAATGGTCGGCCCCCTGAGGGGTCATCCAGTTGGAGGGCTCCCTCGGCCTAGCCGAGGATATATATGGGCATATCAGCTATATTTCCATTTTGCCCTTATTTCATTTGGGCTTTATGTTGTGGTTTGTGTAGAGATCTTTTTTTAGGGTTTCCATTTCATTTTTTAACCTCTTTCTCTCTCAAAAAGTGTAGCCATCATTTTTGTTTGAGCTCTATCTCTCTCATTTTTTTTTCTTCTTCAACCTTGGGTTGATTTTGAGAAATAATTTTCTGGAGACTTTTATTTGAGAACACCATTTTTTTTGTTTTGAGATTTGGCTTGCGATTTGGTGTGGTTACTTCGTTTTGAGATCGGGTTTGTGGTGACAATTTTTTTGGCGCCAGCTGTATTCGGATCTAAGTTCCCTCCATGTTTTTCGGTGAATTTTTTTCCTGACGAGTTGGCTTTTCCGGTGAGTTGGCTTTTCTGGCGAAGGTTTGTTTTTTCGGTGTTGGAGGTGTGGATGATTTTGACTTTCTGGCGAACTTTTTTTGAGGTAACAGCTCCCTCATTTTTTGAGGCTCGTCATCTTGGCTCACTCTCCTCAGGCACCAGCTCCCTCATCTCATCTCACTCTCCTCCGGTGCTGACAAAAGAAAATTGGTTAGTTTGGTCTCGTATCTATTTAAATTTATTGTTCCAAATGCTAGAAATTGTACCTCTTTGTATATGTTTCTAATTGTTCCAAAAAACTAGAAATGCTAGAAAAATTAATAGCTAGAAATGCTAGAAATTGTAACAGCTAGAAATGGGTATATCGAAATATATACTAGATTTACCAAATGCATAAACCGATTTGAAATTCTGGTATTTACCGGGAAAAAACCAAATTGAAACCGAAATTACCGAAACCAAAAAAACTCGAAAATACCGAAAAAACCGAAAAATCGGTCGGTTTGCTTTTGGTTTTTGTTTTGATGTACCGGTCGGTAAATTGGTAAGGTACGGTTTTACCATATAGAATGTGGTTTTGGTATTGGTAAGGGGTCGTACCTACCGTACCGTACCGGTTGCACCCCTAATATTTTATGTAAAATATTTTGGGAACATTCTAATGGATGACCTCACTATATCTCTTCTATGGTATGAGTTAGGCGATTCTGCACTTTATAGAGAAATAAAGGAAAATAATAACACAAGCCCATGAGAGACCGAAAGGGCAGGATGGGTGCCTAACACTTTCCCATTCCATAACTTAGCCCCGAACCCTTCGAACTATTGGTTTCGTAAGCATCAGTTTATCTTTTATGCCTCTCCCTAGAGGCGGCGGCATATTCTTTTGCCTATTTTGTGAAAAATAGGATGACGACTCCATCTCTTTACATTCACCCCATGCCGACGACGGTCGAAGTTTTCCTAGATCGAAAGAGGGTGCGACACCTTTTCTTTCCCCGACCCTCATTCTTGGGAAGAAGGAGAGAGGGAGGACACGCATAAATCGGGATTTCCACACTCTCTGTATTTCAAAAGTAGTTTTTTTATTAAGTGGTTTAGTGTTGTTCTTGGTTTTGGTTATAGGTTTTGTCAGAGTTGTTCTTTGATTGGCTATGTTTTCGGTGGGTACTTTGTTGTTTTTCTAGAAATGTTTAGTTCGTTGTCTTTTTTGGTCGGGGTCTTAGTCTGGTGTTGCACTGTTTGGTTTGTGGGTTAGGACTTTCTTATGGCCTGTGTGCCTTTTGGCAGTTTGTTGCCTTTTTTTGGGTCTGTGTGTGACATATTTTCCATCTTGTCCCTAATTCCTCATTTACATTGTGTATGGCTTACCACGTTCCAACCCTCAAGGCATTCAAGTTCAGAAGTTCAAGAAGACGGATCCGAATATCAAGCTACTTCAACAAAATTCTTCGACGAGACATAATTTTGGTATGTATTTACTTTTATGTTACTTAATTTTTTTACTGAGTATTAAGATACTTTTCTAAACTGTTTTTTAAAAAACGAGGCATTTTTAAACTGAAAATGTTTTATGAGTTTACTGTTGGACAAACTTTAAAATGTCGTTTAAGTCATTCTAATGACTTGGTCATGTCATTCAAACGACATGTCAATGTCGGAAGATACCTCGTTTAAATCCTAACTTCTCATATGGATCAAACGAAGGCATACTGATTTGTTTTTTAAAGGTCGTTTGAAAGGGTCGTTTTAAGGCACTTGTACTGTCATGTCAATCTCGTTCAAATGACATCAAGATATCATTCGAACGACTTTTTGCCACCTCAAATATTTTGTTTGCCTATAAGAACCTGTTTCGTGAAGATTTTTTATTAAGAATTTTCATTTTATGCAAATTGCAGAACAACTGCAAAATAGTCTTCACTTTTTAGGGATAAAATTTGTTTTTGATTAACATAAACAATACTAATTCTTTTGTGAATCTTGTTTGGAACCCAAACACTCCTGTAATGAATTTATTCTTATGGAGAGCTTTCTTCACTGTGGATCTTAGGGATACTCAAGAGTATTCACTGCTGAAGGAGGAGGGCTGCGGTTCTTGTGATTCTCGAGGGAATCATTGCAAACATAAAGTTGTGGTCTTTGTGGGTTCTTGGGGGAATTCATTGTAGTATTTCTCTAAATTGTTGTGAGTTACAATTTTCAAACTTTAGTGAAATAATGGTTTTGCCCTGCAGGGATTTTTCTTGAAATTGTTTGTTTCTTTACATGCTTATTTTCAATCACCTAGATGCATATTTAGGGTCTAATTAAAATTGGAATTTGTTTGAGATTGACATCTAATTAAATAATTTTAATACATTAAAATAATGTGGACTCTCAAATTGGTATCTCATATCCGCATTTACAAATTGGTAGCAGAGTTGGTTTCACCAAATTAACATGAGATCTTTTTTTTGCAAATTTATTTTGTGATATCATTCGCTTTGCAAAATTGATTTTTGAAAAATTGCAACTTTTCTGACGGATAACTTATATAATCGGATGCCCTTTTTTATTGCACAAATTGTGGCTATTAGAAAGCCTGCATGAGATCTTATTTAAAAGAAATTGATGAAAGAGTTTGGCTCGTATGTGAAAGAGGGTGGACTCCTCCCACTGTCACCATTAATAATATCATTAATCCCAAACCCGTTTCTGATTGGACCGATGGTGAGTTTAAGTGGAGTACCTATAACTCCGATTGGCAGTGCTATTTCTGGAGCCATCACCCCCGTTGAGTTCCGACATATTATGATGTGCACCACATCAAAAAAGGCATAGGATATCCTCCATTTGGCAAATGAGGGTACCAATGCTATTAAGGTATTAAAATTGCAAAATTTCACCACCCGGCTTGAGACTATCACTATGTTAGAGTCCGAGTGTTTTGATGAGTTTTATGCTAGGTTGTCGAACATTTTTAACACGAGTTTTAATTTGGGAGAGAAAATTTATAATTCGAGAGTTGTGAAAAATATTTTGAGGTCACTCCCATCCCAATTTATTCCTAAGGTCACCGTGAATAACTCTTTAGGGGTTTTAGAGTCTCTTAGGTAAGAACAACTCGTAGGAGACCTTCAAACTTATGAGATCGACATGTTTACCAAAACCATTCAGCTTAAGGATATAGGGATAACTTTAACGATTCAAGTTAAGAAAAATAAAAAAGAGAGAGTTTGTGAGTTTAACTCTGAGATTGAGGTGGATTTAGATGACCTGGCATTATTTGAGAAAAAAATTTAAAAAATTCTCAAATTTTCCAAAGATAATTCTTCCAATAAAAAAAATTTATAAAAACAAAATTAAAGATGAGGTCAAGGACAACGGTGAGAAAGAGGAAGATATAAGGTGTTATGAGTGCTAGGTGAAAGGGCACAAGGCTTTAGAGTGTCCCATTAAGATAAAGAGAAAGGGCAAGAAGATTGTTAATATAACCACTCTTAGCGATAGTGACACCGAGTTGGATGATTCTGGGAAGGAATAGCCACATGAAAAGTGCGTTACTTTCATGTCTAGTCACGTGAGCACCTCAAGATTGTCCCACAACGATGAGGACACTTGTATACATGAGAGCCTCGATGATGTTTCGAGCCATTCGAGTGAGTCTGAGGATGAGAATGCAAGTGAGGGTGAAGGTGATATCCACAAGGAATTTAGTGATTTATACACCGAGACTTTGAAGAAAAAAGTTGAATAAGGAGTTATCATTTAGGGTAATAGATTTGGAGAGAGAGATAGAAGTTTTTAGGGTGTGTGAGGAATCAGTAAGTCAACTTGAGAAGGTGAGAGTTTCTTTATATGAGCATTTGATCGTCTTAGGTCCGGAAAAAAGTGAATTGACTAACACCGTGACTAGTCTTATGGGAGATCTTCAATCTTCATTGGAGACTCATGAGAAACTTGAAGCCCATGCATCCTAACTTGAGAGAGAAATCGAATGGGCCTGGAAGATCAAAGTCACAATAGAGGACACATTTAAGAAGGTAGAAAAGATGTTCCTTGGTCCCTCTTTGGGAAATATTGAGAGACTAGGAATAGGTTATGATGGTGTGTCCACTCCTATGCAGCACCAGAGTTAGTTCCCGAGTTTGTGATAGATCCATATGGCTCTCAACCTAACCCACCTAGGTGTCCATTTTCCCATAGGAGAGCGCATCCTAAACATTTTGAGAGAGGTGTTCCTAGGCCCGTGTATGTTTGTTCCCATTGTAAGAAAAGAGGATACCATAGGGAATTTTTCTTTAAATTGGGTAGTGTGTCTTATAGGTATTTATCTTGTTATGCTACTACACGTGTTCCCACACGCACTCCCACATATGTTACTCCACAATCTCCCGCATATCATGTGAGATATTTTGAGAGTTTTTAAAAGAAAGTTGAGTATTTGGTCAAAACTTCACACTCTTTGATGGATGTTTTTCATAGGATGTCACCGCCTTGGGAAAACTCCTCCGGAACTAATGATTAAGGTTTAAACTTGTTTTCTAGAATAGGTTAATTTTCATGTTCATATCTTTATGCCTATTGCTAGTGTAATATTATTGTATTTAGTTTCTTCCATTTTGATATATTTTTCAAAAATAAAAAAAGAGTTTTATTTTTCTTGAAAATTTTTGGAAAAATACAAAAAGATTTTGTCTTTTTTTGGAAAAAGTGAAAAAGCCAAAAAGATTTTATTTTGATATATTTTTTTTTAAACACAAAAATATTTTTGTATTTCTTTTTACACCATATATGGATGGACATTTAGGATGACTGTGACAACCCGCTCAAAATAATAACGGGTGGCCAACCCTATACTACATTAAATCAGGTATCTCAGATGGCACAGTCTCAACATCAACTGACAATTCTAATAATATAAGGATAACTACCCGAAATCATTAGAAGCGAATTGTCAAAAATTTAAAACCTTTTAATTAACAACAACAAAAAAACCAATAATGCACATAACCAACAATATACATCTAACTAAAAAGAGTGATAAGTGCAAACTCCAATAGAATAAAAGAGTATAATACAGTGTACAATAAAATCTCAACAATGAAATACCCGAATATGCTGTCGGGTAATAGACAATACAATGATCAGAAATATAAAATATGAAAGTGTTAATCTACAACACTTGAATACTAACTCAATACACAGACTGAGTCCTAATCTAGATGTACAAAGATAGGAATCGACTAAAGCAAAGTGCCGCAACAATCCGCTACTGCCACAGCTCCATGAATACCCTCGATGGATAACATCAAAGGCGTCCTTGCGGAGGAACACCTAAAGTAATAAAATACATACATGGAGGAGAAAATATAAACAGGTTAGAGCCCGAGTTGAAAAACATTTTATAGCAAGTGTATTAAAATGCATAATAATTATAAATGCACTATTACATGATTAAGGTGGAATCGAACACTCCAAAATATTTCAACTCACCTCTCATCTAAAGCGTGCACTAAACGTATGCACGTGATCTCCAAATGGATTCCCGATTCTATTTAGGTAAGAGGATTCTAACCTAAACCCAAATAAAGTATTTAAGTGAAACCGTCTAGCCTATCACTCAATCTACACTCACTTCTATAATCTATAAGTTATATACATTAACTTCAAATGTAATAGTTATAGTTATCTTTATAATGTTCATTTGTTGAACATATAAAGTTACATGATCTAATCATGACCACATCAACACAATACATCAACATTCACATTTACTAGAGTTTTATATTCTAGTGATGCCCTTATAAGGCATGAAAGCATATATACAATTATTATAGTATTTATATATGAGTTATTAGCATCATGAAATTAAATACTAAACTCCTCTCGATTCTCAACACGGAATTGTGTTTCGTGCGTGGGACGTCTCACCGAGGCGAAATCCAAACAAGGAACCCCCCCGTTACACTACTCCTGACCGTGTTAATCCTCGAGGCTCATTATGCCCTCAATGCTTGATGCATGTAACCCAAATTATTATCCAGTTTTAATTAATTCATATTCCCAATTCTCAACAGTAACGACGTTTCATGTGTGGGACGTGTCGCCGAAACGAAATCCAAACAAGGAACCCCCCCCCCCCCCCCGTTACACTACTCCTCGCACTGTCGATCGTCGGGATAGGTGATATATATATAGAGATAATTATGAGCATTAAGGACTAAATGTATCCCCAAGTTCCAACATTACACTGCGGTTCGTGCGTGGGATGTCTCGTCGAAGAGAAATCCAAACAAGGAACCCCCCCGATACACTAATCCTGGCAATGTAGGTCGTTGAGGTCCATTATGCCCTTGATACCCAAATACAAACACAAGAAATAATAACCATCCAACCAATCTATAACTCGAAGGACGCGGGCTCACATGCTATCATCTTCCAGCATCCCATATACGTTGCAAATTGGGGTCACCTGGTGGGGTTCCACGACACCCACCTCGTGATCAACTCACGCACACGACGTCCCGGGAAGCGGTCATAGCTCCTAACCGGCAAGTGAGAGCGACACATACCCACGACCTCTCACCCCTAAAATAAATAAATGTATATAAATATGTCATTTGCTGACCACCATGGACGACTATGACATGGGGAATATCTACACCCTGCTCTTTGAGCCAGGATGCTCACCCTCTACGCACGAAACTTCCCAATGATAGCAAGGAGGGGGTATGTTTAACATGTATATATACACCATCATATAAGGTATACAAACATCCCACATAATAAAGATATACCGTTATATAAGGTACACCTGCAACATCATTTTCATATTCATTATACGCTCTTAGGCGCAATGGATTTAATGTCATTGATTAGTATCTCTCTCTCTAGATACGCTAATCGTAATTTCTCACACATCTTCCCCACTTAGTATACACTATACTATTTCTCACTTAAATCTCACATGTCGCTTCTAATTGTGAATTGTCTCTCAATTCTATTTAAGTTAAGGATATTCTTTTATCCTAATGCACCTCAATTAGCATTTCTCATTGTGTGAGATATCTCCCAAATCAATCATCAATAAGGATATTCCTATATACATTTGCACATCAATCAGCATTTGAAATTCTCCATTCATAATAGGGTTCAATTCATTTTATGAACCTTTAAAGTTATCCCATTTGGGATTGGATCCTATGATCCATTATCTCTAAATTATTAGCATTAATATCATAATTATCTCCAAATAGAATTCTCAAAACAATGTGGGCTTCCCCACTTAGAACATACCAAAATATCTAATCGGTATTCCTCAAATTTAGTCAATATGACTCCATTTATTTCTTTTAAGGGAAACTCTCTAAAAGTCTCCAAAACATACTCTAAATATCTCTTATAGAGATCCCCAATCGATAACCTCGACCAAAACGGGATGAAATTCTTTTTAGAAAAACAATCCCTCAAAAGCCCTGTTACCGAATCGATTCGGGCCAATTTTGAATCGATTCGGCCCAGCGAATCGATTCGGCCAGGAAGGAGAATCGATTCAGGTCATCAGACCTGGGATTCTGTCTCAGGCCGAATCGATTAGGCTGGAGTTCGAATCGATTCGGTCACTCAGACCTGGGCACCTGTATATTTCCAAATCGATTCGGTTAGGGGGCCGAATTGATTCGGCCTACCTGGAGGCTCGAAAATGACTAATTTTTGTAAGCCTAAAATACCCAAAATTCATTTTAATCATTTTCTCTCCATTTCTCTTCAACCCAATCACAAATATATCATTAATAATCATCCTAGAATACATATGAACTAATTTCTACCGTCAAATCAAAGATCTACATATCGAATCTAAGATTATACCCAAAAGTTAGGTTTTTGTTAAACTAAACCTAAAACCCAAAATATCAATCCACAAATCATGCAATAAATGTACACAACAATTATTTAGCAAGTTTAATCACTTGCCTCGGGTTCGTAGGGTCTGAATCCGCCTTGAAATCGTGTATTGGCCGGAAATCTCCACTTTCTCTCTCTTTTCTCCTTCCTTTTCTTCTTCTCTCTTTCTTTCTTTCTTTCTTTCTTTTTCTCTTTCTCTCTTTGGAGAAATATCTCCCGTAGGCTTAATAAGCCTAATCTCCCAAGATACACATCTTTAAATGATAATACACACTTTAAATGACTCGGTGACTTTAATTCGAGTCAAACGGTCCTAATTTATTTCGGAACCCAAATAGACCCCAAGTACAGTCATTTTGACTTTCTCGACCCTTTCGGACACTATGGTACCCTCAGAATCGACATTTGACACTCTTTCTAACAACTTCAAATCTTGCCCTCAATTGCCAATTTAATTATTTCTCCAATAAAATATTATTTATTTCTTCCAAAATAAATTAATCCTAGTCTCCAAGTCCTCGGGTTGTTACAAACTTCCCCACTTACCAAAATTTCGTCCTCCAAATTTTAGCTAAGCCTAATTCTCCAAAGCTCAACTACTTCTAATCTACCCATACTCACGAATCCTATCTCCAAACTTCTAACTTCCCACGACGAATTAATTTAATTTATTTTATTTTAAGTTGAATATGAGTTATATAAAACCAATTTCCACAACAAGGGTGCCCATACACCCTTTATATTTGAGCTTTATGCTCACAGCAATCATAATGAGGCTTTATTTGCCTCCAAAGTTCCACATTTCCATAAATATATAAGTATACTAACATTTTAATAGTGTAAAAATTTTGAATGGTCCAAAGAAATAACTCCTCTCAATTCCTGACATTCGCCACTTTCGTGCGGGGGACGTCTCGCAAAAGTGAAATACAAAGAAGGAACCCTCCCAATACACTACTATGTGACGACGTCGGGGATTGAGAGTTTGTTAAATCCGGACTAGAGTTTGAAAAAAAAAAATTTATGAAAATTATTTTGAAAGGGCCCGAGGGCCGATAAAAAGTTTTATTTTGAAAACAGTTTATTTTAAAAACGGTTTATATAATATAATATAATATAAAATGCCTTATATCCAACACAAGGTCTTTTAAATCATCATATATATAACAACATGTAGCTCACAAAAATTATCATAATTATGAGCTAAAATTTTCCTGCGTCCCAACAATCCACAATCTCAACTTTCAAACATAAACAACATCTTACATAATTTCAATATATTGCCATTTATATGGCTCATCCATATCTGGAATACAACAATCATATAATTCTAGTCATGACTATATAAAAGAAGTAGATTTATCATTACTACTTATCACCATTACCATTCTTACATTTACCACAAGGTTTAAAGATCTTTTTGAGCACCTTGCAAAATCATCTATCCTTTTACAAAATAATAGAATAAGAGCCTATCTTGATCAAACTTCCCCTTAGGGTCATTACATACATAATAGGGCTATAGTACTACCCTTTCACAAATATCTCACATACGATACCCCCAAAACCCATTTTAGTAATTATCCTATTTATAAAGGAAAATTGACTTACATTACCCATCTCTAGTCCGATTGCCCATCCTCATCAATGGGATCCCAAACAAAGTCCCCCGGTTTAAAACGACCTCGAATCTGTTGTAGGGGTTGCACTTCCAAAACTTCATCAAACCGTGGTCCTTTACCTTTTTTAGGACAATCTCTCTTTTTATGACATATTTCTTTACAAAAGAAACACTTACCCACAAATCCTTTCTGCCCACTCGCATTACTGGCACTCTCTTCGCCAAACTTACTTGATGAACTCGAATCTCCATAGTTCTTACCCCCTTGCGAACGAAGACGATATTCATGACACTTTAGTAGTGCCGTATTCACTACCTCAATGAAAGTCACTAACCTAGGACTCTCTAACAAATGTTGTCGGATTTTCCAATCTAATCCTCGAACAAACTTCGATATACGTTTCTCTTCCGTATTTACCTCATCAGGTACTAGCTTTGCCCATCTATAAAAATCTTCCTCATATTCTGCCACTGTTCTATTACCCTGAAAAATCTTCATATTCCTAATAGAGGAAAGAAAATACCTTCGATCAAAAAGTTCCCAAAATTCCTTTATAGGTAAAGTATCTCTTTGTTCTGATGTAATGACACACTCCCACCAATGGAGAGCTGCACCCGATAACCTAAAGTGGCTAAAAATTATTTCTGCACCTCACTACACTCAACCATACGAAGGTGCCTCTGTATACTATTCTTCCATTGACTTGCAGCCATTGCATCAACTCCCCCTGTAAACTCGGGAGGATTCCCCTTACTAAAATCTTCTTTCACTCTCTCCCATAAAGACAATCTTAAATGGGATGGGGCTGCTCGAGCGGTAGATTGCTGAGCCATCGTAAAAACGGCAACAGTTACTGCTTGTGCCACAATATTGGCAACATCATCCGTAGTAATGTTCCTTTGAGGCATTTGGGGTTGCCCTTTGTTTGCCCTGACTGAACGACCTCCCTTCGGTGGCATCTGAAACAAGAACAATTGTATCAGAACGCCTTTCAAATATTTTCGATTCACAAAAAGATATGGACGTATGAATGTAACCGTCCTAGCAATAAGGCTCTATATCAAGAACGCTTATGGAAGATCGTAGTAACGCACACAGATCCTAAAGACACTAGAACCTGATGCTCTGATACCATCTGTGATAACCCGCTCAAAATAATAATGGGTGGCCAGCCCTATACTATATTAAATCAGGTATCTCAGATGGCACAGTCTCAACATCAACTGACAATTCTAATAATATAAGGATAACTACCCGAAATCATTAAAAGCGAATTATCAAAAATTTAAAAACTTTTAATTAACAACAACAACAACAAAACCAATAATGCACATAACCAACAATATACATATAACTAAAAAGAGTGATAAGTGCAAACTCCAATAGAATAAAAGAGTAAAATACAGTGTACAATAAAATCTCAACATGAAATACCCGAATATGCTGTCGGGTAACAGATAATAAAATTATCAAAAATATAAAATATGAAAGTGTTAATCTACAACACTTGAATACTAACTCAATATACAAACTGAGTCCTAATCTACATGTACAAAGATAGGAATCGACTAAAGCAAAGTGCCGCAACAGTCCGCTACTGCCACAACTCCACGAATACCCTGGATGGATAACATCAAAGACGTCCTTGCGGAGGAACACCTAAAGTAATACAATACATACATGGAGGAGAAAATATAAATGGGTCAGAGCCCGAGTTGAAAACATTTTATAGAAAGTGTATTAAAATGCATAATAATTATTAATGCACTATTACATGATTAAGGTGGAATCAAACTCTCCATAATAATTCAACTCACCTCTCATCTAAAGCACGCACTAAACCTATGCACGTGATCTCCAAATGCATGCCCGATTCTATTTAGGTAAGAGGATTCTAACTTAAACCCAAATAAAGTATTTAAGCGAAACCGTCTAACCTATCACTCAATCTACACTCACTTCTATAATCTATAAGTTATATACATTAACTTTAATGTTATAGTTATAGTTATCTTTATAATGTTCATTTGTTGAACATATAAAGTTGCATGATCCAATCATGACCACATCAACACAATACATCAACATTCTCATTTACTAGAATTTTATATTCTAGTGATGCCGTTATAAGGCATGAAACCATATATATAATTATTATAGTATTTATATATGAGTTATTAGCATCAAGAAATTAAAGACTAAACTCCTCTCGATTCTCAACACAGAACTGCGTTTCGTGCGTGGGACGTCTCGCCGAGGCGAAATCCAAACAAGGAACTCCCCCGTTACACTACTCCTGACCGTGTTAATCCTCGAGGCTCATTATTCCCTCAATGCATGATGCATGTAACCCAAATTATTATCCAGTTTTAATTAATTAATATTCTCAATTCTCAACAGTATACGACATTTCATGCGTGGGACATTTCGCCGAAGCAAAATCCAAACAAGGAACCCCCCCCCCCCCCCCCCCCCCGTTACACTACTCCTGGCACTGTCGATCCTCGGGATAGGTGATATATATATATATAGATAATTATGAGCATTAAGGACTAAACTTATCCCCAAGTTCCAACATTACACTGCGGTTCGTGTGTGGGACGTCTCGCCGAAGAGAAATCCAAACAAGGAACCCCCCCGATACACTAATCCTAGCAATGTATGTCGTTGAGGTCCATTATGCCCTTGCTACCCAAGTACAAACAAAAGCAATAATAACCATCCAATCGAGCTATAAGTCGAAGGATGCAGACTTACGTGCTATCATCTTCCAACAGCCCATATACGTAGCAAACTGGGCTCACCTGGTGGGGTTCCACGACACCCACCTCGTGATCAACTCACGCACACGACGTCCCGGTAAGCGGTCATAGCTCCTAACCGGCAAGTGAGAGCGACACATACCCACGACCTCTCACCCCAAAAATAAATAAATGTATATAAATATGTCATTTGCTGACCACCATGGACGACTATGACCTGGGGAATATCTACACCCTACTTTTTGATCCAGGATGCTCACCCTCTACGCACGAAACTTCCCAATGATAGCAAGGAGGGGGTATGCTTAACATGTATATACACCATCATATAAGGTATACATACATCCCACATAATAAAGATATACCATTATATAAGGTACACCTGCAACATCATTTTCATATTCATTATACGCTCTTAGGCGCAATGGATTTAATGATATTGATTAGTATCTCTCTCTCTAGATACGCTAATTGGTGCGCTCTAAATGCAGCTTATGATTCAAGTGCAAATCTATCGCAACAAGTAATATCCGGTAAGTACGGAATCGTGATCCACAAGGATTGAAACAGTCCTAAGAGATTATGATTAGGTTAAAAGGATTCTCTAAACGTCACAAAAGTTAAAGTGTAAAAGATGGTTTAATAGTTTGGAAAAGTGATTGAGAGTAATCTCTGAACTAACATACTATTAATGATCAGTTAATTAATTAATAATTATGAAACTATGAAAAGAACTAAGATAAGCTTGAGTTCAAGAAATTAAAGGGATCGAGGATCATTCTCCCACCTCGAATTCACAAAGAATGGGATTATAGGGCTTGGTTGAAATTAATTCTAATCGAGCATAACTAATTAAGTCCGAACATCAACCATGTAGAGACTAGTTATTGGTATATGGGTTGGGTTTGTAGTAAAGCTTCAAACGCTAACCCTTGCATGACAAGAGAAGTTAAGAAACTATGATACTCCAATACTAACACATGAAGTTCCATTAGAACAATTATAAACCAAACCCTAAATATGAAGTTCAATCATCCAAGGTGGGATTATGATCCCCAATCATAAGTCTAGCTACTCATAATTGAAACTAAACTACACATGCTAGTTAACAACATAATTAAGTTAGTTATCTAGTTTAAACACAAACCAATACAAGAGATGGAATTAAATGCAAATTAAAGCTAGTAGAACAAGTAGAGAAGAAGTAAATGAACCTTTCTTGCATTAATAACAACTAGTAATCAAAGCTTTACAAGTGAGTAAAAACCATAAATGAACTTGACCTAGGAGAGAGAAGAGAGTGTTTTCTATATCACCAAATATCTAACAAAAGTAATCTATATCTACCAATGAGGAAAAACAAGGGATATATCCCCAAAATCCAACCAAAATGGCAAACTAGTAATAAGGAGAACAACTCAAAAATTCAGCAAAACCGAATCGATTCGGTAGGGCCGAATCGATTCGCTAGATGGAGAATGATGCACTGGTGACCACCGAAGCGATTTGGATGGACCGAATCGATTCGGTCCTGCAAACAAAATATGGCTAGGTTATTTTGGCTTTATTTATCCCATGTTTCACCGAAACATCCATAACTTCTTCGTTCGAGATCGGATTCAAGCACCGTCGGAGGCCACGCGAAGATAAGAAGAAGGTCTACAACTTTCGTGAAGAAATCGGGTTCAAAGACCAAGTGCTAAAATTATCAAAATCCCCCCGACTGTGCAAGTGTCTACGAAACTTCTCCGGATCAAAACCAAACTTCCCAAAATGCATTCTCGAGACCTATAAAAGATCAATAAAGACACATACAAAGTATATATGATGAACACAGGGGTTAGTCAATAAATGAATATAGGAACCGGGAAATACATGCACGGGAATGCTAAAATGTACAAATTAACGGGGTATAAAATACAATAAAACTGACGAATCACCCCCCCTAACTTATACATTGCTAGTCCCGAGCAATGAAGTATGAAGAAACAAGTGGTGCCAAAAAAACCAAAATAGAAGAAATATGTACATAGAAGGAAAAATTCCACTTTCGTAGGTGAACGATTACATTTAGCATATGCAATAAGCCGTTTTAAAACCCCTAGGTGGCCCTAGGGGACGAGTGAGGTATCGTGAGGGTTTCCAGGGATGACACCCACAAACATCAAATCAACTCATACTATGATACGGCAAAATCCAATGCGTAGCTCAACAAATATCTAAGAAGCACAATATATCAACAAAGTGAACAAAGCTCACACAAAAGACGGCAATTATCGTCATTAAACAAATAACTTCAATAAAAATCGAAACCATGGAAATGCGAAATAAGCGGACACATGTGGTAATTTAGATTTGGCAAAACTTTCAAAGTCCATATAAATGCTAAGGCATGCATACTCAAGTTCTCTCCGGTTGTTACACTCAACAAATGGAACACTGCGAAATGGGATGTAACACACACACAGGGCATGCGGGCATAAAGAGTAATTGTAAAGGGAAACTAGGCCACACACATGTCATCAATGAATAACGCAATATAAAAGTTAAAAATACAATCTCAAGAAAGGATACCGCATATTAACCAAGAGAAGAACATATAAACAGATTATTGCTAATGTTCGACCTTTGAATCACATCACCCTAGGATCAAATGGGACTTTAATGGGTTGTAATGTAGGCTAGGATAGGGTACGAACTGGAGGAATGTATATACGGACTCAAAGTGTTCGGGATGAAAACTCGGGATAATGGAAAAATGGGGGAAATATCAACATTAGAAAAAAAGTTCCAAAAAGGCATTAGATAGATCATCCGGGAAAGTAATCAAAGCTTTTTGAACTATATACACAATATTTACAAACTTTCTCTTTCTTTTCTTTTCTTCTTTTTCTCACTTTTTCTTTTGTTTTCTTTTTTTTTTTGGCTTTCTCTTTTGTTTTTCACTACTTTCTTTTGTTTTCTTACTCTCACATGCCCAAATTGCAACCACACTATACAACATCATTTGATCCCAAGAAACATTCCAAACAAAGGTATGTAAGGAAATATATATGGTGTATAACTCCAATTTGGAGTTGGTTATAGAATTTTGGGTAATGTAATGAAAGGCTAATATTTAGACTCAAAGGGGTTGACTAGGAAAACATATATGGTGAGGTCACGGCTAATATGGGTGATATAACAAAGAGGTACTATAATCCTTTCCTTAGGTTTCATGTGATTCGCGGAACTAAACACCATTGAAAATCATGCTCAAGTGTTAAATCAATTAATATGCAATCAAATGAAAAGAAAATGAGATTGACAACGAGTTCATTGACAATAAAGAGATAGAGTGGATGTATACGCTCACAAATGACGATAAGTCTCAATTTTCACTTTTGTAAGGGTATAGCATGCGCCTAAAATTCACGAATTTGAAACGATTTAAACCAAATCATAAATAATTATTTGTGTATATGCTCAAAGCTTCACAGTTTAATTTTATGATGCCATTCACAATGCAAACAATAACGGGCTAAAGGGTAATAAATCAATAACTCGAAGCATGCTTCATAGCAATACAATAGGATAAGCCGATCATATAAGTAATCATAGTAGATATGAGAGAAAAAGAAATTTATTATTATTATTATTTTTTTTTTAAATAAATAAATACTAACATGATAACCGGTATCAAAAATGTAATCCACACCCCGTAACTTGAATGAAACATTGTCCTCAATGTTAGTAGGGATAAAAAGGTAAAAGGGGTGAGAAAATAGTCACCCCGTAAGGAGTAACTCGAGAAACGCGCAACGGCATGCCTGTTAAAATGTTAGTACCACAACACCACTATATACAGAGGAGAGATATTTATAAGGATAATTAAGAAGATGAAACTAAGGAATTCTTTTCATTAATAATTCCGGGATGCATACATGTGGGAAAAAAACAAAATGAGAACATACAATATTGACATTTCTCAATTACCACATATACATCAATGTTTATCAAAAACCTAATATAAAAAGAGCCCAAAATAGTTTACATATCCATAACTATAAGAGGACAAAATGAAATAGCAGCAACAGTATTTCCTAGGGAAGGTCAGGGCGGTGGTGAGAAGGACCGAGCTCATTGGGGTTACGCGGGGGGTATGGGTCATAAAGGTAAGGAGGCATAGCAGCCTCGCCCCCGCGTAGATGCACAAATAGGTCCATCTGCGCCCTAGTAATCATCGAAATATCACGCTCGTAAGCGCCCCTAAACTCAGAAAAGCTCCGCTCATGGTTTTGCCTGAAAATAACTAAATCCCCCTGCATTGCATCCATCCTCGCACTCAACTCTCTAAAGGGGCCCAACGGGGGCTGAACTGGAGCCGATCCCTGCTGGACGTCCGAAAGTGGATCATCAAAATCAAAATGGTTACCAGCAGCCTTTTGATCACTCATCCATCGCTTTTTCCTCTACCAATAATCTTTTCCTAAAGTCCTCTCAATAGCATCATCGTCAAACGGAGAGGGAAGCCTCGCCCACTTATCGCAGGCGATCACCTCGCAACGAGCATCTCTACATATCTTGAAAACAAGCCGAGCATAAGGGAGAGTAGTCGATCCCTTGTCGCAATAAGTGGCGTTCAACATGTGTTGAAGCACTAAGGAAGGCAGGCTTATAATAGTGTTGGCGTCTAGGAGACAGTAGAGGAAATGGGCCTGCTTTGATCGCAGGACTGATTTTGTTTGGGTAAGAATGATTGAATTCATGGCGACTAGGTGGATAAGCCGGTGAGAATCAGGCATGAGCTTTTTCAGAAATGTTTCCCTGGCCCAAACGTGTCCGGGCGCTAGACGCGCAATCAAAAAATCGTTGGGAAACAATGTAAGAGGGTTGCACGACGGATATGTATACTCATCAGGATTGTCAGCACCTCCTAACAGCACTGACAGAATTTTCTGGGAAATCAGAATTTTTCTCCCCTAACAAAATCCTCAAGCATCCCGCCTCCAATTGAGACAAGTGATGCATAGAAACGGCAGACATGCTCCTCATTCACATCACCCTCCTTTTCGAGATGGGCCTCCCAATGGAATTTTTGAAAGTGCCTCCTAACCTTGTTAGGAAAGTCAGCAAGCTTCATCGGGCATTTGATAGCAATTTCCCGAGTGGAGGGAAACTTTTCCATGTACCAATCTCTCTTAGCCATGGATCTAAAAGTTTCAAACCCATTTCGGCCCGTAACATCACTGGTGGTGGGCTTTTGAGCCATAAGAACCTACAAGAGAAATCAATTCGATACATACACAATTAGTGTAATGCATACAATCAATTTAGCGTGAAACAGGATCGAAAAGGAATGAGTGGTCAATGTCGAAACAAAATGATCAGATAAGCGTATCCGATATACATCACTCCCAAACAAGGCAGAATCTATGTCAATGTTCGATAAGAGGCACAAAAATGGAACAATTGGGGATCAACTCCTCATTTAGGCCTTTTATCGAACATGTGGTGTGCAGCCTGCTCAAAATAGGGAGAAAATGCATTTGATTCATGAAAGCTCCAAACAAATACAACACAACACATTAATCAACAATAAATAGGTTGTATTTGTTGGATAGAGATGGAAATCAGTAAAGAAAGGTGGACAGTTCATGAATCAGATACACATTATGCAAATATGAACATACAAACATAACTCCCCAAGTTTGAATAGAATGAACACAAATTTCATATTGAAATTAACATAGAAAGATTGGAGTTTTTACCTTGAGCCAGAATCCTTAGAGAAATGGAGAGAAAAACTGTAGTAAGAGGATTGGGGAAATGAGTAGGAAGGTAGAGGGAAGAGTTAAGGGAGAAGAAATGAGGTTGTATGATTGCGGGCATGATTTGAAAGGCTGGACAATGGAATCGATTCGGAGGGATCGAATCGATTCGCTATGCTCGAATTAGCTCACTGTCTCAGGGAGAATCGATTCGGCGGGACCAAATCGATTCGATTTGGTACTACTTTTTTTTTACTGTTGGCAGGCAAATCGATTCGGGTGGACCGAATCAATTCGCAAGACGAAGACCTATAAGTTGTCTCAGGGAGAATCGATTCGGAGGAACCGAATCGATTCGCAAGAAGGAAAAACATTTTCTGCTTTGCTGATTTCCTAAATCTCATGAAGTTTAAATTTTGGGCTACTTCAACTAGATTTCTTGGACCAATATGATATATCAAATGTATGTAACTGGTCCGGAACCAAAAAATGCAACCCCACATGTACCGGGGGTTGCTCGGCACCAAAATTAATAAGTTATTGAACCTAATCAACCCTGCTAATGGGGCTGCTGCATACGATGTCCGGTTGTAAATCTGCAGATATTATAAGGACGTAATTCACAATGTGAACACCTATTCTTCCCATTCTTCCGACTTCGTTCCAACTAAAGTTCACACACTTAACAATTATGTCGGGTTCTAGACGAAAGACATGATACCTATCAAAAATGGACTACCCTAACCTCTTGACCCACGTTTGGCTTTGAAAACCGGATTAATATTTGAAAGAGGGGGCCATGGGTTATTAAAGTGACGGATCGGTGGGTCGGTGCACAAATCGATAGAAACATTATCTACCTTATTTTTCTTCGAGCAACTCTCCCTACACGGGATTGATGACTCTATGTAAATGTTAATTTCGGATATGATAGAGTCGTCAATCAGAGTGAAATCCAAATTGCCTAATTTATCCCCGATTTCATGGTTTTCTCCTACGCCAACCTCTCCTAACATGTCAAAACACACATCCAACACACTCCATTCAATTTCCTCTCTCGCAAATTGATCGTCTTCTACACATACCACTCCAACGAAGCTCACTTCCTTAACACACTCATCCTCGTCACTCGAGAGGTGCGACACATTGAAAATATTGACATCTAATGTCATATTTCCAAAAGACAAGTTCATCTCACCATTCCTATAATTGATCGAAGCATTCGCGGTCGCGAGGAATGGTTGTCCTAAGATGACGGGAGGTTGATTGTTGGGGCTTAAAACAGGTTGGGTATCAAGAACGATAAAGTCGACCGGGAACACAAAGGTGTCTATTTGGACGAGGATATCTTCCAAGAAGCCCCGTGGAATTTTGGTAGAGCCGTCAGCCATTTGAATTTTAGTTTTGGTAGGACTAAGTTCTCCTAAATCCAATTGAAGATAAACCGAATACGGCAAGAGGTTCACACTAGCTCCTAGATCAAGAAGACCACGATTAATGGCGAAGTTTCCAATCACACATGAAACAGTTGGACACCCTGGGTCCTTAAATTTTGGAATCGTGTTGTGTTGGAAAATGGAACTAACCTATTCAGTCAACTCCACCTTTTTGCGAGAAACATGATTTCTCTTAAAGGTGCACAACTCTTTCAAAAACTTGCCATAGGAAGGGATTTTCTTAATCGCATCAAGGAGAGGGAGATTGATTTTTACTTATTTGAACGTCTCCATGATCTCTTGATCTTTGTTGGGTTTAACAATGGGAAGGAGCCTTTGAGGGTAGGGTGCGGGAAATGGACAAGGGACTGAAATTCTCGGCTCCTTAGTCGGCAACTTATCTCTTCTCTTTTTACGAGTCACTTCACTCTCTCGGGGAGTTATTGTGACCACGTCGGATTCTTTTGGGGAAGCTGGAATTGGATTTTCAATCACCTTCCCACTCCTAAGAGTGGTGATGGAATTAGTTTGTTCCATAGACCTACATTGAGCGGAAGAAGGAGTAGAAACATCAGAATTCATGATATTTTTACCAATAGGCCCATAAGGTTGTGACGGGAATTTTCCTTTTTCTTGCACACTCAAAGCAGCGGCCAACTTGAAAATTTCTTTTTCGAGCCTAGCATTTGTGGCTTGTTGAGAAGTCGTAAAAGATTGAAAAATTTCTTCTAGACTTCTCTTGTTCTGGTGCGCGTAGGCAGGTATAACTGGTGGAGGTGGTCCCGGAGGGGGACCTTGCATTACAACTTGGGGAGGAGGATGTTGGTTGTACGGTTGTTGGTAATTCTGAGGCAGGGGAGGACGAGATTGCTGATATTGGTAACAGAGTTGGTTACCCCAAGATGGATTAAACCCTTGGTCGGGAATGTTTTGGGATCTTCTAAAAACTCCCATAGCGTTCACTTGGTCATGGAGGATCACTTTGTAAGTCAGAATAGTGGGACACTCTTGGGTCGAATGAGCATTAGTGTCGCAAATGGCACACAACTCCTCAAATACGGATTGAATTTAAACAATGGGATCTCGAACCTTCGAGCTGAACTCCTCAACTTTCTTAGATAATTTATCTAATCTCATTTTCATCTCATCCTCGTCGGTGAGGTGATACATACCAGGGTTAGAAGAGGACAGAACCGAAGGTCGCGAACTGGTTTTGTTCGGATCCGAGGTATCCCACGCTTGGGTGGTATCGGCACAATATTTGAAATGTGCCCACGCATCATCGGGATCTAAACCAAAGAACTCACCGGGGCACATTATCTCCACCATTTTTTTCGCATTAAGTGTAAGCCCATTGTGGAAAAATGAGATTAATCTCCACTTTTCGAAACCGTGGTGTGGGCATTTATGAAGTACCTCATTAAATCTCTCCCAACATCGCTCGAATGATTCACCTTCGGTTTGAACGAATGTTTGGATTTGACTCTTTAAAGAGTTGGTGAGATGAGTTGGAAAGAATTTTTTTAAAAACTGCGCTTGCATTTCGCGCCAACTCCCAATGGAATTAGGAGCCAAAGACCAAAGCCAAGGGGGCTAATAAGACGTAGGTTAACGGGTGAAATACGCAATATTTACGTCTAATCCCACCCCCTAACTTACAAATTGCTAGTCCCTAGCAATGAAATAGGAAACAACAAGAACTACAAGAAAATCACAAACAGTATACAAGTACAAAAATGGGATAAGAAAGGATAAGGCCACTTTCGTGGGCGAATGATTGCATTCAGCGTATGCAATAAGCCATTAAACCCCTAGGTTGCCCTAGTGGACGAGTGTCGTCTCGTGAGGGTTTTTAGGGATGGTACCCACAAACATCACATGGTTTCCTCAAAATATGCCCAACCCAACATGTGACAAACTCAACAACAACGAAAAAGATTTCAAATGCGTTATTAGCATATTGAATGAATTCAAGCTAAAGTCCGTTGTTATTAACAGGTTGAATGCACCTCATAGAATTGAAACTTTAAAAGTGGGAGGGGGGAGAGCAAAAGAAAAGTATGATTTGGCAAAAAATTAAATAATTCGGATAATTAACATTAAAGCATGCATATATTCAATCCTCACGGGCATTACACTCAACAAATGAAATCACTCGAAACGGGAGGTAACACACGGAACATGCGGGCATAAAGAGTAAATGTAAATGGAAACTAGGCCGCACACATGTCACAAATGAAGAACTCTATATAGGAAATGAAAAACTTGTAATCTCAATGAAAGATACTGCTCATTAAAGGAGGCAAAATGCATTTTCACATATTATCAAAACTATTATGACTTTTAAATTAAATTCACCCTAAGATCAAAAACTACGCTTGCATTTCGCGCCAACTCCCGATGGAATTAGGAGCCAAAGACCAAAGCCAAGTTTTGGCCTTGTCTTTTAAGGAAAACGGGAAGAGTTTGAGTCGTGTAACATCCAGAGGACATTTTTTATCACTAAAAGTATCGCACACATCCTTAAACTCTCTAACATGAAGGTACGGTTGTTCACTGTCCATGCCGTCGAAAGTAGGAAGTAATTGAATCATTCCATTACGAAAATGGAATTGCGTGACATTGTTGGGAAAAATGATACAAGACGGAGAGGTGGTCCTCTCCGGTTGTAAATAATCACGCATGGTCCTATAAGGAGGTTCGGGTGCTACCCCTTGACTACCGTGCTCACTAACATTGTCGACTATGGTTGTGGGATCGGAGTGGACCCAGGTATAAGAAGAAGACGAGACCGAACTAGAACGAGAAATTGATGGTAAAGGTCTCCAATAATCCGAGGGTTCACTAGACGATGGTTCACGAATAGGATTTAAATTGCTACTATTCGCGTCTTACATTTACAGAATTTTGGATTGATTTTTGGAAATCGTGATGTCACAGTGACCACAGGGAACGATAGTGTAAAGAGAATTTCTAAAACCTAAGATAGTTTCCAATCCCCGGTAACGGCACCAAAAACTTGGTGCACTCTAAATAAAACTTATGATTCAAGTGCACATCTATCGCAACAAGTAATATCCGGTAAGTACGAGCATTTACCCCAACTGCGAGCTGCCAAACGCGGAACCAATACTCCAATTGGAATCAGCCCCCAACTGGATGGATCCCTTGAAGGACTATTTAAAGGATGGAATGCTTCCAGACGACAAGAGAACTTCCCACCAGATAAGGATCAAAGCTGCTCGCCTTCACTTATCCACAGGAGGCGACTTGTATAAAAGATCTTTCTTCGGTCCCTACCTTAGATGCTTCCACCCAAGCGATGTCAAGGCAGTGCTTCACGAGCTTCACGAAGGAATCTATGGAAGTCATGTCGGAGGAAGGTCTCTAGCCTTCCGAGCAATGAAGGAAGGCTATTGGTGGACATACATGCAAAAGGACTCCGTAGTATATGTCCGCAAATGCTTGAAATGACAACTTCACGCTCCTATGGTCCACCAGCCCACCAGCGAATTAAAATCCCTGACCAGCCCCAGGCCTTTCACCCAATAGGGAATGGACATCGTGGGACCACTGCCCACCGCTGCCGGTAATCGCAAATACCTGTTGGTTGCAATTGACTACTTTACCAAGTGGATCGAGGCAAAACCACTGGCGAACATCTGAGATGCTGATATGATAAGGTTCGTATAGAGGAATATAATCACTCGATTCGGAATCCCCAGAACCATCATCACTGATAATGGAACACAGTTCGAGAGTGGCCCTTTTCAGGACTTCTGTAATGAACACGGGCTCAGGCACCACTTCAGCTCGGTGGCCTACCCTCAAAGCAACGGACAAGCTGAAGCTTCCAACAAAACAGTGATCGCTGGATTGAAGAAGCGGTTAGAGCGAGCCAAAGGCGCATGGGCAACCGAGCTACCGCATATCCTATGGGCATACAGAACGAGTCCTAGGCGAGCAACAGGAGAAACACCATTTTCACTAACATATGGTATGGAGGCAATCATCCCACTAGAAGCGGGATTGCCAACAATGAGATCCGACCTTATGGAACAAGGCCAGAACGATGAGGCTTTGCTCGCTGAACTCAACCTTGCCAACGAGGGCAGGGAACTTGCCCTAGTGAAACTAGCGAGCAATCAGCAACAGCTCGCGAAGCACTACAGCAAAAGGGTCAACCCGAGGAGATTCAAAGTTGGGGACTATGTTCTAAGAAAGGTCCTGGGCAACACACTGAAGCCATCAGACGGTAAGCTGGGCCCAAACTAGGAAGGACCATATAAGATAATTAGAGACGACCTGCAAGGTTTCTATCATTTGGAAATGATGGAGGGCAGGGAGATACCACGAGCATGGAACGCAGCTAATCTCAAGAAATTCTATTTTTAGGAATTCTATTATTAAATCTTTTATTGTATTCGTTATGTTAAAGGACAGTTCATTTCCCATTTCACTAATGAAAATCTCTCAGTTGATCACTCCCTAATTAGTAACAGTTATATTTTATTACACATCCCTTCCAAATCACAGGCATAATGGTCGACATAGCAGGGGAACACCCCTCCTCAGGTCATCGTCATGAAGCACGACAGACCTCTTAGCATTGCCCCTGGCAATATATGAAGCCCTACAGAGTATTCTTAGGCATCAAACCTACTTTGGTTAAATAAAATCCTGATCGGATGAAGACATCCAATACCAGGTGTGTCCTCGCCAATTGCCCTACTTAGGCCTAAGGGAGTGTGACGACACAACCTAAAAGGTAAAGTGAGGGCACAATGGTATTCTTGCATTATACTGGACTGGGGGGACACTCGCATGACAAAATAAAAAGGATTATGAAGCAGCGAAAATATAAAAAGATTGGATGAACACGTTTAGTCGAAAAAATTGCCCAAAACGTGAACTTTTCGTTAATCCTTTATATTTACAAACAATGATAATACATGTTTAGTCGGTGAAGCTCGCCCAAAGCATTTACATTATCAAAAAGAAAAAGAATAAAAAAATCTCTAGGAGGAGGAAGCCTCCAAGCAAGATAATCAGCAACTTTAGCTCTCCTTCCATCATCAGGAGCGGAGGCTAGCTCTTCCACGACCTCATTTGCGTCCAACTCCAATAGTTATCGGGGAATAGCATCAATGGGGATCCATCGATCATCCCTCCTGAATGAATTGGGCATCAGAGTGGAGGAAGACATCTCGTGTCGATACTATAACACCGAGTTCCTCGGGACCTGCAGCTCTCTCAGGGCACTCAACCACCCTCTGATGAAAGAAAGTTCTTCGAACTCTGATAGTCTCATGGGAGCATCCAGCCAGCCCTGATCGTAGCCATCGGACCACACTTGGCGAGGGCCCTTCTTGAATAGATACCGCAGTCGGGAAATGTCCCTCTGGAGCCCAGCAACAATTACATAAGCTTGCCGAACATCATCGCGCATCTCCCCAATCTCCCGTTGTTCGATGGCTTCCCTATTCCTACCCCTGGAACTCCTGCCAGCACGCGGGAGGGAAGGCCGAGCAGCTCGCGACGAAGAAGAGCCTTGCAGGACTATTGGAACGGTGCTCGGCGAATGCTCCTTAATCTTCGAGACCTCCCACCTGAGGTCTTCGTTCTCCTGCTACAGGAACTCCCCAACTTGGTTAATCTCGGTGGCCTCCAGTAACTTTGCTCTCAGTGCACTTACTTCTTCTTGTACTGAGGCATCGATTTCTTCCATTTCCTAGAGCCTATCCTTCAGCTTAGCCACCACCTCGGATTGCTCCTTATATTTTTTATTCCTAGACCTAAGTGACTTACAAAGTCTAACAAAGGCCTAGCGAACAGCAGGGCTTGTATTAGGACCAAGAGTCCTACCCAGTTGGGAGGTAGCAGGAATATAGTCATCAACATCAACCAACTACAAGTAAAAGAAAGAGAAGAGAAAGAGATCAGCATAAACAAAAATGAAATCTTTTCATTAATAAGGAACGAGGTTACATCAGATTGAAGAAGAAAAAATTACAAAGCAGCCCTATCAATTAGCAACCTCGGGTGGCCCAGAGGTGGATGGTCCCTTGTCCTTATCAGCATCAGCAGGGGCATTACCCTCTGCAGGGGTGTCCTCTGTCCTCTCAACCAAAGGAGCGTCAGCAGGAGTTGCCTGAGAGACAGGATCAGTGCCTTCAGCAGTTGGGGCAAGGTCCTCATCTACGACTGGCCTCATCCCTAGATCGTGCTCGTCAAAGAGTGGGGATGCAACGTCCACCCCAGCAGCCACAAGAGCCTTATTCCACCCTTTCTTGAAGTTCAGACAGCTGATATAGCCAATCTGAACTTCAGCATCCTCATACGCAGCAGCCCAACCAGAGTTGTACGAGTCCTCCTTAAGGGTGGCTGCCTGGGCTTTCTCCGCCTCCAGTTGCTCGGCCAGAACCCTGTTCTTCTATGCAAGGTCCAGCTTGCTCGTGAACACCATATCATAAGCCTTCCTCAGCTCGCCCAGCTTCCTGACCACATCATCTCTCTCGCGAGCATAATTGACAAGGGCCAGGTCAGATGAAACTCGAGTTGCATCAGCAGCCTTCAGGTTGGCCTCCAGCTGAGAGCCCCTGGCTTCCAGAGCAGATTTTTGCTATTCCAGCTCACCATTCCTCCTCACCAGCTCATCGCGAGAGCGATAGAGCACAGCGAAGTCGGTCACAAACTGCAAAGAATAAAGAAGAAATCAAGAAGAAGAAACCATCAAGACTTGTGAAAAGAAATTGAGAATTAGAAGAGAACTTTACCAAGGCAAGCCTCTGGCTAGCTTGCAGAGCCAGTTGATCGGACCCCAACGCCCTCTGGCGATCCGCAGGAAGGACCGCTCTCTCGAGCAGCGCAGGGGATAGCTGAGGAGAAGTGGCCACCGAAGCCCCCTCAGGTAAGGCAGATACTGGGACCAGGGCTTGACCTATTTTGGTCCTCGATTCCATCTTCCTCCTCTCCTCCACTTTCTTCTTCTCCTCCACCTTCCTCCTCTCCTCCTCCTTTTTCCTCTCCCTCTCTCTAGCCTGTTCCTCCTCACTCCCCTTCTTCTCTTGCTCCTGAGAAGAAGGCCGAGAACCAGTAGCTATGACCCCAGGTGCAGACTTCAGTTTCTTAGACCTCTGTGCAAGGAGCACGTCATCATCATCGTCATCATCTCTAATCAAATTCTTCCTGGGAGGCATCTCTTCACTAGAACTGTTGGAAGTTCTCGACGATCTTTGAGCTTCAGAATTCTCCTCAGAATTAGAAGAACTCCTACCGACAGAGCTCCCTCCACCAAGATTATCGACAGGCTCACTTTCAGAGCTCCTCTCCTCTTCGTCCAACTGGATTAGCTCGGCAGTAGTCTCTTCGAGGGAAGCAAACTCTGGAACACTGTCCACAAGTCGTGCTATGAAGCTGGAGCCTACGTTCTTATACTCTAATAAGAAAGCGGCAGATCTGGGATGCTCGCCGTCACCCAAAGGCTCTCTGATGTTCCACGCTTTAACCAACTCAGAAATTCGGACCTCGCTAAGAGAAGGCTCCACGTTCCTTGACCTCGCTGTAAAAGAAAATGCAGAAAGGAGTTAGAAAAGTCATAAGTCAGCAGAGAATGAAGCAACAGTACAAATATCTACCTATATATTCTTCCCCATAAAAGGGAACAGTGATTCTTTCAGACCTTGACCCTTCAGATTGGGGAGAGAACTGCCAATTCCTAACAAGAAAACCTTCCTGCCAGTAGTCCTTATGGGAATCAGGTAGATTTACTACCAATACCCTATCAGGTCAAATGATGAAGAAGCAACGAGAATGGAGATCAAAAGTAGAAGGTACGAAGCACAAGAGTTCTTAGAAGATAGAAGAGTGCTGGAAAAGCTGAAACAACGAAAAGAAATGAGCCTTATTCCAACAAACCTTCAAAATCTAATCATATCACACAGTAAGCGAAGCGGCTGCCGCCAGAAATCGACTCTACAGCTCCCGGGGAATTGCAACACGGCTATTATGGCTAATCATTTAAATCTGTTGGGCCCACATGCATGGCACAACAAATTTAGGGGCAATTATGGGTACCCGAAAATTAGTATTATAGGCCTGAACGAGTAGCCCAGCCCTAGCGGCCCAAAGTCCAGGCCCCTCATCTCTTGTATTGATCCGATTTCCCCACGACCCCATGAAGGGAAGTTATAGGGGAGCACGATCCCATGGAGGGAAGTTATAGGGAAGATGGCTAATAAGGAGGAACCCATCATCTCCACTAACTAACATACACATATATAAATTAAACCGTAGGTCCGGGGCAAAGGACAAGTTGTATTCTCTGTACTCATTCTCCAGAATATCAAGAAATAATACTGACTGCACCACCATGGACTTAGGCACATATTTGCTGAACCACGTACATCCGTTGTTGTGTGATTGGCGTTTTATTTTCTTTGTTCTTTCTTGGTCATTACTTCTCTCATATTTATTTGTGTTGCACAATCATTGTCTCCACAATGTCAAATTTGTTCATGCTTATTATGTGGTTATTTTATATATGCCCTGTTTATTGTAAAATTCATCTAATATCTAATATATCAAAATGGTGTGTCCATCTTTTACTTTTCCACGTGGCAACAACGTTCAATGCTCAGGTAACCATCTCAACTAACCATCCTCTAGTGCCTCTAATAAATTACAGGGATCTTAAGTATTTAGTCATATTTATAATGATTTATTTGTCACCACTTTTATGTTTTTATTTTTTTAATTGTTGGTCCTATATGGGATAAGTGTCATTGTCTACAAAAAGAAGAATACGTAGTTACAGAAAAGTTATAGACGATTTTGGGTGGTTATGAGACTTTTTACAATTTTAAAAACACATGGAAGTGGACCCTAAATACATCTTTGTTAATGGGACTAAAGCCAAAAAAAACCTATAAATTATCTCTACTTTCAAGAATTCCAAATACTCATGGTCCCTCCATGTTCATCTTCCACCCTGGAGATTCTTCTCTCCTTAAATACATTTTTTTTTTGTCTTTTTCCCATTTCATCATTATCCAGTTGTGCTTAATACATCATTTTATCACTTCCCACATTTCCATGTACTTACAATCTTCCTCTTCTTGATTCTCAACTAATTACCATATGTAAGTAAAATTGTTCTCTCCTTATATTTCCACTGTGCAAAAAGATAAACATGCTAGAGTGGTTCTTGAAAATCACACATAAATATGATATTTATACATCTCAGGTATTTGTGAAAATTCCTCTTTTTGAAAATAGAAAATGAGATGAGTTGTATTTTTTTTCAACAATGTGTTTGTTAAAGGTTACAGGTGTCTGATTGGATCCTTCACTTTCTAAACTGTTTTGGTTTTTTCTTTGGATTGTGTTTGTTAGAGATCCTTCGTATATTTGCTAATTTATTATTTCCTTCCATTTTTTTCTTCAATTATTTCACTGCACAAAACGAAATCTTTGGTTTTGTGTTGTTGACTGGATTTTGTTAGTTGTTCGTGAGAACAAAATTGGGAAAAAAGAGTGGGATTGGGGATAGATATCAGTGGGGAAATAATTATAAAAGCTATGTTTTCAAAAAGGGGCCAATAATAGCTTGACGTTTCAGAGGATGGGTTTTTATTGAAACCTTTTTTGATTAATTATTCACCTATTAAGCACTTGCACAACTTCAATCTTGCAAAGTTGTTGTCACATCATGATTTTATTACTATGAAATCATATTGCTTAAAGTTTTTATTTTAAATTTAAATTTAATATAAAGTAATAAAAACATTCTTCTTATAATCAATTAGTCTCAATTTAATAGTTTTATTTTTATTTTTTTATTACGTTCCTAAATAATATCCCCAAACATTAAACATAGCATCAAAATCTATATATTTCAATATAATACTCTAAGCAGTAATTATGATGTTCATGAACATTATTTTTCATTGGTATGCCAAAATGTAATATTTATGGATGAAATTATCTTCCCATAATTCGTTGGGGTCTATGTGTGCTAATTGTTGATGTTATAAGAAATTCGTACCCAACAATAATCTAAATTAAAATTTGACAATAATAAACAAGTCTTAATTTTTTGGCCTAATTTTTCCATTTCTTTTTAGTTAGGGTGTATTACATGTTGTTTTATCTTTCTTAGAATTTGATTCCCACTATATTTTTAAAAATGGTGTAACTACCATTTTATAGCATATGTTGATCAAGTAATTATGTTGTTCATTACTTTTCATTGGTATGCGAAAATCTAATATTTATGAATAATTATATGTGTACAAAAATCTCCCTAAAAATCTCCCTCAAATTTGATGTGGATTCCACTTACTCCTTCACCTTCCTATTAAGTATTGTCTTGTGTTATGGGGTCCCGCCAGGACACCATATTAATTGCTTTTTTAGGGAGTTTTGAAGGAGTTATTTGGGACTCATAGCACTACTCAATATTTATGGATGAAAGTATATTCCCTGTAATTCATTAGTATTTATGTGTTCTAATTGTTGATGCTATAAGAAATTCATATCTCACAATAATCTAAGTTAAGATTTGACGATAATAAACAAGTCTTAATTTTTGGCTTAGTGTGCCATTTCTTTTTAGTTATTGTGGATTACATGTTGTCTTAAGTTCTTAGGATTTGATTTGCCAATCTAATGTGGAGTTTAGTATCTTAAGGAATCATGGAAGAAGAAGATATAATTTGTTTGCTTTATTTATATTTTTGGTAAAGAATATTATGGTAGAGGTAGTTGAAAAATGTTATATACTTTTATTTTGATTTTATTTTTACAACAGCCCGCATGCTGTAATCTAAAAGAATTCAATCGCTCCACGTGTTAGTAACTCTTTTGAATTAATCGGATCTGTTACAGATAGAATCCATCTTAGTGAGGACTCATCTCATTGTGTTGCTAACGAATATATTTGAATTGATAGGTCCCAATCAAACCTCAATGAGGTGCTTTCTTTTAAGGAAATTGAATATAAAAATAATGCTCTTTCCCAAACTCATGTGGGTTGTCTATTGGATCCATTTGATATTGTTTTCAACCCAACTTCAAATGGGCCTAAGATTTTTCCCAACTTAACAAGTTCACGAGTTGTTAAGAGGAGAAATGGGACTGCTCTTTTAGATGAAGAACCATCTCCAACTTTAGCTAATCTAACAGTTTGAAGTGCCCAAGCATAAGAGTTCATCCAACCTAGTAAAAACTCAATTCCTTCTCCTATTCAGAACTCCCATGCGAATAATTTACAGCTTGTTCCTTTTCTTAATAACACATATGACATCATGGTAAGTGACATTTCAGCTCATGTTTCTAAAATTCATCAGTTTATCGAATCAAAAAGGAATGATGATCCAACACCTTTAAGCATCGGTAATGATTTAGTTTAATTACGTGATTACCACCTCGAGGATGAAATTGAATATGATACTAAGATCTATGAATAGTCCAAGGCATAAAATAGAATATCAAAAGAGCTCCAACTCCAACAAGATCAAATCAACATCAAACTCGCAAATGAAGCTATTCAAAAAATTGATGTTGAAGCCAAACAAGAAATTAAATATGGTCTTTCTAGACTTAATAATAAAGTCAAATATCAAGTGGAATAAAAATTCCAATACACGCTTCTTGTGCAAAAAACTCAAAAAGAGAAAGAAAAGCATATTTTAAAGATCAAAATGGACTACAATCTTCCTGAAGTTTATCGAAAATCAATTAACGGGAAGAAACAGTTGAAATTGCGTTTCTTTTTTGGTCCTTTTTGTGGTCTCGCTCATCCACCATTTTTTAATTATATTTCACTATTCCTTGTGAGCTTTATTTTTTTCAAAACACTCTTTAAATGAAAGATAAGAAGACTAAGAGAAATTTACAAAGAGGTCATGCAATATATATATATATATATATATATATATATATAGAGAGAGAGAGAGAGAGAGAGAGAGGTGTACAACCAAAGGGACTTCCGCGAGCAACCACTAAAAAATATGATGTGCGAGCAAGCCTAAACTACTAGTAAGCCACTCGAGCAGCCACTAAAAATATATGTTGGGCGAGCAAAACACGTAGAGAAAAGATATCTACGTTAATATGCATTGCTCATCATACCTTGGAGGATATATATCTCCCAATGATAAAGTATGACGAGCAAAACACCTAGAGATTTCCAAGACACGAGGAAACACAAGTTCGTTTAACAAAACTCACCTTCACTCATAATATTTCGAGGGGATACACTTTCAAAACGGAGTCCTCAATGAAATATAGTGAGCAAGAAAGTATACAGTATTCTAAAATACTAAAATTAAGCAATGTATACATTATTTATAACACTGGGGAGGAATAAACTCCCAAGTCTCATTTTTTTTATTCGAATGAAGCAAGTAGGCATATATCTCAACTCGCAATATTTTGAGGGGATATACTCGCCATTCTGTCATTGTAAAAGATCGCAAGCAAAATATGGCAAGCAAGATTATAACAAACCAAAGCATAAGTGATCGCCACAGAATACGAAAAAATGACATACATTACTTTTAAACTTGCGAGCAGACACTCCCACAAAATAAGGGAAAGATAACTAGGGTATTTGTTTGTAAAAGTTTATTATAAAAAATTTCAAGCAGACAGTCTCATGGCATATGAAAAAAGTGCAAAAAAGGGAATGAAAAATGTAAACTATGTGTAAAAATGACAAATATCATTCTTTCTCATTTCATAAAATTAACCTATTCGAAACAAAGCGAGCCATAGAATTACAAGTACAAGAATTTTTTATAATGAATCAATCAGCCAAAGGAAAAAGAATATACTTCTTTAAGTACGAGCCCTAGAATGAAGGGCTAAATTCTCACATTACATCTTGCTCAAACATGGCCATTCGAGCGGTATCCTTATATTCCCCGACCAAAATTTTAGCCAACTTAGCCTTAAGGGGTTTTATATGCTCTTTTAAAGCATCTCCTCGTGTCTAAGGACTTAGCTATTATTAATTTCTTGATGGTGGGATGGATAAGTCTACGAACAGAGGCATCAAGCCAATCAAGCTTAAATTGGTAAAAACTCTCCAAATCCTTGATGGATGCTAAGAAAGTACGAGCACTCCCACTAGTAACCTTACTTAAAGGATTTTAAGTGAACTAACAAGCGTGACTAGTAGACACCTTCAAGCTGAGAAGAAAAAAATTGTCAATGTTGCACACACCTGCTTTTAAAAGTCTTAGGATGGTGCTAAAAAATTAAGTCCAAGACAATGTGATTTTTTGCATGAAATTTGTTGACATATCACTTACACCGCATGTCTTTCATATAGGGCATCCATCTCTACGGCATCAAAACCAGTATCCATGGAACTAGCATCAGAGTAGGAAGAAAACTCTTCGTCATATTACTCACCCTCAACCTTGTCAGAATGGGTGGTCTCAGAGCCTTACTCGTTTTCATTAGCAAGTTTCTCTTCCTCACCTGCTTCTTCGTGTAAAATAAGAAAAGGGAAGATGAATAAACTAAGTAAAAAAGATAAAAAGATAAACAAAGAGTAATTATAGGAATAAAGAAAAGGGGCTTACTCGCATACCAATAGGAGTCAACAAGCTACCAGAGAGCCTACGTTGATCCCTCTCCTCGACTATAGGATCCAAAGCTATAGGAGAGCTCATAAAACTAACTTGAAAACAAAAAAAGGAAGTGATTACTTGATCACTTTCATAGTAAAAGAAAGTAAAACTAAGGTATGGTGGATTGATACCTGAGGCTCTACAGCTATAGGGGCACTCATAAAAGTACCCTAAAAATAAAGAAACACCACATGATTACTTTAGCACTTACATAATAAAAGAAAGTAAAAACTAAGGTATGAAAGATTAATACCAAAGGCTCCGCGGATATAGGGGAGCTCGTAATACTAGCATGAAAAAAATAGATAGGAAGTGATGACTTGATCACTTGCATAGTAAGAGAAAGTAAAAAATCTAGGTATGCCAGAATAATACCTGAGGGTTCATTAGTAATGGAGCACTCATAGCCATGCTCACGTGAGGTTCCACAACCAAGGGAACGCTCGTTACACTTACTTAAAAAAAAAATGGGAAACGACTACTTACATAGTAAAAGAAAGTAAAAATCTAGGTATGTCGGACTAATAGATGAGGGGCCATAGGTACTGGAGCACTCGTAACTATGCTCACCATAGTTTCCATAACTTAGGGAACAGTTACAATGCCAATGGATGATAGAATAAGGGGTAGATCATGGTCTCATCATGATCACTTCTGGGCTACTCGAAGTCCAAAATTATGCCCCTCGTGACTAATAAAAAAGACAGTATGAGGCGAGTGGCATTCATTGATGATAAGTAACTTAATATCATTTGAATAAGAACTCTGGTGATCATAAGAAGGTTTTCTGCTATAATCAACAAGTTCCTCTTCAGATGAATAAGGTGTAAAGTGAGCACCCGTAGTTCCATTACTTTTATTTTTATTAAGTAAAAGACGAATATATAGAGTACCTTCCATAGAGGGAGTAGGAAGTTGATAAAATGGTTGAGGAAAAGTTACTTCAAGGGCTTCATAGCCTTACTTACATACAGTTTGACTGGTCTTATCAATACCAAAAGTATTAGTGTATTAGCCTTGATCTGCCAAATTAGAAGGACCAAAAGCTTTGGTCACTCACTTCTTCTACCTTTCCGCTCGAGTTTTTACTGAGGAAGGAGAGGAGGATGCCCCACCAACTTAGGCTAGAACAAAATTAGAGACATCCTTGTTGGGGTGTTTCCTCTTAAAAGAGGCCTAGGACTTCCCCTTAGTCGTAGATTTCTAAGCTTTTGCTTCAGGGTGTTTTGAGTAGATGGTATCCTCATGAATGGGGTTCACAAGGATGGGGGTGACTTGGTCCAAGGGAGTCCTCACAATTTGGTTGTAATGTCAAACCTCCTTGTGTGTACGATTGGACAATGTAACACCCTGTATTATTGAGTAATTTGAAATTAATTAATTTGATAATTATTTTGACTTAGTTTTAAATTACGTGTGTGTCGTAATTTGATGGAACTATATATTTTTTAGAAATAAGGACTTATTGTTGGTAGAATTATATATGTCTTAGTGAGTGATATCGACGGGACTGTGTGGGATCTCAACTAGGGGTTGCGTGTAGACCATATGAGGTCCAGATAGGAAATTATTGTAGAGTGAATCGAGTGATGATTTATAGGTCACGATTAATTTTAAAATGGTTGAAATAGTTAAATAGTATACCCAGGTGTATAGTTTGGGTCCCGAATTGATTTTAGACCAAATTGATGTCTTTTAAGGGCGTTATAGGTATTCGGGAGTTTGTGATAGATAGAACTCCGAAATTATAAGTTCCATATCTTCCCAGGCTAGGGTTAACACAAGCATAATAGAATAAAGGCCATAGGTGGGGAAGAGGAGAAGAACATCAAGGCTTCCTACACCAATTCTCACCCCGAACGTGACGGAATCAAAATCTGAGCGAGGGGAGATCAATTATATCATCCTAGCAACGGATTCAGACCAGCATATCAAAGTCAAGTGTTTCTCTTTCATGTTTTTGAGGAAATTATAATACCCATGTAGTGTAGGGTTTTCAATTTCATGATCTCAATTATGTTCTTGGGATTTAAATGAAGAGAACTCATGATTTGGTGTAGGATTGCATATAGACTGAATACCTATGTGAAGATAAAATGAACTTATAATATATATGATGATTAAGATGGAATCTTGATGGGTTCTTGGTTGAAGAACATGAATCTTGAATGACTTAGGGTTTAATTGAGGAACACAATTGCCAAAAAATTTGATGTGACTTCAAATGTATTCCATTTAAATTATACTTAGAATTAGAGTGTGAGCCATAGATTTCTATAAACGTCTATGTCTTATATTTCCAATAAGCTTTGAATCAGTTTATTTGGAGTTCAGCAGAGGGAGTAGTCGATGTTTTATTATATGGTGTCTGATCTATCAGCATAGTAATTTGCTAAAATTTATCACGTTACTTTAAACATATGCACTTTTAATTGTTCTTAGAATTAGAGTGCGAGCCATAGATGTTTGGAAAGTTTTGTGTCTTAACTTTCCAATGAGCTTTTAACGAGGTTATTTGAATTTCTGTAAAGGAGAAATCGAAATTTTACTATAGGATGTTTAATCTACTATAAAATTTATGACTCGATTCGGTTACCCATAATTGCCCAATTTTCCTTGTTAAACCCTGAATTTTTGAATAATCAATGGGGGAATTTTTGGGAAATATCTAAACTATAATGAGGGATATATTGAATTATACCATGCCTAATGTGGGGTTGAGGCTTAGCCATAACGAGAGAATTTGGGCGAATACCTATTGGACATGAATTGTAAAATAATGAATTTGAGGGAAGGAGAATAGATCACGAAGAGTTTGAGTGAACCTTTGATGTACACTAGTAGTGTGTGAGTGAATTAACTACTGAAATAACTTAAGGGGTAACTAGGGCCCTTCGAGTAGAGAGTAATACTCGGGAAAATACGATAAAGAGTTATAATTGTATATTAATAGTACGTTGAGTATTCGAGAGATATATTACGTATGGATTGTATTTATAAGTTGTCTGTATACCAATACGGACTAGATTATAGGTTGAGTGTATATGTATATGGATTATATTTATAGGTTGGTTGTATGCCTAGATGCAACATATGCATAGGTTGTGTGTGAACATACCTACGCTGCATGTTATCACGGAGGTTTTCCACAGAGGGAGATCGCACATTGAAGATTCCAGTGAGGTCTGAATTAGTGCCCCAGAATATAGAACCTAGGTACGATGACTATCTGAGTGTACAATAGTATTAACGCTCAATTGGGTACATTAGGTATGTGCGTGGCCTATAGGCTTAGAACTACGTTCGCCTCCAAAATGTGTTGATTTGATTTTGGTTTTGAGGAGACATGCCGATGCCGAACCATTATTCCTTGATTTTGTTCGAGAGGTATATGGACTTGATAGCAGAGTACGCAAGTGTGCATCGTGGTGGCCAGTCCGGGAGATACTTTATATATATATATATATATATATATATATATATATATATATATATATAATTGGGTGATGTATCCTTATTGTGTGTAATGTAGGAAGGATAGATAGTGTATATCTAAAAGTGATTTAATTATGAGGCAATCTACTTAGTGTCTGATGGTAGTAAAGTTAGATAGAGTATATCTAGAAGATGATTTAAGTAGAGTAACATAATGAAACGGTTTAATGACAACATAGGTGAGATATTAATTATATTTAATAATAACATACGAGACATGTTAATTATTAGTGTTACAAAAGCGTACTGTATGGGCAGTACGATAGAAGTAAAAGAGATATTTTATTAAGGACTTAATGAGTAGCATATTATATGGGTGGTATGGGGGAGCCAAACCTATTAGTGGATAGATAATTATTGAGGAAACCTAATTGGCCTGAAGAGCATAGCTAGGTAGGAGACATTAGACGTGAACATTAGTTGAGAGGTGAGGAACTCAAGGGAGTGTATGTTGAACTAACATGTGTAATCAATAACTAATTTTAAACTGTGCTAAATACTTACTAAATATTTTAAATGTTTTGGGCTCTGACCTGTTTGCAAAATATTTTAAAAACCTTTTAGGTGTCCAGACACAGGGATGCCAAGCTTAATGATTTATTTCAGGGATGCGTAGCTGCAACACTTATGGATGCTTCCAGGATACAGATTAGTCGCTTTGTTCTCGGAGTAGGATTTAGTTTCAGTTACTTCGTTTGGTCATGTCGTCCCTTCAACAATTTTATTTACTCAGTTGTATAAAACTATGTATTAGTGGATTCAGTTTTATTTCATGGACTCATAGTTGGGTTTCTGTATCGTGAACCGATGGTTTATTCAGTATTATTTATTTAGTTATTTATATTGTGATGGATTCATATTTTTATTACTGTTTGGATGGTTTGGTTATCGTATTTAATTTCCAAATGTTGTTATCGATGAAAGATAAAATTTAACACGTGCTTAATTTAACATAGGTGGTTAGTAAATTAAAAAGGTTTCGATAATTATGCTAAGGATGATCCAGATGAGATTCCTGTTTGTTTTAGTGAAGGACTAATCACTCGTGGTTAAAATAGGCGGAATGTCACAAATAAGTACCTATCAGAGGATGGGATCCCCTCGATAAATGATTCACGACTGATGGAGGTCATATAGTCACAAGTGGGTATAGGGAAATTCTCAAAGCGAGATATCCATCAAACCATCCCCTCGTAAGTAAAATTAGAGTTAGCCTCCATGTATAAGTCTTGGGGAAAATGGATGGCAGGAAAACCTAGAGAATAAGTACCTTGGTCATACCCATATTGCCTTCTCACCCGCTTAGAATGATATAATTCAATACATTATCCCAACTCAGTTAACGATGGGAGAATACAAGGAGGAATAAATGCCATGACAGAAATATGAGAGCAATCCCTCGCAGCCTCCACATTCGCTAGAGGAATAAAAGTGCCAAGTGAATTAGAGAAGAAAGCCAAAGAGAATATACTGCCCACTCTCGTTGCATAAGGGCGAAATGAAAATTCATCAATGTTGTCTAAAAATAAGATAAGTGGGTATTTTGTCATCTTTGTGTTCCACCTAGCAATGCAAACAGACTTGATGTGTAGCAAGCGAGGCTTTGGAGCCCGAATTTGGAAATTGCTCAAACAAAAATCCCACCAGTTCAATTGACAAAAGTAAAAACATTAAAACAACCATGCAAGCACTCCATGTCCGCCTGGGTACGATTAATCCATGTGTACATAGACCCAAATGTTAGTTCAACTGTTGGAAAAATTCATCCATGAGCAATTCTCACGGCTAAAATGAGCAATAGCTCGCGACGGGAGTCACTGGACCTCCATTGGGACAAAATTCTGCTAAGAAAATTAACAAAGATGGCAACCAAATGGCTTTTTGACTCTAACTTTGGGCCATCTTGGCTTTTGGGAACTTTTTTTTTTGCCTCTTTCTTAGATAGGGGCTCCAAGTCTCTAAACTAATACCTTTTCCATTTGGCAAAGATGTTCTTGCTTTTCACTGTGAGAGCGGGTGTCACATAACGAATGCAATCCCCAAAATACTTATGAAGTTCCTCGAACATCTCTTGCTCCACAGAGTCCTCGTAACCATCTGTGAAGACATAGTCTCCCACAATAGGCAAACATGTTAACTCGTAAATATCATCAAGAGTAATAGAAAACTCTCCCCAATCGATGAAAAAAGTGTGAGTATCCACACTTCCACGAGATACCATTATGATAAAAGCATTTTCACTTTTGGGAATAGTGCAAGTCTTCAAACTAGTGAGCATCCTAGCTAAACCCAACCCCTCAATGATAACACAATATTCCAGGACAACCATAACATAGTCCACTCATAGCTCCTACTCATTATGATCTCATTCACAAACATCCATGTTCATATTCGAGAAGGGGGTATTCCTCAATATGCTATCAGCGATCACTACTGGAGTATTATTAGACTCAAGAAATCCTAGAAGTGGTTGCTCGTTTATCTTAACCACGAACCCAACTTCAAACTTTTCGAGTGAGGGAATAGAGATATCATCCTCATTGAATAAAGGGGCAATGTCGTAAAGAGAAAAATTCCTCTATGAACCCGACTCCAAGTATGACCTTTGGGCATTGGCCGTGATGATGGAACCCATCACCCCCTTTGGGAGGATCTAGTATCACATCCCGATTTTTAGTGTGGTTAATGTTGTTTTGATAATATAAATTTCCAACGCATTTATAGGAAAATATTAAATTCTTTATTACATTCCAACAAACTAGGTATAATGACAACACTTTATTCATGACAAGCATAACTGGTTGTGGATAACGTTCCAAAACAAAAAAAATTACATAGTAAGGCTATATCAGCTGATAAGTGGTAACATAAGTAATTATGATGGGTTTGTCAGTCCTACTACTGAATTTCCATGAGTATATGATGGATAGAGAATAACACGATAATGCACTAAAATTTGCGGGGTAGAGGAAATGTTGCCTTCCTTAGGCTTAGGATCCATATGGAATCTTTTAAAGAATAAGAAAAAATTTACCAGTTGAGAATTATAATTCTATAACAAATTTGAAAGAAATAAAAAAATGCATGAAGATTAGTAATGTCAGAAGAATATTAGAAGTTGAATTTAATAGTTCGTCTTAAATAAGGCAGAACAATACATGATGATATTGCTATAATTAGAAATATCGGTCTAGAATGGTTAATGGCTGTGGATGGTTTCTAAAACAAATAATCCATAATTATCTGTTGAAAAGGCTTTAGGGAAATATACATGCATACAACAAATCAATCCAAATAATTGGAGATAATGTAACCGTGCTAAGTCGAAACTAATAGAGACATCCATATGGTAAGAATAAACTAGGAACTCAATACCCTGAGTCCTACAAGCCAAACAATATTGTCGTGGGTGTAACGGTAGACTATTCGCTGGTCATAATGTATGATATAATAGAATAGCTTCAATGAAATCAGATTAAATTTATATGATTGCATTAATCAATATAGGGTTTTAAAATGGAATAAATTATAACATAATTTTTAAAAGATACAAATGAGTTCATAAATGAGAAACAGATAACGGGGGCTATCACATGGTGATATCAACAACTCACATAATCAAAATCATTACGTGAAATAATATTGAATAAGAATCACCTACTTGTTAGGGATTTTTGAGTTTAGATTCAGGTTGGGTTTGTTTAATGTTGGGGTCCGGGAGTGTCTAAAATTTAAAAAAGAATTTAAGTAAGATCGGGTTTTGAAATACTATGATGCTTATAAATATAGTTGCGTATAATAATAAATGTGTAGGATGCAATATGTAAATTAATATTTTGGTTAATTACACCTAATTTCTTATGGTTTTGGACTTAGTGGCAATAGACTGTTTTGTTTATAAAAGTGTCAAAAATCAGTGGGTGAAGTTTGAGGTAAAAATTGAGAGGTTGAAAAATATCAGGGGTTTATGTGCAAAATATCTTTTTAAATTTAAAAATCAAAGTTTGGTGTTTCATGGAAATGGCTTTTTGGTTCACCAAACAGGGTGTTGTAATATACCATTTTGACCAGAAAATAAAATAAATTTTTTGAAAAAAAATTCAAAATTTTCTGATTTGGCATGCGCCCTCACGCGTTGAGTCAAACCCACACATGGTCTGTGGTTGACCTCACTCGCGCACGTATTGACTACTTCATCTTCAACCTTCAAAATTTTGACTTTAGGATTACAAACTTTGATCTTCGATTAAACACAGTACAAGATACCATTTTAGATGATTCAAAAGCCATTATTTCTGATTTTTCACAAGGAATCCAGAAATATAACTTTGATTAATTGAGATGAATTGTAGCCTTATCTCCACGTTTTGTAAATTTTTGAAAATTTCAGTTCCATATTGATGAATTTACAATAGAATTCGAGATATGGTAGTTATAAGGTTTTGTTTCTGAATGTTTTTAGAGTAAAATGGTTTTGGTTTGAGGTATTAATTCACAATATAATAGAAGAATCTGGGTTTGAAATTTCTATTATGAAAGTTAGAAATTTGGATTTCGAAGCTTATAACTATTCCATATTCAAATTAAACATTGCACTTGATTTCTTTAGGGTCTAAGGAAAAAAACTCGCACCTTGAAACCGATTTAAGATTAGGAATACAATATTCACCATTGAAGCTCAAGCTTTAATTGTGTATTCTGACTTTTGATCCTTAATAGGGCATTTCTACGTGAATTACTACATGCAAAAGCATAAATAGGACCTATATAAGTGCAGAAACTACATTGAAATGATAAAGATGAGTTTGGTGCATAAAATATAGGAATACCAGAATTTTTCAATTTTTGGAGTTTTGTTTTACTAATACCAATTGATGGCTTCTGCATAGATTTATTAGACTTTTTATAACGATGGTTGAGGCTAGTTTATTAGTGAAAATAGAGGTGGATTTTAAGAGTTTATAGGCTGGTATTCTTTGGAAGATTAGTTTTGGGCATGTGTTTACATGCATTATCCCATGGGTCCAGCCTTATGCGGCAACTTAGGTGGAGTTCTAATGAGCTAATCTACTTAGGAGTTAGTTTGAGGTTTAGTTTTAGGTCCTTACTAAGTTTAACTAGAGTATAGTACAAATTTTATACTTTTTTAAAGTTTAAGGGCTAATATGAAAATTCCTAAATTGGTCAGGGTATGCTTAGGGTCTGGTTTGTAATTTAAGATGGTTAGAAAGTTATATATGGATAGATTTTGGGGTCTATAACTCATTTCATAGGCTTAAATGCTTTATAAAAGTTTAGGGGTCATTTTGCAATATTTAAAACTTTGGGATTATTTCCTAATTTAAAGTTTTCTGATGTTTATCTAAGTAATATTTAAGATGATAAATTATAAAGGGTTTATAAATGTGTATGAGATACATAGTGGACATCCATATATATAGAGAGAGAGAGACTAGTTAATTTGTTGTGGATCCTACATTCAAAAGCACCAAGTAGTGGTGGAGATGATGGTAGAAACAGAGGCTGGGGAACTCATAATGGTGTGACTTCGGTCGTATTAGAGGTGGTCACCTTAATGTTGATGGAAAGAGAACCCACTAAAACCTCAGCCATGGTGGATGAAATAGCAGATGATATGATTTAAGAAGAAGAAGCGATTTGATTAATGGAAGGATAAAGAAGAACGAATAAGAACGACGGAGAAGAAAAGAGCTCTGTGATTTCTCTCTCTAGATGATTGCAAATTTTATTGAAAAGTTTGAAATAAGGTTAAAGTAGGTATTTATATGATAAATGGGAAGAATTTTGGCGGTTTAAAGTTAGGGTAATAATTACCCAAATCACTCCACATTCCTCCCTAGAAGACATGTGTTTCCTCGAGACACCCAAGAGATATCCTATGAAACAACTGTGCCAGTGCATTAAATGAAAAATGAGAGTTAATGATAACGTTCAACTTCTCAAATTCTTAAAGAATCTTTTTTGTACACAACTCTTCCTTTTTAACAAATCAAAGACTTTTATACGAGGGGATAAAGTAGAGGGGTGTACAAGCAAAAGGTCATTCTGTGAGCAACTAGTAAAAATTTATATTGGGTGAACAAGACCAAACCACTATCAAGCCACTTGAAAAAACACTAAAAACATATATTGAGAGAGAAAACCCAAATCACTAGCAAGCCACTCAAGTTGTCACTAATATGATATGTTGGATGAGCAAGCCCAAGACATGTGAAAGCCACATGAGCAGTCACTATCAAGATATGTCAGATGAGGAAGTCCTAGCCAGTAATAAAAGATAAACAATAACCAATAAGGGGAAGGTAAATGAGCAACCCCAAGTCACAAAGTACTCGAGAAAGAGCAAACATTTGAACAACATTGTCTTCCTAATGAAAGCAATTTGCGAGTAGATGCTCAAAATCAAAAAAATGTTTTTATCTAATGAAGTTCATTTATTAACACTTGTTTTACTATTCGAACACATGTTTACTTAGCAAAAAGCCTTAGTTGAGCAAGTAGGGCTCGAGCAGATGGCTAGTTGGGACCTCATGAGAGTTTTGGTTTGGAGGTTAAATTCCTTAGGAAAGAGAGAATACTAAGGTGAGGGATCCCAAAGGTCACTCACACACACTCGCATTTACATAGTCCACAAATTGTCAAAAGTGGGAGTAGTAAATGACTTGCTGGCAAGATGCTTCAAAAAAGACAATGGTCAGTGTCCCTTAAGGTTGCTCGCAAGTTTTTAAAATCGTTCACTAAGTAAACGTTCAAAAATAATCAAAATTATACTTTTTGGCATTATGCCCAACAATATTGCTTTTTGACTTTGGTTACACCAGATGTTGTCTGTCAACAGACAGCTCATAGTCGACAATAACAAATAATAAAAATAGACAAAAAGTACTACCCAGATATATGTTATAAGGGAATACACCTTTGGCACACACGCTCCAAGTTAGCCTTAATGTTTGGCTATAAATAGAACACTTGGGGAATGTTCATCGCTTCTACTCTGCAAAATTTTCCACAATGTTTTTTCTCCTCACTCTGTCTAAGAATCATCACTCTCAATTGGTTTCATTCCTTTTGTTATTATTGGAAAATTTGTATTTAATCAGAGTTTCCTCTTTGTTATAATGAAAAGGTCAAATTTTGGTCTACTTTATGTTTTTGAAATATTAACACCTTGAAGATAGTTTTTATTGGAGTGAGTCATGCCTCACCCTTTCAGCTTATTCATAGACCCCAGTACTGCTACCCTCTTACTATATATATATATATATATATATATATATACACACACTAGCGGATACTCATGCCTGAAGGCACGATAAAAATTTCAAAAGTACGTAATCGCGACATGGCAAAAATTTCGAAAGTACGTAATCAAAAAACGAGAAAAATATCGTTCCCCAACAAAACATCTATATATCGTTCCGCAATATATATAAGTTCATAACTGTTCATGTATATGTATTCCTCTTGCCTGAAGGCACAGTTCAAACTTTGTAAAAAATATAACACATTCTTGCGACGTGTATAGTATAAGCACACCACGTGCCAAAGTAGTTTTTTACCGACTACAAATCCAAAAACGTCGTAAACTAAGACTTGTAATCATAGAATTTATTATAAAATACAAAAAAATGTGTACACATTTTAAAAACTTTAGGCAGAATTTCCTCTATTTATCGGACTATCCACGTATTTAATAAAACCAAAACTACTCAGCTATATAAATAGTCCATCCCGAACAATATATAAATCAACAAAAAAATCATTATTAGCATTATAATTAATAACAAACCAAATCCATAATAACAATACTTGTTTATGTTAAAATGCCAACAAAATTGTAAACAAAATAAATATAAAATATTATCTTAATCGAGTATCCCATGTACGTCTGAGAAATTTTGCACCTTTGGAACACATACTACACATGTCTATGACACTTATTAACAAAAAGTGTCATCAACACATTCATAATTTAATCCAACATTCAAAGAAAACAATCCACTTTCACCACTAAATTTTCATCACAAGATGAGCAGCCTTCTGAAGTTGTAAAAAATAAACTTGATGTTGAATTGAGGGGCTTGGTATTCCTCAGAAGCTTTAACCAGTCTTTATTCTTTTGTTTTTTTCTTGTACCCAAAAACACATGTGCGCATCTTTGGCAATTACTAGAAACTCTATTTGGAAAACAAATAATGAAATAGAAGTCGAAAAATGGTAGAGTAATTATTAATGGAACAAAATTGAGCAAATAATGTAGAAGCCTTGAACCACAAATAAAGATTACCTCATAGTTGAAACATCACAACCTCGAGCTTAAGGATATTGTGTGATTCCCTGTGACATGGAAGCTAGAGCCCGAGTATATGAAGAAGAAGCCCAAGCCATGCTTGTGGATGTTATGCATGGCACACGCACTGTTATGTTTTGTATGTCCAAATGCGTGTCAGAAACACTTCCATAAAATAAGTATTAACATTTCCGCAATTGTTTAAACACCTACCATCTTAATAATCTATGCAACTTGGTGTGGGAGAAAATGACGAATAAATGTTAGGGTGATAATATATCACACAACACAAAGTAATCAATAAAATGTAATTTAATAATCACAAAATGGCCTAATTAGTATGTAACTCAAAACTTAGAAAGCAATATCAACTGAACACACTTACAAAGCATATTTAATGACAATATTTCATGTTTACCTTTCAAGTAACTTCTACAACATTGGTCGGGTTCCTCACGCTGAAAAAAATACCACATTGGAGGGTTTCCTCATGCCTTGTGCAGAAAAATGTACCACATTGCTGGAAAAAGTTTAATACCACGTTGTAAACATATTCAAAATATTCATTTTGTAGTCACGAGCTTGTGCAAATTTTTCAAACACACTCAACGATAAGCTTTTTCAAAGGAGAGAAGAATGATGTGTTTGGGAATATGGCGCATGCATGGATATAAATGGAAATCAAGACCATTTTAAATTGTAATTTTTATTTTATTGTTTTGATTTTAGCAATATAATAATTAGTTAATTATGCTTTAGTTACTAATAGCTAGTAGTGGGCCTCCCAGTCCTACTCTATAAACTAATAATTATAATTATAGGACTTGAAGTTGATCAAACAGGTGACATAGAAGATTAAAAACCAACAGGAATAGATCAGAAGTATCCCAAGGAAAAATAAATAAAGAAATTAAAGGAAAGGAAAACACAAAATATAGACAAAGGGCATAGGTGAACTGATAGTTCCATCCTAGTCTCCACGTTAGACCTCCCCATATGATCTTGTAACAAAAATGATAGCCCAACAAACGAAAACAAAAATGAATCTTCGTTGCAACACAATTATTAAAACACCAATGAATTTAAACCTATAAAACTGATAAGATGATGTGAGCGTTAGTACCCAAGTTCGATACGTTCTCCCAAAGTGATATCCTCCCATGGAATCTCACATTTTGCTACATCCTCTAATGACACATCAGATTTCGCACTATCTTTACTTGTTGATCTATTTTATATTCTCTCGCCTTCTGGTTTTACCCCAAAGCATCATGCTCCCAGTCACCATTCCCTTCTTTCTTACAAATAGAAGCATCCGCATCTCCATCACTTCTGCCACTACTTGTCGAATTATCACAATTCTCCAAGCTCCCATATGCTTGTTGATAAATTCAGTTATTGCAACCACAGCAGCAGTTGTAGTGGTGGTTTTAGCGGCTACAAGAAGCTCAAAGCTTGAATTAGTGGTGGTCCTCACAGCGGAAACCACCATTGAAGATGCAACAACAGTCATTCCTACTACAATAGGAACATTTCTTGCATATTTTACTTCAGGTAGAGAAGGCAAAAATTGGGCATGACAAAGAAATTTCACTTTGATGATTTTAGTAATGGTGATGATGGGTGATGATGAACCCTTGAGTTGTTACCAATTCTTCATATCTATACCAAAAAATCAACAATAAATTAAAAATAAATATAACACTTGTATTCCAAAAAATGGACATTGAACCATTACACATTTTATGATCACTTTGTAGTATGTAACAGTTAATGTTTTGTATCTTCTGATGTAGATAGAATTTTTGCATACTTCGAGTACTGTATGAATCGTGATCAGAAAAAGTTTATGTAATTACATATAATTAGTAACAATAATTGATCATCTATCACATACTTCGTATATAAACGTTTAAACAACCACTATAATACTCCAACTTTCATTCAATTATTGTACAAAGAAAAAAAAATCTTAGTTACCACAAAATAACCATCAATAGGTACTTCTTACAGTCAACACCATAAAATGGTGAAGGTATCTGTGACACCCCGCCTAATTAAATACAGGGTGATCACTCCTTTATTAAATTAAATCAAGGTAAACAGTTGGTTCATTCTCAGCATCACTGTCGATAAAAATATATTTTCCAATTTAACACCCTAAATAATTAAGCTAAGTGTCAAAACCATTTTTCATACATACTTTCCAAAATTTTATTTAAAGAAAAATCATTTCTTTTATTAACAACATTCAATAAGTAAGAATCACACCACATTAAATTCTGCAACATAATCCAATTAATATAAAACATTTGTCAATCGAATGTCAACATGCGAAATCTAAACTAAACACACCCACGGAATATATCCCATAGTAACAGTGCTGGAAATAACTGAAATACAAATGCCCAATATCAATGAAATAATGGAAAGGGCTACACATGCCCATCTAAATGTAAATACTAAGAGTGGGTCTGAATGAACGAAGTCGTCTAATCAAGAGACCTGCAACTCCCACTTAAGCTGCAGCGCGTTCCTTCCAAGAGATCCTAAGCAAGACGCCCCTGTGGCTGGGCACCTCTAATACATACATATACATACAAGAGAGAGAGAGAGAGAGAGAGAGAGAGAGAGAGAGAGAGAGAGAGAGAGGAAAACGGGTCAGAGCCCGAAAGTGTGTTTGATTTAAAATACGTTTAGCAAGTATTTAAATTGATACAGGCCAATGCAACAACATATTAGTGCCACACTCTCTTGAGAAATTCTCACCTCTCTTATAATGTGCACACCTATCGTACTAACCTCCCCAAAGGGTTGTCTTATCATTTATCGCACTAATCTTCCCAATGATTTAACTTATCTTATATTACTCATAAGATACCAAATTTCACGATTCAATTGTTTGAAAAGAATATTTCAATTAGTAACCAAAGTTCTCATTTTGACTTTATTAATCAATAAAGTTTTCCAGTGTCATATTATACTTTCTCAACCCAAGTATTTATAATTTGAGTTATCAACCACGTCCTATATATCACATCACAGAAGACAGTTCCAGATTTCAAAATTTCATATATATATATATATATATATATATATATATATATATATATATATATTAATTACTCGAGAATATATATATCAAAATAGCACCCCACATAATAACTTATGGTGCGGGCATACTCTACTATCCAAACCCCATATCACTCACATTAAGGGGAATACAAATTCGGAATCACTCTCGAATTGTAATAACACATACACAAACTATAGGTTCCAAGTCCCTTAGGACCGTCTGAACTATCACTGCGATAGCCTGTACCAAGGATACCTATACACAAACAAAATAAGGCGAAGCATAAATTCAAAGTCTCTAAGAGTATGGCACATGCCTGCGTCTCTTAGGACCGTCTGAACTATCACATCACTAGCTTGTACCAAGGATATCTATCTTCTAGGGTACGAGTCAATATCCCCCATAAGGCAACACAGGATAAGATCGTCCCAGTGCGGCAACCTCAGGGATAGCAAGTAGTGTGGGCATGATTTTCACACATAGATAGTATATGCATACACAATCATATAACTATACTAATATTACCATATCAATAATGGGTATATTCTCAATTCCCATAATTACGACATTCGTATTTATTTCTCATTATTTAGTTATTACGTATAACCATTCACATCTTATTTTAATTTGAGGAACTTTTCCACTTACTACATAATGCTCATGGATTCTATCCTCCCAAATATAAAATTCAGTAGGTATACACATTTGTCCCAAGTAACTCTCTTACGTGTCTCTCCCTCTTTAAATCATAAATTTACCGACCCTTATGTAGTTATCCCAAAATACACTCTTTGTCCAACATCGAGGGTCCCAAAATCTATTCACATGTCCTACTGGTCTCCCCTATCTCCCAAAACATTTCATTAAGGATGCCCAATAATTTTCTCACAATAAATTAAATTTAACTCATTTAATAAGGGAAATAGGAGTCTGCGAGGAGGGGTCGATCGATCGAGGTTTGGGTCTCGATCGATCGAACCTTCGATCGATCGAAGATCTAGGCTCGATCGATCGATCAAGCAGGTACTTCGATTTTATGCAGAATTGCAGTTACAGGTTTCATCTCCAAACTTACACCAAATCCATATTTTCAATTCCCCATAATCCCAGAATTGATACTCTAACCTTATATCATCATAACAGGTATTTTCAACGTAAAACATATCAATTTACATCACTAAACATGGATTAATCATGCCATAATTCATTTAAAACTCAAGAACCCTAAAAATCTCTAACTCATGATTCTAATCTGTTTTATCCCAGAATTTCTTTCTTATTTACGCCAAAATTTCGTGGGTTATCTTTCTACATCACAAGAGACTTCCAGAATAAGGTTTTAGTCTTTACTACATGCAAATTCCTATCACAATTTGGGTTTTCTTCCATATTTTTCATCCCTAATCATTCCTAAACTAATATGGAAATTGCACCAATGAAAATAGCAAGATAAACACTTGCCTGGGATTTTCAGAGGTCTGGTTTGGTGCCGAATTTGGTATGGTTTTGTTCCCCATCTCGCGATCTACGCGTTGGTGGTGGCGGCGGTGCAAACCGTTGAGTTTCGGGCCTTGAATTTGCCTTGAGAGTTCTCTCCTTCCTCTCCTATGGCCGTCACTTGTGTTTAGAGTTTCTAACCCTAGAAGGTAACCTAGGTATCTGATATAACTCCTCTAATTTTCGTGGGTTTAATTACCCAAAAATGTAAAATGACCAAAATGCCCTCCCGAGTTACTAATTAGGCCTAAAAACGCCCCGAGACCCAAACTAAACTCCCGGGTACACTTTTCTGACTATCTTGACCCTTCCGGACGCGTTGGCGCACTCAAAATGACCATACGAATGACTTATAAAATATTCACTTTTATTAATTCACATTTAGTCCCAACACGACACAGGCGCGTCCCGACTTAAATTTCCACAATTGCCATTTTATTCACACGTGACAATATTATAAAAATAAATCTCATATATTACTATACTCATCCAGTAATATGCAACAAATAACAAATTTCCAATAATTACTAACTCTCGTCACGTTACTAAATATTTAAAGTAACATTCCGGATTAAAATTAAATTAATTTATCTCAATTAAATTTAATAAATCCCATAATTTAAAAGCTATAAAAAAATACGGGGTATTACATACTTCCCCCCTAATAACTGAATTTCGTCCCCAAATTCGGAAAATAAGTCCTACCAGGTAGCACAATTCTGGATATCCTTGTCAGTACGCAAACTATCTACATAGTACGGCGCTCAATCACTATAGCTTTTTCCTCACAGCAACATTATTTTACATTCTCATTGGAGACACTTCACATTGTTCTCCCACTCGACAAAATTCGCATAGGTCACGCCTATACGTTATAATTTTTATCTCACTAACATTAGGAGGCCGCACTTCACAACATGACGAATCCTCGGATTTATTCATATACAAAACTCCCATTCTGAGAAAATATTACGAACATTTGATCACTCTTGCTCGCTTAAAACAGTAATGGAATTCTACCACATTTATCGGATGTTCTCTCAACCGATCCAAAAATTCTGATTACCTACTCTCTTATAAACATGCGAAAGGAGAATAGTCGAGGTTCTTCCATAACAAAACCTTAATAAGAACCTTGTACGTGACAAACAGGTACGAGTGCTTCTACAGAGCATTCTTGAAATCATCGTATCAAGATTCCAAAATCTCCTTTACGTGGCTCCACAAATCTTTAATCACCGTGCGCTCATTCCCTGGCTAAGGGTGATACATCCTACTCGAAATGAAATCTTTTCTCCGATGGTTCCTAAAATCCCATTTCAAAGGTGGGATTCACCAATCTCATCCTGATTCAGAAATTTATACTGCGCCGGACCATGCACTGGCGCGATCCTTCCTTTCAAAGGAAGTCTGGGGCATACTAGTTAATATTGTAAGCCAGCTCAAAGGAATGTCAATCACTTCCTTCTCGACGACTTAATTCACATGTTCGGGATAAACCCTTGATATTGTTTTGAGGGTGTCAACTCATCCAAGAACTTTGCCGACTTTACCAACCTCTTCCAATTTCAGGAATTGTCGATAAACACAAAATTTCTTTGGTTGATTCTTCTCTTTCAACCAAACCTTACCTATGGGCAGTGCATGTAGAGACTACTCACTACGTTTCGCTAAACATCGATTCTTCCCTTGAAATGTCTCACATTAGTGACACGTAATACTCCCCTTCCTTCCTTGCAGTATGCCGAAAGTTCCACCCGTGCTCTTCTCTCCATGAAGCGCACTTCTGGAACTCTTATACTATACTAACATCATTACTCTTTGTATGTGCAAGTCGTTCTCACACTTGACTACTAACAACTCCGCTCTGAGTGTGCTTCATAACAATTAAATTATACTCTATTCAAGGAATACCAATCCTTGAATGGCTTCCCACAGCCTTCCAATCAAGTTAGGGCGTGCTATTTTAATTGCACACTTATGTATGGATTATCGCCCTCATGTGAAGTTTAATCCACTCTATCACTTCCACTTCGTTATACTAGTCCCACCAACATTTATTTCACACGTCTATTACCACGTCCCTTCGATCGGACTATTTTGACTGCATCTAACCCAGATGCCCACATTTTTGCAACACCGCGTCCGCCCTGGGAGAGCGAACGACGGCTACTCTTATGTAGGACTAACTAAATTCAGCGGAATAGAAGGAATAGGGCATTCAAATTCCATGACAATAAGAGAGGAATAATAATTCTCAACCTTCCTCAGATAAATACAAAAATTTCTCAAATTTGTACAACAACTAAAATAATTCACTAACGCTCTATTCATCAAAATGATTACAGGTTATCTCTTTTGTATAATATAAAGTTCTTTCCAGACAATCCATGCTAAAAAAAAAACATTCCAACTCTTTATTCACCTTGCGTTCTGTACGCGGTTATGACATTTGGGTACTCTCAATCACCCTAGAAATCGAAATTCTTAAATTCTCCTACCACAAAATTCAATGCTTTCCCACCATGAAAATCCGGCTCCAATGACCTTAAAACAAAATTCAACTCCCAACTTACATACATAATTACTTGATCCTATTTCGACCAGGGTACCGAACTCATGGAATAGTGACCAAACGTCTCCCTATTTCCAACCTTACGCTAAGTTTCATGCGTGGGATGTCTCGCAAAGTGAAATCCAAACAAGGAACCTCCCCGATACACTACTACCTAGCATTGTCGGTTATCGAAATCCGTTAGGTCCTCCGTCCATAGTATATACCCCTTTATTCCATCCCTTGACAGAAAAGTTACAATTTCTCCCGTAATTATGCTTAACAAAGAATGTTTCACCAATTTCACTATCGTCCCGTATTGGTTGATGGTAATTGGATTTTATAAACCTCGAATACATACACTCGGAATTCTCGAAATTCCTTTCACTAATAATAGGGGTATAAATATTAGCTCTCACATCCCTAAAGGATGAATATAACGATGCACTTTTCCTATCACTAGGTCCGGAGTGCTAAACATAATACTGAGTCAAATCTTTTCGCTCAATGGTAAATCCCTATACATACGGAATTATACTGACAAAGTCTATACCTACATTGGCATCGAATATCTCGAGCCCACTATCTCCTCCGAAGTCTCTTGGATAGATAATATAAGTGCAAGTCCAACCTTCTTACAAGTAAAGCCTTGCCAAAACAAACATAAAACATGTTGCACCAATGCAACTACTCTGATAGCCTTGAAATAAATGGCCACTATCATACTACCCATTTCTATAACATTTTAACAAAGATAATATCATACTCGTGTATCGCATCACTACAACGAGTAACCTCAATAAAGTACAAAACTCTGTTAATATACTCATCCATCCTCCGCGGATAGCACTAAAGAAAAATCCCGCTACACTAGGGAAAAATTTTCACATAATGGTAACATTTATAATGATATGCATTAAACTCATCTCACATGCTAATCTAGCAATGAACAAAATAAGGTGACTCGCTCGTGTCACATAAACACGCCGCATCCTCTAAGGATACAACTTATACTTCCACCTTGCCAATCGTTTTGACTGCGCAAGTGGTTTCTGGACATAACACGTCTACTCAAATCAAACAAAATTACTTTAATCGTTACCTTTTACTAGGCACCGTATTCTTGTCCTTTTTCTTATTTTGGACATATTATCGTGAGCGATCTCACTCAGCACAAAATACCTCAGTACATAATCCACTTACCACCTGTCCTACTAACCAGGTTAGGATTGTCCTTCTCTCGGACTTTAGTAAACTCAATTCGTGTAAACCATCCCGATTGTTCTCTTAACTTTTCAGGCCATAAAGATCATGTTACTATCTATAATAGTATTTACTGAATTTACCATCACTTGGTAAGAATTTAACTATCTGGAGAATTTAAATGGTTTTCCTGATGGGTATCCACATCCTTTTTGTGGTGCTATACCACCATCGTTGCATTCAGTCTCATTCTCGACTAAATCCTTCGATTTCTTTAACTTCCCCCACAAGAAGCGTTATCATCTATTTTGATAAAATATGACAATGTCAACCTCTGAATCGGTCGTCCATCCGAATTTCCTCCTCGAGTATTATCAACTATTATTACAAGTTAGTCTCCCACTTGGAGTTATTTCCTCTACTAGTATCTACCTCTTCCGATACAAAATTTGCTAACGGTTAAGATTCATATTCACGAATGGAACCCTGACATGCCCTATCTCAATGAGTTCAGAACCACATTTTCTTCTAATCCTGAACAGTTAAGGAAGGAACATATGGTCAACACTGTACCTAAGGTTCTCCTATAGGCATAGCATTCCATTTCTCAAATTGGTGGTTGACTCCAACCATTATAACTTCGTCCCGAAAGCCAAGAAAATTTTCTCTAAATTTTCACTTTCGGTTTTCCACACTCCGTCCTATATTTAAGCTTTTGGATACTTTACTACCTTTGGTAAAGACACATACAATTTTCGCGTCTCTAAAATTTCCCATTGATAGTCTCTACACATGTTTGTAATACGTTGGGTAAGTTTACCCTCGCACCTCATTTGACTATAACAGCATTTGAAAAATCATTGTTGCACCTTAGTCGCCTTTCTAGTCGTGGCTCCTCGTGCCATAATGGGGGTGACCTCGACTACGGTCATCATCCTCGGATATATTTCATAATATCAACTGATCCCTGCCTCCTGATGTACGCTTAACGATCCTCTTCTGACACCCGTCATCGCTCGGCACACGCACACATCCGAACGAAATTAGAATTCACTAGTACATACACAATATAGCAGGAGAACGAAATTTCGTCAAAGGAATCGACAATCCTAAACATAGGGCTCTATAACAAACAAAGCAACGCTGGAAGCCTAATAAGCCGTACAGATCCTAAGGACACTAGAACCTGATGCGCAGCGGAAGCGTGGTGGGCCCATAACCCACAGGTCCCAGGATCGAAACCTGGCTCTGATACCACCTGTGACACCCCGCCAAATTAAATATCGGTCGATCACTCCTTTATTAAATTAAATTAAGGTAAACAGTTGGTTCATTCTCAGCATCACTGGCGATAAAAATATATTTTCCAATTTAACACCCTAAATAATTAAGCTAAGTGCCAAAACCATTTTTCATACATACTTTCCAAAATTTTATTTAAAGAAAAATCATTTCTTTTATTAACAACATTCAATAAGTAAGAATCACACCACATTAAATTCTGCAACATAATCCAATTAATATAAAACATTTGTTAATCGAATGTCAACATGCGAAATCTAAAGTAAACACACTCACTGAATATATCCCATAGTAACAGTGCTGGAAATAACTGAAATACAAATGCCCAATATCAATGAAATAATGGAAAGGGCTACACATGCCCATCTAAATGAAAATACTAAGAGTGGGTCTGAATGAATGAAGTCGTCTAATAAAGAGACTTGCAACTCCCACTTAAGCTGTAGCGCGTTCCTTCCAAGAGATCCTAAGCAAGATGCCCCTGTGGCTGGGCACCTGTAATACATACATATATATACAAGAGAGAGAGAGAGAGAGAGGAAAACGGGTCAGAGCCCAAAAATGTGTTTGATTTAAAATACGTTTAGCAAGTATTTAAATTGATACAGGCCAATGCAACAACATATTAGTGCGACACTCTCTTGAGAAATTCTCACCTCTCTTCTAATGTGCACACCTATCGCACTAACCTCCCCAACGGGTTGTCTTATCATTTATCGCACTAATCTTCCCAATGATTTACCTTATCTTATACTACTCGTAAGATACCAAATTTCATGATTCAATTGTTTGAAAAGAATATTTCAATTAGTAACCAAAGTTCTCATTTTGACTTTATTAATCAATAAATTTTTCCAGTGTCATATTATACTTTCTCAACCTAAGTATTTATAATTTGAGTTATCAACCACGTCCTACATATCACATCACAGAAGACAGTTCCAGATTTCAGAATTTCATATATATATAAATTAACTACTCGAGAATATATATATATCAAAACAGCACCCCACATAATAACTTATGGTGTGGGCATACTCTACTATCCAAACCCCATATGACTCACATTAAGGGGAATACAAATTCGGAATCACTCTCGAATTGTATTAACACATACACAAACTATAGGTTCCAAGTCCCTTAGGACCGTATCAATTATCACTACGATAGCCTGTACCAGGGATACCTATACACAAACAAAATGAGGCGAAGCATAGATTCCAAGTCTCTAAGAGGACGGCACATGCCTGCGTCTCATAGGACCGTCTAAACTATCACATCACTAGCCTATACCAAGGATATCTATCTTCTAGGGTACGAGTCAATATCCCCCATAAGGCAACACAGGATAAGATCGTCCCAGCGCGGCAACCTCAGGGATAGAAAGTAGCGTGGGCATGATTTTCACACATAGATAGTATATGCATACACAATCATATAACTATACTAATATTACCACATCAATAATGGGTATATTATCAATTCCCATAATTACGACATTCGTATTTATTTCTCATTATTTAGTTATTACGTATAACCCTTCACATCTTATTTTAATTTGAGGAACTTTTCCACTTACTACATAACGCTCATGGATTCTATCCTCCCAAATATAAAATTCAGTAGGTATACACATTTGTCCCAAGTAACTCTCTTATGTGTCTCTCCCTCTTTAAATCATAAATTTACCGACCCTTATGTAGTTATCCCAAAATACACTCTTTGTCCGACATCGAGGGTCCTAAAATCTATTCACAAGTCCTACTGGTCTCCCCTATCTCCCAAAACATTTCATTAAGGATGCCCAAGAATTTTCTCACAATAAATTGAATTTAACTCATTTAATAAGGGAAATAGGAGTCTGCCAGGAGGGGTCGATCGATCGAGGTTTGGGTCTCGATCGATCAAACCTTCGATCGATCGATCAAGCAGGTACTTCGATTTTATGCAGAATTGCAGTTACGGGTTTCATATCCAAACTTACACCAAATCCATATTTTCTATTCCCCATTATCCCAGAATTGATACTCTAACCTTATATCATCATAACAGGTATTTTCAACGTAAAACATATCAATTTACATCACTAAACATGGATTAATCATGCCATAATTCATTTAAAACTCAAGAACCCTAAAAACCTCTAACTCATGATTCTAATCTGTTTTATCCCATAATTTCTTTCTTATTTACACCAAGATTTTGTGGGTTATCTTTCTACATCACAAGAGACTTCCAGAATAAGGTTTTAGTCTTTACTACATGCAAATTCCTATCACAATTTGGGTTTTCTTCCATATTTTTCATCCCTAATCATTCCTAAACTAATATGGAAATTGCACCAACAAAAATAGCAAGATAAACACTTGCCTGGGATTTTTAGAGGTCTGGTTTGGTGCTGAATTTGGTATGGTTGCGTTCCCCGTCTCACGATCTACGCGTTGGTGGCGGCGGCGGTGCAAACCGTTGAGTTTCGGGCCTTGAATTTGCCTTGAGAGTTCTCTCCTTCCTCTCCTATGGCCGTCACTTGTGTTTAGAGTTTCTAACCCTAGAAGTTAACCTAGGTATCTGATATAACTCCTCTAATTTTCGTGGGTTTAATTACCCAAAAATGTAAAATGACCAAAATGCCCTCTCGGGTTACTAATTAGGCCTAAAAACGCCCCGAGACCCAAACTAAACTCCCGGGTACACTTTTCTGACTATCTCGACACTTTAGGACGCGTTGGTGCACTCAAAAAGACCATGCGAATGACTTATAAAATATTCACTTTAATTAATTCACATTTAGTCCCGACACGACACAGGCGCGTCCCGACTTAAATTTCCACAATTGCCATTTTATTCACACGTGACAATATTATAAAAATAAATCTCATATATTACTATACTCATCCAGTAATATGCAACAAATAACAAATTTCCAATAATTACTAACTCTCGTCACGTTACTAAATATTTAAAGTAACATTCCGGATTAAAATTAAATTAATTTATCTCAATTAAATTTAATAAATCCCATAATTTAAAAGCTATAAAAAATATGGGGTATTATAGTATCCAAACACTAAAAAAAGACTAAGTTCACTTTGTTAATACATTTAACTTGATGTAAGTTACAAAAAGCACACTGTAACTACACTTTGTGAATACACTCTTGAGCAAATTCTCATTTCTCTTCTTTAAGAAATCATCACCACCTGAAATTTCAGAACTGGTACACTTATTATAAACCAGAAGCTCAACACTTATTATAAACCATAAACTAAAATCTCTCATCCATAAGATAAGTTCAAAAAATGTTCTGACCACAATCAAAACTTGTATAACATAACTTTAACAAAAAGACACCCTAAAATTGTCAATTAAATTTAGAAAGAAACAAAAGTCGTCCAAAAAAGAATCCATAACAAATTCATTCCATTAGTAACGATAAATCAACCATATTAATCTGTATTATTCTTGATCTGTATAACTCCATTCAAGCACTGTAGAAATCTCCTTAACAATGCATAATAACAAGATTTTATAGTGCTAAAAATCACTGGTAACAACAGGTGAGTAAACACGGTGAAAATCTAAAACAACCATTTATAACTATGTATAAGATATAGCCTAATGATGCCTATTAGTACCCTAAAATTTCCAACACAGATAATGAATGAATTCAAATATTACATGTTTTTAATTGTCTAACATTCCTAGTCTCCAGAGGCAAGTCACCTCTCTTACTGACCAACTTTAGTGCCTTATCGATGATCTGGCAGAGGTGAAGGTTGATAAGAACCCGGTCAGGGTGTGCTATGATAATCATGTCATCGCTCCAAGAACACCAACATATGACCAACAAAAAGTAGTTAATTCTATTGAGTTCAGATACGAAGATCAGACAACCCTGGGCAGTCCAGATGATATGTTCCTCAAGGATTTGAATCCTTATTTGGTGCCTTATTATGCCAACACAAAGTCTAAAGCGTTCAATGAAATGGGCTATTTTGGTGACAATTATGTTCAATACAAATTAATGAGAAAAACGCAATAACCAAAGAGAATAGAGAATAAAAAATGCCAATCACACAACACAGTATGTACGTGGTTCAACAAGAATGCCTACGTCCACGGTGGTGTTCTCAATATTATTTTTATATGCTCCGGAGACTGTTTTACAGAGAATATATTTCATGCATTTTTCCCCAGGCTTAGGGTTTGTTATATACATGTTTTTTTCTCGGGGAGTGGGGGTGCTGGACTTCCCCACATTCACCTTCTACTCCTATAATATCTCCTTACGAGATTTTAGGAGTGGACTAAGTCATAACCGAATTCAGTTGAGATGCGAGGAGCCCAAAATTTGGGCCATTTCTATTTTCCTACTCGTCTGGGCTTGTGATGGCAAATCGAGGTACCCATAAATTTGGTCTCAATAAATTTAAATGATTTGTCTTAATGGCTCTCTTGTAAATTTTGTAACTCTTCCCAAGATTAGAGCTCTCTACTTGATTTTGGCGGCAGCCTGCTTCGGGTCTCGTGCGATATGATTAGAAATGTTTAAAAGGTCACTTGAAACAACATTTTCATATCGTCATTCCAAGCTACCTAATATTTTCTCATCTTCTTCAAACTTTCGCTATTGCGCCATTCTCCCCAGGCCATCGTTTACTTTGATTTCAATCTTCTTCATCATCTGGGCTTGTGATCTTGCGTCGTCCAAGTCAAACATTCATCCCGTAAGTTCCCTTTGCTCTTTCTCTGTGTTTTTTCTATTGAGTTTGCTTCAAATTCATAATTAGGGTTTATAAATGATGAAGATAAGCAATAGGTATGTGTCAGAGTTTAGGAAGTTCTATAATATCCCAAACTGGGTAGAAATTGAATGTGCCCCTCTCCCTAAAAATGTTAGAGAGATATAACGTGCTCATTGGATTCACATTCTTTTGCTGTCCCAAAGGGGGCTCACTTTCCCCCCAAGTAATTTGTTCTTGCACTTCTTCGGTTACTTCAATATCGTTACTGCGCAGTGCTCGCTAAATGTTTAGAAGATAGTTAATGGTGTCCATACAGTAAACCAACTCTATGGCACTAAATTAGGGCTTACTAAAATTTGTTTTTGTTATTCCTTTTCTCGAACTAATTCTGGACTTCTTTACCTCAAGGCTAGGAGTCCTAATAGGGTATTGGTATTAAACCTACCTGATTCCCATAAGGATTACTGGTAAAAGGGTTTTCTTGCTAGAAATTGGCAGTTTTCCCCCCATACTGAGGGGTCGAGGTCTGATAGATTCACAGTCCCCTTTCATGGGGAGGAATACATAGGTAATCTTAGCTCTTGATCTGCTCATTTTTTATTCTGCCAATGTTTGATTTTTCTGATATTTTTCTGTTATCCTTTCAGCAAGGACAAAGAACTTGGAAGCTGCTCTTAGTGAGGTTCGAGCTGCCGAGCTGATTAAAGCTTGGAATATCAGGGAATCTTTGGCTGACGGTAAACATCCCCGATCAGCTGCTTTTCTTCTGGAGTACAAGAACATCGGGTACAGTTTCATTGCGCGGCCAACAGACAACATTCCTGACTTGGATATTACTGAAGAAGTTGCTGCGGACCCCATCCACTTGGACGAGGAAGAGAGCAGTTCTGAAAGTGATATTAGAGGAGGTGCTGAAGGTGGTCCCAGTGAGGCGAGCTCCAGTAGTGAAGGTTCTTCTATCTCAAAAGAGGTTTCTGAGGCTCAAGAGTCTTTGAGTACATCTGGCAGTTCCAACGAGGAAATGTCTCCCCTAGGAGGAATCTGATTCATGATTATGATGATGATGATGTGCTTCTTTCTCAGCAGTCAAAGAAGCAAAATTATGGCGGTGGGGATGTTGCTATTGGTTCTCAGTCTGCTACTCATGAGTAGGATAAGAATAGAAAGGAGGAAGAACAGTTGAGAGAGAGAGAGAGAGAGAGAGAGAGAGAGAGAGAGAGAAAAAAAAGAAGAGGAGAGGAAGAAGGCTGAAGAGAAAAAGAAGGTGGAAGAGAAGAAGAGAACTGAGAGGGAAAAGGAGAGAGAAGAGGAGAGTGGAAGTGAGGATGAAGGCCGGGCAAGCTTTAGTGCCTGTGTTCGCATTGCTCGAGGGGGCATCGATCGCCACCTCTCCCCAACTGGCTCCTGCGCTGCTCGAGAGAGCATTTTTGCCCGCTGATTGACAGAGGGCAGTGGGGACTGACCAGTTAGCCCTGCAAGCAAGCCAGAGGCTAGCCTTCGTAAGTCTGTTTCTATACTTTAATACTTATAATATCCTGTTCCATACTTCCTTCTAATGCTTCCTTTTTATTTGCAGTTTGTGATCGAATTCACTATTCTCTACCGTACTTGCGATGAGCTAGTGGGTAAGAATGCGGATTTGGAGAAGTAGAACGCTAAACTGAAGGGGAACGGCACCGAGTTGGAGGCCAGTTTGAAGGCTGCCAATGAGGCTCAGAAGTCCTCCGATCTTGCCCTTATTGATGCTAATGGAGCAAAAGAGGCGGTGATAATGGACCTGAATGAGATAAGGCAGTCCTACGATCTGGTTTACGCGAGCAAGTTGGCCATAGTTGAAGAAAATAAGGTTCTGGTAGAGAAGCTAAAGAGGATGGAGTTCGAGGCAGCCACCATTAAGGAAAGCTCATACAATTTCAGGTGGGCTACCGCATATGAGGATGTTGATGCTCAAATAGGCTACATTAGCCGTCTGAACCTTAAGAAGGGATGGAACAAGGCTCTTCTGGCTGTCGGGGTGGATGTTGACTTACCCTTATTCGATGAGCATGATCCAGGCCCAAAGCCTGTTATAAACGAAGCTCCTGCCCCAGCATTTGAGGGTGTTACCCCTGCCTCCCAAACTATTCCTGTGGTGCTCCTCCTGCTCGAGGAATAGCAGTTATTCCTTCCAAGGGAGATGTTGCTACTATTGCTGACAAGGGAAAGCAGCCATCCTCCTCTGAACAAACCGAGGTTTCTAGCTAGTCTACTCTTAGGAATTCTCTGTATTTTTTCTTTATTTATACTGCTCCTTTTTAATTTTTGATGTAATTGGACCCCGTTATTTCAATAAATTGAAAATACTTTCTTTTTTGGGTATTGATTCTTCTGCTTTTTACTGCTTGTATGGCTTGTAGCTGATTGATGTAGATGAGTATATACCTTCCACCTCTGAATTAGGAAGGATCCTTAGACCTAATGCGAGCACCCAAGTTCGTCAGGCCTTCATTAGGATTTATAAGTCTCTTAGGTGGAGAAAAAATAGCTTCAAGGACCAGTCCAATCTCGTCACCAAATTGAAGGATAGACTTCAGGAGATGGAAGAAGTTGGTGCCTCTATCCAGGAAGAAGTGAACACTTTGAGAGCTAAGCTCTTAGATGCCTCTGAAATCAATCAAGTTGGAGAAATTCTTTATCAAGAGAATGAGACTCTGAGGAGGGAGGTATCACGGCTTAGGGAATATGCGCCGAGAGTCGTACCTCCTGTTTTATGAGGTTCCTCATCATCGGCTGTTCCGCGAGCTGGCACAGGGTCGAGCGGTGCTCCTCCAGTCTTGCGAGGTTCTACCATATCGACTGTTCTGCGAGTTGGTCCAAATGCGGGGGGTCCAGCTAGGGAGATGGATGAGCTTCGAGAAAATATTCGTTGATCATATATGATTGCTGTTGGGCTTCAAATGGATGTCACACGGCTGAGGCATCTGTTCAAGAAAGGACCTCAACGAGTGTGGGCCGAAGGTTACGACCAAGGTTGGACAGATTCTCTGATGAGGCTGACAGAGTTTAAAGAGCTCACCTTTATTAGAGGATGGCTGAGTTCCCTTGGTGATCTGCAAGTCCCAAGGAACTCAATACTCTGGTACCATCATTAGATCTCTCCTTCAACTTTGAGGTCTAATCCTTTCAGGAGGGACGACCAATGGATCCCTATAGATGCTATCCCCAGGCAGCTGTTAGAGCCGAATGTGAATGAGGTTGAGGAGGAATTGGCTCCCCATCTGGACGATGGCTGAAGAGCACAAGTGGCCGATTATCTTGTTCAGAGGCCTCAGCCTCATTAAGATTTTTTCGGATGTAACTCATTGTATATAAAGTAATGTAATATCAATGTTTTGGGCGATCTTGTTGACTAAACTTGTGTTTTATATTCTCATTATAAATGTGATGAAGTAATATAATATTTATGCTTTGGTCGATCTTGCCGACTAAACATGTGTCGTATTTATTTCTCACTTAACTATCTTGGGCCCATCGTGGCCGACTAGATTGGTAGGGTTATTTTGTTGAGTAATTGTCCTCCCAGTCCAGTATTCTTATAAGATACCATTCTACCCTACTTTACCTTTTAGATCGTGTCGTCACACTCCCTTAGGCCTAAGTATAGTAATGGCGAGGACACACCTAGTGTTGGATGTCCCATCCGATCAGGATTTTTGAGCCAAACATCATTTGGCGACCAATTTGATTTGGCCGAACTGCCTAAGGGTCCCCTGTAGGGCTTTATATATTACCAGGGGCAACGCTAAGAGGTTGTTCGTGTTTCATAACGAAGACCTGAGGAGGGAAATTCCCTGCTTTTGCATACTTAGTAATATGCATGTCACTTCTAAAAGGTGTGCAAGTTATAAAGTTCATAATACAAAATTAATACTTCAGAATGTTACACTTCAGAATGTCACTGCCAAACAATCTTTAATTAATCATAAATAAAAAAAACTAAGTTGTCAATTCCAAAAATGCGATAAAAGATGAATAAAAAAACTAGAAGTAGAATTTCTTCAGATTGGCTGCGTTCCAAGCTCAGGGTATCTCTCTGCCCTCCGGCGTTTCTAAGTGGTAGGCCCCTTGTAGGTCGTTCCTTGTCACCGTGAATGGTCCCTCCCAATTTGGACCCAGCTTGCCATCTGATGGTTTTACTGCGCTGCCAAGGACTTTCCTTAGGACGTAGTCCCCAACCTGGAATTCCCTTAGATTGAACTTTTTATTATAGTATTTCATGAGCTATTGTTGATAGCTCGCCAACCTTACTAGGTCTAGTTCTCTACGTTCATCATCTAGGTCAAGTTCAGCGAGTAATGATGCATCATTTTGGCCTTAGTCGACAAGGGTGGTTCTCATGGTTGGTAGGCCAGCTTCCAAGGGGATGATTTCTTCGATTTCATACACTAGGGAGAATGGGGTTTCCCCAGTTTCTCGCCGTGGGGTGGTGCGGTATGCCCATAAAATATGTGGCAGCTCACTTACCCATGCGCCTTTGGCTCACTCTAGTCATTTCTTCAGCCCATCGATCACTATTTTTTTGGAAGCCTCGGCTTAACCGTTGCTCTGGGGGTAGGCCACTGAGCTGAAATAGTTCCTGATCCCGTGTTCTCTGTTGAAGTTCTAGAAAGGGCCACTTTCGAACTGTGTTTTATTTTCGGTGATGATGGTTCTGGGGATTCCAAAATAGGTGATTATATTCTTCTATATGAACCTCATCATATATGCATCTCAAATGTTTTCTAAGGGCTCTGCCTAGATCCATTTTGTGAAGTAATCTATTGCAACTAATAGATACTTGCGGTTGCCAGTGGCGGTAGGAAGAGGGCCTACAACGTCCATCCCTCACTGGGCGAAAGGCCATGGGCTGATAAGCGACCTTAGGTCCCTGGCAGGTTAGTGGACCATAGGAGCGTGTAGTTGACATTTCTTGCATTTGCGAGCATACACGGCAAAATATCTGTGCATATATGGCCACCAGTAGCCTTCTTTTATTGCTCAGAAAGCTAGTGACCTCCCTCTAATATGGCTTTCACAGATTCCTTCGTGGAGCTCATGTAGAACTTGCTCGACGTCCTTCGGGTGAACACATTAAAGGTAAGGGCCAGTGAATGATTTCTTGTATAGTTTGCCCTCAGGAGATAATTGAAAGCGAGCAACTTTGACTTTTATCCTATGAGTGGCCTTCTTATCATTTGTAAGTGCACCATCTTTTAAATAGTCCCTCAAAGGGTCCATCATACTGGGTGCTGACTCAATCTGGAGCATATGCTCCCTGTGTAGTAGCTCCCCGCTCTTGTTGATGCTCGAATGGGCGAGGGAGTCGATTGGGATCATCCTCTTAAAGTTAGAGTCAATTGTTGAACTCAGGGATGTCAGGGTATCGGCATGGCTGTTCCATTCTCTAGGAAACTATTGGACACTGACTTCCTTAAAACTCGACATTAGCTCCCTTACCAAGGCGAGGTAGGCTGCCATTCTTTCGTCTCTTACATTGAAGTCCCCTCTTATCTGGTTGGAGACAAATTATGAGTCGTCGAACACCTGCAGCTGCTTTACCCCCAACGCCTGTGCCTTCTGTAAGTCGGCTATTAAATCTTCGTATTCTGTCTCATTGTTGGAGGCTTCAAATCCAATCCTAATTCCTTGCTCAAGGATTGTGTCTTCTGTAGTAACGAGCATAATGCCTACTCCTGCCCCCTTTGAGTTGGAAGCTCCATCAACGAATAATTGCCAGACTCCTACTGATAGGTGATATTCCTTTTGCTTTATTGGTTGAAGATGGTCGCAAGGCTGTTCACCTGTGAATTTTGCAATGAAATCGGCGAGGACCTGCCCCTTGACTTCATTCTTGGGTTAAAATTGGATGTCAAATCGTCCGAGCTTGACTGACCATTTAGACAGTCTACCGGACAAGTCGGATTTTCGCAGGACTGCTTTAAGGGGATGTGATATGAGGACAATGATAGTATGAGCTTCGAAGTAGTGCTTCAGATTCCTCAAAGCTATCAATAGTGTAAAAGCGAGTTTCTCTAGTGGTAGGTAGCACTGCTCGACGTCCAATAAGGTCTTGCTCATATAGTAAACGGGGTGTTGGACTCCTGATTTTTTGCATACGAGTGCAGAACTAATGGCGTGACTAGAGACGGCGAGATACAAGTATAGGGGATCATCTTCTTGAGGTATAATGAGCAGAGGTGGTGAGCTAAGGTAAGCCTTGAGTTCCTCCAATGCTTGCAAGAAATTTTGATTCCATTCTACTATCTTGTTTCCTTTCAAGAGCTGGAAGAATGGCTTGCATTTCTTAGAGGACTTCAAAATGAAACGGTTCAAAGTGACGAGCATACCTGTGATCTTCTTCACGTCTCGTATCGTGAGAGGGGGATGTACCCTGTTGATTGCATCGATTTGGTTCGGGTTGGCCTCAATGCCTCTTTCGCTAACCAAATATCTGAGGAATATTCCTGACTGAACATCAAAGGAACACTTGCTTGCATTGAGCTTCATTCGTTATTTCCTGAGGATCTCAAAGATATTGATAGGTTGGAGAGATGGTCCTCTTTTCGCTTGCTCTTGACGAGCATATCATCAGTGTAGACTTCCATGGTATCTCCCATTTGGTCTTTGAACATTTTGGTGACCATCCGGTGGTAGGTTTCTCCGGCATTCTTGATCCCAAAGGGCATAACTCTGTAGCGGTATAATCCGATAGTAGTGATGAACGTTATCTTGTCTTGGTCTAGTGCATACATGGGGATCTGATGATACCCGAAATATGCGTCCAGAAAACTCATTCTCTCGTGAGATGCTGTGGCGTCCACCAATTGGTCGATCTTTGGTAGAGGGAAACTATCCTTTAGGCAGGCCCTGTCAAGGTCAGTGAAGTCTATGCAGACTCTCCATTTCCCATTGTTCTTTGGAACTACTACTAGGTTGGATAGCCATTTGGGGGATTGAACTTCCCGTATGGATCCTGCATCCAGTAGTTTTTCAACTTCTTTTTCTATGGCCTTAGCCTTCTCGAGCGCAATTCATTGTGCTTTTTGCGCGATCGGCCTGAAGGTGGGGTCGACGTGTAATCGATGGCAAACCACACCGGGATTAATGCCAGTCAGCTCGTATGGTTCTCACGCAAAAATGTCTAGGTTGCTCCTTAGTAGTACCGTTAATTCTTTCTTCCCTTGATCTGTAAGAGAAGTACCGATCATGAAACTCCTATCTTTCTTGCTTCCACCAGATGGTATCTCCTCTAGGTTCTCAATGACTCGCTCAGAGGGGAGGAGCCTGGTCTCCTCCACTCCGGGCCTTCCATATCTTAACTGTTATTTTGAAGGTATCAAACCTTCTTTCTCCTTGACCTTCTCTTTGGCCTTCTCAACCTTCTTCTCTGGTTTCGGGCAGATGGATGCTATGAAGCACCTTCTTCCCATCGCCTGATCTCCGTGAATCTCCATTGCTCCTCACTCAGTCACGTACTTGAGTTTTTGATGGTAGGTCGAGGGGACTGCCTTCATTGTGTGTAGCCACCCTATGTCGAGGATAACTTGATATGGCGAGTCGATGTCGACCACCAGAAACTCGATCATCTTGGAGATACTTTCCGCCCTTACGAGCTGTACGATCTTCCCCAGTAGAATGGTCACTTTTTTGGCGAAGACAACTAGAGGGACAGTGGCTTCCTTCAGGTCGGCAACGCTTAGCTTTAACTTTTTAAAGAGGTCAAGATAAATTACCTCCCATGAGCTTCCCTGGTTGATGAGCAACTTGTCGACGTCATAGTTGGTTATCCTGAGCGTAATGATCAAGGCGTCATGATGTGGGGTTTTTACCCCAACTAGATCTTCATTTATAAACACGATGTGTTTGCTGTAGTCGACGTCATTTACTCGCCGATGCTTTCCTGACTGCGTCTTCGCTTGATCGATCTATAAAGCTTGCATTACTGCTGTAAGCTTTTTTACTTCCATTCGAGCTGAATTCCCTTAAATCTACTTCATATCAGATGCCCCATGAATTACTATAAATTCATGGCCAGGATTGTCCTCGAGTACATTATCGGGCCTTGTGTCTGGCAGCGACTTTCTCTACCTTTTTCTCCATAAACTCGTTCAGGTGCCCTGTCTGGGCCAGATCTTCGAGGTGAGACTTAAGAGCCTTACAGTGCTCAGTCTTATGTCCTCCCCCCTTGTAAAAAGCACATCTCAACGCGTTGTTTCTCTTTGAGGGATCTCCTCCCATCTTCCTGGGCCACTTAACAAATGGCTCATCCTTAATCTTTGCAAGGATCTTATAGATTGGTTCTTTGAACACAGTGTTCACTGCCTGAAATGATTTCGAAGCTTCGTTATTACCTCCATTCTTGTATCCATTCTTTCCCCCATTCTTGCCTCCTTTCTTATTGTTTTTAATCTTACCGTTGCCCTTGGCAGCGAGCTTAGTTCAACCATTTTCCCCTGTACTTAGGTGGGTCACATCCTCCACTTTAGCATATTTCTCGATGCGAGCCATCAGGTCATCTATAGTTGTGGCCTCCTTCTTTGTCAAGGATTGGTACAGAAGGCAAGAGTTGGGTAGGCCGATCTTAAAAGAGGCCACTGCTACCTGTTTCGAGCAGTCCTCGGCCTCGTTGAATAACTACCAGTACCTTTTTGAATAGTCTCAGAGGCTCTCCTATGACATCTTCTTTATTGTTAGCAAAGCATCCATCCTCTTTGGATGGGTGCTGCTGGTAATGAAGCGAGCCATGAAGAGCTCAGCCAGGGACTCGAAGCCCCTAATGGACCTATAAGGGAGCCTCTCGAACCACTTCTAGGCCACATCATGCAGGCTCGAGGGGAAAATCCGACACATTAGTTCATCCCGGTGGTTCCAGAGGGTCATGGCTTGTTAGTACTGCCTAACGTGGTCGATAGGGTCAGTCTTTCTGTCGTAGATCTTGAATCTGGGAATAGCAAACTTCTAGGGGGATTCTTCTTCTTCTATCTCCCTTGAGAATGGGGATTTCATCTGGGTATTGAGAGCTCGTCTAGCAAGGTCCCTGGTTGATCTAACACCTCAATGAGCTAGGTGCTGGTCCATTTCTCTCCGGACCAAATTTCGTATATCCTCATCACCTCGAGCTGGGCTCCTATAACAGCGAACTGGTCGTTATTCTTTGAGCAAGTTGTCATTCGACCCGTGCTCCTCATATCTATGGATCCGCATCTTGGGCTCCTTCCTTAGCTGTGAGACTTGCTCGCTTGAGGGCTAGGAGTGCGATAGGGATGTCGTTTGGTGCTGCAATGGAGTTATTTCTCCATCCTCTCTAATTTTCTTTTGAGGTGGGAATTATCAGCCTCTTGCTTGCGAGCGGACTCCCTTTGCACTTGGAGCCTTGCCTCATAGGCATCAATCAATCTGGAGATTTGTGTGGACCTCGACGATCCCTGGCTTTCCTCTGAGGCTGGCCTCTCCAGGAGAGCCCTCTGATCTGAACGCCGAACTTCAAATCTGATCCTGCGAGGGACATGCTATTCTTGGATATCCCCTGCCTGAGGAGCATTGCTACTGTGACCGGACATTCTATCTTCTTGGTTGGTGAGGACTTTCTCAATGGAGATAAACGTTTCCCACAGACGGCACTAATTATGGTGACAATTATATTCAACACAAATTAATGAGAAAAACGCAATCACCAAAGAGAATAGAGAATAAAAAATGCCAATCACACAATACAGTATGTACGTGGTTCAACAAGAATGCCTACTTCCATGGTTGTGTTCTCAATATTATTTGTATATGCTCCGGAGAGTGTTTTACAGAGAATATATTTCATACCTTTTTCCCCAGGCTTAGGGTTTGTTATATATATGTTTTTTTTCTCGGGGAGTGGGGGTGTTGGACTTCCCCACATCCACCTTCTACTCCTAGAATATTTCCTTGCGATATTTTAGGAGTAGACTAAGTCATAACCGAATTCATTTGAGATGCGAGGAGCCAAGACTTTGGGCCGTTTCTATTGGGATACTCGTGTGGGCCCGTGATGGCAAATCGAGGTACCCACATCTATGATTATCGACATTATGAAGAGGTGTCAGCTTGATATCTCCTGAGCCGGTAATGTCCTTGTACGAGTTTTGAATGCAAATTCAAGGTATGAGTCTACCCATGACTCACAAATAATCTTTCGTCTTAGCTTGTGCATTGGGGTTCGATGCAAGTTCGATGTATGTTCATGGCACCATTGTGGGAGTTCGTTCAATAAACCACCTTCACACGATTGATAATATAGCTTTAGACAGCAGTGGTGCCCAAATGCTTTTGAATCATAGAAATTCTAAATGCATACCATAAACGACAAACCAATATAAACACATATAGGATTCAAAACAATATATGTTTTACTCTATCAAGCATTTTGTCAAACGTAGAGTGTGTAATAAAATAAGCACCTTGAAAATAAATTTAAACCGATGCAAATTTTTAATAAACCAATGCAAATCAAAGAAAATAATCATGTTATTTACCTTAAAGGTTTCATAAATATGTCAATCCCAGGTATCTATATAGCAAAAGAAGTGTGTAACCAGCAAAGTGGAATAACCCTTACTTTTGAGTAGTTGATTTTATATAATTCTGCCATGTGGGGTAATTATATAAATAATGGAAGTTAGAGTAAATATTATTTTAAGTGATTTAAGAGATGATATTTACTGTTTTTTGCATATATATCGTGAAGAGAATGTAAATAACAACATGTTATGGTTTATTGCCTCGTTGTGCTTTAAGGGACGGTGCACATATTTCAATTGGATCATTATTAATGAATTAATATGATATTAGAACATGAAATAATTTATGTGACTCCGAATGCCAATTTAGAGGGCGCGATAAGTCCTGAAATGTTTGAAACAGTCAAAATAAGTGTTATGTTGTATTTTTGGGTTCTAGGCATTTTTGACAGGTTATGACCTAATTATGTAGTTACGAGTCATTTTAATAGTGCATTAACATTTAAAGATGGGAATTTATACTAAAGGCATATTTAAGTATTCCATCCCCTTTTATTTCTCATTTGTGTGTTCCTAAACCTAGAGAGAGAGAGAGAGAGAATTTGGGGGAAAAGAAGAGAAAGAAGAGAGAATTGGAGATTTGGAGCTGAAATCGTTGCTACGAGAAGAGAATTCGAGACTACAAACTTGAGGTAAGTTTATTACTTGCTAGTATGTGATTTAATGTGGTTAAATTATTATGATAGTTGTGTAATTGGTGAATTGGAGAAAATAGTAGGTTTTGGTAAACTTTGGGTGTTTAATCCTTAGATCTTGTAGATTGTGTCATTTAAGTTGGTTATATGGGTTTATTGAGGTGTATAATTGTTGTGGTTAAGTTGTTGATTGATGAGAATGAAGGAAGTATAAGAATAAGGGGTTTAGGTTTTGGATTTGGAATTGTAGAAGAAGGTAAAATTGAGGGTCTGTTAGGTGCGGTCGACCGCGGTCCTAGGACCGGTCGATCGGGCCTTCAAGGGAAAGCCTACTACTTTTGTATACAAGTAAAAAAATTAGAGTGCGGTCGACCGTGGTCCCATGACCGGTCGATCGGGCTTCCCAAAATTGAGCCTACTGCATTCTTTTGTAGACAAAATCATAAGACGCGGTCGACCGCGGTCTCATGACCAGTCGATCGGTCCCCTGTTTTTCACCCTTAAATGCTTAGTTCTTTCTAGCTTCTTTCTTTTAAGATAGGGACTTAGGAACCTTCTTGAATGAAGTAAAACTAGAGTACTAGAGTCTAGTAGTAAGGTATCTAAGAACCTAAGTTAGAAATGAGAGCTGGGGCTTAGATTTGGAATTAAATTAGCTACATAAATTAGATAAAGATAATGCTTTTTTTATAAAGTGAGTTAGTCTAGGTCTAAAGTGAGATAAAGTGGTTCAATTTAGGTTTCTAGAATTGGGTTAAAGTAATATCATACATTATGGGTTGAGGAATGAATGTTAATTCATGGAGATTTATATTGGAGATAATTGAACATTAAGGTTAATAATTATGGCATGAAATGCTCATGGCTCCGGATAAAATGTAATGCATACTTGATAAAGGAAATAACTTGTGAATGGTAAGTTTGTATATACACACCTCTCTAAATTTCTATCATAGGGGAAGTTACGCGCATGAGGTTAAGTCCCCTGGCTAGTGAATGCAGGGTGAATATAGTCCTCAGCCATAGGACCGGTTATTATATATTGTGTGATTATTATGCGAAGTGAGGTAATTTCGGGTGTGGTTATGACTCACTGTCGCAGGTATATGGCCGCTTCCCGATGTCACGCGATGTAGGATGCCCAGATTGTCTTGTGTGATAGGCCTTGGAAGATGATAGCCATTTAGGGGCGCATCCAGTGGGGATACCCGGAAGGATGGTCTTAGAATCCTTATATGATGTGATTAGAAATTTTCTTAATAAAGTGGAAATGGTAATTATGGTAAAGCATTTTGTGAGATAAACTGCTCTGAATATGTTTCCTAGAGAGAAAAAGGGAACTGTGAAGTTAAATGGCATAAACTGAAATGGTGATGCATTGTTGTGACATAAATCGCTTAAAATATGTTTCCTAAAGAGAAAAAGGAACTGTGCATTTAAGTTGTGTAAAACGAACTGTGCATTTAAGTTGTGTAAAACTAAAATGAAATCTCATTAAGTGAAACTTAGACATTTCTCTCATGCGTATATGAACATTGAATAGTGTCATTAATATTGTGTTAGGTCGTGCTTTTAGATGGAGAGGTCAAAATTCTTGTCATTATTTGTGAAAGCGAGATAAGTTTATGATGATATTATAATGTCCATAACTGTCATGCATTTTATTCACATGGTGATCATATCGAACCGGGACCTGACCCTTCTATATCTCTTTATTTTGCATGAATTCTTTATTTGCCCAGCTCCACCACAAGGATGCCTGTATTGACCTCTCCATCACAGTTGTCCTGGAGCTATAACATATTGCGTATGTTGTAGGATATTCGTTATAGACGCCTCTGTTTTTGTACTCTAACTATGATCAGTTTACATATTCGGGTGTATTGCCCCAATTTTGTACTTGTTTAATATAGTGTGATATTAAATTTTAATACTTGGTGTAACCTACTTGTAATTGGTCTGTTAACTGACAGCTTATTTGGTTAGTTTATTGTGTATAATTGTTATAAAGTTACTCGTTTGTTTTTTATATCCACCTTCTTTTCAAATTCTATTGTTTAAATGATTTTCCTTAAACCTATAAATTAAATTTTGACACTCTGTTTTCTAAAATAATTGGTGGTTATCTCGTATTATTATTTTAATGATAGTGATGCTAAGAATGGACCATCTATGATTCGTGTGATTATTGGAGTATCGGGTTGGCCACCTCTTATTTTAATAAATGGGTTGTCACACAAGGGAACTGTGTCGATTTCTACTAAGCTGAAAAACTAAATAAATTAGATAACATGTTTTAAAAATAAGAGTCCTGATTTGTAAACTGAGGATAAAATACATGTGTAGATGTAGACATTAATATATGTCACCCAATATTAGAAAAAACATCAATCTGAATATCTAACCTCAATATATGTTAGCCAACAGATGAGCTGAATATTCGATCAAAAATAAACGTATAACAATGAATAAATCGCACCATCAGATGTATATTTTATCACATATATCCACACATTCTCACACAAAGACTTTGCATTCAAAAAATGGGGTCAAGCATACATTTTCCTTTAGATGGTTAGAAGTTATAAACATATATTAAAATCCATAAGAAAAACCTCAAACCCTATAAATCCGAATCAGGAACAAAAATGGTAAAAAAAAGTCCTACTTTTAATTTCAAACCCTAGAAGAATAGTTGCAAACCCTATTCTGGAACCACAGACACAAAATAATTAATAGATTAATTAAATACTCACCTTGAATCATTAATTGTTAAGCATCCGCTCAGACATCCATCCCCACAATATATGAAAAAAACACATTAAAGGAACAAATACATGGTTAGAACAAAATTTGATGACAGATCTGAAGAATATCGCACAATCAGAAATTAAAAATTGCACCATTAGACAAAAATCACCCATGAAAAAAACGTATTTAGTGGTGCGATTTTGTGTGTGCGTGTGTGTAAGAGAGAAGGAGATAAGAGAGGGCGGGATTACCTTTAGGACTATGGAGTAGAGAAGGAGGGGGAGGCTAATTGGTGAGAGGGGTAGGTTTGGGGGAATGATATACGAGTGAGGGAGAGAATGATGGGAAGTATAGGGTTTAGGGGTTGATTTGTCTCGTTTTCCATCTCATTAGGTCGTCCATATGACATGGCAAACTTTAAGACCCTTAAATAGCACTAGTAGAAAAAATCACACTTGTTGGATCGTTGGCACTATTCAAACACCCCTCTCCCATATTATATATTTTGAGTTGGCTATTCAACTTGTGTTAGCTAGACTCCGTGCCTATTATCTGTTATAGCATACATCCAATATAAAACTCACAAATTAACTTACCATATTTTTCAATAGGCTTGGAACTCCACCCCTTATATCAAATCCCCGACACTATTGATCGTCTTCAAAAACTTATGGCCTGACCGCCCGTACTAAAGGCACAATCATCACCACCCCCATTTTTCTTTGTATCATTGTGTAGCCGCTATATACACGATATACATGCTTTGATTGAAAAAAATAATAATCAGAAATTGCATTAATGAATCTATTTCATTATCAAATAGAGTAAGCATCATCCAGACGCCAAAGAAAGAGTGAGAAAATCATATTAGTAATAAAAACTAAACCCTAAAAATTTCATTATGGAATCTAATTAGTACCAATAAGAAATCAAATAAATCTTTAAAAAAAATACCCCGTTTGTAAAGATGCCACTTCGGGCACCAATTATACCAGTTTTAGAGAGAGATGGAGGTTCATATAAAAAATGAGAGAGTTTTACCAAAAAATTGAAGACATCTTAACCTTATGCATGTTGAGTGTTTCATAATTCGAAACCATGGTGGGATACATTGAAAGTATCTCCACACAATGCTCTGCTAGCTCTTGGCTCTATTTTATGCAATGAGAAAAAGTAGAACAAAATTCAAAGGAAAAAAAACAAAGATCCAAAATACCAAATTGCAAAATGAGCACCAAAATGTAAAATGACCAGGAGATATCAAGGAAGCAAAAGGAATTACAATGAAAAGTACCAAGCATGCCCTATAAATCATTTTGTAAACATTTGAGACACAAAATAATGAGTGAACTCAAACATTTTTCTAATTTAATTGCAAAAGAAATGAGTCTAGACATCATATTTTTATAGAACGTGCGTACTCTCATGCCTCTGGCATGCCACATTCCTACTACAATTTCAGTATTAATATCTAATAATTAAAATACTATTGAAGATGGACACCAAAATCATCATAATTATTAGCTTTACGACACACCCCATGCTTATAACTCACCGAAAATAATACCAAATAAAATACTATTGATGGTGGACACAAAAATGATCATAATGATTATGATACACTGACAATAATACCAAATACACTTCACCAATCATAGTATTGAAGTAATATACCAGGTTAAAAGGGAGGTCACATGAACTTGCACCTAGAAAAATGCCTTTACTGCATTTACCATTGTTGTGGCCTCATAATGCAATTCATAATAACTTTGTTTCAAAGACATACAAATGTATTAATAGAGTAACACAAATAAAAATATTACAAACACTAATGAATAAGTGTTAAACACATATAAGTATTAAACACACATATAAGTATAAAGATATTACAAACACTAATGTATTAATAGAGTAACATTAATGAATAAGTATTAAAGGCATATAAGTAACTTCAAAACCACTACTTAAGTCATTTAACGTAACATATAGAATGAAGATTATAAGCTCGGATATACTCAAAATTAAAATTATGAAAAATAAACAAACATTAATGAATAAGTGTTAAACCTTAAACATGTTTTATAAAAAAGAGACCATATAATTCACTATGTAATAGCTTGAACTTGAGTTTGAAACAACAAAGCTAAAAAATGGTAGATCTTAATAGAAAATAGTTTTCTTTTGAATGGGGTAATATAACTCTTCTGCATTTCAAAACGCATATTACACCACAATAGTCTAGTCAGCACAAAAGGAGAAATCAATTCTTAATATGGATTTAATACAAAATAAAAAAATAATAAAGGAGATGAAAAGGGTCAAATGCAAAATTATGACCACAAAAAATCCTTTGATCTGCAAAAATTATGACCCTATAAAAAAATTGTGAATGAAAAATTGTTAAAAATTCAAGATCTAAAATTCAAGACCTAAAAACTTAAAGATATGAAAATTCCTTGTGGTTGCTAGCCTTGGTTGGAGATCTGAATAACTTGGGTAAAGAAATAAATGCATGGTAACGATGTGATAGAAATGTAAACACAACTGTAATAATAAATTGGCATTACCTCCATGGTAACGATGGCGGTGGATGTTCCTTTGATGGTTAGATCTGAGAAAAAAATCAGAGAAAAGTTAAATATACAACTCAAAACCCAAATATTCAAAACACATTAAACAAAAAAAACTTATGTGCATGAATCCAATAGTAGATCCAAGATACCTGAATCGCGATTAGCACCCCAAAGTACCTAAAGGAAAAAAAATTAGGTAAAATGTTAGATTCGAAAAATAACCATAGTGTGTGCATGTTTAAGTGTGTGAAGAAATAAATGGGGCGTGTGTATGTTTGAGAGAGAGAGAGAGAGAGAGAGAGAGAGAGAGAGAGAGAGAGAGCTTACCATAGGAGGGGGACATGGGGGGAAAATATGGAGAGAGGATATTAGGGGGGAAGGGGAGAGGGAGAGATCGAGGACTGAGGGTATGGGGTTTTGTACAGAGTGTGTGTGTGTGTGTGTGTTGTAGGTGTGTTTACAAAGATATCCCTGTATTTGAATTAAATGGTCAAATTATAGAGAGAAAAGGAGGGGGAACTCAAATATTTGAGGGGAAAATTAGGTATGGTAGGAATTAATTGATCTCACCCTCCATCTAGTGCCTTGTTGGCTTCGATCTGAACCGTGAAATGTATTCCCATCTTATGAATAGTGAAAGCACCATTTTTTCTTATTATATATATATATATATATATATATATATATAGCAAACCACAATTTATGCACTTTATGTATATATATAAATATATATTAGTTTATAACCTATATAGATAATATACATTTTGACCATCGAGAAATCTTACAACTTCGTTGCACTTTATCATTTTTTTAAGTGGTGAATTTTATTGTTTCTTTAATTTTATCGCAATCTCTGCATCTACAACTTTTGAGAAGTCAAATAGATAAATTATTTTATCAGAATAGGCATGTATAGACTGCTTATAACAATATTATAGGCGTCATAGGAAATAAAGTTATGTAATTTAGTGTGTATATATATTATGGTGTTTATATATCAGTATGTGCTGGACTTGTTTGCTTAATTAGTGCACTTTTAGTATATGAAAAGAAATTCAATTTTCATTGAAGCAAAATTTCAATAATCAGTTGTTTATAATGAGTTTATAATTATTATTTCTTAACAAGAAAAAATAAAATGTTTCCTTTGAGTTTAGGTTGATAAAAGGGATAAATAAACTATAAATTTCAATTTTAATCACAATGTCACGAGTTCCTATGCTTCTCACTGATGACTTAACATTTTTATATACTTTTTCATGTTTTTATTTGAATAAATAATATTATTATTTTTATACAGAAAAATTTCTGCAATTGTCCTAGATGATTCCAAATTAATATTTGGTATACATGTAGTGTATTTTATGAAGTTTCAAGTTTGTGTTTTTAGATATGTATGAGTCATTTTTAAAAAATTTTACTTAAGAGTTTGCTTAGAAATTTCTTGTGAAGATTCTTTTACGTAACTAGATGAGGTGTCATGCATTAGAAGTCAGAATAAAAATATGCATTTAAGTTACAAAAGAAATATGTAATTATTAACTACCATGAATTAAGTGCTATATATTTTCTTTGGCATTACTATACATAGTTTAAATTTTTACATAAAATCTCAAAACTTTGAGTAAATATTTATTTTAGAAAATAAAAATGAATGTGGGGGTATATTTATTTTTAGATATTTATAAATCAAAAGCTGAAATAATTATATGAAACCATAGAAATGTGAGGGTGAATTTTCGAGAAAGATCATTTTCAATTGTGGGTTGCAATTAAGGGTAAATTACACCTAGCCCCGACAAACTCACCCTATTAAGATTAACTAATAATTTGTTGCAATTAAACCCAAAAATCGAGTTCCATCCATATTTTATACAAATTAACTAAAATACCCTTCATCCAATCTAAAAACCCAAAATTGAAAAAAAATCAACTCAGCAAAAAAAACTAAATCCATTTTAAACCCTTTTCAAAATTCAAACTTCTCGTTGTCTCCCCCCCTCAAGAACCACTAGCACCACTAGTTCCATATTTAACACCTACCATGATAACCATGGTTAGGCAAGGATCGCCCATTCATCTCATTGCCAGCATTCAGCTCCATCACCTCCCTACTCCGTAAATAAATATAATAAGATGGAGCATCTCATCATCCACTCCGATACCACCACCTATGAACAAGGGAAAAGTTCTCAAGAACTATCTAATCATATACTCGAGGAATTATTTATGTAATCCCCGGCAACGGCGCCATTTGATAACTAGGCTTTTTGCGTGTGTTTGTCGTTGTTGAAAGCCAAGTTAATCAAAACCTCAAATACTTACAAATAATAATAAACTCAAGTGTAGAGGTAAGTAAGGGTATCAATCCACTTTCTAGGGAGTAAAACACATGGAACAAATTCAATTGTAATTCACTTTTCATTTTCTTTTTGTGCTTTTTCAATTTTCTAATTTTTTTTAGCTTTTTCAATATTAAAACAATTGGGTGAGGTGAGATCTAAATTAAAGTAAACTAAATGAAAATAACTAACTAGAAAATGACTAAAATAAAAAATAAGGTCTAACACTAAAATAAAAGATAAAGTGAGGCAAATAATTGTGAGAGCAATCAAGGAGTGGGATTACACCACAACTTTTAATTATTCTAATTAATTAATTTAATTATTTGAATTTTCCCAAATTAATATCAAAATTACAAATCAACTCTCGTTGCAAGTGTAATTAGAATAGTAATCTTTTAGAAAGTTAAGTTTAACACCCCACAACTCTATAAATTAGATCTACACTCCTTTTAATTAATCACCCGCTAGGATCGATCAATTAAAATTTATGTCAATCTTAGAAAATAGATTTAGAGTTGAAATTCAAATGATAATACCCCACTTAAGAAACCCCTATCTCTAGTTCGAATCTAAAATGGGTATTATCACTAGAATTTCGATTTTCTCTCGAAAATCATTTACCCTCTCTCGAGGCGTAAATCTAAGGGTGAGGAATCAAAATTAACATTCAAAGGGAAATTTCAAGTAAGCAAACTAATTAAACTAAAATAATATCAAATAAGGGTTTCACCCCACCCCTTGAAAGGGGTTTTAGCCTAACATGATATGAAACATGACAAATTAATATTCAAAGGCATAAAATAATAAAAGAAGGGAAGAGAACAATCAAACCAAATCTCTTTGATTAAGTTGAACTCCAATCCTCCATTAAAAGTGAGCAACATCCATTCAAATTGAGTTTTCCACCATATTCAATTACATACAAACACTCATTTGAATCACTCAACAATTAATTTCTCACAAATATCTAAAAAGATAAAAACAAAATTATTTACAAAAATATTCTACCTAATTTATTTTCTAAACTAAACTATCTCTCTCTCTAGAATTTTCTCTCTACAAGCTTCTTTGATCCTCCTCTTTGAAAGAGCATGGTCTTCTTTTATATCCAAATGGAGCTAAGGGGCATAATTGGAAATTGGCTAGAGGTTCATGTGTTTTGGGTGAGGTCATGGGGGTAGAGGGAGTGAGGTGATTTGAGAATAAAAACTGATTTGGTGAAAGGGTATTTTTGGGTAATAGGTAAAGTGGTTAAAAGGTTCAAGTTGGTTAAATGGTTTTATGCCACATGGGTAATTGTTTTATTTTTGGTTTTGTTGGCATTTGCAATGGCAGGTGGAGGATAAATCGTGTCTTTGGAAATGAAGTTGGTTTTGGTTTGGTTTAGAAAAAATGGGTAAGGGGCTGATATGGGTTTGTTTTGCAGGTGGGTTTTTACTCTTGAAATGGGAGACGGGTATGGATCGGATTTTGGACAGTTGGGTTGCAGGTGGAAATCGGTTGGGGTTCGAGGTCTCGGATCCGGTTGGGTTTGGTTTTGAATTAGGTATGGGTTAAAGGGGTAGCACCGGAGCAGGAGGTCGATGGCTGGTGATGGTTGAGGTGGAAGTCTGGTTTTGCAGGGCGCCGCCGGAGTGGGACTGATATGGTGGCTCGGGTCGTCGGAGGTAAGAGGGGCGGGGCCGCGGTTAGAGGGTCAAGACCGCCGGAGATGGTCGCCGACCGCGGGGAATCGAAGGGAGAGAGGTCTGGCCGGAGAAAGGTCTCGGCGTGGAGGGGTTCTAGATGGGGGTAAGGCCGAAGGTGGGTTTAAGGGGGCTGGGGTGAGAGATGTGGAATGGGAGAGAGGAGAGGTGAGGGTTTGTTGGTTATGGAGGAGAGAGAGTAAGATGGGTTGTGTAGGGAAGAAGATGGAGGGAGGGGGTATTGGGTGTTTGAGGGTGCAGGAGGTTTAGTGTGAGGTTGAGGATGTAGGCTTAGTGGGTATAGGGTGAGGGTGTGTGTATTAATTTGAACCCCTTAAAAATTAAAACAAAAACTAAAATTAAAATTAATCTAAAATAAATTAAACTAAAAAAATAAAATAGACACGACACAACACACTAAACAAACTCTAAAAAAAACTAAACACAACTAAAATAAAAACTAAGAATAAAAATTAATAACTAAAAATTAATTAATAATACTAAAAATATAAAATTCTATAAAATAAAGGACACGAAAATAAAACGATAAATCTAAAAAGAAATAAAAATAAAAATAGAAATCTATAAGACTAAAAACTAAAAGCCTAAAAAAATAAAATCTAATAAATCTAAAAATAAATGAAATCCTAAAAAAAACTAATTCTAATAAAATAAAACTAATAAAAAAAATAAAGATAAAATAAAAAATAAAATATAAAAATAGGAAATAAAACCTGCAAATTCTAAATAATTCTAAAATAAAATCTAAAAAATAAAACGACAATAAATAAAAATCTAAAAAATTAAAATAAAATAAAAAGGGATCAAACCAACACACACGGGTCTTGGGTGACGGTTTAGGGATAAGTTTAGGGTCGGTTTAAGGTAGGCTAGGATATGAGATAAGGGTATTTAGCTCCATAAAACGCGCAATTGCCTTGAAATATAGCTTTTGACACCGCAACTGACGTTAAGCCTGCATGATAAACATTTAAGCACATAAGACCCATATTGTCGAGAATTAGCAACTAAAATACATCTATTTGGGGTATAAATTGTACAGTTTTGGGTGCTTATCAGATTCCACAGATGTATCAATAGCTTATGTAGCTGTGTAATCCAAATGAAACACATTTAATCCATCAAGATCAAGTTCATCATCTATGAGGGTTCGTTCGGATGCACAAAATTTGAATTGAATTGGACTTATAATTCTATGGAATTGGAATTCAAGGAATTCCAATTCCATTTCAATTGTTTGGTTCAAATGTAGATTTCTTTTGGAATTCTAGTAGAATTCTAAATCCCTTGTTTGGATCAATTACATAATTTTTTTTGGAATTTTAGTAGTTTGTGAACTATTAAAAAAATTCTAATTTTAATAAATATTCTAATAAAAAAGTGGAATCAAATCACATCACACTTTAACAAGAATTAATAATTGAAGTAGCATTAAAATAAGATCAATAGAAGTTCATCTAAATTTAAAAGTTGGTAAAACTAGAATTAGTTTGTAAGCAAGATTACCATAGTAAAAAAAGTCCACATAATAACGTAACAAGTCAATACATATTATAATAATAAATTGTTATAATAATCACGCGCCAAGATGCATCAAAATCCATCGCCTCTTCATCTTATTCAGAAGACCAGAAAAGTATAAAATTTCCTTTGGTCATTCATCAAAAGATTAATTGCTTTCAAGACTTGTATTTTATCCAAATCTTGCACCTTCAAAACCTCATACAATACCATTTGAGTTGTTTCCTTGGAAGGATCGGAATTTAAGAAGCGATCAAGTGACTCCTCCATTCTCCCCAAGACATTCGAAAGTGCATCAGAACCGGAACGCTTTCTCTTCTTTATGCGATAAATGGATGAAGATGATGCATTGGTCTTCCCTTATTCATTTCGGGACTTGAGATGTATGTGTGGCATCGTCTTCAAGGGTCCTCTCATCAATCTCTAATGTATCTTCTAAGTTGTTAGACTCTTCATTATTTTTCATTTTCATCTCATCTTCTAGTGTCGTTCAAGCACCATCCCCATTAACATGATCTTGAGCAAAAATAGCACATAAGCTATTCCACTTATCAATTGTAATTCTCCTTCAATATGGGACAGCTTTAGGATGAGCCTGAAAATAAAATCAATTTTAAAAGTTAAGATTAAAGAAAAATTCATTAAAAGAACCACAACATATACCATAAAATTAATGAGTATGTTAAAATAAGACTTACTAGCGCATATGCATTCCACACGCTTTCTTCAACATCAACTCTACTCATATCATAGTTCCAAGAGAACCCCGATGTTGAAAGCATTTGACTTATAACATCATAATGCTTCTCACAAGTCTTGAGGCGTGATTAGACATTTTGCTTTGTCACAAAAATGTGATGTTCATCCATCATGATATTTATGGCACTAGTCCATGTCGTCGATTTCCATGTAAATTTTCCACCCAACTTGTTCCCTTGATTAATATGATCTACAAATCAAGCGCATAATATTTTATCCATCTCTGGGGTCCATGAGAAATAGCCTTTCCCTTTCTTAGTCCTTTCTCTAACTTGAGAATCAAAATCCATTCAAATGTAAAATAAACAAACCATACACATTAATCAAGTAAGCTAAAAGCATACACATTAATCAAGTAAGCTAAAACCATACACATTAATCAAGTAAGCAAAAACCATACACATTAATCAAGTACGCTAAAAACATACACATTAATCAAGTAAGCTAAAATCATACACATTAATCAAGTAAGCTAAAACCATACACATTAATCAAGTAAGCTAAAACCATACTCATTAATCAAGTACGCTAAAACCAAATGTATAACTAGAAAAGTAAGCCAATTGGGAAATTTATCCTCGACACTGCCTTATTCGGTACTCAAGAAACATTTCTTGTGCTAATGCCTCCCTTTTTTGCGTCCACTCCTTAGTCGTTTTCACATGTCTAATACGATCTACATTGGTTGCACCATGGTTATCCATTACATCATCCTCATCTATGAAATCTTCATCACTTTCTTATGGCGCTTCATTACATAAATCCTCATCTACCAAATCCAATAACGGATCAATTGGATGCTCCATTCGTATAAGATTGTCGATAATGGCACACACATTTATAATTCTCACATGAGTTTTGACCTCAAAGAAATAATCTGATCTAAAAATAGCCCATCTTTTCTTAAGAATTCCAAAGGATCTTTCAATTACATTTCTAGCAATTGAATGGTGAAGATTAAATAGCTCCTCGTATGTTGGCGGATTATTTCCCATTCTTAACCACTCATTAAGATGATAACGTTTGCCTCTATAAGGTGCCAAAAAACCAGGCCCATTTGTATATTCAACACTAACAAAGTAATATTTACCCACATTAGAAGAAAAATCATTTATAACCATTGAAGAAAATACAAGAAAAAAAAAGAAAAATATTATGACTTATTTCAAAATATAATAGGATGTGCACCGTTTGGAATAATTAATGGATTTTGTCTTGACAGTGCATCTCATAAAACTCTACCATCTGTAGCTGACCCTTCCCACCCAGTTAAAACATAAGTGAATTTCAAATCACGGGAATAAACTCCTAATACATTTGTCGCATTAAAACTCTTCCTATTCTGATATCTCGATTTATCCTGAGAAGGAACTGTTACATGAATGTATGTCCCATCCGAAGCTCCAAGGCAATTCTCAAACCATTCCCACTTTTCACCTTCATAACCTTCAATTTATTTCTCGGTCTAGACCAAATACTCTCCTCCTAATTTAATTATAGCGCGCAAAACTGCATTAAAATATCAACTAACTGTCTCCCTTGAGTAGATGGATTGAAACTTGACAACTCGATTCTTTAGGTTATGTCCAACCATATATAAAAATATAGCAATAGCTTCCTCTATCCGAATGTGTGCCGTTTCACGTAATAATTTTTTATCACGTAATTTGTTACATAAACTATTAAACGCATCTATGCCAAGACGTAATTACTCTCTACAAGTTCTATCATTTCCATAATAAAGTCTTCTTAAATATATTTGTCTTGCATTTCTCAAATCTTCGGAAGGATCCTTTAATACATGTTTTTTATGCCACCACACCGCAATGGCCGCCAAAATAACTATATAATATCCTACAATTAATTTTATTTTCTTTTTTTCTCGATTGTCATTTTCATTCCTAACCAAGTCATGAATCCCTAATACACAATGATCTATTTTCTGAAATTATTTCACATTTAATCTTGTTAGAAATGCATTAACATATTCAACACATTAACATATCCAGTACATTAACAAATTAAAAAAAAACAGATCATTATTATTTAATTAAAAAATTAAAAAAAACATGTCATTATTATTTATTAAAAAAATTAAAAAACAGATCATTATTATTTAATTAAAGAATTAAAAACGGATCATTATTATTTAATTAAAAAAATAAATAATATAGATCATTATTATTTAAGTAAAAAATAAAAGAAAAAAATAAAAAAAGATCATTATTATTTAATTAAATGATTCAAAAAATAAATCATTATTATCTAATAAAAAAACAGATCATTATTATTTGGTTAAAAATAAATAGAAACAGATCGTTATTATTTAATTAAAAGATTACAAAAATAGATCATTATTATTTATTTTAAAAAATATCATTATTATTTACTTAAAAATTTTAAAACGAGTCATTATTATTTATTTAAAATAAATAAATAATACATATCTCATATTATATTATTTTGATAATAGAGATCTGATAGTGTATTGTTTTGCCATCGAGATTGGCATCGTATTGCAGAAATCCAAAAATGAATCTAGATAATACAGATATGATATTATATTGTTTTGATAAGAACAACACATATAACATGGTAATAAACATCAAACAATAACAAACAAACACATGTTTTGAGTTCATACGATATTTTGAACAGATGATTTTGGTTGTTAATAAATTGTTGAAAAAATGATCGGACGGAGATTTAAGTACCGATCTAATAATGATCGCAAAAATGATTGGAGTTTTGAGTTTGTACCTGAAAAACAATCGGAGAGAGAGCTACCAAACTAAGACAGTTGTCGGCGTGAGCTGCCGACGTGAGAGGAGAAAGGAAAGAGATGGAGAAAAGAGGCGTGTGTGTGTATTTTAGTTTTTAGTGTGTGTCTCGATCTGAATTCCAAACAAAATCTCTACAAAATGAAATGAAATTGAGTTATGGAATTGGGCCACAAAGAATTATAAATGGGTTCCAAATGAATGGGATTATTTAATGTACCAAACAGAAAAATTGGAATCGGGCCTCCCAATTCCTATTCCAAATCTTGGAATTGGGCTGCCAAACACACCCTAAGATTTCAGCTATGGAATTGGAGTTAGCCCATGTTATATTTGCAACTAGAGATCGATTTCACTCATGCGATGTCCTATTGAAAAATCAATTTAGGTCGGCAGATCCAGGGCCTGGTCATCAAACCCATCACTGCATTTGAATGCTCTAATATGGCTAGGGTGATGAAAATATGCATCTTTGGTCGGTGTTGGTGGGTTTTTTGTGCAGGTTGGGTAAAGATGGGAGGGGGGGGGGGAGAGGGTGGTGGATGATATGGTAAATATGGTCACGGGAGGTGGAGGGATACAATTTATGAGGAGAGAGAAAGAGAGAGAGAGGAGTTTAAATTTTAAAAAGGGTTTAAAATGGATTTGGGTTTTTTTGTTGAGTTGATTTTTGTGTGTGTGTGGGGGGGGGGGGGGGGGGGGGTTAAATTCGATGAGGGATTTCGAAAAAAAATTACTTTATAGAAGCTAAAATATATATAACCCTAATTTATACCCTATGCTTGAGATCCAAAAGTCATCACAACATGCTAGTTTGAGATCTCAAGTTTCTTTACTAGGATAAAGTTTACTTTTCATTGAGTGTTACATTTAACACGATGAATTCTGTGTTGTTATGGTGACTGTTTTCTTGCTAAAATCGATGGACACCAAGACATGTGAGGCCCACGCGTTGTGGCAATTGGGGGTGTATTCTTTTGGTGTTGTTGTGCAAAAGGTTTAAGTAGTTAAGTCTTCCCCAAGGCTTGAAGTTGTCGAGTAATGTGGAGTAAGTTTGTCTACCACTTTTTGTATAAATCATGTATCATTGTGGATTTGTGTAAACTAGAGAGTCCAAGGTTTTTCCCACTATGATTTTTCCTTGTACATCACAACATTGTGGTTATTTTTATTCTATTCTTACAAATAACCTAGATGCATGCTTAGGGAAAAATAAAATTGGTTAATAGTTTTTCACAACTTATATGTTGGATTTCATGTTATTTTAATATTTTTCTCCCTTTATATTGGGCCCTCTAATAATTATTGTTTAGTTCATGTTATTTTTAGTATAAATATGACCTCCAAGTATTTCAGGTTATTATTTAGTCAATTTTGGGCACTATTTTGAGTTATTATGGATTATTCGGATAATGAAAAATAAGTTTTTTTCATTGTAAAAATGTACCCCAACTCAATTAGCTACAAATCTCCTCATGAATGGGTGCATTTTTGCTTTCAGATATCTTTGTGGTGATATGGAGATAATTCATCTTCATCATTCGGTTCTTGATATGGCCAGAGGTATTCATACCACTTGTCCTCATATGGTTATTCTGTCGGTTATTAATTATTCTCTAGATGCTAGTACCACCGTTACTTCAGGTGCTCCCTCTGTTTTTCATGTTAAATTTACAAAGCCCACTTGATCTTCAATCTATAGTTTATGTTCTCCGTCAGTATCACGAGAACACAATTAAGTATGACGATGATGGAGGTGAAGAATAGTTGGGGACTTCTGTGGCGTTAAGGGTCATGATGGGTGATGCACCTTGGGGAACTCTGTGTATATGGTGGAAGCGCGGGAGTTCTAATTTGTTTATAGTCACCAACTTATTTTATATGAAAACAAATAAAAGATATGGGTTATCCCTTTTAGTCTAATCCTAAGTCAGGTTGCAGTCTGCAATTGGTCCAAAAATTCTTGCTTATGTGCATATAAAAACCTAGTTCCGAGCGGGGAAGGTATTAGGCACCCTACTTCTTCTTTATTCTTCCTTAATTATATGTGTACTATCAAAATTTACATTATTTGATTGCTTTTTAATTATTTTTAGAACTGGTTTAGAGACCTTATGTTGCGAATCCCTTAAACGTAGATAGATGCTTAGGTAGGAAAATGGTATTAGTAAGAGTTGTTAAAACGTCACTTCAACCAATGCACGTACACAAGGGCACTTATGTATGATCCTTGCAAATGTATAATGGGAGACTGTTGGTATGTATGTAAGTGTGTGAGTGATCTCAGTTCAGAGATAGTTTGACATCTTTTTCGAGGTTTAAGGAGAGATAAAAAGGTAATATAAGATATGGGTGAATCGTTGTTGTGATAACATATCAAGGGATATGTTTATCAATGTTTGTTTTCACAAGAAGGACTCGGTATTTCACCTATGTACCTAAGGAGACTTAGGTCTCAAAGCCTACGTAGTTCGGTTTCGTATATGCATTTGAGCATTTGTGTAGGTTTGCATAGGGAGCTGAATCTTTAGATAGTTTTATATCTCATTTGTTTAGTATTAAGGATATGAGAGGTGATTTCCAATGGTCTTTCATCCTTAAAATATGTATGATTGATTTTAGGAGGATCAAAGTCTTTCCAATGGTTACACTCCCACTCTTGGTAAGTCATAATCATGCAAGGTATGCGCCTTAAGTAAATAGTGGTCCGCTTAATCATAAGATTGTTAAAAACTATGAATATACTTATTTTTCTTTCGACATCTTAATGGAGAATATTATTTTCAAGTGGGTGGATGGATAACCCATGTTTTATAATTTTCGGTGATAAGTGGGTGGACGTAGTTCGGTGGTATAGAGTATGGATTCTTTTGAGCATTTGTATGAGGATATGTGAGAGATCATGTCTTTGAGAAAGTTTAATATCTCATTTGTAGTATGTATGACAGAAGGTACAAGAGAAAGATGGGTGCATATCCATGGGAACAATATGTTAAGGGACAAATTGTCAAGGCTCCAGTTATGAGAAGGACACAATATTATGCCTACGTAATTCGGCTATGTATATTATGTATGCTTTTGAGTATTTGTGTAGAGTTTGCGAGATCATGACTTTAATATAGTTTGATATCTCGTTTGTAGTATGTATGTAAGAGAGTGTAAGAGATGTGAAATATGATTACATCCCCGTGGGGATAATATATCATGAGACATTATCGAGGCTCAATATCACGAGAAGGGATTTGTATTGCACCTATGAACTTGTGTAGCCACGAGGACAAAGCCTATGTAGTTTGGGTTTTTACATGTTCGAACGTGATGTGTGTGAAAGTGTAGGACTTTGCTTGGGAGGCAAATAAGTTATTTGTGGGTTGGAGGTTAGCTTTAGTGGATGTTCAGAAAGGGAGTTTACTGAAGTCTTTGAAAAATGGATTCATTATCTATTGGGGCATTACTAGCTCGAAGGTGTTGTTAAACCTTTGAGCTAGTTTGGAGGTGCAGCGCTAAGGATGCATTTTTTAGACATCCTTGGCTAGTGCGGTAGAGGTAAAATTAGAGGAATTTGGATTGGGGTTGAATGAATCCCTAAGAAATAATATGTCGTGGCATGTTCAATCAGTCTTGGGATTCAAAATTTAAGTTCAGTATAAAGCCTACGTGCCCAAGGAGACTTGGGATCAAAGCTAACGTAGTTCTTATAAATGGGAGATATTTATGGGTGAAGGCGAAGGGATACCAAATATAAAATATACAACATTATTGCATTTGTGGAGCCTAGTCCTTAATAAAGAAATTCTGTTGTGTTAGATTGATATATTTATATGTTAAAAGCATGCCTTATCATAGGTTGGCATTTGCCAAGTATTTGATGAAAATATATATTCGGGGTGTCACAGTGGGGATGGGCTTTGTTCATTTAGAGAAGTGGTGGGAGTAATCAGATTTTAGACTTTGGCTTGTGTAAAGTTTCAGATAGACTCGGCTCACGGACACTTTCCTCAAAACGATTTTGAAAAGTACGTTTTCATGTTTTTAATGATCGTTGTGGCATTTGATTAACATTTTTTAACATACGAGTAGGTCAAGTCAATTAGTAGAGGTACTGGATTAAAAACAGGCTTTAAAATATAAATGTTGTAAAGGACATATGCAGTCCCTTAAACGGGGATCGTGTTAAAAGAGATAAACTTATATAGACATTTTATCACAATATAATGGGATATTTGACCTGAAATTTGGCCAGAGTTTCTTTCTCACAAATATATATGGGGGGTGTTGACCCAAAATTTGGGAAAAGTTTCCTTACCCTTATAACGTGAACTGAATTTTTCTCGGGGGAGTATCCCCATTTGTGGTGCTTGAGGTGGGTAGATCTCTGTTAAGTCAGAAAAATCTTCGTTCAAAAGTTTCAACGTTGGCAGAATGCGCGCATAGGTTGTCCTCTACTTTTTCAGGCTAATTTTTGTAATTAAGAAGTTATTTTGGGACTAGAGCGAATGTCCAAAAGTACAAAATTTCCCTGAAGAAATCGACTTCTTCGAAGTACGAACTTCTTTGGGACTTTTTAAAAGGAGATCGACTATCTTGAATGCTCGGGGGAGAAGAAAGTAAAAACCTGATCGAGCTCGAGTTTTGGTGACCTTTTCATGGTTAGTGGGAACTTCTATTTACAGGGTTCTATCACGGGGCATTTACCTGATCGGTTAAAGACCTTGGATGGTGGATCTAAGGGGTGAGACACATGTGATACGATGTAAATATTGCGTATTTCACCCGTTAACCTACGCCTTATTAGCCCCCTTGGGTATCTTAATCCCTATACTTATGCTCGTTAACCATACAACCTCGGATTTCTATGTTAACATGTTTTGCAGGGGTTAATTGGGCTTTTGTAGGTATTTGGATGCTTAGTATGAAGTTCGGACGCTTTTCGAAAATGTTTCGTCGACTTTTGCAGCTTCGGGGGCATTTTAGTAATTCCAGCATTCGGGTTTGAATCTCGAGCTCTTCACGGAAGTTGAAGCCCTTTGATTTCTCTTCGCGTGGCCGCTGACGGTGCATGATTCCGAGTTGTATCGATGGAGTTATGGCATTTTTAGGATGGTTTTTACTTCAAATTCACACTCAATGTCACATTCAAGGGCATTTTAGTCATTTCATATTTTAATTTTTTAGCCTAATGTCTTCTTGGATGTTGTAGTCCTTTGAGTTATCTTCACGTAGCCTCCGACCGTGCCTCATTCCGAGCTATAACGAAGAAATGGCGGCATTTTCCGTAAAACAGGACAAAGCTGTAGAATTCAGACCTGTAGAATGCTGCAGAATTGCAGATTCGAACTTCCCCTGTTTCCGAATCGATTCGGACCATTTCCGAATCGATTCGGGCCTCCAGATTTTTGGTTTTCTTCCCTTTTATTACAAGTTTGCCATGGGATATTTTGTTTATAACACTTTCTCTTCATTTTGAAGAGAAATATCTTCATTTTTAGGAGAGTTTTAGCTTAGGGTTTGGGTTCTTTGAGAGCTCTTCTTCTTCTCCATTTGGTGTGACAACTTTTGGGTGTTGTAAGTTGGATTTTTCATTTCCCTTACCATTAATATAATTGTTGTTCTAGTTTATTTCCATTGTTGTAGTTTACTTTCATGCTTTCTAATTAGGTTTATTGTGTTTATTTATTGCTTTTCTAGTTTAATTTAGTTAATTCATTATGTATCCTTAGATAAATAGGTTCGGGATTGTGTTCCGCCATTTACGGGTCCCGAGCTCCGAAAATTAGGTTTTGTGTAAAATCGCGTTTAATTGAAACCTCGCGTATTAAAGTCGGATTATTATGCGTTTAACTTTCTTTGTCATGCAACGTTAGTGTTTATAGCGATTATCCGAATTTAATCCGCGTGTGACCATTTTTCAGTTAAATGTTTTATCTCGCAACTTTGGGTTAAATTCCTTCTTGTGTGATGTTTATGCTTAATTGTAAATGCTCGATTAAATTGCTTTCGAGCCGTAATTCTAATTAGTAGTTGTTTAGCCCGTGAATGGTAGGATGCGATCCCGATCCTCGCTTTCCTTTTATTTAGAGTTAACTTCTCTTTTCTTTTGTCACCATAACCACCCTATCACCTTTTCTTTTACTTATTTTACACCACTTTTATTCATGAAGTAATTAAAACAATTAAAGTCTAAAGTTCAATCACTCCCTGTGGAGTTTCGATACCCGACTTACCACTGTACTTGCTTGTCAAGTGTAGTTGTAGTTTAGGTTTTTTGTTGAGTAGGAGAAACGAAAACAACGATTAGCGCACCTACGCGACGCTACTATTTTTCGCCCGATTAAAATGGCGCCGTTGCCGGGGAGTGTGTTTTAGATAGTGATTGTTTTATTATTTCGTAGTATTTTTCCTTTTGTATTTGTATTCTTTGTTTTGACCTTTTTTGCAGGATTTGCATACTTTGAGCGCTAAGAAATTTTGATTCGCGGTTGCTCACTTTCTTGATCGGATTCTCCATCTACAAACAACAAGGTAATCATGTCCTATTATTATAGTTATTACGGTCATTCTAATGATTCTTACTTTGGGGATAGTTTTCAAGTTTTCCATTTTCAAGATTTTCTTGAAAATGAAAGACTTGAAAACATTTATCGGAATGAAAATCGTTATTGGGAGCTTGAGTTGGATTCATTATTCGAATCCGATGACGATTCTTATTTCATTACTTTTGAAGACGAGTTTCAACCAAATGAGGAGTCCGAGGCTCTTGAGCCGAGGAAGCCTACTTTGGAAGAAACTTTGCTTCTTTACTCCCAAGGTTTGGAAAGCTTAAATGATGCTGGAATGAGACTTGGTGCACTTTTCGATGAGATGAATTCTTATGCACAAAACAACGAGGAGGTGGAAACTTGTGTTTCACCTCAATTTTTCAGAGAATTTCTCATCGAATGTGAATCTTTCTCCCCCGAAATTCAATCTCCTTCCGACGATGAGTCGATTGAGATTAAATTTGTTTCATCACCAAATACGTTTTCCGTCATTGAACCATTAGAATTACCGGTTGATTCCTATGAGTCGGTAGAAACTTTTAAAACTTCTACACTTTTTGCCGACGAGGACTCTTTACCGGACTTGTTTTCGATGGATCCTATCCCTGTGTGTGCACTATCTCCCATTCCACTTGAAAAATCTTTGGGAGATGAGTCTATTTTTCTTGGATCTCTAGTGTACCTTTCCCCCTTGTTATCCAAATCCCCCATCGTCCGTCCAAAATTTCAAATTGGCGATGGTTCACTTTTTTCACCACCCACATGCCTTCCGTTGTTCAAACGGAATTCCTATTTTCCGGGAGGCATGTTCGCTTTGGAGGGTCCACCGTTGATCTTTCAAAGTCAAATCTCTCTTTGGATGGACCCTCAACTATTTAGACTTCTAGTATATAGTTAGTGTGAAGCCTAAATAGTAGGTTGTAAATAATTAGCTTTTTAATTTTCTTTCTTTCCTTTTTTTTCTTTCCTTTTTAATTTAGTCTAGTGTAATTAGTTAACTTTTTGTTATTTGTTTTTGCTATGCTCGGTACTAACTTGTTTTGTAGATTTCATTGGACTCGTGCTTATGTAGATCGCTCCAATTTTGGGTAATATCATTCTTTTCCTCTCTTTATGTTGTGTTCTTAATGCGCATTGAGGACAATATAACATTTAAGTTAGGGGGTGTAGGATATTCTATCCATTTCATGTGTAGTCCATGGATTTGCTCACATTTAGTTACTAAGTATGCCTTTTTGTGAAAAATTTGAAAATTTTCAAAAATATTTTCTTTCTTTTTTCTCCTTTGTTGGGCATTTTGCCTTGTTTCCAGTGATAAATTTCAATAATTGCCCGATCCAATAGACAACTCAATGATGCATGTTCTCGATTTTAGAAGTTATTGGACTTTAGTCCTCAAATCATTGATATTGTGAATAACTTCATGAATTAAACTTTATCCCATGAGCATATGCACTTTCCTGGTTCTATTGATTTGGTTTAAGATTTTTATAACTCGGTAATCTTTTATTGCATTGTATATACTTACACCGAGTAAGCTTTGTACCTTTCGTCATTTGTGAGTGTTATACACTATTCTTTCCTCTTTGAAAACGTTGAATTCATCGGTAATCTCTTTATTCTTTCATTGACCGTTCATTAATTGAGTTCATCCTTGAAATGTGTTACTTGAGCATGATTTTCATAAGTTGTTTTGACTCGAGAATTGCGTATACTTTGTGAAATGATCATAGGCAATCTTTGTTATATCACCTATATTAGCCTTGACCTCACCATATATGTTTCCCTAGTCAACCCCTTTGAGCCTAAATACTAGCCTTTCGTTTCATAACCCCATTACCATAACCAACTCCAAATTGGAGTTTTAAGCTATACATACACCTTACATACCTTTGTTTGGAATGTTACTTGGGATTGAATGTTGTTGTTGTATTGCGGTTGCAATTTTAGGCATATGAGAGTTTGAAAAGTAAAGAAAAGTGATGTGAAAAAAGTGAAGAAAAAGAGAAAGCAAAAAGAAAAAGAAAACAAAAGAAAACATGAGAAAAAAAAGAAAAGAAAAGAAAGAGAAAGTTGTATATGTTGTGTATAGTGTTCAATAAGCTTTGATTACTCTCCCCGATGATATATCTAATGCCGTTTTGGAACTTGTTTTTCCAATTTTGTTATTGCCTGCATTTTTCCATTATCCCGAGTTTTCATCCCGAACACTTTGAATCCGTATATACATTCCTTCATTTCGTACCCTAACCTAACCTACATTATAACCCTATATAAAGTCCTATGTGATCTTAGGGTGCATTTAATTTAAAAGTCATAATAGTTTTGATAATCTGTGAAAATGCATTTCGCCTTTTTTAGTGTGCGGTATCCTTTCATTGAGATTACAAGTTTTTCATTTCCTATATAGCGTTCCTCATTTGTGACATGTGCGCGGCCTAGTTTCTATTTACATTTACTCTTTATGCCCGCATGTCCCGTGTATTACCTCCCTTTTCATAGTGAATTCATTTGTTGAGCGTAATGCCCGTGAGGATTGAATGTATGCTTGCTTTGATTAGTATCCGGTTTATATAAGTTTTTCACCAAATCACACTATGCATCTGCTTTCCCCCCTCCCACTTTTAAAGTTTCAATTCTATGAGATGCATTCAACTTGTTAATAACAACGGACTTTAGCTTGAATTCGTTCAATATGCTAATAACATGTTTGAAATCTTTTTCGTTGTTGTTGAGTTTGTCGTATGTTTGGTTGGGCATATTTTGAGGAAACCATATGATGTTTGTGGGTTTCATCCCTGAAAACCCTCACGAGACGACACTCGTCCACTAGGGTAACCTAGGGGTTTAACGGCTTATTGCATATGCTAAATGCAATCGAATCGCCCACGAAAGTGGCCTTATGCTTTTATACCATACTTTTGTACTTTTCCTGCTTTTGGTATGCTTGTAGTTCTTGTAGTTTCTTATTTCTTTGCTAGGGACTAGCAATGTGTAAGTTAGGGGGTGTGATACGACGTAAATATTGCGTATTTCACTCGTTAACCTACGCCTTATTAGCCCCCTTGGGTATCTTAATCCCTATACTTATGCTCGTTAACCAGACAACCTCGGATTTCTATGTTAACATGTTTTGCAGGGGTTAATTGGGCTTTTGAAGGTATTTGGATGCTTAGTATGAAGTTCGGACGCTTTTCGAAAATGTTTCGTCGACTTTTGCAGCTTCGGGGACATTTTAGTAATTCCATCATTCGGGTTTGAATCCCGAGCTCTTCACGGAAGTTGAAGCCCTTTGATTTCTCTTCGCGTGGCCGCTGACGGTGCATGATTCCGAGTTGTATCGATGGAGTTATGGCATTTTTAGGATGGTTTTTACTTCAAATTCACACTCAAGGTCACATTCAAGGGCATTTTAGTCATTTCATATTTTGATTTTTTAGCCTAATGTCTTCTTAGATGTTGTATTCCTTTGAGTTATCTTCGCGTAGCCTCCGACCGTGCCTCATTCCGAGCTATAACAAAGAAATGGCGGCATTTTCCGTAAAACAGGACAAAGCTGCAGAATTCAGACCTGTAGGTTGCGAATCGATTCGGCCCAAAACCGAATCGATTCGGAATGCTGCAGAATTGCAGATTCGAACTTCCCCTGTTTCCGAATCGATTCGGACCATTTCCGAATCGATTCGGGCCTCCAGATTTTTGGTTTTCTTCCCTTTTATTACAAGTTTGCCATGGGATATTTTATTTATAACACTTTCTCTTCATTTTGAAGAGAAATATCTTCATTTTTAGGAGAGTTTTAGCTTAGGGTTTGGGTTCTTTGAGAGCTCTTCTTCTTCTCCATTTGGTGTGACAACTTTTGGGTGTTGTAAGTTGGATTTTTCATTACCCTTACCATTAATATAATTGTTGTTCTAGTTTATTTCCATTGTTGTAGTTTACTTTCATGCTTTCTAATTAGGTTTATTGTGTTTATTTATTGCTTTTCTAGTTTAATTTAGTTAATTCATTATGTATCCTTAGATAAATAGGTTCGGGATTGTGTTCCGCCATTTACGGGTCCCGAGCTCCGAAAATTAGGTTTTGTGTAAAATCGCGTTTAATTGAAACCTCGCGTATTAAAGTCGGATTATTATGCGTTTAACTTTCTTTGTCATGCAACGTTAGTGTTTATAGCGATTATCCGAATTTAATCTGCGTGTGACCATTTTTCAGTTAAATGTTTTATCTCGCAACTTTGGGTTAAATTCCTTCTTGTGTGATGTTTATGCTTAATTGTAAATGCTCGATTAAATTGCTTTCGAGCCGTAATTCTAATTAGTGGTTGTTTAGCCCGTGAATGGTAGGATGCGATCCCGATCCTCGCTTTCCTTTTATTTAGAGTTAACTTCTCTTTTCTTTTGTCACCATAACCACCCTATCACCTTTTCTTTTATTTATTTTACACCACTTTTATTCATGAAGTAATTAAAACAATTAAAGTCTAAAGTTCAATCACTCCCTGTGGATTTTCGATACCCGACTTACCACTGTACTTGCTTGTCAAGTGTAGTTGTAGTTTAGGTTTTTGTATTGAGTAGGCGAAACGAAAACAATGATTAGCGCACCTACGCGACGCTACTTTTCGCGCTCGATCAACATGTATGGTTCAAAAATAATTTCCAAAGATCTCGTAATGATCACTCTGGAATAGGATAACTAATCGGTTATCAGTTTTTTTCTTTTTTTTTTTTTGGGGGGGGGGGGGGGGGGATTAACCGATTGGTTATTGGTTGGGAGGGTCCTTTAATCGATCGATTAATGGTCCCAGAGGGGCAATTTGGTTCAAGTTTTCTTATTTTTTTCCTTTTTGCATTTTTGACCCGTTTGGGTTTTTATTGATTTTAGACCCCTCGAAATTCTTTTTTTGGTTCGGGATGTTGGTATTTTTGTGGGATTTTTCAAGTTTCATGTATCTTATTCAATTCCACTCACTTAGGTGCTTACAGAGGACACCTTTTCACTATTTTTGGGTCTCGTTGCTCCTTCCCAAATAAAGACCAAGGCTAGTCATTGTGCACTCCGGGTTTTTCTTTCCCTTTTACAGTAGTTTCTCATGGCGAGGATGAGTTCATTAATATTCATCAACATGGCAATGGTTTTCGAATGTTGGCATAGACTTTGGATCTCGCTCTCTTTGCTAATGATGCGAGTTTTTTCCTTTTTACTATATTTTGGGCATTTTTTTCGTATGCCTGACTGAAATTTTATTTTATAACTCTCCAACAAGTACTGGTCAATGCTGTCTAGTTGATGGAGATACTGATGCACTAGTCGTCGACACACCTGGCTTTATAAGAAAGCTCATCAAGGATCAAGATCAAGCCCCAAGTCTCCAAAGAATGTCCAAATATATTTTTCTCTCTCTAATTTTTTTTATTTTCACATTAGTTATATAAATTCTCAATTTATTTCTTACTTTAGATCATACAGAATAATAAATTGATTAAGAACGTATTCTTCACATTTATCCCCTTAATTTCGGTATTTTTATGATCTCGTGCAGAGTAAATAGCTTGGATTTGTCTCGTATTTATGATACTAACCTCTTTTGGCAAGTATTTCGTGTTGTGTGTATTTATCATGTGCTTTATAGGTATTTCATGCAAGTTAGTGCGAAGGAGAACTCAAAACGGTGAAGAAGTTATGAGGTTTTGAAGTTACGAGATAATGAAGAGTCATTTTCAGAACTTAAGAGTCACAACTCTTGAAATTTCTTGTTTAATTCATTTTTATTAGTTGTAAAACGTGAGGAGGCAAGGGAGGAGTCACATTTAGGTATTATAAAAGTTTTAAAATGTGGGGAGGCAAGGGAGGAGTCACATTTAGGTATTATAAAAGGGTAAACTCTGGAAAGGAGTTTTTTTGGAGAGTTGTTGTTTTTGGTTAGAATTTTATTTTCTGAACCATTAGTTTTCTAGAGATAGTTTGTAATTTGAGATAAAGGATTATTCAAGACTCAAGTTTCATTCATCATCTAATTTTTTATTCCATATTTAAATCTTCATTCCATGTATCAATTTCTATTCTCTTATTTGTTTCTCTATGTTATTTTCAATTCGATTCTCAATTGTTTTGCAAGTTTCTTTTGAAGCAATGTTTCTTTGATACATAATTCCATGCATAGTTATGAATTTGTTTTCATCTCATAAAACCATGTCTAGCTAATTTTTCAAGGGCTGGGATACATGAACCCATCCCGATGTAAATTACCCATGTAGGAAATAGAATTTAAATTAAAAATTGACAGAATCGTGTGGGAAATTATAAGACTATAGTAGATCTTTTAATCTCTCTTGCCCTAGGTACTTGGTATGTTTAAGAATACAATGCAAGTGTAATTACTCTACACCGCTTTATAGTTCCCTTTCATTTCATATGATGCGGGCTAGTTTCCTCATATATGGAATACTTAGGATGTCTAAAGACTGGATTCAGTTAAGATTTAAATTTACAATTCTAGTGTTCTATATGGTAAATTATCAGGGATAGGGGGATTATATTTCAACCTATTTCCCCTCATATTCATTTCTATTATCTTTACAATTCTTAGTTGGTTTCGTACAAGTAGTTCATTCTAAATTTTAATTTCATTACCAATTGACAATTTAAAAACCAGAAATCATCATCATCATCATCATCATCTTTTCTTTTCTTTTATTTTGAGGAATAATTTAGAGGTTAGATAAACTTTTCCTATGTTATTCTGAGTTGTCATCCTTTATTCCCTATGGATATGATCCCGGCGCGACAGGCTTGCACTTGAGCCTATAAAGTACGCACTTTACATGCATTAATGGCAGTTCAGTTTTATCGAGTGACCTTTCGTTAAAGTATAAAGAATCGGGTGCACCCACCATCTCATGCATCATGGGGAAGAACCGAATAGAAAGAGTGTTAATAGATTTAGGGGCTAGTGTTAACATTCTACCCTATTCCATCTATAAGAAACTAGATTTTGGAGCCCTTAAGCCCACAAATATGACTCTCTAGCTCACGGATCGTTCTGTGAAGATGCCTCGGGGAATTGTTAAGGATGTGATTGTCCAAATTGACACTTTCTACTTCCCGATGAATTTTGTCATTTGGGATGAGGAGCCCTCCATTCTCCCGAGCAATCATGTTCCCATTATCCTTGGTCACCCATTCTTAGCTACGGCTAATGCACTCATCAATACTCGGAGTGTCCAAATTCAATTAACATTTGGGAAGATGACCCTCGAGACAAATATTTTTAATAATATCAAGAATGAGGGTGACAAAGGAGAACCGCGAGAGACGGGTCGTTTAGAGGCAGCACACGAGAATGGGAGTACACACACGCAAGAGCAGGTAGGGGTATGCCTTGTTACATTAAGTGAGAGCGCCGGTTGCAACATGGAGTGAAGGGTAGGGGAGGTATGCGTAGTAACTGAAATGAATAGTGTGAGTGAGCCCTTGAGTGTGATAGAGCGACAATTTAGAGGGCATCGGGAGAGGTTTGTATGAGTGCTTAGAGGAGAGCGAATGGCGAGATACGATAAATACTTTTCTCCTCGATTGCTACCCACCCACACCACCTAATAATTTTGGAAAGGAGAGAGGAAGGAAGGATGTGGAAACAAAGAAAGAAAGAGAGCTAGAAGAGTTGAGCCTCGCAGAGTTTGAGAGAGAATTCGGGTAGGTGGATGAGAGCCTTAATGACGAAGTCCAATCTCTATTGGACTCATGGAGTCATATAAGAGAGAACGAGTGGAAAGATAAAATTAATGAGTTTCTTTGCAATGACCATCCACCCATGCAACTTGAGTCCTCATAGGTAATTGAAAATAAGACTCAATTCTTGTCTGATTTAGAGCTCGACCCACGTAGTATGCATCACGAGGATCCCTTTCCGATTAATCACGATGAGTCTCCCAATCTTTCCTTTATTTATGGGCAAGGGCCTAACTTTTATTGGTGTATGACGGGAAAAGGGGAGAGACTAGGAGAGCAACGGATCTCGTGCAAGGGGTTGAGTGATTTGTGGAGAGAAATGAGAGGTCATCGCACCCCGATGCATATGGGGTGATTTTTGTTGTATTTTTGTCTTATATATGAGTGTTATATAGTGTCTTGGTGCATTTTGATAATTTCCTTGTTTTATTTGTCGCACTTATTTTTTTTTCTTCTTTAGCTTTTAGTCATTTTGATTGAGGACAATGCAAAAGTCTAAGTTAGAGGGGGTGATAAGTGTGTCTTTCTAAAACTTTACAAATCTTTAAAATGCCAAAAAAAATTGAAAAATTTTGAAAAAAAAGCCTAAAATATTTTTCTTCAAAATAAATAAAAATTGGAATTTAAAATTTTCAAAAATATCACCTTTATTCTATCTGAAGTCTCAAATTGTTAAATCTCAATTGCACTAAGACGAAATTGACCGAAGATGGAAATTGTGCGAAAATTGACGACTTAACGAATAAGTGTGGAGATTGATCAAACCCGGTGAGATTTCGAGCCTTTCAATTTTGTATGAGTTTTTAAATCAATCCGAGTTTATGATTAACTCAAAGTTCTTTTCAACGTTTTAATAAGTCGTTGATGATCCCAATCCTTTGTTTTGATCGGTTATGGGAAATGTGTGAAATGTTGTCTCGAAATTCGTGCTAAATATATCTCTAAACTTAATTAATCTTGAGATGCATATGGTAATGTGATTAGCAAGTTGGACAATAAAGTAGGCCCTCGTTTGTTTAACCCAAAAATATTAGCCATAAAAAATGTTGTGAAAAATTATCCCTTTGCAACCCAATTTGAAGCCTAATAAAATATTTGTGACACCCCGCCTAATTAAATACCGGGCGATCACTCCTTTATTAAATTAAAATCAAGGTGATACGTTGGTTCATTCTTCGCATAACTGTCGTAAAAATAAACTTTTCCAAATTAACACCCTAATTAATTAAGCTAAGTGTCAAAACCATTTTTAACCTTTCTAACCAAATTGTATTTTTAAAGAAAAACTTATTTAATTAATTATTAACCACATTTTCAATAAGTAAGAATCATACAACAATTATCCCGGAACATAATCCAATTAATTGAAACATTCAACATTCAAAATCCCAACATTTAAAACCTAAAGTAAAACATTCATGTTGAAATAAATCCCAAAGTAACCGTACGAGAAATAACTGAAATACAAATGTCCCAATAAAACAGATAAATAGTGGAAAGGGCGACACATGCCCAATAAATGAGAATGATAGATGTGGAATCAAGTAAACGAAGTCGTCTATGCAAGTGTCCTGCAACGCCCACCTAAGCTGCAGCACGTTCCTTTCAAGGGATCCTAAGCAAGACGCCCCTATGGCTGGGCACCTGTAATATATACATATATATACAAGAGAGAGAGGAAAAGAGAAAAATGGGTCAGAGCCCGATAGTGTGTATGATTTAGAAATTGTTTAGCAAGTATTTAAATTAATACAGGCCAATGCAACAACATATTAGTGCGACACTCTCTTGAGAAATTCTCACCTCTCTTCTAATGTGCACACCTATCGCACTAACCTTCCCAGTGGTCCAACTCATCATATATCACACTATCCTTTCCCAATAGTTTAACTTATCCTAGATTATTCGCAGGATTCAAAATTTAACGATTCCATTATTTGAAAAGAATATTTCAATTAGTAATCAAAGTTCTCATTTTAACTTTATAAATCAATAAAGTTTTCCAGTGTCATATTATACTTTCTCAAAACAAGTATTTACAATTTGAGTTAGCAACCATGTCCTACATATCAAATCACAGTAGGCAGTTCCAGATTTCCGAATTTCATATATATATATATATATATATATATATATATATATATATATATATATATATATATATATATATATATATATATATATATATATATATATATATTATATCAGTACCCCAAATAAAACTATGGTGTGGGCATACTCTACTATCCAATCCCCGTATCGATCACACTAAGGGAAATACAAGATTGGAATCACTCTCGAACTGTATGAACATATAAACACAAACAAGATTGAGGCCAAGCATAGATTCCAAGTCTCTAAGAGGTCAGTACATACCCTCACGTCTCTTAGGACCGTCTGAACTATCGATTCGATAGCCTGTACCAAGGATATCTATCTCCTAGGGTACGAATCAATATCCCCCATAAGGCAACACAGGATAAGATCGTCCCAGCGCGGTAACCTCAGGGATAGCGAGTAGCGCGGGCATGGTTTTCACATGTATATAATATATATGCATACACAATCATATAAATATACCACTTTTATCATATTAATATAGGTTCCTCTCATCACCCATAATTACAACATTTATCCTTAATTTTCACATTATTAGTATTACGTATAAGAGTTCGTTTCTAACTTTAACTCGAAGGGCTTTCTCATCTGAATACGTAACATGCATGGACTCTATCCTCCCAAGTATAAAATTCAGTAAGGGTCCTTTCTATGTTCCAACGTAACTCTCTTATGCAACTCTCCCGTTAATTCATAAATTCATCAACCCTTAAGTAATTATCCCACAAGTAGAATTCTCGTCTCATATTAAAAATCCCAAAATTATTCATATGTCCTACTGGTCCTCCATATCTCCCAAAACATTTTATCAAGGATGCCCAAGAATTATTTCACATTAAATTGACTTTCAACTAATTAATAAGAGGAAACATGAGTCTTCCAGGAGGGGTCGATCGATCGAGGTCTGGGGCTCAATCGATCGAAGCTCTAGGCTCGATCGATCGATCAAGCAGGTCTGCGAAATCTGCAGAATTGCAGTTACGGGTTTCATCTTCTAACTTACACCAAATCCATATTTTACAATACCAAACGTCTCAAAATTTGTACTACTAACATCCTAACATGATATTATACATTTCCTACGTAAAGCATGTAGATTTCTACTATTAAACATGGATTAACAAGCCCCAAATTCATATAAAACTTCAAGAACCCTAAAATTTCATTAACATGGTTCTAATCCATCTTTTCTAGAATTTTCTTCTTATAAACATCATAATTTCGTGGGTAAATTCCTCTACATGGCAAGGGTTTCCAGAATTATCATTTAAACCATAACTACATGCGATTCCTATCTCAAACCTTAGGTTTTCTTCCATAAAACTCATCCTAATCATTCCTACACTAATATGAAAGATGCATCAACGAAATAAGCAAGATAAACACTTGCCTGGGATTTTTGGTGTTCTGATTTGCAGATGATTTTGGTGTGGTTGCGTAGCCCGTTGCGCGATCTACGCGTTGGTGGTGCAAAAGGATGACTTTTGGGCCTTGGATTGCCTTGGAAGCTCTCTTCTTCCCTCTCCTATGGCCGTCACTTGCCTTTGGTTGTTCTAACCCTAGAAGACAACCTTAGGCATCTGATATAACCTTAAGAATTTCGTGGGTTTAATTACCAATAATTGTGAAATGTCCAAAACGCCCTCACGGGGTACTAATTAGGCCTAAAAACGCCCCGAGACCCAAACCAAATCCCCGGGTACATATTTCTGACTATCTCGATCCTTTCGGACGCGTTGGCACACTCAAAACGACCATACTAACGACTTATAAAATATTCACTTTTACTTATCAATATTTATTCCCAATGCGACACAGGCGCGTCTCGACTTAAATTTCCATAATTGTCATTCTATTCACTCCTGACATTTAATAGAACCAATATTATATATTACTTTGCTCATTAGTAATATTCAACAAGTTTCCCATAATTACTAAATCTCGTCACATTAATAATTATAACATAATTAATTTCCGGATTTTTATTAAATAATTAACTCACATTAAATTTAATGAATCCCCAAATTAATATAGCATAAAAATACGGGGTATTACATACTTCCCCCATAATAACGGAATTTTGTCCCGAAATTCGGAAAACAAGGCATACCTGGTAAGAACAAATCTGGATATCTCTCGCGCATATCGGCCTCGCGCTTCCAAGTGGATTCCTCCATATTAGGATGCTCCCACTGGACTCGCACAAGTGGAACTATCTTCGACCTCAATATCCTCTCACTATAGTCTAGGATAGCCACTGGTCTCTCCTCGTAAGAGCTGTCAGGCTGTAAGTCTATCTCATCTATCGCAATGTGAGTATGTGCCATATCATCCCGAAGATACCGTCTCAACGATGAGATGTGGAATACATCGTGAATGCGATGTAAATACTCTGGTAGTCCCAATCTGTATGCTACCGGCCCAATCCTCTCGATGATGGGAAATGGTCCTGTAACACCCCGTATTTTTGGTACATTTAAAATTTAATTAATTCGAATATTCTAAATTACTAGTGTGTTGTAATTTAATGAATTAATTATGATAGAATAATATATAAATATTAATCTGGGATTGAATGGTTAATATTTAGGGAAAATTTATTTACTAAGTGAATAGTAATAATGTAATTTCATCGTTTCGAGTATTAATGACGAGGTATGTACTTATCACATCCGGAAGTCGGTATAGACTATATTGGGTGGGGGATAAGTATTTTTATAAATTAATTCGGATGCAAATTCTGAGTGTACAGTTGAGTCCGGATGGGCCGAGATAGTCAGAAAAGTGTACCCGGGGGTAGTAAACGGGTCACGGGACGTTTTTAGACATAGTCGGGCCCACTCGGGGGCATTTTGGTCACTTGGGCTTGGCCCATTAGTCGAAAAACGGGAATTGAATAATTAAACTAATAAAAAGAAATAAGGGCATGGCTGATCTTAATTAGAAAAAGGAATTAAAGGGTTAGGAAACCCTAGCAGCAGCCAAAGCCATTTTGGGGATCTCAAAGAACCAACAAGGTCATCTTCAACCTTGGAATCCATCGCAAATTCAGACACTACGAAACCTAAGGCAAGTGAATAACTTGTAATAGCATTAAATCTGTCTTTCAATTCGTTTTTGCGTGATGTAATGAATTAAAATTCGTTTTGGGGTTTCATGGCGTAAACATGGGGTTTTGATAATACAAAAGAAAATATGAATCTGATTTGCCCGAATTTATGAGGAGTTATGTAAAATCTGATATTGGAATATTAATGTGTATCTGTTAGAATGATATCCAGGTAAATTAGAACGAATTTGATGAAGAAATTTGGAGTAAAAATGTGTTTAAGGAAAAAGATGGATTTTTCCCCAAAATTATAAATCAGTAGTTTATGGACGAATTGATGATTGTTGTGGACTTTCTGGGGAATCCTAATAAGGTTTCTAACATGTACTGGTGTTAAAAAGGCTTAAAACTCATGTTAGCAGAGATTAGGGTTTAAGAAATTCCGTCCATGGCTACCCTGTCTTCGCGAAGAAGACGAAGACCTGTTCGATCGATCGATCGACGGTCTGGGGTCGATCGATCGACGGTCGCCAGATTTTGGCAGTTTCACCAGTTAGTTATATAAGAGGGGAAAATCATATAAAAATCTTATGTAATTAATTATTGAGAAATTAAATACATGAGAGCAAACCTAATTAATTGTAGATAAATTAATTAGGGTTTGAGGCTAATAAATTAGAGTCGGGAATTTTGACTTGGGTAAATTTATTTTGGGCTACGAGAGTAAGTCCAAATTTATGGTGGGGGCGATACCAAAAATAACTTAATTAATTAAGGTGAAATTTAATTAATATTTAGAGTTGGACCATATAATAATTTTAATAGGCTTATGTTACGGATTTAGCGAACGGTATAGCCGGGACTTTTATATTTATATATACGGAGGCGATAATATATATATATGGTGTGCACAATTAATATCAGTGATTAGATATTTTATACTATGGTGCTATAGGGGGAGGTTGCGCATAGTGGATGAATCCCCTAGCTTGAGGAGTAGGGTGAGTATATTCCCGAGGTCATAGCGTCCGTTATATGGGTGAGGGACATCTCACTTTCAGGGAAGGAATATGACCGCCTCCAATTATTTATTTTTATCAAGTTGGTGTGAAAATTCTGACTTGGGATATCTAGGCTATGTGATTGTACCTAGTGGGATAGCACTTTATAGAATTTACATTCCGGGAGTATTTTGCTCGGGAGGATGCAAGTGGTTATATATATTACAGTATGATTGTGAATGTTGAAATATGATATTAAGTATATAATTAGATAATTAATTATATACGGGTTATTAATGAAGATTGAGTTATTTCACATGTATAACAAGTGTAGAAGTTATATGAATATAAAAAGGGAAATGATTTAGTTAAGTTGATGTTACTAATAACTTAAAAATCATAAACACTACATACTCAGTTAGAGTAGGGTGGGTATAAAGGAACTTTGTTAATTATCTAGTCATGAGATGAATAACTAGGTAACTTAATTAAAGCGTTAGTAGCGTATATTAGAGGAGGGGTAAGGAAGTTCTCAAGAGAGTGCGATACTAACTAAAATATGAAGATCATGCATATTTATTTATTACTGCAAGTTAATCATTTGTTAAATGTTTTTCAAATGTTTTTGGGTACTAACCCTTGCTATATAAACTTTTAAAAACCCTTTTAGGTGTCCAGCCACAGGGACGCCAGCCTTGACTCAATTCCAGGGATCCGTTGCTGCAGCATATGTGGATGTTGCGGGGCTTTGATAGACGCCTCATTCTTCATTCTTAATGTAGAAATTCATGATTAGTTATTCGAGCATGTTGCTCACATTCCATTTTATTTGTAGAAGACTTGTTGAGAGTTCATTCTTGTCTTTACGGGATTTATTATTTGGACCGATGGTTTATTCGGTTAATTACTTTTACTTGTGGATGATTATTTCAGTTATCTGTGATTGTTATATTGTTTTATTATCCGCATGGGTTTTGGTTTAAATAATGAAAGATAAAAATTGGCACCAGTCTATTTTTCTCACTTAGGTGGTTAGTAATTTAATAAGACGATAGTGATGCTAAGAATGGACCAAATGAGAAACCTGTTCTAACTTGATTTAGGACTGATCACCCGGGATTAATTAGGCGGGGTGTCACAGGTCCCACGTACCTCGGGGCCAATTTCCCCTTCTTCCCGAACCTCATCACTCCTTTCATAGGAGATACACGCAGTAACACTTGGTCCCCCACATTAAACTCCTGAAAGAACCGTTTCGCATTGGCGTAGCTCTTCTGCCTGTCCTGGGTTACTCGAATGAGACTCCTGATCATCTCAATCCTCGCGGAGGTTTACTGAATCACCTCCGGTCCTAGAAACTTGTTATCCCCCACCTCGAGCCAACAAGTTGGACAACGACAGGCCTGCCATATAAATCCTCAAATGGAGCCATACCAATCGTAAACTGATAAGAGTTATTATAAGAAAACTCTACCAGTGGAAGATGTGGCTCCCAACCTCCTCCAAAATCAAGAACACACATGCGTAGCATATCCTCTAACATCTGATTAGTACGCTCTGTCTTCCCATCTGTCTGTGGGTCATAAGCTGAACTCAATCTCAACTCAGTACCCATAGCCTCCTGAAAGCTTTCCCAGAAACGTGACATGAAACTATTATCTCTATCTGACACAATATTCAGGGGCACCCCATGTAATCTGACAACCTCAGCAATGAAAAACTAAGTATAATGACCCGTGGTATAGTCAGTCCGCATCGGCAGAAAATGAGCCACCTTAGTCAAACGGTATACAATCACCCAGATAAAATCGTGGCCCCGTTGTGATGTAGGAAACCCTGTAATAAAATCCATGAAAATACTCTCCCACTTCCACGCGGGTACTTCCAATGGCTGAAGTAATCCTGACGGTTTTTGATGATCCACCTTTACCAGCTGGCAGGTAGAACACTTGGACACGAACTCAGCAATGTCCTTTTTCATCCCACTCCACCAGTATTATCTCCTCATATCCTGGTACATCTTATCTCCTCCAGGATGCACGGCAAATCGGGACCCGTGAGACCGGGTCATCACTGCATGACATAATTCTACTCCTTCTGGAACCACCAATCTCCCATTAAACCTCAAACCCCCATCAGAACTAACAGAATAGGACTCAACACCCTCGGCTAAAAGTCGTACAATCTGCTCCTGGCAAAACGGGTTTGTGGTCTGTGCCTGTATTACCTTTATAACAATCTCGAGAATGACTGTCATAACAGATATGAAGGAATGGGCTACTGCGTCCTGGTGACCTAACTTCTTCCACTTCGCCTTCCAGACGTGCGCTACCTCATTTACCGGTCTACGGCTCAACGCATCAGCAACTACATTGGCTTTCCCCGGATGATACTGTATGTCAAACTGATAGTCTTTCACAAACTCTAACCATCTGCGCTGATGCATATTCAGCTCTCGCTGAGTGAATAGGTACTGCAGTGACTTGTAGTCTGTGAACAAGCGGAATTTCTCCCCCAATAAGTAGTGCCTCCATATCCTCAATGCAAAAATGACCGCTGCTAACTCCAGGTCATGGGTGGGGTAATTCTTCTCATGCGGCTTAAGCTTACGGGAGGCAAAAGCTATAGTCTTCTCCTCCTGCTGAAGTACTCCCCCAAGTCCCCGTAAAGAGGCATCGATGTAAACCAGGTACTCCACACCCGGCTTCGATAAGTAAGAACTGGTGCTGAAGTAAGCTTGTCTTTCAGCTCGTCGAAAGCCAACTGACAAGCGTCATCCCAAACATATGGTACTCCCTTGCGAGTCAGATTCGTCAATGGACCCGCTATTTTAAAGAATCCCCGAATGAATCTCCTGTATTATCCGGCTAACCCCAAGAAACTACGCACTTCCGTCGGTGTCGTGGGTTGTCCCCATTCCCTCACCGCTGACACTTTACTCGAGTCAACTGCAATCCCCTGCTCGGAAACAACATGGCCTAAGAACTGTACTTCTCGCCACCAGAATCCACACTTCTCGTACTTAGCATACAACTGATGCTCGTAAAGTCTGAAGAACCTGCCTCAAGTGCTCGGCGTGCTCCTCCTCGGAGTGTGAATATATCAAAATGTCATCTATAAAGACGATGACAAACTGATCCAAGAACTATCTGAATACTCGGTTCATTAAGTCCATGAATATGGCTGGAGCATTTGTGATACCAAATGGCATCACTCTGAACTCATAAAACCCATATCTCGTCAAAAAGGCAGTCTTTGAAACATCCTTCTCTCTAATACGTAGCTGATGGTACCCCGACCTCAGATCTATCTTTGAAAAGAAAGTTGCTCCCCTCAGTTGGTCGAACAGATCATCGATTCGAGGTAATGGATACTTATTCCGTATCGTGACCTTATTCAACTCCCGATAGTCCACACACAACCTCAGTGAACCATCTCTCTTCTTCACAAACAGAACCGGAGCGCCCCAAGGTGAGGTACTCCTGCGAATGAAGCCTTTACCTAACAGCTGCTCTATCTGATCTCGTAACTCTCGCATCTCCGCCGGAGCCATACGGTACGGAGCGCATGCTATAGGTCTGGTATCTGGCAATAAATCTATCACAAAGTCTATCTATCGACTGGGGGGTAGGCCTGGGATTTCCTAAAATACATCGGAATACTCATGAACGACTGGGATCGAGTCTAAAGGAATCACAACCTCCTTAGAGGCATCATCCTCTATATAATACAAATGAGCGATCGAAGCTCCCTCTGGGCGAGGCATCGCCACTACAAACATCTCTTGCCCCGGAATGGCAAAAATAATGCTCCCACCGAAGTAATCAATCATGGCTCTATAAGCTGCGAGCCAATCCATACCGATAATAATATTATGCTCATACATATCTAAGACTAACATGTCTGCAGGTAATACCAAACTACCAATCTCTACCCCCACTCCCCCGGCATATAAAGAAAAGTGAACCCTTCCCCAGTGGTGAGTCTACATACGTTACACTGCTCTTTACTGTGGTTAATAACCCTAAGGTCTTCGCATAATATGTAGATATAAAACAATGCGTTGCCCCAATAACAAACATAATTCGACCTAAAGTTCCATGGATAGAAAATATACCCTCAATCGCGGGTGATGCCTGCGGAGCCGTTGCTTGGGGGAAGTTATCGATACGTCTGCACTGTAGCTATCTTTGCTGAACTGAGGCTGTTGGAAAAGGTGGTGGAGCTGGTTTCTGTGGTTTATTACTAGCACATTCCTATCGTGGGGCCCTATTCTTCTCTGGGCAATCCTGATGCCTATGGCCATTTCTGCCACATTGGAAGCACCTCCCTCGAAACTTCTTCACTTCATTAATTTGTTGACTAGTCTCGCTTTTTCCCTAGTCTTGCTGGCCTTGATGGGAAACTTGTGAAAAAACTTTGTCAGGGTGAGGACAATCCCTCCACATGTGACCCGGCTGTACACATTTATAGCAGAGTCCTGAAAGTTCTCTCTGGTTGGGTTGAAGTTCCTTTCCAGACTGATCCGGGCAAGTTCGACATTCATGACCGTCCATATCGCATTTAAAACACCTCTTCGTGACTTCACTCGGCCCCCGACTTTGTTGACCCTGACGCTTTTGGGTTTCTCTACACAATCCTGACGCCTATGGCCATTTTTGCCACATTGGAAGCACCTCCCTCGAAACTTCTTCATTTCATTACTTTGTTGACTAGTCTCGCTTTTTCCCTAGTCTTGCTGGCCTTGATGGGAAACTTGTGAAAAAACTTTGTCAGGGTGAGGACAATCCCTCCACATGTGACCCGGTTGTACACATTTATAGCAGAGTCCTGAAAGTTCTCTCTGGTTGGGTTGAAGTTCCTTTCCAGACTGATCCGGGCAAGTTCGACATTCATGACCGTCCATATCGCATTTAAAACACCTCTTCGTGACTTCACTCGGCCCCCGACTTTGTTGGCCCTTACGCTTTTGGGTTTCTCTACACAATTTGTCACCTTTGTGGTTTTTACAGCCTTGAAGAGATTGTTGTTGTGATTTTTGCATCTTCACACACTTGTTATTTCCAGTCATAACAGACTGACTATACTCTCTAGATCTTTTGCCCCCCTTAAGCTCTGTGCTGCGTTCTTGATACTGTAAGACTGCAGTGGTAACTGCCTGTGCCACAATACGTGCTAACTCGGCGGTTGATATTCTCTCTGGAGATACCTGAGGTGTAAGTCGATCTTGCTCGTTAACTCCCCTAACCGCCTTAGTTAGTTCTTCTTGACGATCCATCTGAAAATTAAAATAAATTTGGATGAGTTCATTATTCAAATAAAAAAATCTCAGAAGCAAGAATTTCCAAAGTATAGAGATGAACACAACATTCCTAGTATTAGGGCTCTATATCAAAGAAAGCAACGCTGAAAGCATAATAGGCCGCACAGATCCTAAAGGACACTAGAACCTGATGCTCTGATACCACCTGTGACACCCCGCCTAATTAAATACCGGGCGATCACTCCTTTATTAAATTAAAATCAAGGTGAACAGTTGGTTCATTCTTAGCATCACTGTCGTAAAAATAAACTTTTCCAAATTAACACCCTAATTGATTAAGCTAAGTGTCAAAACCATTTTTAACCTTTCTAACCAAATTGTATTTTTAAAGAAAAACTTATTTAATTAATTATTAACCACATTTTCAATAAGTAAGAATCATACAACAATTATCCCGGAACATAATCCAATTAATTGAAACATTCAACATTCAAAATCCCAACATTTAAAACCTAAAGTAAAATATTCATGCTGAAATAAATCCCAAAGTAACCGTACTAGAAATAACTGAAATACAAATGTCCCAATAAAACAGATAAATAGTGGAAAGGGCGACACATGCCCAATAAATGAGAATGATAGATGTGGAATCAAGTAAACGAAGTCGTCTATGCAAGTGGCCTGCAACTCCCACCTAAGCTGTAGCACGTTCCTTTCAAGGGATCCTAAGTAAGACCCCTGTGGCTTTGCACCTGTAATATATACATATATATACAAGAGAGAGAGGAAAAGAGAAAAATGGGTCAGAGCCCGATAGTGTGTATGATTTAAAAATTGTTTAGCAAGTATTTAAATTGATACAGGCCAATGCAACAACATATTAGTGCGACACTCTCTTGAGAAATTCTCACCTCTCTTCTAATGTGCACACCTATCGCACTAACCTTCCCAGTGGTCCAACTCATCATATATCACGCTATCCTTTCCCAATAGTTTAACTTATCTTAGATTATTCACAGGATTCAAAATTTAACGATTCCATTATTTGAAAAGAATATTTCAATTAGTAATCAAAGTTCTCATTTTAACTTTATAAATCAATAAAGTTTTCCAGTGTCATATTATACTTTCTCAAAACAAGTATTTACAATTTGAGTCATCAACCGTGTCCTACATATCAAATCATAGTAGGCAGTTCCAGATTTCTAAATTTCATATATATATATATATATATATATATATATATATATATATATATATATATATATATATATATATATATATATATATATATTAATTATATCAGCACCCCAAATAAAACTATGGTGCGGGCATACTCTACTATCCAATCCCTGTATCGATCACACTAAGGGAAATACAAGATCGGAATCACTCTCGAACTGTATCAACATATAAACACAAACAAGATTGAGGCCAAGCATAGATTCCAAGTCTCTAAGAGGTCAGTACATACCCTCACGTCTCTTAGGACTGTCTGAACTATCGATTCGATAGCCTGTACCAAGGACATCTATCTCCTAGGGTACGAATCAATATCCCCCATAAGGCAACGCAGGATAAGATCGTCCCAGCGCGGTAACCTCAGGGATAGCAAGTAGCACGGGCATGGTTTTCACATGTATATAATATATGCATACACAATCATATAAATATACCACTTTTATCATATTAATATAGGTTCCTCTCATCACCCATAATTACAACATTTATCCTTAATTTTCACATTATTAGTATTACGTATAAGAGTTCGTTTCTAACTTTAACTCGAAGGGTTTTCTCATCTGAATACGTAACATGTATGGACTTTATCCTCCCAAGTATAAAATTCAGTAAGGGTCCTTTCTATGTTCCAACGTAACTCTCTTACGCAACTCTCTCGCTAATTCATAAATTCATCAACCCTTAGGTAATTATCCCACAAGTACAATTCTCGTCTCATATTAAAAATCCCAAAATTATTCATATGTCCTACTGGTCCTCCATATCTCCCAAAACATTTTATCAAGGATGCCCAAGAATTATTTCACATTAAATTAACTTTCAACTAACTAATAAGGGGAAACATGAGTCTGCCAGGAGGGGTCGATCGATCGAGGTCTGGGGCTCAATCGATTGAAGCTCTAGGCTCGATCGATCGATCAAGCAGGTCTGCGAAATCTGCAGAATTGCAGTTACGGGTTTCATCTTCTAACTTACACCAAATCCATATTTTACAATACCAAACGTCTCAAAATTTGTACTACTAACATTCTTACATGATATTATACATTTCATACATAAAGCATGTAGATTTCTACTATTAAACATGGATTAACAAGCCCCAAATTCATATAAAACTTCAAGAACACTAAAATTTCATTAACATGGTTCTAATCCATCTTTTCCAGAATTTTCTTCTTATAAACATCATAATTTCGTGGGTAAATTCCTCTACATGGCAAGGGTTTCCAGAATTATCATTTAAACCATAACTACATGCGATTCCTATCTCAAACCTTAGATTTTCTTCCATAAAACTCATCATAATCATTCCTACACTAATATGAAAGATGCATCAACGAAATAAGCAAGATAAACACTTGCCTGGGATTTTTGGTGTTCTGATTTGCAGATGATTTTGGTGTGGTTGCGTAGCCCATTGTGCGATCTACGCGTTGTTGTTGGTGGTGGTGGTGCAAACGGATGACTTTTGGGCCTTGGATTGCCTTGGAAGCTCTCTTTTTCCCTCTCCTATGGCCGTCACTTGCCTTTGGTTGTTCTAACCCTAGAAGACAACCTTAGGCATCTGATATAACCTTAAGAATTTCGTGGGTTTAATTACCCATAATTGTGAAATGTCCAAAATGCCCTCCCGGGGTACTAATTAGGCCTAAAAACGCCCCGAGACCCAAACCAAACCCCCGAGTACATATTTCTAAGTATCTCGACCCTTACAGATGCGTTGGCGCACTCAAAACGATCATACGAACGACTTATAAAATATTCACTTTTATTTATCAATATTTATTCCCGACGCGACACAGGCGCGTCCCGACTTAAATTTCCATAATTGTCATTATATTCACTCGTGACATTTAATAGAACCAATATTATATATTACTTTGCTCATTAGTAATATTCAACAAGTTTCCCATAATTACTAACTCTCGTCACGTTAATAATTATAACATAATTAATTTCTGGATTTTTATTAAATAATTAACTCACATTAAATTTAATAAATCCCCAAATTAATATAGCATAAAAATACGGGGTATTACAATATTTTCCTTTCGTTTGATAACTCGAAAAACCCAAATAGCCCGAAATTGTGAAAATTGAGAAAATTCACCAAGTAAGTTCAAATTGTGCAATAAAAAGGGGCAAGAGAAAAACAGAAAAAAAAATGCTCAACAAAAAATAGCAAGAAATAAAAAAGAAAGAAAATGAAAATAGAAAAAGAAAGAGAAAAATGAGCAAATGCCCGAAAAAGAACTAATGGACGTCATAAGGATATTTTCCAATTTCGAACATTACGCGCATTCCTATTTTTACCTTTTATACCTTATAACCTGACAAAGTCCTAACTCAGTCTGAATGGCGAAATTAATTACTGCATGGAGAGATAAGACATGAAAAGATAATAAAAGAGATTAAAATGGTGTGATTAAGAGATGATGTTTCCCGTTTCCTAATAACTGTATTCCGATGATGAGATATTTTCACCATATATTTTCTTCTTTTCAATTTTGTATGCGTGAATTTGTGTCCATTATATTTACTCTTTATATCATGCATACCGAGAGAAAAAAGTCGCAATCCGAGTGATTTGTTTGTGAGTGCATCTGTAAGAATTTGAATCAAAACGAATTTTCGGAAAGTAACGTAATGCTCAATCGGTGAAAATTTGATGTTTAATTTCTGGCTTTGCACACACACACTATGGTATGAGACATTTGAATATGAATTTATGGTGATTATTTTTTGAAAACTTTAAATTATACAATTTAAAAGTATTTTGATATTTATTTGAGTCAGTAAAGAATTTTGTGGGTGTATTCACTGCAATCCCTCACGAGACAAAACTCGTCCTACTAGGGTAACCTGGGGGTTTAAAGGCTTATTGCATATGCTCAATGCAATCGCTTGCCTATGAAAGTGGAATTTTATTTTTAATAAAAGGAATTTCAAAAGTCAACTCATTTCTCTTACATTGCTCGGGACGCACAAAGTTCTAAGTTAGGGGGTGTGATTAGGCACATATTCTTCACATTTATCCCATTAATTTTGGTATTTTTATGATCCTATGCAGAGAAAATAGCTTGGATTTATCTCGTATTAATTCTACTAACCTCTTTTGGCAAGTATTTCATATTTTTTGTATTTCTCGTGTGCTTTATAGGTATTTCATGCAAGTTAGTGCGAAGGAGAACTCAAAACAGTGAAAGAAAGCAAGAAATGTGAAGTTCAAGGGCATTTTCGTAATTTTTCAGCATTATTCCGGAGGTGGGTCCAATTGGAAAGTTGAATATATTCCAATTATAAGAACACTGGAAAAAACGACACCTCAATCCGAGCTACGGTGAAGAAGTTACGAGATTTTGAAGTTGCGAGATAATGAAGAGTCATTTCAGAACTGAAGAGTCACAAGTCTTGAAATTTCTTGTTTAATTCATTTTTATTAGTTGTAAAACGTGGGGAGTCAATGTAGGAATCACATTTAGGTATTATAAAATTTTTAAAACGTGGGGAGGTAAGGGAGGAGTCACATTTAGGTATTATAAAAGGGTAAACCTTGGAGAGGAGTTTTTTTTTAGAGTTGTTGTTTTTGGTTAGAATTTTATTTTTTGAACCATTAGTTTTCTAGAGATAGTTTGTAATTTGGAGATAAATGATTATTCAAGACTCAAGTTTCATTCACCGTCCAAGTTTTGATTCCAGATTTAAATCTTCATTCCAAGTATCAATTTCTATTCTCTTATTTGTTTCTCTATGTTATTTTCAATTCGATTCTCAATTATTTTGCAAGTTTCTTTTGAAGCAATGTTTCTTAGATACATAATTCCATACATAGTTATGAATTTGTTTTCTTCTCATAAAACCATGTCTAGCTAATTTTTCAAGGGATGAGATACATGAACCCATCCGGATGTAAATTACCCATATAGAAAAAAGAATTTAAATTAAAAATTGACAGAATCGTGTGGGAAATTATGCGACCATAGCAGATCTTTTAATCTCTCTTGCCCTAGGTACTTGGGATGTTTAAGAATACTATGCAAGTGTAATTACTCTACACCGCTTTATATTTGTCTTTGATTTCATATGATGCGTGCTAGTTCCCTCATATATGGAATGCTTAGGATCTCTAAAGACTAGATTCAGTTAAGATTTTAATTTACAATTCTAGTATTCTATATGATAAATGACCAGGGATATGATGATTGTATTCCAACCTATTTTCCCTCATATTCATTTCTATTCTCTTTACAATTCTTAGTTGGTTTCGTACAAGTAGTTCATTCTAAATTTTAATTTCATTACCAATTGACAATTTAAAAACCACAAATCATCATCATCATCATCATCGTTTCCTTTTCTTTTGAGGAATCATTTGAAGGTTACATAAATTTTTCCTACGTTATTCAGAGTTGTCATCCTTTGTTCATTGTGGATACGATCCCGACTTATCGAAATTATTACTAATGCGACAGGCTTGCACTTGAGCCTATAAAGTACGCACCTTAGACACAGTTGTGGTCGCATCATAAATCATTCGTTATTAGTTATATTACACATAATTTATTTTCTATAAAAAAATCCCTAAAAAAGAAAAATAGGGCTACACCTATAAATTTCAACGGGCTTATTCACCACATTTTCTCAAAAATTAAAATATATTTTCTACACACACACACATATAATAAACTCTCGTTTGAATCTATGAGGTAAATCCCACCCTTGTGCCTCATGCGAACTACGTGGACTTTTATGCCTTTATAGGCTACGTAGGCGTTCCAGGCTTCACCCCGAAACTCGAGTCCAATTTTTCAATTTTCATCTTTCTCATGTTTTATCCATACATTACTCATATATACCATACTTATGATTCATATTTGTGTTTTATCTAACAAATATTATCGTTCCGTTATAACATTCAATATCTCGATATGCGTATACATCATATTTTCTAATTATTATTTTGGGAACATTCCTTTGGATGACATCACTCTATATTTTCCATGATATGAGTCTAACAATTCCAATCTCGATTTATATATACACATGCACACAGTTCACGGAGAAATTAAGGAAAATACTAACATAAGCCCATGAGAGACTGAAAGGGGAGGGATGGGTTCCAAAAATAAGCTGGCGACTCCATCTCTTTACATCACCCCACATCAATCATGGTCGAAGCGCTCCTAGAAAAGGGTGCGAGACCTTCTCTCCCTCTCCAAATGCGTGCGCGCACAAGCGCTGAACCTCGAGACGGAGGAAAAAGCTAGGAAGGGATGGCCATATATATATATATATATATATATATATATATATATATATATATATATATATTACATATTTCAGGAAAAAGAACAGCATAACCCAAATAGGCTCGAGATGAGCAAATTTGAGAATAAAGAACAAATATAAATAAAGTGGGAAATTAGGACTACACCTAGAGATAAGTCTTTTAGAACAATTTACAAGTACACATCTCAGTAATGTAACCGAGAAACTAGTGATGATAGTAACATAGAACGAGCCGCCCTGAATAAAGTATGTGCAGAGGGTAAACAAACGACGGAATAATGGAAGACAAACACATCTTAAGCACCACAGCCAATGAAGGTGACTCAAACTATAAGGGGCCTAAAAAAGATACATCTTAGTTAAGGTGTGAAAAAACAAAAAAGGACCCAAGTCCTTGAGTCTCAACCCGAGAGGAACAACCGCTAAGACGGTTGAACCAAACTCCCCAAGACCTGACAGTCATACTGAAAGTGGATAAAATGCTCACAAAGGAGACTAGAGATATGACTCCAAACGCAGTCTGAAAATAAAAAAAATATATATATATAAAAAATAGACAAACAATATATCTTCATAGTCATGAGTCTGATTGACCACCAAAGAATTAGTTCTTGTCACATCCACTCTGATTTTCTCTTTGAAAGGGTGTTTTTCAGTCAAGGATAACGTTTTTCTTTTGTCACCATCTAGACTAACCAAACCTGTAAGACCCACATGCCAGGTTTGGTGTTTTATTTATTTTTACATTTAAGGGAGGTCAATTGATCATCGCCCCTCTCATATGGAGTGAGAGGGGGGGGGGGGGGGGGGAGGGGAAGGGGAAGGGTTGGGGGAGAGGAGGGAGAGACTCGGAAAAAACTTAAGGTAGATTGGAAAAACAATGGGGAGAACTTTATCTAGAGAGAGAAAGTGTTACTCTCGCATCCCATTGTACACAAAAGTAAGTTATCTATATTGTGTTCATATTTGCTCTTTTAGTTCAGTCAACAACTTTATGCATATTAATGATCTTTTGTTGAAGAGAGAGAAAAATGAGAAATATGGCGATAAGTCTTAGAGTCTTTGGAAATTAACGACAAGTACAAATTAAAAACAACTTCGTCAATAAGGACCCATGGAAATATGTCTACATAGTTTCTTTTATATTTTTTTCGTCTCAATAATTAAAATGTACACATTAACTTTTACAACATCGCCACTAATCAAAATTAAATATACAAGGTTACTTTTTGTGACTAAATGGAATTATATTATAGTCGACATACTTTTTTTCCAATGTATTTACGTAATTTTACAACATCCAAAAATAAGGAGAAAAAAAATTCTAGTAACTTTTAATGTCTTAGAGCAGGGGTGTTCGCAGTACGGTAAAAGTCCGTACCGTGTCATTTTGTATCGAAATTAGTGGTAATGGTTTAAATTTTTTACTTATCGAAATTGAAACTACCGAAATTAGAACTACTGATTTTTTTGTGGTTGGTTTTGGTTTTAAGATTTTAAAACCCGATTTACCGATTTACCGTACTGAAATGAAATACTGAAATTAATGTATCAAAAATACCAAAATAATACTATTTAACTTACCAAATTGAAAATACCAAATTAAATCAAACAAGAATACCCAATGACTAAAGCCAAACACAAGCACAATTATTTTATAAGTTGTTTGTTTTTCTTTAAGTGGTCAACCTTTTAATAACCCTTGAATTAATACAAGATTTTGCAGTGATTGGATCATTCACAGCACAACTTATAATAAGACTAGGGTTAATGATTCATATTCTAACACCACAGCATATGGATCTCTTATCTAATAAAACAACACCCTTTCCTCTCTCCCCCTCACAAAACCCTTCAATTCGGCTCTCTCTGTCGACCCATCGTCTCGAATTCATCCTCACCTTAGCTCACTTTTTTTATAATTTTTTTTGTACGCATGATTTTTTTGTAAGTTTCGACTAATTTTTGTTTTTTGGCAATATGTTAATATTCATATTTTCTTTTGCAGATGAAGAAATTGGGAGTGCAAGAAATAAAAAAACGTGAAACATTTTTATTTTGGTTTGTTATTTAATATGACGCTTGGATTGATTTTTATTCGTGTTATTTGCACAATAATGTAACTTGAATTACAACTTCTGATATTTATTTTGGGGTTTAATATGTCTATATAGTTACGGAGACGACACAACTATGCAGGTTATTTTCTATTTTTTTTCAATATGCATAAAAAAGGTTTAGGTAAGTGGTACAAAAAAAATACCATTATGCACTGAGTAGTACCAAATTTACTATAAAGAGAAATTTATCGAAATCTACCTTATTTTCCTGATAACTAATTTTACCGCAAAAAATCGATTTTACCGATGTACCGCACGATTTGATTTCGGATTATGGGCTAGTGTACCGGCTGATAAAACTAGTAACTTTGATTTGATGATTTCAAAATTGATATGGTATTAATATGCTCTATTTACCGACCAAATTGGTCGAAAATCACCCATATCTTAGAGTAACTACATATACATTGTTTACTAGTGTTTCTAAATAAACCTGTAAAAGTGTAACTACACAATAGATGAGTTTTGTGTCGATTAATCAAAATTTGTTATCCTTAAAATAAAAGAATTTTTTTTTGCATGTCCTGATTAGCTTTAGGGAGTAATGGACAAATTGTCCAAAAATTTGAGTCCGTGACACCTAGGGGTGTCAGTTATTTCCGAACTTCCGAATTTTTCATTTTTCGATCCGAATTTTTCCAATTTTGGCACCATTTTTTAGTTTTTTTATTTCCGAATTTTTCGATTAAAATTGGAATGGAATTGAAAATCATATATGGATTCCAAATTTCCGATTCGAATTTTCCAATATCACGCCGATCCGATCCATCCAAAATATTTTTCGAAATAATAATATTTTTGTTTATTTTAATACATTTTTACTATTTATATATAAAATTTATTATTTATTATTTATTATTTTATTCTTGACCTTTCATTTAAAACCATCTCAACCATTAATATATACTCATATATAGTAACCTTCTACATCACACTAACCCTAAATCGAAAGACAACATCCGGAATTATATTCAATTGTTATGCGAATTTAGATTCCAGTGATGATTTATATTAAGTTTCCCTCATCTTTCTTTTGTTAATTTTTTGTATCTGAAATACTGATGCAGAGGCTCTAGTACAGTTGTTAACCATTCTTGCATTTTCTTTTTTTAAGTAGGTAAACAATAGTTTTTTTTTCTATTCACATAGCTTTGTAGTTTCTTAGTATCATAGTCAAGCCTTGATTGATTTTTTTCCAAAATGGTAAGAGATGCATAGCTCTGTAGTTTATTGCATTTCTAAAATGGTATGAGATGCATAGCATTGTCATTTACATAGCTCCGTAGTTTACTGCATAGGTGATGTAAAGTGGAGTGCTTGACTTTTATTTTTATTTTAAAAATATCCTTTTCAAAAATGACATTTTCGATATTTTCTGAAAATATTATAACTGATAATTCCGATTATTCCAATATTTTTACGAATAATAAATTTTTGAAATTTTCGAATATTCCGAATCAGGCGAATAGGAAAAAAAATGAATTTTCCATTTTTATTTTTTCCGAATTGAAAAGGATTTTAAAATTCCGAAAATTTTGGAATTTTTTTCGAACACCCCTATTCCGATCCGATCCATCCGTAACACACCCCTAGTGACACCCAAGAGAGAGTCTGATTTACATTTTGTTGTTTGGTCCAAACCCAAGTTTTGAAGAATTTGCAAATTACTCGAATGATATTTAGACTCGCATTTTCAGATTCAAATTGCAAGTGAACTACAAATATGAAATGTAGAAGTTGCAAAGTAAAAAATGGCTTATCACACTTGATTTTTGAGAGATTAAATTCCTGTTTATTTAACTTGTCATGAGTAAAGTGACGTGTCATTTTGATAATACGTCTTCTTATGTATTAATTTTGTAAATTGAAATCATATTGCATCTAACACCCAAACAAAAACTTAGGTCCTGTTTAGTTTTGCAAATTATTTAATTATGTAAATTGGTTCATTGTAAATTAGTAACTTATAAATAAGTGAATTTGAAATGATTTTAAATCAAACTTTATGCAATGTTTAGTATTCTGAATTTGATATGATGATTAAATTTGAAAAAAAAAAGATAAAGAAGAATTGAGAGAGGAGTTGGGGGGGGGGGGGGGGGGTGTTAGGAACCAGGGAGGGAAGATAGAGAGGGAGGGAAGATAGTGAGAAAAGAACAGTCAGAACGATCTTTTTATGAAATGCTTTTAATTCAAATGAATGTATTTTATATTTTTATAAAATATTCAAATTTCAAGTTTTGCACATGAATAAAAATTATTTTATTAATTAAATCAAATACAATTAATAAATAAAGAGTAATTACAAGGAGATGCACTTTTGGACTTAATTTTGAAATTCACTGTATAAAACAAAAATAAGTACAAATTTTTAATGCACATTTTTATATCGTAATGGAACCAATAATAATAAAATATAAATTTTTAATACAATAAATTTAAAAAATAATTTTTTTTGTGAATCTCTCTATCTATTCATAAATAAATTTATAAATTGTATGTCATTATTTGACATAACATAACGTAACATAATATTAATAGCTGTAAGCAACAAACGTGAATGTCGAGAACCTTCCCATAATTGAGGTGATAAAAGCTTAAAAGGAACAATCATATCTCACCTAACTACTTTTAAACCGTTAGATCCGATCACGCCTACAGTAGTAGTTGGGACTCCCCAACTTGGGAGCAACCAGTCAAAGAGATTCTTTTTTGGTGATAAGTTTTGCGATCAAAGGTTCATAATATAATACAATAAATTTGGACATCACTACTGAAAACTACCTCCCAACAACTGCGCCTCCCACACCCACATGCTTAAATGACACGTTTTTAAATTCCCCATAATTCGGGGTTGGGGTGGGACAAATTATGCATTATTGGAATCCTGATAACGACATCAGATATGCGCGCGATATATTACGTGCGGAAATTAATGTCGACTCTTTTCTTAATAAAATGTTAACATGTGTATTAAGGAAGATAAATACTATTGTGCCCCGGTTTACGAACCAATTGGAACTGCACGGCATGAGTGGCAAGTAAGCTGTTCAATTCCTATGCTAGTAATTTTATCAGAGGGCGGTTCTACATGAACCGCATTGTAACCGCTCAGTGACAGCAATTTTTTTTTTTAAGTTTCTCATTATTTATTTTTAAATGTTTTCTATATAAAAAGTAAAGTTTGCTATTAATATAAAAAAAAATCAGTTTTTTTAATTAAAATTAAACAAATTTTTATTAAAATTAAAAAAGTATTTTTTTCATAAATAAAAACAACTATGTTTCCTAATAAAAAAAACTATAAACAACTTTTTTAAATAAAAACAATATTTTAAAAAATAGTTTTTTAATTTTGATGATACGAGAAATCGGCCATAAGGCGTTCTCATACCAGCAAGTCAAGAGTAAAGTGTGTAATAAATAAGTAAAGCAAGTAAATAGAGAGAAAGACAAGATATAGAGTGGTTCAGCCTCTAAAATGGACCTACGTCCACTGTGTTGCTCCATTCTCATTATGTGCGTTGCATTGTACAATATAATCATGCCTAAAGAGGCGTACAAGTATGAGAATAAGGGTGAATACATGGTAGTATTGTAGATTCCGGTGAGCCCGGGAGGTGGCTGTGATGTAGATTTATGTCTCCAAGAGCTATGTTGAGGTTGTGTAGAGAGAATCTGTACTGTAGAGCCTGCCCCGGTCGGGTATGGAATCGATCCCCCTTCGTTCTAGGTGTGGTCCTCTATTTATGAGGAAATGTGTTGAGTCACATGCCCTGAGCACGTGGCGTATACCAAGTCTGCAGCAGTTGTGGATGAGGGGTGCGGCCTGCAAAGCAAGCAGTGTTATAAGCTGATGGAGGGGTGCCGCGCACCATACGGTGGAGTGTCGTGGCCTATAATGGACAGGGCTGCACCCTGTGCCATCTGGTCTTGAAGGGATGTCGCGCCGAGTGCGCTCTGGTCGCGCCCTGAGTGAGGTTTGGCCGTGGCCTGTATGACCTATGAGGTATGCCTGCGAACTGAATAGAGAAGAATACATTCCGCGGCAGGGTGCTATATTTGTACTATCAATAAGCCCCCAAGCCGTAGTGCCAAGGGAGATCAATTGGGACTGCGGCTCAGTAGCCTAGGTGCCGCGGTGCTTCCAAAGCGACGATTCGTCTTCCGCGCTCCCTTATATAAATTGTTTCTGGCCGTGGACTTCAGAACGTTTCCAAAACTTTTGAGAGCACATCGAGAGCGAAACTCTGCACTTTCTCTCTTGCATATTCCGGAAACCTTCCGAGGCGGTGTGCGGCGGTTCAAGGCGGTCTGAAGCTGATCATTGTAAGTTTCTCCATTTCCAGGTGATTTTTCAACCACTATACTTTCGTAAAAGCCTTTGAAATTTATAGTTTTCTTCCCTTTTGATATGATTTTGCTTTTTCTGGTTCATTTGCTAGAAATCTAGGGTTTTGTTTGTACGTTTTGCCCTTTCCCACATATGCTGCATATGAAATACATATAACTGTTCTTGGTGTTCATAATCGAACTCTTCGTATTCTGTGAGTTTGATCCTAAAAACGATTAGAATTTAGATAATCAACTGTTTAGGATAGAAGCCGCGACATGATAGGATTTCAATACCCATTCCAGTGAACTGGTACGATCCTTCTGCGTCATACCATGCCAAATGACCACGGTCCCTTAAATTATCATCCGCGGCGTCAAATCACCACCCATGTAGTCTCGAACAACCTTCAAACTTCCATGAACCCAAGACATATCCATGTTAAATAACTGTAATTGCTACTAGAGCACATCGAATTGACTCTGTAAATTTAGGAATGGCCATGGCCAGGAATGCCTTAAAGCAATTCTCCTTTATTACCGCGGCAGCCTAAGTTCCTCTGCTGATATGGAGGTGGCCGCGGCTAGTAGAGTTGGCCCTTAATAACTCGTTAGGGAAATAATTCCAAACACATTTCCAAGACCTATAAATAATTTTTCTGCGGCTTCTTAAAGTCTTTTACAAACCATACTGGCTGCGGCGCCTAACTGTGAACTCTTCTTTTCAGGTACTGCTGCAGCCATATGAGCTTTGACCCGAACGAGTTCTTGAAAGGCTTTTGGGCAAAGAATTTTGTGACCTCTCCCCCCGAGCTTACTTCCGTGCCCCCTCTAAGATCAATAGGGCCTTGCAAACTAAAAGGTTGCCCAAACTGCGTGCTACTTGACTCAGACTCCGCGGACACGGCATCTGGGAAGGATTTCCAATCTCCGCCGATGGAAGAGCAAGCCAACTCAAGTACTCATCCAATGGGTGTACGAGACAGTGCCGCGGCTGTTAGAAATAACCCAGGTGGTATATCTGGGAGGGCTGAGAGACCCTTGGCCGTGCTTGATATCCACAGCTCCATGCCCCAAGATTGGGTTGAGCAGGTTGCTGAGGCCTTCGAATTTCCAAAAAATTTGACGTGCTCAGCCCCTGCTGCAAACCAAAGACCATGCACGGTTCTATCCGATGATGGAATTTGCTTCCATCTGCACGCCTTCATTTACGGGCTGCGGCTGTCTGTTCCAGTTTCTATCCGTTGCTTTTTTCAGGCAATGAACCTGGCCCCAGCACAGTTGGACCCTAATGGCTGGAGAGCCATTCTCGCCGTAGTTGCCCTTTGGGAGAATTTGTTCAAAAAGGACATCACTCCCGCGGAGTTCTTTCACTTCTACCGCCCAAAGGAGAACTCAGTTAAGTTCGCGGGCTACTACTACCTCTCAAGCCGCGGCAGGGACGAGTCCCTTTACACTGGGAGATCGACCAGTGTGAAGAACTGGAAGGGGAAATATTTCTACATCTCCGACGAAGGCTGGGAGATGCACCCCGATGAGAACGAGAGGGAAAGGACATATGTAATGCCGCGGCAGTGGGGGTCTCCCTCAAAATTAGGTAATAAGACTGTAGCCGCGTCCTTTCATTTCACATAAATATGCACAACTTCCACTAACCTTTGAATTGTCTTTTCTTTCTGGAGCCCTTGACAATCTGCACTTGAACAAGCGACAGGAAAAAAGAGTTGTCGAGGCCGCGGAAGTTCCTGCTGAACACAAGAAGTTCGGCACACTTATAACGTCAGCAACCATATTTGAAGCGGGATTTTTCCCAAAAAAATCCATTCCTCGACAAATGGGCGCGAAAGGTAATTAACTACGCCATAAATTTTACTACACGATCATTTATTCTCTTGAACTCATGTTATTCCTTTTCAGGTGAAGAAGTTGACAGGGAACTGCTAGCGGCGCAACTAGCGGAGATGGATGAGGACGCAGTTGTCCTAAATAATACTGCGCAGAGTAGAATGAGGAAGAGGTCCAAGGCCAAGCGACCTGCTGCGGCCCCCTTCGGAGAAAATAATGCTGCCCCTGTCGTGGCACCTATCGAAAAAACTACAACACCTGCCGCGGATCAAATGGTTAATGATGAGAACCTTCCGCATGACCATTTTGATGATGACATAGGGGAGAACCTGGCCGTGGCGGTCTTGATGTCAACCGATGTGCCCCTTCATTCATTCTCTCCTCCACGGCCAACTATTATGGCGGTTAACGCGAACTTGCCACCTCCTCAATTTCGCGAAGAATCTGGGCCTGATGGCAGACCAAGGCCCCAATTAAGGCAGCCTGACCCCAATTCCTCCTGGGACACTACCGCAAAGGCTGCGCGGAGAATGAAAAGAGCTTTGGATGCCGCAGACCTTGACAGGCTAGTGGGAGAAGATCATGAAGATCTGGAGGACTATAGCCTCCATAGCCTTTTGAGGGTACGTACTAGTTGTCATTCTTTAACTTTTGCATCTCATATTTTTCCATATTTTTTCTAACGTCTTTTATTTCATGCCGCGGATGTGATGGTGGTCCAGAAGAGGAAGTACGAGGCCTTGTATAGACTGAAGGAGGCCGAAAAGAGTACTCATGCCGCAGACTTGCAGGCTCCACGGACTTCTTCTTTTGAGGCTGGGAAGAAGTCTGCTATCGCGGCTCTTCAGGCAGCCCACATGGACCTTGAGAAAGAAATCAAGGCGAGGGAGGAAGCGGAGGAGAATTTTAAGCAAGCCGCAGAATCCCTGAAATCCTCCCAGGCCCAGACTGCCGAAGCCGCCCGTATCGCGGAGATTTCGAATACCAAGCTCGCCCTGCTCCAGCAGAAGTATGAAGAGTTGGAAGCCAAGTCCGCTCAAAAAGACGAAGATCATGCTGCGGCAATAAAAAAGTTAGAAGTTAATCATGGTGACGCCCTCCAGCTAGCCATAGATCATACTGTGGAGTCATTTAAAAGCTCCAAGGACTTCTTCCTTGTCAACAACAGGGCCTACCTCCGCGGCTACCAGGAGCTGCGGCAAAGATTTATTAAGAGGTTCCTTGAGACCATGGAGGAGGTCCTTGCTTGGAAGTTAAGCGATGCCGAACATCAAGAGTGCATCGCTGAACTTAAGTCCGCAGCGGAAGAGAGAGCAAGGCTGAGAGCTGAGGCAGAAGCAGCGGCAGTAGACGGAGAGACAGAAACTACCGCGGACGGAGAAGAGGCTGATGATGATGACGACACAGCCTCTGAACTCAATTTTTGTTGAATCATTAATATAGGGTTGCATCCCTCCTTTTTGTAATCTTAATTTCTATTGTGGCTGCGGCCTTCATTTTGTAATCTTTGGCTATTAATACCAAGGCTGCGGCCATATTTTTACCACTACGATTAACTGCTTGATATTCCTTGCTCTTTTACATTGAATGTTTTACATTGCTTGCTATAATGAATGGTTGTACGTAACTGCCTCATTTTTGAAAATGCATCCATGCCCCGATAGACATAACATTTTAAGTCCGTGGACAGAGATCCATTTCTTCGTAGTATGGTTATTTGCCAATGTCCGCGCTCACATAAATGGTGCAATTTTACTCTCGAACATCTACTACTACGTCACAAGGCTACTGCGTGTAAGCCGCGGCCCTTTATTATTCCGTGTCATGTAAAAGTCTTCACTTGATTGCCGCGGACATGATTTCAAGGTTGGGGCTTCCTGATTGCATGAACCCCCAGCTGCTTTCATTTCACCTGGTTATTTGAACCATTAATCTTTTGTCATCCCATAACCAACATGGAACATGTAGAGAAAGCCTTTCCTTAGACTTGGTACAATTGATTCTCCTCCACCGTGGCATTTGATGTTGTGGCAGTTGTAGTTTTTTCATGCTTCAAGATGTTAGTGCCTCATCACTTTCATGAATGAATGGCTCCTAGAGCTCTACAATCGTATCGGTGGGATGCGGAACATTTCTGGTTCACCTGAACAATGTGCCTCTGTAGACATACGTTTTTACTTCCAAGCCTTCTCGGGATGGGTCATGTTTCCAAGCCCTAATATGCGAGACACTATCAAGCCTCTCCAGGATGGGTTATGTTATTAAGCCACCCACAGCTAATATACGAGACACTATCAAGCCTCTCCAGGCTGGGTTATGTTATTAAGCCACCCACAGTTAATATGTGAGACACTATCAATCCTCTCCAGGCTGGGTTATGTTATTAAGCCACCCACAGCTAGTATGCGAGACACTATCAAGCCTCTCCAGGCTGGGTTATGTTATTAAGCCACCCACAACTGCTGATATATATAAAGCCATCCCTGTCTAGATATTATAAGCCTCCCGGCTCATTGACGCATCCCGAAAGCTAAGAGCGAGCATTGTAAGCCCTCGCGACTAATTACGATTTCAAAAGCTGAGAACGGGCATTGTAAGCCCCGTGGCTAACAAGAGCTCCTTGAATTCTCAGATGCTTCTGCGAACATGATTATCAGAAGATAAGATATAGTTTCACATTACGAGGGGAACTTTTAAGCTGATTAAGATTGCAATCCCTCCATAAGTGCATCCCGAAGTAAGATAATCCTTCGAGATAATTTTATTATTCTTCCTCTGGAATCTGTTTGAGACAAAAGGTCTTTTTGTGAGATAACAGATTATGAAACCAAGAGAGATATCAGATATGGAAAAATTTTCTAATTCATATATTTATGTATGTATGCTTCAGCTAATGGCTTTGTTAATAAAACATAAAGTCTTGAGTATTAAGGCTCTAATGAGCTACATAAAGCATAAACAAAAATAATTGAAATTGAAAAGACTAAGGATGAGGTGCGGCATGCAGCCTTTGTCAGGTCCGACTGGGTCCTTTATGCATTCTTCAGGAATCGCTGCAGCATCCCTTGCCCGATTAGCCTTTCAACTTCATCCTTCAGAGCATAGCATTGCTCTGTGTCATGGCCATGGTCCCGATGGAATTTTCACCAGGTAGCTTTGTTCCTCTTGTGGGGTGGAGCTCTCAACTTTTCTGGCCACCTCAAAAGCTTGTCCTCTTTGATGAACTCAAAGATCTCTTCAATTGGGAAAATCAACGGTGTATAGACGCCCAGTTTTTTCTCTGATTTCTTTGTTCTCCTTTTCTGACTTCTGCCAGTTGATTCCGCGGCTTCTTTAATTGCCGTGGCAGACAAAGCTGGTTGAGTTTTTTCCTCCAAACCCGCGCCTATATTTTGAGAGGCCGCGACCTCTAGCATTAGCACCCTCTGAGTTAGATAATTGACCTAGGTCTGAAGTGAGGCATGACTGTCATAGAGGTGATTAAGGTGATTGTACAGTTGCACAATCTCATCCTTGACTTCTGCGCTCTGGCTGGATTTTCCTTCCATTTTTGCTTTTGTTAGTCTTTATAAAGTATATAGAATCTGAGACAAAACTAACAGAAGTGAGTGATCACAGGAATATTGGAAAAGGGGAATTTGAGCTGCTCCATGATATGTTGACGAGGCCGCGGCCAGTATGTCACATAAGTGCACTGCCGTGGTCCTTTAATGTTAATCACCAAGGTCGATCTGAAGGCCACCTAAGTCCTTACCATAGTGATTTTGAGCTGTTGTAATAGGTCCGCACTAGTAGGGGTCGCGACACGAGAGACTGTTGAACTTACAGGTCGCACCCCTGTCTAGGCAGTGGAGAGATCCCAAGACAGGAGCCCAGGAATCGATATTTTCTCCCCCAATACGCGAAGAAAACCTACTAGGGTCCATTGATGAGAGAATTCCCTTGCGGTGTGCAAGACGGCATAATTTCAATGATAAACCCTAGATCATAGGTGGATGACAACAAGAAGGTAGTAAATGTAACCCTTCCCTTATCATCCACCTTTTCGGGACCAAAGTCCACCATGCTTTTCGGCATTATCTAGATGGAATAATATCACAGGGGTATGTAAAATAGACCCACAACCATCAACTGAAGACCCAAGGACAGATCCAGAAATATCAAATACCCGCTTGAGGGGGCGAATATAAAATGGAGCCCAATAACCAGTAATCAACCCGTGAGAAGATAATCCATAGGACCCTCAGGGATCGAATAAGGTGTTTAAGAACTCATATATGTAGAGAAACAAGATTAAAATATATCCTTCCCACAGACGGCGCCAAACTGATGATACGAGAAATTGGTCATAAGGCGTTCTCATACCAGCAAGTCAAGAGTAAAGTGTGTAATAAACAAGTAAAGCAAGTAAATAGAGAGAAGACAAGATATAGAGTGGTTCAGCCTCTAAAATGGGCCTACGTCCACTGTGTTGCTCCATTCTCATTTTGTGCGTTGCATTATACAATATAATCATGCCTAAAGAGGTGTACAAGTATGAGAATAAGGGTGAATACATGGCAGTATTGTAGATTTCGGTGAGCCCGGGAGGTGGCTGTGATGTAGATTTATGTCTCCAAGAGCTATGTTGAGGTTATGTAGAGAGAATCTGTATTGTAGAGCCTGCCCCGGTCGGGTATGGAATCGATCCCCCTTCCTTCTAGGTGTGGTCCTCTATTTATGAGTAAATGTGTTGAGTCACATGCCCTGAGCACGTGGCGTATACCAAGTATGCAACAGTTGTGGATGAGGGGGGTGCAGCTTACAAAGCAAGCAGTGTTGTAAGCTGATGGAGGGGTGCCGCGCACCATACGGTGGAGTGCCACGGCCTATAATGGACAGGGCTGCACCTTGTGCCATCTGGTCCTGAAGGGATGTCGCGCCGAGTGCGTTCAGGTCGCGCCCTGAGTGAGATTTGGCCGCGGCCTGCATGACCTATGATGTAAGTAACCGACCCGTGAGAAGATACGAGAAATCGGTCATAAGGCATTCTCATACCAGCAAGTCAAGAGTAAAGTGTGTAATAAACAAGTAAAGCAATTAAATAGAGAGAAGACAAGATATAGAGTGGTTCAGCCTCTAAAATAGGCCTATGTCCACTGTGTTGCTCCATTCTCATTATGTGCATTGCATTGTAAAATATAATCATGCCTAAAGAGGCGTACAAGTATGAGAAAAAGGGTGAATACTAGGCAGTATTGTACATTTCGGTGAGCCCGGGAGGTGGCTGTAATGTAGATTTATGTCTCCAAGAGCTATGTTGAGGTTGTGTAGAGAGAATCTGTATTGTAGAGCCTGCCCCGGTCAGGTATGGAATCGATCCCCCTTCCTTCTAGGTGTGGTCCTCTATTTATGAGGAAATGTGTTGAGTCACATGCCTTGAGCACGTGGCGTATACCAAGTCTGCATCAGTTGTGGATGAGGGGGGTGCGGCCTGCAAATAAGCTGATGGAGGGGTGCCGCGGCCTATAATGGACAGGGCTGCACCCTGTGCCATCTGGTCCTGAAGGGATGTCGCGCCGAGTGCGTTCTGGCCGTGCCCTGATTGAGGTTTGGCCGCGGCCTGTATGACCTATGAGGTATGCCTGCGAACTGAATAGAGAAGAATACATTCTGCGGTAGGGTGCTATATTTGTACTATCAAATTTTAATTAAAAAATGGTTTAATTTGATGTCTTAGATTAACGATTGATTAGTGTCGCTGATGCAGACCCACATTCAACAACTAATGAATCTCGAATCTAAGATATCAAATTAAACATTTTTTTTATTAAAATTAAAATTAAAAATTATTTTTTCATAAATAAAAAAGTCGCTGGTGCGGACCCACATTTAACAAATGATGTATGTCCGAGAATGTGGGTATTCTCCAACGACACTAATCAATCACGATATCATGTCAATAAACATAATTTTTTTTATTTATGAAAAAACTATTTTTTTTTATTTTAACAAAAAACTGTTCACTTTAAAAAAATATATTTTTTTATACTAATAGGAAAATTTCTTTTTTTTTAATAATAACAAACAATGTTTATATTAATTGTCATAAACGAAAGAATAAAAGCTTTAAAAAAAAGGGATGCGGTCGCTAGGCGAGTTAGATAGGCGGTCCATATAAACTTTCCCTTTATCACACGACCCCACATATGTTATTCCTATCTCTATTTCGTTTAAAGCTCTGAAAAAAGATTAAAAAAAAAGAAACGCATTTACCTAAATTTGCCATTCCTTATGCTTATACAAAACTGATATATTTTATAGACATATCATAAACTATCACACTTTTTACTTTATATTTATTGATATTATTAATTTGTAGGACATAAAATACAAGTCCTGTTGACGCCACTAAAATGGCAGTGGCCATGCAGATAAATGATGAGGATGAGATTGAAGATGAAGATGAACATTCACATCAAACATATAAGAGACAAAGATTTTTAAATTGGTTCGGCTATGAATAAAGCCTGCGTCCACTGTTATTTTATTCCCAGGGATTTATAATAGCACAATATGGTGTAGAGAGAGAGAGGATGTGTATCTTGTGTATGGTGTTTCTTAATTTTCTCCCACCGTCCCCCCCTTTTGGCTAAGGGAATACATGTATTTATAGTGATGGGAGATAAAGAGATACAATGTCTTTATACATTCAGACATTTATGTCTACGTACAATGAATCTAATTGTTGACCTTCTATGATGGTTGATCCTCCTTGAATTGCTTGGTATGCTATGTGTTGTCATCTATTAATACAGTATAAATGTACATTAAGGCTCATTAAATGCGTTGTCATCTTCATTAATGCACATTAAATGCATAGTTATCCTTTGATCTTCCTGGTTGGTATGCCGACTAACTCTCCTCGGGTGCCGACCAACTCTCCTCAGGTGCCGACTAACTCTCCTCGGGTACTGACCAACTCTCCTCGGGTGCCGAATATTTCCACGTAGGATGACATGTGTCCTTTTCTGATTGGTCCTCGTAGATGGAGAAATTTTTACGACAATAGAAGCCCCCAATGCTCCATGCTCGATGGTTTACTGAAAGGATGGAGTATTTATTCTGCAGCGTTGCTCGGTGCTCGTGAAATTTTTGATCTGTCTTCTTGATTTGTTCAACATAAAGTGCACTATCTCCTGGATGACATATGATGTAGGCTGATCGATGGTTGCTAATATCTATTTTGAGGAACTCCGTTCGTCAAGTGAATGTGTGCTATATATCACCCCTGGGAATTTGGATGCAGCCATGCCATAGTATGCAGCTTGTAGCTTGTCATAATCTTCAAGTATGTTGATTGATTTGCCAGCCGACCAACTGCTTCCTGTGTCGAGCAACTGAATGCTAACTTTACGTTCTTAATTTTTCTGATTTATGCTCCTCTGAATACTTTGTCGAGTAACATACTAGCTTTTGAACCCAACTCTTCAATCTTGTTAGTACCAAGCTAGTGGTGGACTTCGAAACATTTTCATATAAATTCTTCTTCATTATTGGTCGGGACAGTAGTAGTAAAGATCTCAGTGCTGTAGATGATGAATTTGACTCCTGAACTTCAATATGCCTCCGTGTAAGTTTGTGGAGTTGAATTTGATACTCGACTGCATGATGTTATTAGAATGTGCTACCGAATGAACAACTAAATTTGTAATAGAAGCCCCCAAGTGTGGAATATGAACTTTGAGTACTTTCTTGGCCTTGAAATATGTTGGTCTTGCTGGAAAAATAAGGCCAAGGAAATATTCCATGAAATGACTCCCTCAGATCTTTGCATGTTTGCATTTTCTGGCTTCTATTATTTAACTCAGTTCAAGTGTTTAAGAAGAATATATGTTGATATTTCAATTATGAATTTCTACATTTCTTCCATCATATGACTCTTGTCGGCTTTTAAATAATCTGTTTGAATTCCAACTTGGGAATTTCTACATGTGTTCTTTATCTCAGTACGAGTGTTTGAGGAATAGATGTTTGAATTCTTAATTAGAAAGGCCTACATGTATCTCTTCTCTTAACTCGATTAAGTCAAGTATGAAGCTCTATGCCCAAGATTGGGGCATGTATGAAATGAATCTGATGGTGCCAATTGAATTGTTGTTTGCAGTCTTGTTGCTGTGCTGTGTGCAGTCTAGTTGCGTTGTTTTTGTTCGGTATTGACCTTTTAAGGTCTTGATGTGCTGTTGATAAGCATCCAAGAATTGTACTGGGCAGATAGTTTTGCCTGAGCACCTGTTGAGGCTGAATCATATAAAAATTACGATTAGAATAATTATTCAACCGACCAATATATAGTGTGCATCGCCTTCAATATTGGACAATTTAAATTTCCAGATAATAATATGTCATGTGAGCAGATCTTTATCAGATATGTGCCCTATGTAAGACATAATTGTGTAATCTAGGATTTTTGTAAAATTATTTACAATCCCAATAAATATTAAAAATTAGTTCATTTTTAGAAATATTTATTGATTTTAAAAATATTTTTGAGGTGGGGTTGTAAACTGTAGATACATGGTGTAATAAACCAAAAATATCTTTAAACACTATGTGGATAAACCAGGAGTCCTTTTTTGAACAGAAAAAGAAGTCAAAAAGTGAGACTTGAGCCCCAACTAGACACGTATGATTTCAGTTGTTCTTGCTTGGCCACAACCGCCGACCAACATTAGAATTACGGTTTATCTTTCCTGTCATTGATTAGCAAATGAGAGGTTTAAAATTCTAAATCTGCATAACATCTTCCGCCAACCAACCATGATAACCTTGTAGTTACAGAAAATTGAATTTCAAGTCACCGATTAACAATAGGCGTCGCCGACCAAGAAGTAGATGATCGTCGACCTGTTTTGTTGGTTCCGACCAGCGCTGGATGGTGCCGACCTGTGACGACCACCAGTTGATTTCCCCCGACCAACTATATATAACGTCGACCATCATATAAGAGCTACCGACCAACAAAATGACCTGCTGACCCAATAGGCTTTGGTCGACCATTGATGCAGATCAAGAAATAAATATGCCGGACCAAGAATAAGATATAGTTGAGCAATCATATATGATCTCCGACCAGTGATGGCCCAATAATAGTTGTCACCAACTGTCGTCGACTAAGAATAAGGTTGCTGACCAAGTATTGGATAACGCCGACCTGTGCAGGTGCGGTTTGAATACCAATTGCCATTTTTAAGATCTGACATCTCTTAAAGAGAGAAAGATGAAATCCAGAGTCTCAGTTTCTTCTAATAATCAGAATCTGACTTTTAGAGTCTCAAATTGATACACATGAGAATCAAACAAATATATATTCTTGACTCGTTGATGACTATCTCCTTCAACCATCACAAAAATTTACGGAGGCATTAGATCCATCATTGAAATTAGATCCGCAATTCATATCAAGACGTGGATGTCCCTTATTTCTGTTTTATCAATTCTCACTCAATAATGAAAATTATCATGTGATTCACACAATTGGTAGATGAATTGAATTTGAATGGTCACTTTATCAAAACTAGTAAAATGAAACAGTGTGTACATGAAAAATATTGAATCGTTCTAAAGTTTATCCCCATTATAAAGTTTAGACTTGGGAATCAAGTAAAAAAATATGATTTTAAATCTTACTGTTTTACAGATTTCTCAATAAAAATAATCCAATAGTTATGATTTTAAAATCATGATATGCAATATTTTGCAGATTTCCTAAATAAAAATTGGAAACTAATTTCTGTATATAAACATAAAAATCATGACTGAATCAAAAGATGTATGCACAGTATATAATTGATTATACATATAGAAAATAAAAACTTAGCTTTTAATGGAGAACAATGCTTGTAACATGTTCCCACAGACGGCGCCAATCTGTTGAAGACAAAAAATGGCCACTGCCATTTTTGTGGCGTCAACAGCAGATAAATGATGAGGATGAGATTGAAGATGAAGATAAACATTCACATCAAACATATAAGAGACAAAGGTTTTTAAAGTGGTTCGGCTATGAATAAAGCCTACGTCCACTGTTATTTTATTCCCAGGGGTTTACAATAGCACAATATGGTGTAGAGAGAGAGAGGATGTGTATCTTATGTATGGTGTTTCTTAGTTTTCTCCCACCGTCCCCCCCTTTTGGCTAAGGGAATACATGTATTTATAGTGATGGGAGATAAAGAGATACAATGTCTTTATACATTCAGACATTTATGTCTACATACAATGAATCTAATTGTTGGCCTTCTATGATGGTTGATCCTCCTTGAATTGCTTGGTATGCTATGTGTTGTCATCTATTAATATAGTATAAATGTACATTAAGGTTCATTAAATGCGTTGTCATCTTCATTAATGCACATTAAATGCATAGTTATCATTTGATCTTCCTGGTTGGTATGCCGACCAACTCTCCTCGGGTGCCGACTAACTCTCCTCGGGTACTGACCAACTCTCCTCGGGTGCCGAATATTGCCATGTAGGATGACATGTGTCCTTTTCTGATTAGTCCTCATAGATGGAGAATTTTTTACGTCAACAAGTCCGTTTAACACAAAGTTTATTTATTTGAAATTCTCTACTTGAGATCTATCAATAGAGACTCAACAATTATAGTTAATTTCCAATATTTTAAAATTTCAGTTTTGGCCCCAAATGTTTTATTTTTCAATGTTGTAAAATCTTTTAAAATAGAAGTTCGTGAACACAAAATTTCTCGACAATATATATCAATAGTGATCCAACAAGAATATGTAATTTCAAACCTTTCAAATTTTCAATGTTTTATATTTCAACGTTAAAAATTAAATTTATAATATATTATATTTTTATTTTTAAGTCAATTTAACATAAAAAACTAACCCTAAAAATAATTTCATATTTTGACTTAACTCTCTCACTGTTATAACTTCTTATAGAATAATTGGAACCCCTAACTCCTGAAGCAAACACCTGATGAAGCGACCGAAGGGAAAAGTTTGAGACTTCTTATCATCCTTGGAACAAACCATGATATGATAAATGATAAAATACAACGTTCGTCATATCCATACTATGTCTTTCTCCAACCATATACAACATGTGAGAGTGCTTAGTAAGAAAAATTCATGAGGATACTACCATATTAAAATTATTAAAGTCTTAGGGTGAGTTTGATTGAAAAGTTGGAAAATGAATTGAAAAGAATTGAATTCTATGGAAAACTATTTTATGGAATTATTTCCATGGAAAACTATTTTAGGGTGTGTTTGATTGGTCATATTTTCCTACTGAAAAATTAAGTATTTTCCAACTTTTGTTGTTTGATTAGCATTATTTTCCAGCTAGAAAATAAGAGGCTTAAGACAACTATATATATGTAAAAGTTTTTTTTTTAAACTATCAAATTTAAAACTTAATAAATAAATATCATTCAACTTTCAACATTTGGAACCCAAGAAACATGTCATTGAAATAATAAAAATATAAACTCCAATATTAAAATAATTAAACGTTCATTCATAACAAACAAAAACTAGAATGTCTAAAAAACTACAAATAATTAACCCAACAAGATAAAAAAAGTCTTAAAACTATTAAAATACGATGTAAATTTGTCGACTCCTATCCAAGCTTGTCAACAATCCAATCATGTGCAAACTCGTCATCATCTAAGTCAATGAATATCCAACCTAATTATTTGTCTTGTTCGAAAACTTTCATGAGTTGCATTATATCAGTTTTCTCTATGTACATGGCCTTGAGCTTGTCCAAGATAACTTTCTAATTGACGTGAGTTTGCTTTGCTTGCTTTTCAAATGCAACAACTTGCATTTCTAAAGCAACTGCAATTTTTTTTTATGAATTAGAAATAACAGATAAGGCAGCAGAAGCATCATCCACAGGTTACCAACGTTTACGTTGAACTTTTAAGTTTGTCCCTTACGAGGTTCATTTGGACATGGTTAAAGGACTTGACTCGATAGTAACATTCTTATCTTCCTCATTTTCATTGTCTAAGTTCACCTCAATATTTTTACTAGCATCATTTGCATTCATTGGGGGAAAGTCATTTCCCGATAAGGCTTGATCACCCGTTGCAATGGCATCACCAAAAATAATACCCAAATCCTGGTAATGAAGACACACCTTCCCCTTTAACTTCGCTGCATCACGTTTATCCTAAATAAAAATATATAAAATTAATAAATAACCAAATTTCGTCAAACTAAAAAATAAAAATAAATAAATAATTATTAAAGCTAATAAAAAATTGGTGATACCTTAATGTATTCTTCCTAAACATTAGGATTCGCTGTGATTCGTCCAGTATTGGTATCCCATCCAAACCCGCTAACCTTGAATAGCTCACGTAGATCCGTATAATTATTTTTCAAAGTTTCAAACGTCCTCTTACGTTCTTCTCAACAATTACTACGCCACATACAGAATATACGACCACCTTCAAAATCTGAGTTGCTGTGAAGCCATTGTCTACCCGTTTTGTCCCGGCATGAGCTTGTTTACCAACTTCTCATCCATTTCATCAGTCTAATGAACTTGCCCTGTTTTTACATTACCTGGAACTTATTGAAAAGAGGGTTGATTAACTTCCTCAATATCAGGGTGAGGGCACGTGGTCGTATTAAGTCGTGGGACACGAAATGACACAGAACTTCCACTTTGGCGATAAGTTGCCATTAATCCTGTTTGACATTACATTGTTAACATTTTAAGATCAAACTTTAATGTATCAAATTGGTCAATTGAACATGCATACCAATAATTGTACATGAAAATATAATGAATCTAAAATTGAAAATTTAATCTGCCGACAACAATTCATAATAAAAAATCTCAATCAAAGTTAACCCCAACATTGGGGTGCGTTTGATATTCATTATACATTGCGATAGCCTTAATATTCCTCCTAGTATTCCAACTAGCCTCAGGTGTGAAAGTGACGTGGGCATTAAGGGAGGCAACTTCAGGTACATCTTGAGGAGTGAGATTAACTTTATCATCACTAACCTCTTCATCGCTACAAACATCATCAATGTCATCAATTCGTATGAAGTTGTGAAGGGCACAACAAGCAAGTACTATTTTTGATCGTGTGTCAATATCGTGAAAGGGTTGATGTCTTAGATATGTAAATCTTTTCTTAAGCAACCCTATTGTTCTTTCAGGGACATTACGGAGTGATGAATGGCGAAAGTTGAACAACTCTTTACTATTTTCGTGTCGTTGACCCTCGATGTCTCTACGGTGATAACAAGTATTTCGAAATAGTGAAAGAAAACCCGGAACTAATGGAAATCCAGCGTCGACGAGATAATATTTATCTAGTTTTATAATGAAGCGTCACTAGATAATGAGATTTTTTTATATAATATATAAAAGATAATAGGATGCAAATTTTACCAATTAGAACCGTGAACTTAGTCCCTTATTGCAAGATAGCACTCCTTATTATTCGGATGTCATATGCCAATCCCTCCCAACCGGCAAGTACGTAAGTAAACTTCATATCAAATGTACATGCCACTAAAACATTTTGCGATAGGACTTGCTTTCTGTTGCGATATTTAGATTGCTCTAGTACATTAACATTAGCGACGATGTGAGTACCGTCTATCACGCCCACGACATCCTAAAAGGAAGTTTAGTTAATAAAAGATATACATAAATGTGTGTAAAAAAATAAAAAAAATTAGTAATAAGAACGAACCTCAAAGTAATGGTACCAGTCTTCGATATGATCCTTATCCTATGGGGAATTCGCTACAGTTGCATTGGTGACTATATCCCTATAGAGCATAAGGCATGCATCTAAAGCTCTATGAAAGTAATGGCTCACTATTTGTCCAGAACTAAAGAAATATAAAATTTCAACACGACTACGCTCATCACGGCTAACTGTGGTTAAAAATATAACAACTTGTTCCTCAACTCTCACAAATCGACTGTCGAATAACCGTTAATTACTTAATCTAGCACACAACCAGTGGAATGGACCTCATTTCATTCGAAGTTTCTCGTGGCAAACCCTATCGCTCATGTTATACAATCGATGTAGTACTACAGCCCTATCTTCATCCCAATTTCTATAAGGTTCCCTAGTGAGACGTCGGTCACGATAACGCCTAATAGTGCTATAAAAAACTACCGCTTGCATTACCATTGTCCAAAGTGCACCCACAAGTTGGCCGTTGTTTGGTGTTCTTGCCATTTGAGAGTGATGCTTCACATAAACAATGACAAATTACTAAAAAAATTATAAGAGTCTCACACCAATCTAATTATCTGAATTACAATGTAATCACTGAATTATAAAAAACGTAATAATCTGAATTATAGAAATAACTACAAAGTTATCACTGAATTATAAAAAACATAATAATAGAAATTATAGAAATAACTACAAAGCTATTGCTGAATTATATAAAAAAATGCACTAATTTGATCAAAAAAACATTTTGTTTCATCCATCACTTCCTAAGTGAGATATTATAAACTTTTGGAAGTTTCGTTCGTCAACTTGGAACTTTTTGTTTCCATAACAAACAGATCAAATAAGAAAATTGATGTGTGTGCAAATATTATATATATATATATATATATAAAACAGACGTGGTTGGAATATACAAAAAAGACATCTCATTTTTTTAATAATTCAAAACTGAGTTTGTTTATATACATCTGTTAGGAAAAAAAATATGTCTGTAGCATTCATGTATTATGAAATATATATACACATGTGTGTGCCTATCGTACATGTTTTATGTATATTAACATATATAGGATTATTATGCTCATTGTGAGCTGCAACGCTACTTCTCATTCATGTTTTATGTATATTAACATATATATACACATTATGAGCAGCATGACACATTGTGAGCTACCAACGCTACTGCTCACATGTTTATATATATATATATATATATATATATATATATATATATATATATATATATATGTGTGTGTGTGTGTGTGTGTGTGTGTGTGCAAGGACACAAGATCATTATTTTAAATATACTCAAAGATGAGAAAAAACCCGCTAGCAATTTTTTCTTATGAAATCTTTTATTCAGCAATAACAGAGAATTATACACACTCACAGAGAGAGAGGGATAGAGATGGGAATAAAAGAGGAGGTGATCTTTTACCGTGATAGGAAGTTTGTGTGAGAGAGAGAAATGGAGGGAGGGAGAGTACCTGCTTTGCAAAAGAGGTGGAGAAATGGGTGGAGAATGAGAAGATATGGGTTAGAGAGAAAAGAAGGTCGAGATAAATACGAAAATAGTGGAGAGAATTTTACCTATAAACCAATTCTTTAGGGGTAGTGGAGAATTGTTTTCTCACTTTTTAAGGAAAAACAGGTCACGTGAGAGGATTTTTTGGAAAATATTTATTGGGAAAATTTTGCATTCAAAAAAATAGAAAACAGATAGAAAATTATAATTTTCTATGGAAAATATGACCAATCAAACACACCCTTAGTAAAAACTAATGAGAAAAATTCTTCCTAGGCCAAATCTGGAAGTGGCCGTCACTAAAAAAGAGATCACCTCCAGTTGAGACCGACCAATATATTTTTTTTTAAAAGGGTATGAGGGAGTAAGTTCTTCCTTTAGATTTTGGGAGCCATCAAAATATCCTAGGCAACACAAATTAAGATAAATAACAAATATTCTATGAGAAAATGATTATCATAAGTAGATAAACAAAAGGATCCTACACTAGAACATGTGAAATAGTCTCATGTAATACAATCCGTGAAATAATTAGGAACTCTCGCACATACTTGAAACTAGAATGAGAAACTTCTAAATAAATATCGAAAAGAAAGAAATTACACGGGCAAAAAAAATAAAAACTACTCTAAGACAATTTTTTCTCAAGAGGAATAAATTCATTAATCATAAACTAAAATTCATCTACAAACAAAAAACTAAAACACCAAACCCTAAGATCTAACAGTGAGAAATCTATAAAATTTGGGAAGAATACTTACCAAGATGATGAATAGACACTTATATATAAAGTAAAAAACACCTAATCTTCCTAGGTATGGATAATCTAGGAAGAGAGATGAAAAAAAGGTAAAAATATAGCTTGGTTTGGGTAAAAATGGGTAAAGTTGCAAAGTGGGTTCGAAAAATTCACTTAACAAGTTCCAAACATTTTCGTTGATACGAAGCAATCTTTTTGCTGACACGAGTGCATCACTATAGTGAGTCTAGTTCGCAAAACACAAAAATAACAAGGGATTCGAAAAAGTACAAGAAGAAAGGCAAAAGGAGGTGTATATCTAAGTCTTCTTAGTTTAAAAAACTACACTATATCCGTTGAAAAAACTTTGATATGACAAAACATACTTTCAAAAATCATACTCAAGTTTTGTGGTTATATCAAATACTCTACACAAAAAAATAGTTTAGCATTCAAAGGCATGGATGTCAAATTATATCCGTTTATATGAATTCAAAAACATAACTCATGATAAAATTGAATAAAATAAGCATTAACCGGTAAAATCAATAATGAGGATTGATATTTGAACTCACTTTTGAAAATTTTGGGTATATGAAACTTAAAAAAAATTGATTACCTTTTGACAGTTTCAACTACTGCCTTTTCTTTCTCATTAAGAGATTTATTATTTTAATCTTTGAAGTTTCGTATCTTAGGTGTTACCCAATTTTAGATATATATAAATCTTTGAGACATCACTTTCAAAAATGCTTTTGTATGTAACGACTTTCAGTCTTTACAAAAATATGTGGAACTATTTCTAATTTTTACAAAGGCAGAACCGTTATCCTTATGTTGTAGTCTTTGTGAGTTTTTCTATCATGATTTTTGAATAATTTAGCAATTTTATTTTTCAACTAAAACAATGATAGAATTCTCTCACACACAAGCATTATATATGAGATCCTTTAGTAAAAAGTCGTACAAAACTTTTAAATTTCGCTAGAAGAAGAAAAGATCCCTTTTATTATATTTTGCATGAAAATTAGTCAATTTATGATGAGGTGTAAAGTGCACGAGTTATGAAAAAATATCTAAGATATTCAAGCTTAATTTACTAAGTAATTTCAAGCAATAAAATTCTAAACATGGTGTATATAAGCCATAAATTTAATGAATTGCACAATATCTAAGCATGTAGGTTAAAAGTGAAGCATATGGGATATACAGATTCTTAAAAATATAGAAAACCAAAATTTCACAACAAAAAGTTCCCGATATGAACATCCAAATATTAATACAAACAAAATAGCAAAAGATGAAACTAAACTTAGATACTAACGAGAAAAAATAGGAAATATAAAGCACGTCCTAGGTAAATCTAAAACTAGTAACTCTAATTAATTAAAAGAGAGAAACGACCTCCAATGATTTGCAGCGTCGTTGGCTTTGGCTTGAACAATTTCGAAATTCCAAGACCAAATCTAGAGATTTTGTGAAGTAGAGGAATTGGACACTACTTTTAGAGAAACAACCTTGCATTACACCAAAATGAGTCTTTAGTAACATTAATTTATCGTTACAAAAAATATTAGTAATGGTAATTTTTCGTTAGAAAAAAAGCATGGAGAACAAAATTAGTAACATATATTTACTGTCACTAATTCTGAATTTAGTAACGGTATTTTACTGTTACTAATTCAAGATTTACCAATGGTATTTTACCGTTATTAATTCTGATATAGTAATGGTATTTTACCGTTGCTAAATTCAAATTTAGTAACAATATTTTACCATTATTACTAATACTATTTTAGCAACAGACTTTCGTGTTACTATTTCTATTTTATTACACATGTTTTGCAACGCTTTTGTTTGATTTTGTAACGGTAATAGTCTGTTATATATATATATATATATATATATATATATATATATTAAGATCCAATATCCTATCCGGAATTTAAACAAATTCAATCATGTTTACCACACTATTCAAATCCTAAGAACATATACAAAAATAGTCCAAAAAATAAGGACATTATATTCAAAAAATCATATTTATATAAGCCTCCACTATTAATACAATATTTTCATAAAATACATCCAATAAAACATCATAATACAATCACTCGAAAAATGATATGTTTTAAAATTATAACCAATGAATATATTATATCATTCTCCAATCTCTCTCATTTTATTGACAATAAGAAGTTTTAAAAATTATACATAAGTACCCTACATAACATAACTAGTACAAATAAGCCCCTAACAATATATAGATTAAATCATCCCTGGACATTAAAGACACATAAATCCAATAAAATAATCTACAATAAGTTAAGATAATAAAATTATATTAATGCTCAAACTGCAAACATATTAATGCAAAATGGAATTTTGAGGCCTCCTTATCATTGACAAAATTCCCACAACTCCGACAAGTACAGTGTAAACAATACCAACTGCCTTCAGGTAGCTCCTGAAGAAAATAAACAAAACAAGGTTAATATGGCTCAAGATCATTCTTTTCATCTTCCCATTTTCTCAATATGTGGACTGATAAAAAATGCGAAGCAATTGATATAAAAAGGTTACGCAAAACAAAAGTCCATTTTCATGAATCTTTAGAGACATTCACCCATAACATAGTTTGGAAAAACAAACTAATTAAGTTATGCTTCTGATATAAAAAAGTTACACAAGGGGATTAATCAATGTCTTAAGGACTCTGTATGATGGCATGCAATGTAACCATTTAAAAAATTATTGACAAGCATAATTATGTACCTGATAGGTATGTAATGGATAATGATTTCTTCCATTTTCTCTTGCAAAAGAAAACTGAAAAGATTAGATTATGACTATTTAATAATACTAAAGAAGATAAAATAATTATGTTACAATGTATTTATTTATTTTTCTTGAAAATTGATGGTTTGTACAAGTGAAATTAAATTAAATCAAATAAAAGACGTAAGACATATACAACAATAAAGAGAATTGATTCCAAAGTTCACCCCTTTCTCCTCCAACAAAAGTGTTTTAAATGGATTAAATTACGAATAATTTCATAAGATTTGATGTTTGTTACTTTAAACCATCCATTAAAATATAAAATGACCTTATGTTATTGATTTTTTTTGGTGTTTTTGTAAATGATTTGAATTATGAGTTTTGAGGTCTTAAATCTAAGCTAATTTACCATTACAGTGGGTATATATTTAAAAATCACAGTGATCGTTATTGAACTTTGTTGTTTTTTATTGGTAGACTATTTCATATCCATTCTACAGAAAAACTCATAAAAAGACACTTATCTGTGGCCAGCCAAGGTCAGTAAATTAGTAAAAATTATCCCGAATCTAATAACTCGCTATGATGGATAAGTAACTAATCAATTATTTGAATTTGGTAACCCCGTTTTACTTTTCGACCATGATAAAGTAAGATAGTCATATAAAAATCATTCTTAAGAACACCCTAATATTAATCACGAACACATTAATACGATTAAACTTTAGCATACAATTGTTCTTAATAAAAGGATCTTGGATCTTCATGTTTTCACAAAATACATCTAAAAGATAGAAAATAAGACTTACCTTGATCAAAGATCAATCTTGATTAATTGCTCCATCAATCTACCTTCTTGGAAAAAAATACACTTAAATGGAATCTCGGAGTTTCTCTCCCACCTCAGAAATAGTGTATTATGAGATAACCCCAGATGGTGTAGGGCTCATCTATTTATAAGGGGAAGAGGGTCAGAATCCTAATCAAGATGGGACTCTATTTCAAGTCTCCCACTAATGCCACTAACCATCAAGTGACTAACGGATAAGATTAACCCAATCTTCTAATATTCGTATTTATCACGTTCCTAATTAATTATCTGATATTTATCAAGACCACATAATTGGGAAATTCATCAATTCAGAATTTAATATAATTGAAATTAAATAATTAATTTCGACACTGAATATTAATTTCCAACAACTCAATTTTAATCTTATTTTTTTCTTTATGGAAGCACCCACTAATTACATTCTCCAATGATCCTAGCTAAAAGAAACTTTGTAAATTTACGACCTATTGTAATATGTATTTTGAAAATAGGACAACAAACATTTTATTTATAGTTTTAGTCCCTATTTTTTAATAAAGCCGCTGACGCAGACCCATATTCATAAAACGTCAACCAATCACAGCATACCGCGTGTCCCTTTAATTTGAAAATATGGACTAAAAATGGAAACGAAATATTTGTTATCCTATATCCATAATCAATATTATTTTAAGTCCTAAAAGTACATAATCTATGGGTAAAAACACTTGGTTCAACTAAGACTGCCACATAGAGAAACTTTAGGATGGTTTCTTGCAAAAATAGGATATTTAAGTTTTTTTTGGAATTCACCCTGCATTCAATTGCATAACCATTACATGTATTTTTGAATTGTGGAGAACACAAATGAAAATAGAAAGGAAATAATTTGTTACAATTTATCATACTTTAATACATTTTTTTTCTGTTCTTCACATTTTCATCAATACTTACTGAGATCCAAATAATGTAAAAGTGTATAAACTGATTCTATAAAAGATATACATGGGTGAGCAGACTATCATCGGTGGGAAGCCTCAAGTCATATTTGGTATTTCCATTTTCAGTTAGAAGACTCGCCTACAATAGATACAAATTCAAAACGGTAAGTCCCAAGTAGCTAATTCAATTAAAATATGTATATTCAGCCTTATCAGATGATAGTACCAAAGTTTACATATATGCAATCATTGAATAGTAAGCCACATGTCGTTGTAAATGGTAAAAAAATCGGCAAACCATTTTCAGAGATATCAATTAGCTGATGGCGAGTACGATTGGCATGGGGCACCTGAACAAAGGATAAATTAACAAAGTATCAATTTTAAATAAGAAAAAGAAGAAAAATATTTAAATAAAAAAACATCATCATTGTTGGAATAAAATCAAGTAGCAGATAAAACATTGAGAGATTAAAAAAGTATAATTTCATAAAGATAAAATCGAATAAAGCAATACATCACAGTTGTGGGAAGAAGGAACAATATCCTCAAGCTTCTTGCCATTAAATATATCAATCCCCATAAAGTGACATTTTGTGTGTCCATGCTGGTTGGTTTTCTAGTTGGAGACCTCAAAAAAATCGACTGGCATTGAAATATACACCAAATTAGAGGGTTTGTTCAAATTCACCATTATGATATGTAAGACGACCCCCCTCCCCACCCACTTCACTATTAGTTGTTTGAATTTTTTTAATGGAAAGAACGAAATATGTAGAATCTGCCTTCAGGATACATTACAGTGCATGAACAATTGTTTGATTCAAACTATGTACTGTTTGATCAAACCAAGAACATTCTGAATTTGTAATATGATAATGCCCAAATGTAGAGGACGAAGAGAGGAAAAATTAGCAATTTTCGGTGTCAAAAATAGAGGTCTGAAACTCTTTTCATAGCCATTTCTGTAACTGTTCTTCAACAGTCACAGCTTTTCATGTAGCGACTCAGCAACCCTTGGAGCGTGCCAGTTTGAAATAGCTTCGATCTAATGGTTCAGATTAGGCGTCCATCGTAGGCGAATGGACACCCCCTACACGAAACGCTTTCATCTAACGATTCAGATCAAGTTGTTTTAGATTTTAAACCCTTTGATCAGATCGTTTAATAACAGTCGTTGATCTGTTTTACTTCGTCAAAACTTTAGGCTCCCATGCTCCAAGCGATGATGCGCATGTGCGAAGTGCCAAGTGCGCATCAAAGCACGCAATGCACCCTTAGTCTCCCAATCGCCCTTTCGCGTGCCGCAATGCGTAGGATCATAGTCTCTTGTTTGACTTGTCAAATAAGAATCTTAGTTGTCCTTTAGTTGATATACCACTACTTTTTGTTGTAATCTTCCAATGTGAGACAATGTGGGACTTCGTGCACTCTCATATCTTTCACACTCATTTTCTCATGTTTCTTCCTTCTAAAAATAAAACCCAAACTAAGTTTAAAATAAAACATCAATTAATATAATAAAATTAGCAACCACTACACCAAAATGGTCAAATTGGCTCCCTTTAAGCGCTTAGCCTTGTCACGGTCATTAACCGTGACATATCCGTGACAATTCTGTCAGTAAAAAAATCTCCCTCTTCTTTTTTTTTTCCACCGATTTTGTTCCCTCCATTTCTCTCTCTCTAGCGATTGCTCTCTCTCTCTCTCTACAACTTTGGTATGTTTTCTCTCTCCATTTCTCCTCCATTTATGTATATGTGTATGTATATGTGCGTGCGTGTATATATGTGTGTGTAAATGGGCGTGTGTGTGGTGTATATATGCGTGTGTGTGGGTGGGTGGGGGGGGGAGGCAGCAGGCTGGGGGAGGGGAGGGGGTGTATGTGCATGTGTGTGTGTGTGTGTATATATATATGCGTGTGTGTGTATATATATGTGTGTGCGTGAGTGTGGTGGGAAGGGGCAGCCGGGGGGGGGGGGGGTTGTATATGTGCGTGTGTGTATTTTTTTTAATTAATTTTTTATTGGTTTATTAGATATTGCCCCTCATATTATAGTGCCCCTTGTAAAAGAATTGATTGATTTAATATTGATTGGTTGTTGATTTTTTTTGTAAATTAATAATTGGTGCCCCTTTCATATGGAAGTAGGATTGTCCGTCATTGTAAATTAGTAAATTAATAATTGTATACTTTAATTGTTAGTTTAATTGATAAAAAGAATTAATTGAGTAGATGAATTAGAAGGAATACGGGATACACATTTGTTATTGCCATTGCAGTTGGATTATAGTGGATCGATGTTGGGTTGGTTAATTTTAAAAGTGGCATGAGCACTGGATTATTGTCCATATGGGGGTGTGATTTTTCAACTTTTTTTGAAAATTACTTTGTATAACGAACAATATATATACAGTATGATAATTAAATGAAACATACTTGAAATTACATATAGTGTGCATAAATACTAGCCTTCTATTTGAATTGACTTACTATGGTGTAATTCGAATTATATTTGAATTGGATTATATAAGCTTAAAAAAGGTTGTATTTTACTGTGACTGGGTAAGAGAAAATGCTTATAAAGTTGATTCTGTCACCAATTTGATCATGGTTGACTTGTCCAAGTTGAAGGGCAACAACCACGTGAGCGATGAGCCGTTTGTTTGTTCATTTCAAAAGGTTAACCAAGTGTTTTACTCGGAGTATATCAATAACGAGTCGTGGTCAATTGTCCTACACGCGTCAAAACGTCTAAATAGTAGCGTTGATGACTTGGCTGCTCCTACCGAATATTAATCCATTTTTTATGATAACCCGAATTTGAAACAATTTTTCAATTTGTAATAAATATTCCAATTTGTACTTTATCAATCCATTTTTAATGCTTTTAATTGATTTTCACTTTATCATTTTCACTCTTGTGTAGTGTGCGTGTGTGTGGGCAGTAGGGGCGGGGGTGGGGATGTTTCAGATTTTTAGTAATTGTGCATATTATGAGCTAGATGCTGTTGTTTTGGAATTCAGAATTGAGGTGTTAAACAGTAACAATTCATTTGGATTTGTAGTAACTGTACACATTTGCATGTCTTCTTCTAATTCATTTTGATTTGTACTAATAACAATATTTTTTACAGCAAATGTCTTAAGACGAGAATGATGATACTGATTATGATGATGTCACCTGGGCTCGGTGGTGGCGGAGGCGAGGAGGGCTCCTCGGCTCCCTAAATATGGAAAATTGGGGATGGCCATCGAGAACAAGACGAGGCTATTAGCGAGATCCCTCGAGCTGGTAAAGACAATTATAGGCCCGGGGTACACTAGTTAGAGGGAGGTGCCAAATGGGCTCAAGTTAGCTATTTAGGTGGCACTACAGGTAATGAATTTATATTTATATTTATATGAGTATTTCAATTTCAATTTCGATTTTGATTTTGATTTCGATTTCGATTTCATTTTATTTTTATATTTATATCTATTCGCAACTAACATTGTATTTATTGGACAGGAACAATTCAACCTGGATCCAAAGCTACGCAATTCCGTCTTGTAGCAGTTGAGGGAGAAACACAAGAAGTGGAAGAAAAATATGCAGACCCGGTACTTTGGGGAGACCCGAGAGTCCGTTATCCTAATGCGTGAATCCGTCCCACCGAAGGAGCCGATCTCATTGGCACAATGGAAAAAGTTCATTGACAATGAGATCGGGGAATGACAATTGACATCTCGCCAATCGGAGAGAGAAAATCGAGAAAAAAAGATGGACATTCACTACTCCGGTCGGACGTCTTACGCCGAGGTGGAGCATAGGATGATGGTAAGATTTAATTTTTCTATAACTACAGAAATATATTATTCTGCATTATTTTACTTTGCGGGGCCGATACTAATTTTACTTTATTTTTTTCAGGGGATAGGGAGTGGCCCTGGGGGTAGGCCACATAGGCTCGATACTTATGTGGCTATGCAGACGAAGAAGGGGAAGGATAAGAAGGTGTCCCCGAGCGTTGTGGCCACGATTGTAAGTAATCCGACAGTTTATTTTTTATTAATCACGTTATAATTTTTTTATTTACTTATTTTACTAATCACTTGCTTTTTGTCGTTTCAGGCAAAGCTTAAGGAAGTGCATAAGTCGCAGTCTGATGTCGACAAGGCATCTTTGTCCACAGACGCACTCAGTCAAATACTTGGCGCTGATCGCCAGGGGAGGACAAGGGGGTGAGCTCGCGGGTGGCCAAATCTAGGATCATCGGATTGGAGACGAGCGACACCGGGTTGGCTCGAATGGTGGACTCGCATAACGCGAAGCTGTCCCGTTTGGAGGCGAGGGTCCAAGATATGTTCTCATTCATGAAGCGTTCGTTGGGCGAAAATAATAAGGGGAAAGGGAAGGAGAAGGTGGTGGAGGAGGAGGTGCAGGATGATGAGGATGTGGACCTCGCTGCTTCATCGCCGACACGTGCGGACTTTAATGATCCACTCCCATATTTGGCTCCCTTCAACCGATCGATGTCGACACTTGGTTGGCCGAGCATGTTTTTATTGGACATATTTGATGGCCAGAGAATAGGGCGGGGGTTGAGGGACTCGAATACTGTCCATGGTATGCCATTTCATGGACGTTTGCTTCAAGACATCTAGTCCAAGGTGCTCGTCATGCTTGTGATACTCGGGAAGGAGAACTCCCCCTTGTGGTTGCCCGAACAACGCGGCACGATGTATATTACTGGATGTGTCAATTCGTATATCGTGTGGCCTACTCACCTCCTCAGAGCTAACCTTACCCCATATATGTAGTGACATTATTTGAATTGAATTATTTTAAGTTGTTACATTTGAATTATATTAGGATTATATCGTGATGCATATTGTTTTGAATGTATATTTGCATTATCTCTATTTTATTTGGATATATGATTTTTGACCAGGTACAACGTTGCTATAACAGGTACAAATATACTGCTGGGCAGTGGCAGTGGCCATACTGCCTAGCAGATTTTTTTCAATTCTTCCCAGAATTATCACGGTCATTGACCGTGATAATTTTTGATTAAATGTCACGAGTTTGCCACGGTCCTTAACCGTGACAAAACTTGTCAAGGTCAAGGACCTTGACATGACCATGACAAGTCTAACGAACTTGTTATGGTCATTGACCATGACAAGTCTAACGAACTTGTCACGATCATTGACCATGACAAGTCCGTGACAATAAAAGTTTTCACCACCAGAATTATCACGGTCATTGAACTTGAAAAGTCTAACTTGTTAAGGTCAATGACCGTCACAATTCGACAGATTTGGTGTAGTGAACTAAATATAATATAATATTATATTAGTATTGAAATTTATCCAACATTCCCCCACCAATTTCAATATACACAAAAGAGGATACAAAGAATCGATTATAAAACAATAATAGAAAACTTTTGGCACTATTGCTGAAATCTAGTACATAAATGAGAAGTGTCTTCTGGACTTGAACTTCCATATAGTGTAAGAAATTCAAAGCTCCATTGAGGTGCTGTGGTGAATGTATCTTGAACCAAGGAAGACCCTTTGAGATGAGTCAAAACTATCACACATACTAATTTCTGAGTTTTAGAAGTGTTCTTCTAACATGTACTTTTATAGCCTTGTGCGAATCTTGATTTCACGAGCTCTTTAGGAACGGTCTTGATTCCATAGAAAACGGCCACACTTTCGACACTCATATATGTAAATCAACTTTAGTGATTCTGCGAGTCACACTTTTATGATTTATTAATAAGTAACCTTCATCCTCTAACATGAAGAAAACCAACACTAGGCACATAGGGATAGAACTTTTGTATAAAATTCCTAGTGTTCCATAACTATAATTTAACTTCTTTGTACCACATTGAACTCTATCTATATTTTCAAGATATGAGTTGGGTTCCCATTAAATATAGTTATGGTATTTAATAAATCTTAGTCCCATTTCTTTTGAGGTGATATATATCATGTTCCTAATAAGATCTTTAGTCAGAGGATCTGTTAAATTCTTGTTCGTTTTAACATAGTCGAATTTAATTACCCCTTCATTGAGTAATTTTCTTATAATTTGATGCCTTAGACTAATGTGTCTAGATTTTTCGTTGTAAGTTTTGTTCGAAACTTTATAAATTGTTGCTTGGTTATCACAACTTATCATAATAGAAGGAGATGGATTTTTTCATAAAGGAATATTATACAACACATTTCTAAGCCATTCTTCTTCTCCACATGCATCTGCTAGGGCTATAAATTCATATTGCATGGTTGAATCTGACACACATGTTTGTTTCTTGGATCCCCAAGAGATAGTTGCTCCTCCTAGCGTAAAAATCCAACCAATAGTCGATTTGGATTTTGATTCAAGATTATTCCAACTTGAATCACTATATCCTTCTAAAATAGATGGATACCCTACATAATGTAATCCATAATCCAAAGTCCTCTCCAGGTATCTAAGCACCCTAGAAATTTCATTCCAGTGCTCTTGTCCTGAATTACTTGTAAATCTACACAAGGCACTCACTGCATAAGCAATGTCTAGTCTAGTGCAATGCATGGCATACATTAGACTTACAATAATATTAGCATATTTAAGTTTGTCCATAGCACGCCCAGTATTTTTCATTAATTTGATACTAGGATCCACTGGTGTAGCAACTGGCTTAAGATAAAAATGATTATATCTTTTAAGAACTTTTTCTATATAATGAGATTGAAATAATGCTAAAGAATTATTCTTTCTCATAATTTTGATTCCTAAAATCACATCAGCTTCTCCAAGGTCTTTCATATCAAATTTTGATGATAAAAACCTTTTAGTTTCTTCAACATATTTGAGACTAGACCCAAATATTAACATGTCATCGACATACAAGCAAATAACAACACCAACACCGTTTTCAAATTTACTATATATATATTTATCAGCATCATTAACTTTATATCCATGGGATATTACAATATTATCAAACTTCTCATGTCATTGCATAGGAGATTGTTTAAGGCCATAAAGAGATTTAACCAATTTACATACTTTCTTTTCTTGGCCAGGTAAAACAAACCCTTCAGGTTGTTCCATATAAATCTCTTCTTCTAAATCACCATTTAGAAAAGCAGTTTTGACATCCATTTGATGAATTACTAAATTATGAATAAAAGCAAGAGATATTAATATCCTAATGGAAGTGATTCGAGCAACAATAACATATGTATAAAAAAAAACAATTCCATATTTTTGTTTATAGCCTTTAACAACTAATCTTGCCTTAAATATTTTTATAGAACTGTCCAGATTTAATTTCCTTTTAAATATCCATTTGCACCCAATAGGTTTAGCTCCAGGAGGAAGATTGGAAAGAACCCAAGTTTGATTTGACAAAATTTAGTTCATTTCATCATTGATTGCTTCTTTCCAAAAAATAGCATCCTTAGATGTTACCGCTTCATAAAATGTTGTCGATTCATCTTCTATATTAAGAACAATTTTTTTTTATTCTTTGTTTTATTTAAATCCCCTTCAACCAAATAGATAAAAAAGCCCGACTCATGTGTTTTTTCAGCTCTTTGTCTTTTACTTCTTCGTGGTTCAACATCATTCGTTGTTTCTGAAGAAGATATTTATTGTAAAATTTCTTCTGAATGTGAGGAGACAACAATCGGATTATTATTTTCTAAACCTTGATTCAAAGTACTAAACTTTGTTTGATGTTGAAATAATTGAACATCTACCGACTCAATGATTTCTTGAGTTTCAAGATTTAAAAATCTATAAGTCGTACTGTTACTAGAGTATCCAATAAAAATACATTTGTAAGTCCTATTTCCTAGTTTAGGTCTTTTAGGTTCGAGTTTTCTTACATAAGCAAGACATCCCTAAATTTTAAGACGTCTAAGATTAGACTTACGATTAAACCATAGTTAGTATGGTGTAATATCCTTATTTTTCAATGGAACTCTATTTAAAATATAACATGCTGATAAAACCGCTTCTCCCCACATCGACAAAGGTAAACCAGAACTGATTAACATTGCATTTATCATTTCAACTAAAGTCCTATTTTTCCTTTCCTCCGTTCCATTTTGTTGTGGCGTATAAGGCGTCGTAACTTGATGGATTATCCCATGAGTATTACAAAATTGTATAAACTCACTCGGGTAATATTCACCACCCCTATCGGATCATAGGACTTTAATTTTTCTATTTTGTTGAGTTTCAACTTCTTCTTTAAAAATCAGAAATTTCTCAAAAACCTCATCTTTACTTTTAAGCAAATATGTATATGCATACTAGGAGTAATCATCAATAAAAGTTAAGAAATATTTATTTTCACCATGGGTCATATTACTCTTCATATCATAGACATCACTATGAATAAGATCGAGCATTTTGGATGTTCTCTCAACAGATTTAAACGACTTTCTAGTTATCTTCGATTGAGCACAAATTTCACATTTAGAAAGGTCATCAAATTTGCAATTCGAGATTAAGCCGAGATTTGTCATATTTTTAATTCTTTTATAATTCACATGACCTAATCTACTATGCCATAAAGAAATAGACTCAACCATATAAGCATAACTAATATCATTGATTATATTAATTTTGATCATGCCGTTACAAGAGTACCCTTTGCCAATAAATTGGCCATTCTTGGATAAGACAAACTTATCAGACTCATACACAAGTTTGAAACCTGTCTTATTGAGAAGGTCCCTAGACATAAGATTTTTATACATATCAGGTACATGAAGTACATCAATTAGAGTAAGAGTCTTTTCAGAAGTTAATTTTAATTCCACTGTGCCTTTCCCAACGACATTGATGCGAAGATTATTTACCATCTTCAATTCTTCTCCATCAATTTCTTGATATGTTTTGAATGAAGATTGGTCTTTGCATATGTGGACCATTGTGCCGGTATCCAACCACCATCCACTTTCATTTTTAATTGAATTTTCTTCATATACAGTAGCAATAAGATCTTCAATATTGTTGGTTTCCTTCGGCCTTTGTTTTTCCTTAAATACCTTCTTTTTAAGATGACATTCTCAAGAATAATCGCCCGGTTTGTCACAAAAGAAACATTTTCCCTTCTTTTTCTTATTTGCACATTGGTTCTTGAATTTTGAATCATTCTTTGCTTTAAATTTTGAGTCTTTGGTAATCTTGGATTTTTGATCCACAACCATATTGGCTTTTGAATGGCCCTCACCTTATTCATCCTTCTTTTCTCAAATACGAGTATCATCTTCAAAGAGAATGTGATGAAGAAGGGATTCCACAGTATAAGTCTTTTCATCATGATTAATTTTCTTCTTAAAGCCATTCCAAGAGGAGGGAAGTTTTGAAACAATCAACCCTACTTGAAATTCATCTTGAAGATTAATTCCAGCGGCTTTAAGGTCACCAACAATCTGTTGGAGTTCATGTGCTTGTGAAATGACAGATTTATCATTACTTATTCTAAAATTCATATAGTTTGAAATCAAAAACTTTTAGTTGTTTGCTTCCTCATTTTGATACTTTGTCTACAAAGCCTTCCATAATTCCTTTTCCATCGGAATCATTCGATGAGCGCTATAAACAGTTTGAGACAAAACATTGAGGATGTGTCCTCGACACATAAATTCGTCTTCTTTCCTCTTCACACGTGTTTACTTTATTTCTTCGGTGTCTTAGGGTGTGGGTTCGGGAATTTTGCTCAACGTTGTCATCTAGAATGTATGCTAGTTTTAGTGATGTGAGGAAGAACATAAATTTCTCTTATCAACGAGTGCAAGTTTCGCCATCAAAACGGTCGAGTCGAATTAAGTCTTGACTCATGACTTGGATAGGTTGTGCCACTGTTCCTTCCATTTGAGTGTAGTAAAAATAATATTTTTACCTAAATTTTTGGAATTTTTCTATGGAAAGAATGAAAATTTTAAATTAATTTCTGCAAGTCACGTTCTGGGGATGCTGTCTTTTAGGAAAAATTTCTCCCAATCCGGTTGAGATAGAACCGCGACTACACTATGGGTTTTATAGAATCTTCCTTCAAGATACAATAAAGTGTATGAACAATTGTTTGATCAAACCGAGAAGACTATAAATTTGTAATCTGATAATGCCAAAATGTAGAGGATGAAGAGAGGAGAAATTAGCAATTTTCGTTGTCCAAAATTGAGGTTTCGAACTCTTTTTATAGCCATTTCTGTGACTGTTCTTCAACAATCACAGCTCTTCATATAGCGACTCAACAACCCTTAGATCGTGCCAGTTTGGAATAGCTTCGATCTAATGGTTCAGATTAGGCATCCATCGTAGGCGAATGGACACCCCCCACATGAAACGCTTTCATCTAACGATTCAGATCAAGTCGTTTTAGATTTTAAACCCTTTGATCAGATCTTTTAATAACAGTCGTTGATCTGTTTTACTTCGTCAAAACTTTAGGCTTCCACACTCCAAGCGACTATGCGCACGTGCAAAGTGCCAAGTGAGTGTCAAAGCAAGCAATTCACCCTTAGTCGCCCAATCGCGCGCCGCAATGCGTAGAACCATATCCTCTTATTTGACTTGTCAACTAAGAATCTTAGTTGTCCTTTGGTTGATATACCACTACTTTTTGTAGTAATCTTCCAATGTGGGACAATGTGGGACTTTGAACACTCTCATATCTTTCACACCCATTTGCTCATGTTTCTTCCTTCTAAAAATAAAACCCAAACTAAGTTTAAAATAAAACACCAATTAATATAATAAAATTAACAACTAAATATTATGTAATATTATATTAATATTGAAATTTATCCAACATTAGTTGGATTACCTCTCAAATACCCATCCATATTGAGTTTATAGTTGTTTACAGTAGATATATTCCATCTAGTGAGAATGAGGTGAAGAGATTTAAGTTGAAATGTCAATTGAAAGTATGAATTCTCAATTCAAAGTATTGAATGGTTTACTATCCCCCTCCTTAGTTTTATCCCCAAACACTACAGTTTAAGCAATATTAGAAATGATGTATTGAACACTCTTTATAATCTCATTTGTGTTCATATACCTATACCCTCCAAATTTCTTTTGTTTTAGGCTTTCCAAATCTCCGAAAAAAGGATGATATGCACATTAATGAGAAGAAATTTAAATAACCTTTCTTTGATCTTCTAAATCTCCCAAATAGCTTGTGGGGCTTGAGATGGACCTACGTATTATAAGTAAGCCATGAACTAAACACTTTATGCCCATTATAATACACTATATTATTGTTTTCCTAGTATTTTTTCCATATTCATTGAATTTTTGCTAGGGGAAAACCCCCCACAGCTATGCAAATTTTGCATCAAACATAATAAACTAGTTTCAATGTAAAAATTTCCCCAAAATTATACACTGTGTTGCAAACATGTTTTTTTCCCTGGGGGGCCTTTGTAACCTAATGCATATTTTAGGTTTTTTTTTGCTTTAATAATAGTTCAGACGTTTATGGTAAAAACTACATAATTCGAAACTTCACCCATTTCAAGTGTTACTTTTCAATTAGCTATACCCAACAAATAGTTTTGACTGCTTGAAATTGTTATTTTGAACCAATTTGAAAATTTTATAATTTTGAGTGATTACTAGGAGTCTAATTTTATCTGAGAAGAAAAAACAATAGAAAATTTGGATTCCAATCTAAATTTTGTTAACTCATAATTGATGTAAGATTGAAGTCTCTCATCAGATAAACTTTTTATTTGTTGAAGATGTTAATGATAACATATTTCAGAGTTATCTTTATAAAGAAACATATTTAAGATTTGCAAACAAACCTGAATGTGGGAATTTTCATGTGGTTCTAGTGTTATCTTCATACGGAGATAATAAGCTAGGGATGAAGGGAATTACCCATGGATCTTGTGAATATATATTGAAACCTGTCTGAATTGAGGAGCTAAAGAACATCTGGAAACTTTTCATAAAAAAAGAAAGAAAATCGACCTCAAAGATGAAAAATATTTTGACTCCAAAGATGAAAAATTGCATTAAGATAGACAGAATGACAACTCATAAATATAAAAATCCACCAATAAAATAATAAAAATAAAAATAAATCTTTACTCCTTAGAAAACTGACTGCATACACTTAAAAAAGATGTGATTTTTCTTTACATTATAATTGAGATAATCTCATTGATCCATAGACTTTTCCTCGTAGTCATTTATGATTATAGATAAAAATTGAATTCTTAATTATATATCTAAGATATCTATCCATTAAAAATAGATATTCCTCAGACATTGTGAATTTTAATCAATAACATGATACAAAGAATCAGATCGAGATCAATAACAATAAGAAAAATATGCAAAGCTCCAGTGTGAAACTAATTTGATCGATCAAATAGAAGAAATTAATTGATGCGTGAAAAAACCCCGATCAACTCAAACAAAGTGTAATGAAATGAAACGAAGCAGTCACTGTATGTGAATTAAAAATTCACCGTGTTCCTGAGAACAAAAGTGCCTGGTTTTTTGCCATCGATAGGGCTAGTCTCCACACAAAAACCTTGAACAACACCATTTTCTTCAATCTGAAAACATGATATCGGCTAATTAACATATTTGAAACTAATACACATACTTTATTTCACACTTTTCTAACTTTGTTCTACAAACTTGGCACAAATGTTAACAACTTCATGATTTGCAATCGCGTACTTGGTACAAATGACCCTTATATATAATATATTATGACAACATAAAAAAGTTACACACTTTAATTAAAAATAAATGATACACTTTAAGGAGTTGTTAAAATTATCTTGATATCTAGATTAAATTGAAATAAAATAGAACAGTTGAGGATTAACATGAAATAAAATGAAAGCCATAATCAAATATTTGGTTTAGCCATAGAATTCCAAAAGACAAACAAAATTACTCTTGGATATAACGCATGTTCTAAACCCAACTAGATTAAATATACGCACACATGCACAAACAATTACAAATACCCTCACACATAAATGAGGCAGTAGAGCATAATAAAAATCAACTGATCAATTTCAGTTTGCTAACATTGAGGGCCCTTACTAACATTATGCACAAATTCAGGGAAAAAGTTATGACAACATGTCCTAAGAAGATAATGAAATTCATGAAACTTCACAGTAATATATATATATATATATATATATATATATATATTTCCTCATAAACAAATAGGCTCAAGGCGAACGCATGAATGTTCAAAAACAGATATAACGTGAAAACTACGTGCAAATCAATTAACGACCCATTTAGTTTTCTCTGCCAACTATGGTCCAAAGACAAATTAGACGCTATTTGTTGGTGTGCCAAATCGTTTTTTGACTTGACAAAACATGCCAATACATCAAAACTCATTTGAAACACGATCCCACATGAGGAACACGATTAATAAATACTCCACTCGAATTAACATACGAATACCTTACACGAATAAATCGAGTAAAAAAATGACACAAACACAATATAATATACCGTTTATTTTAAATAAAATTGTCATCCCTATCTATCATGACAACTCATTCCATTTATAAAATATGAGCATTCGAATAGATCATAGATCAAAACAAAGTTCAAAAGCCCTAAATAATAAACCTCGAAGTTGACCATACATTTATGAACTTAAATGCCATTAATTATGCATAAAAATGAGTATATATATAGTTACATGGGTGTGAAGGAAAAGGAGCTTAAAAGAAGAAGTGTTAATTCAAACGATTTTACCAAATCTACTCGAAATTTCCTTTACTAATAATTTGTAACACCCCAAGAATTTTGGCAAGCAAGGTGGCCAACTGCCACCACCAAACTACGTCGGGCATCACTAAATAAGTTAACATTCTTATCATGTGATAGAAGTATAAGACATTTAAAAAAAATTCACGAGATATAATCAAATTTATCAAGAAAATATAACCATTCACACAAATTAAAAATCCATTTCCATGCAATCTCCAAAGTAATCCAACTCCAAATAAATATATAACCCAAATAAAATGATCCGACTATAAATATCTGACTAAAATTATATATAATTGTGGAACCGGCTAACCCACCAGATCTATAAATTAAAGTCTCATAATAAAAGGGACGGAATGGCAAGTAAATCTAAACTACTAACACAAGTAAAATAAATCTCCAGGTGCAGTCCTGAAAATGCCTCCAATCACTCATGTGCAGCTACTCTAACACTATACCTGAAATATTAGTAAACACAATGGGTAAGAGCCCACCGCATGAATACTAGATACTCCTCCCAGTTAGGGTCTGTAAACCCAGATATTAGTATTATACACGATAAACATCACAATAGAGTATTTTAAATTAAACAAGTTATATTAACATATGAGTAAAAGAATAAACTGCTACCATCTATCCACATAACTAAGCCATCTTAATTGTTTAAGTCCATTTATCCCATTTTTACTACAATTTAAATATTAGCTCTTATTCTTGTTTAATTTAAATATCCAATTATTTTTATTCGTGTAACACCACTATGGTCAGTCAACCCCTTATCGGCTTTTTACACACTCTTAGCGAGCTTATGGTTCTACACATCACACCTATTCCCCTCACTATTGCTAGTCAGCTCAATTTCTGTCAGCTCTGCATATACTTGTGAGGTTCCACGCACGACACATCATTATATCATGTAAAATACGTGACGTGTGATAATTGATTAAAATAATTCGCAAGTTTTCAATTACAACTTATTTAATTAGAGTCTATTTTTAAACCAAATTAATTCAGCTCCTTAAACATGCAACTACGTGTGTGCGTGTGTCAAACTATAAATTGATAAATCATATGACACAAATTTAAGGAAAAATCCCCGTAGGGCAAAACCTTTTATTTCTAGAACTTTAAAAAGTTTACAAGACCATTGACTTACATACCATCTTTCTTTCGCCCACAAGAGTAATGCACGGTGTCTTCATCAAACCTCCAAAGCAACGGCTAGAAACAAAACAACAATGATTCACACACAGCTATACCACAAGGACCACAATCCTAGACACGCAGTCTTCTTGGTGTAGGTTATCCTCCCCACAAGAGTAAATAGCAGCAAATGTGTGTTCTTGAAACACCAAAAAAATTCACTAAAGCATATGGTAGTTTTATGAATTGAAAACCAAAAAGGGATTAAAACCCTTAAGGAAGAAGCCAAAAGAATTATTCCTTCGCAGTTTTCCTGTTCTGTAAAATGCTAGAACTTCTTAAACAAGATGAAACCACAGAGTGAGATTTTATAGAAAATCATGCCACCTCAAAAATCGAGCTCGTTCGAACGAGATAAGGGTCTCGCGTGAACGAAGGACATATGTCGTTTGAACGACATCGCGCGACTTGCACATGTCGCTCGAACGACAGTGCTAAGTCGTTTGAACGACTGCCACGTAAAAAAATATTATTTTAATCTCGGCTCCAAGACTTAGAAAAAAACTCATTCTTAAATTTTGAGAAAAAAGTCTGCTCCAACACTTAGAAAATATTTTGTAAAAATATCCCAAAAGCTCTAACTGAAAAGTTAAGGTATTAAAAATATAACCTTACCAAAGTAAACTTCGCGGAGTCTTGAATGATGAAGAACTTGAGTAATTCGGATCCGTCTTTGATGTAGATGACTCTTTAATGCTCTTTGATGGTGTAGCGGTATATGACATAATAAATTGCTAACGGACCTATAAAAAATATGTCCTTACAAATTTCCCCCTATGTCTATGCCGGTACATACATAAAAAATTCGAATTATCAAAAAGCAAAATGCCTATACAAACCTACCCACCCATGAATAAATTTGCAAGTTCTCAAACTGTTCTTCAAAAATCTTCGTCATCTCTCAAAGCTTCTCTCATCAAGGTGTGCAAAATAATGATCTTCAATCTTTGTACCTACACACATGAGATAAAGCACAAACCTTCGTGACGCATCGAGTTTGAAATGATATAAGAATAAATCAGTAATAAATCAAATCTTCTCCATAATGCAAAAACTCCCCCATAATATGACAATTCTGTCTCTCCCTTTTTATGATGTTCCCAAATAGACAGATAAGAAGAAAAAAAATCAAAACATGGAGTGTCACGATAAAATGCATAGCAAATATGGATCAAGCTACGTGCATGCATGGGTATGTCCCAAAAGCATCCACAAACTATTTTTCAATTTTTTAATTTTTATACAAAAATAGGATATAAAAATCACACCATGGATTTAAACTAAAATAGCCAAGTCATGGAAATGGAATGTATGGGTGTGAACACATTCGATAGGAAAATAAACTCAATGAATCATATGTTCACGATGCATGTGTACTCCTAACGAATGAACATCTAAAGTATCCTTAGGTGTAAAAATGTGTTGAAATTATATGACATCGACTTATGCAAATCAACAAATCAAAGTCAAAGTGATTTCCACACCAATAACGTCCAAACTATGTAGTGATTTTTCAAGATTTTCAAGGACGTGCAAACCCATTATAAAATCTCCAACCAAACTCCCTCATATATATTTTATTTTAGAGGTAATCTAAATTTTCAAACATTGGAGAATTGGTGCAAAAACCTAAATGGTCCATTTTTGGCATGCATTTCTTTTTATTGCCTTAAAATTTTTTCGGGCTCTTTTAGACCTCTTTGGACCCCGGATAATAAAATTCCTCAATTTTTTAGGTCCAATTTAAATGGCGGCTGAATCGCAAAGAATAAAAAAAATAATCTTTCGTAGCCCTTCACCGTTTTCAATAAAGCACACAAACGACTCTTACATGCACAACTTTCTTATCAAGTTTTATCGCGCTTGGTTCGTTTTAGGGACAGGATTGAAGTGAAAACACGCAACCAACATGTGATAAGACAAGCACAGTAACGAAACAAATCCGTGCATGTGTGCCATAAAGGAAACATGAGTCACACATGTAGGAAGTAACACTTAATTACATCTCAATGACTCAAAATATTATAAACCACATGGATGAATTGACCTATTGTCTCAAAATACTATCAAATAATCACATGAAAAATGGAATGATGTTGTGACTCGGTCATCCTAAGTGTCCATCCATAAACGGCGCAAACAAAATACAAAAATCTTTTTGGATTTTTGAAAATTTTTATCAAAATAAAATCCTTTTGTACTTTTTAAAATTTTTCAAAAATAAAAAATTATACAAAAAGTACATGTCACAACGCTAGAAAAAATATATCAAAAATCATAACTAGCGTATGACAAACATGCAAACACAATCATCTATATGATATGGCAAGAGAAGAATCATGTGCAAACAAACGGAAATCAGCATGTCTAAAATCTAGTGCCTCTAAAAGTGATTTCCTAACCCAAATAGATGTGAAACGTTACGTGGGGGATTTAGGAACCAAGGGAACACTAGACATAAACTTCCTATGATATTTTCCAAGATCTAAACAAAAACGCCTAAGGTGACCTTTCCTACCACAATATGAACATGTGTAAATGAGTGGAACGACACCTATGAGTTGACCTTTTCTAACATCTTTGAAATTGGTTGACCCTCTAAAATAAATAATGATTTTGACTTTACCACTAGAAGCATGAGAACAAGATGAGCCATTACCATCACTATCAAACCTACTTGAGTCTGTCAAATTATTTTTTAACTTCAAAATTTTTGACTCAAGCAAAAAATTAGACTCTTCCAATTTAAGGAACGCCTTTTTCAAATTTTCAACTATTCCTAAAAGGGTATCTCTATCCCCCTCAATTAAAGCAAACTTATCCCTAAGAGTCTTTTTACATGCCATAAAATCATCGATTAATTTTTTATCCTCGATGGCACAAACGGGAACCCTAGAATTTTTTAAGTCCTCCAATTTATTTTCTAAAAATAGGACCCTATCATCACTCTCCTTCTTGGACAATTTTAAAGCAACAAAGTCATGGTCAAAGGAAACAAAATTTTCACGATAAAAATATCTTTGATTTTGAACCGTTTGAAAAAGATCCATCGCGGATTTAAAATGAGAATTTTCTTTTTTCAAAACTTTAATTCTTTTGCAAAGATTCAAATTCAAAAGTTTTAAATTTTCAGCACTGTCGTGAACTTTTTCAAAAATAGGCTCCTCATCAAATGGGCATTCCATTGGAAAAATAACGATTTTTCACAAAATTGATTTAAAAAAAATCAATATCACACGATTTTACGGAAAATAGGAATACGCGATAAATTAGCGCAACCCTCTCTGATACCAATTTGATGACGTGAGAAGTCAAATTGTATAAAAAAAATAAATTCTTGAAAAATTAGGATCACGCGATAAATTAGCGTACCTGCTCTGATACCAATTTGTAAAATACGTGACGTGTGATAATTGATTAAAATAATTTGCAAGTTTTCAATTAAACATTATTTAATTAGAGTCTATTTTTGAACCAAATTAATTTAGCCCCTTAAACATGCAACTGTGTGTGTGCGTGTGTCAAACCATAAATAGATAAATCATGTGATACAAATTCAAGGAAAAATCCCTGCAGGGCAAAACCTTTTATTTCTAGAACTTTGAAAAGTTTACAAGACCATTGACTTACATACCATCTTGCGTTCACCCACAAGAGTAATGCACGGTGTCTTCGTCAAACCTCCAAAGCAACAGCTAGAAACAAAACAACAATGGTTCACACGCAGCTATACCATAAGGACCGCAATCCTAGACATGCAGTCTTCTCGGTGTAGGTTATCCTCCCCACAAGAGTAAACAACAACAAAGGTATGTTCTTGAAACACCAAAACAATTCACTAAAGCATATGGGAGTTTTATGAATTGAAAACCAAAAAGGGATTAAAACCCTAAAGGAAGAAGCCAAAAAAATTATTCTTTCGTAGTTTTCTGTTCTGCAAAACGCTGGGACTTCTTAAACAAAACGAAACCACAGAATGAGATTTTATAGAAAATCACGCCGCCTCAAAGATCGAGCTCGTTCGAACGAGATAAGGGTCTCGCGCGAACGAAGGACAAATGTCGTTTGAACGACATCGCGAACGACAGTGCTAAGTCATTTGAACGACTGCCAAGTCAAAAAAATATTATTTTAATCTCCTCTCCAAGACTTAGAAAAATCACTCATTCTTAAATTTTGAGGAAAAAGTTCGCTCCAACACTTAAAAAATATTTTGTAAAAATATCCCAAAAGCTCTAAGTAAAAAGTTAAGGTATTAAAAATATAACCTTACCAAAGTAAACTTCGCGGAGTCTTGAATGATGAAGAACTTGAGTAATTTGAATCCGTCTTTGATGTAGATGACTCTTGAATGCTTTTTGATGGTGTAGCGGTATATGACATAATAAATTGCTGACGGACCTATAAAAAATATGTTCTTACATATCCAGTTGATCAGGCGTAAACCATGTGCTCGTGCAAGGGCACTCCCGTGAAGATATTGGGCCAGCAACCCATATTATGAAATAAATAAATTGCCCCTGGACGGGCGGCTATCTATAAAACTTCCTCGGAATGCTACCAAACTTCACACTAATCAACATAATACCTACAAAAGTTCAGTGATACCTCGAAAAACATGTAGAAATATAAAACAGAGGTTGTCTGGTTAACGAGCATAAATATAGAAATTAAGGTACCTAAGGGGGCTAAAATACATAAGAATAAAGGGTGAATAAATGCAATATTCGTGTCGAATCACACCGCCTAACTTATACATTTCTAGACACTAGCAACGAACTACAAATCAAGAATAACTACAAGTAAACCATAAGACATGAGATATATACAAAAGAGATCAAACCCACTTTCGTGGGCGAACAATTTCATTTAACATATGCAATAAGCCGTTAAACCCCTAGGTTACCCAAGTGGATGAGTGTTTTCTTTTGAGGGTTTTCAGGGTTGAAACCCACAAACATCAAAGTTTCCTCACAATGTATGCCCAATCAACATGCGACAGGACCAATAATAATGAAAAAGATTTCAAACACGTTATTAGCATAGTGAACGAATTCACATAAAAGTTCGTTGTTATTAACATTATAGAACGAACTTGATAGAATTAAAACCTTAAAAGTGGGAGGGGAGCGAGCACATGCAAATTATGATTTGGAAAAAACTTATATAAACCGAATAATAAACATTAAAGCATGCATAAGTCAATCCTCATCAGATATTTTACTCAAAAAATGAAATCACTATGAATGGGAGGTAATACACGGGACATGCAGTCATAAAGAGTAAATGGAAACGGAAACTAGGCCGCGTACATGTCACAAATGATGAACGTTATATAGAAAATGAAAGACTTATTGTCTCAATGAAAGGTATCACCATTAAAAGAGGCAAAATGTATTTTCACAGATTATCGCAATTATTTAGACTTTTAAATAAAATTCACCCTAGGATCACATAGGGCTTTATAAGGTTGTAATGTAGGTTTGGGGTTAAGGTTATGAAAAGAAAGGTATATTTACGAATTCAAAGGTGTTTGTAGATGACAACTCGGGATAATGAAAAATTATGGGCCATTTCAAAATTGAAAAATGATTTCCATAACAAGTATTGTCTATAACAATGAAGAGAGTAAACAGAGGTCATTAAACACTATCTAGAACATATACAATTTTTCTTTATTTTCTTTATTTTTATCTTCTTTTTCTTTTGTTTTGTTTTTTGCCTTTTCTTTTCTTTTTCACTACACTTTTTTCTTCACTTTTTCACTCTCACATAATTAATTGCAACCACGTACCACGGACATCATTCAATCCCGAGTATCATTCTAAACAAAGGTAAGGAAGGTAATATATATGCTTTATAACTCCAAAGTGTAGTTGGTTATGTGATTTTGGGTAATGAAACAAAAGGCTATATTAAGGCTCAAAGGGGTTGACTAGGGAAATATTTATGGTGAGGTTAAGGCCCATATGGGTGATATAATAAAGAGGTCCTATCATCATTTCCTAAAATTTACACAATTCTCGAGTCAAAACAGCTTTGAAAATTATGATCAAGTAACACATTTCAAAAATGAACTCAATTAATGAACAATTAAATAAAAGAATAGTGAGATTACCGACGAAATCAACATTTTCAAGGAGTAAAGAATAGTATATAACACTCAAAATGAAGGTATGTCTCAAATCTCACTCAATGTAAGTATATATAATGCAATAAAATATTACCGAGTTATAAAAATCTTAAACCAAATTAATAAAACAAGAAAAGCGCTTGTGCTCATGGGTTAAAGTTTAATTCATGAAATTATTCATAATATCAATGACTTGAGGACTAAAGTCTAATATCTTTTTAAATAGAGAACATGCATAATTGAATTGTCTATTGGATCAGGCATTTTTTAAAATTTATCACCGGAAACAAAGGCAAAATGTCCAATAAAGGAGAAAAAAGAAAGAAAATATTTTTGAAAATTTTCAATTTTTCAATAAAAGCATGATTAGTAACTAACATGTTATGAAATCAATGGAACCAAATAAAATAATGGGAAAAATATCCCACACACCCTAACTTGAATGTTTCATTGTCCTCAATGCAAATCAAGAACACAACATAAAGAGAGGAAAATAAATATATTACCCACAATTGAGCAATCCCTGATAGGTGCAAGTCCATTGAATCTACAAAACGTGTTAGTAACAAGCATAACAAAAAGAATAACAGAGAGCTTAACTAATTACACTAAACTCCAATTAAAAAGAGAGAGAAAAGAAGAAAGAGAAAATAACTATTTACAACCTACAATTTTAACTTCTAACTAACTGTACACTAAAAGTAAAAAATTTTGAGGATCCACCCGAAATACGATTTGGATTTGAAGGATCAATGGTGGACCCTACCTTGAATTCATGGCTCTTGGAAAATAGGAATTCTGTTTGAACAACGAAAGGCATGTGTAAAGTGTAAGAAATGAACCATCACCAATTAAACATTCGAAAGGGATGATGGGGGATTCGAATGCTAAGGGTGACAAGAAAACAGTGATCTAGGGAAAATTAAAATCACATCCCCAAGTTTTTTCAATTGGAAGGGGAGGTGGGGAAAGTGCAAGCGAATAGCCCATGAGATGAAGCATCTCAAAATAACATTCCCGTTCAAGAATCGGGTCAAAGTCCTCAAGAATTTCAACCGATTCTTGTGATAATTTTAATGGTTTGAAAATAGTAGGCAATAAAGGAAAAGAAGAACCATCAACCTCAATACAATTGGAAGAATTAATAAGAGGTTAAAATTCGAAGTTACTTGGATCACTCTCGATTATTTCTTCCTCAAAATGGGGTGGAGGTGAAACGTAAGTTTCAACCTCAAACGACCTTTGTGATGAAGAAATGATCTCATCGAGTTGGGCATATTTTTCTAAAGATCAAGCTTTAGAACTCTCGAATTTGTCATTCAATTCCTTAAAAGCTAACTCGTGATCAAACCAACAAGAAGACATGACATCTTCTTGGGAGGTTTGCTCATATCTAGACGATTCCCCGCTTCATAAATTACATTCCCAAGGCGATGGGGGATTACTTATAAATTCTTGAATTTCACACTCAATGTGCTCATTTTCAAGAATTTATAGGCATTCTCGCATAGTATTGGGAGTGTAACTTGGAAAACTATTCTCATAACAATTAAGGTTATCTAAATAGTTATAGAGAGACATTTCAGATTAGGCAATGCAACAAAGCAACAAGAACCAAAATTTCAATTTCTCGAAATAACCTAGCACAAGTAAAAAAAAAAAGGCTAAAATAAAGAATACAAATACAAAGGAAAAAATATTATGGAATAATAAATTAATTACAATCTATAACAAAACACTCCCCGCTAACAGCGCGAACCGTGTGCTCATGTAAAGGCACTGTTGTTATTTTCGGTTCACCCCCCAATACAAAAATAACCCAAACTATGACTACACTCGATAAAGGGAGTATGACGGTTTGTCCGGGTATCAAAAATCCACAGGGAGTGTTCAAAAGATTTAAATTGATTTATTACTTCTAAAATAAAAGTGTAAAAGGTGATGGGTGTAAAAAGGGAAAAGGGAAAAATAAGAAGTTAAAACTAAACAAGAATTAATAAAACAAGAGCTAGGGTCACATCCCCGCCATGGGCTAAACAACGCATAATTAGAATTTTAATTCGAAAATATTTAACCAAGCATATTCAATTAAACATAAACATTAACCATGAAGGAAATTAATCCAAAAATGCGAAATAAAACATTTAATAAAAAATGGTCACACGGGGATTATATTCGGAATATCTCTTTAAACACTAATGGTGCATGACAAAGAAATTTAAACGCATAATATTCCAACTTTAATACATAAGGTTTCAATTAAACACAATTTTACACATAACCTAACTTTCAGAGCTCAAGACCCATTACTGGAAGAAACAAGATCCCAACCCGTAAACTAGTTACTAGACATGAATAAAGTAATGAAAACAACTAATAATAAAAGAAAATAAGAAATAAATGAAGTACAACTAATTATCTAAGCAAGAAATGTAAAAACATAATGGAGATAAAGCACAAACAAAGGCCAGAGATAATGAATAGCAAAACTTATATAAATGGGTGAAAACCTAAAGAGAATTAGGAGAGGGGTTAGCTCCACAACAAACTCCCAAAGTTCCTAAACCCTAAACTATAGTAAAAATGAATAAATAAATCTCAAAATGAAGAGAAAAAGGTATTTATACAAAAATCCTAATGGAAAACTAGTAAATAAAGAAAATAGGGGAGAATCGATTCGGAATGGAAAAGTCTTCGAATTCAACCGAATCGATTCGAAAATGTAGATCTAGGCAGTGGTTCAAAGTTAATCAATTCGTCAAAGGGTCGAATCGATTCAGACCTGCTTGTCTTGTTTTCTTCTCCTGTTTTAATTTACATTTAGTTCCCTTCTGCTCAAAGTTCCATAAATTATTCGTTAGGATTCAAAATCGCGCACCGACAACGACCACGCGAAGATGACTCGGAGGGATTCAACTTTTGTGAAGATATTGGGCTAGAAACCCAAATTGTGAAATTAATATATTGCCCCCGAACGTGCAGTTATCTATGAAACTTCCCGGAATGATACCGAACTTCACATTAGGCACCATAATACCTATAAAAGCTCAATTTTACCTCGAAAAATATGTAGAAATACAAAATAGAGGCTGTCTAGTTAACGATCATACATATAGGAATTAAGGTACCCGAGGGGGATAAAATACATAAGAATAAAGTGTGAATAAATGCAATATTCGTGTCGAATCACCAGTCGACCAGATTTATGTTAACCCTGCACATACTCGTGACACTAACACACCCACCCACATCGCTATAGCCAGTCTACCTGATATTTGTCAGCCATGAACATACTCGCGATGCAAATTCATTTTAATACCCGTTTATTATCTTAGGCATTAATTATTAATTTTATCAAGTTCTCATTATTTCCTATTAGCCCCATCCTTTTAACGAGCATAAAGTCCTCAAACTACCCCTCGTCCAATACCCATTGGTGTCCAAAATGCAAGTGTATCCTAGCCTATCATTTGGTAGAATACCTACAAATAGTTACTACCTAGCCTCGCACCTAGGCTTAAGATCCAACGGAAATGATGTATAATTCAGCCCCACCACGGAATCATCCATCCCTACAAACCCACACTATCTAGTCTCATACCTAGAAAGTGTCACCAACAACTAATGCCTACATACTAGTCCCATGCCTAGCAATTAATCTAAAAATAAGGTGAGAGCAATAACTACCCTAACAATCTCGTCGTCCCCGCGGTGTCAATTATTAATAAAATTAACAAATCACATATGGTTTATTTCAACTTATCACAAGAATTCTTTAAATTAATCGCAAGATCACCATTATCCAAATTATGTCCGTTTAATTATAATCTTGATTAAAAAAAATTTTTCATCAATTTATAGAATCTCTATTTACATGCATATTTTTAGGACCATACAACAATAAATATCTTCTCTACAAGATGCACATAATTAACATAATTTTACATACCGAAATTAATTTATAACATCCCTACAATTTATTCTACATGCGAACGTCATAAGCTCTAATGGAATTCCAACCTTTAATCTAAGCTTGTAAAGGTTTTGAGTCTTAATTCATATTGAATATTTGAATAAAATCTGTACCAAACTTTAGTTCTAATTTCCTTAATTAGTCTTCCTAATTGATTTTAAGAAAACAATCATTGTTAGTGTTTAGGCAACATTTAAAATGCATAATACCAAAGGGGAACAATAGAAGTATTCATGCTTGTAAAAATCATTTGAAGAATATGATTTGATGGTTGCATTCTATAACACTCTGCTTATTTTAATCATGGGTGATCATTCCTTTACCAAAATAAATAAGAATCTCATTTGGTTCATTCTTAGCATCATTGTGGAAACTTTTTAAATTACGAACCACTTATGTTAAATTAAGCCGGTGCCAAATTTTATCTTTCATTAACATATAGAAACTTGTGGAAATAATAATATCATCCATCAACACAATAATAGAAGTCTGAAACATCGCCGGATAAATAAATAAATGATAATTGATAAATGCCGAAGAAACCATCGGCTCCAAGACCAACATCCCAATCATAAGTCTAACTGAAAAGAAAATGAATCTAAATACAGAGTTTGATAAATAAATCTGAAAAATGTCTAAACTGAACGAGAAACATGCCTAACAGAAATAACTAATCAGAAATTCTAATCTAGGAATGAATAAGTAAAGCATCTACACAAATCCTGTATGCCTACACAAGTTCTACATCCACACATCCCTGGAATGAATCATCATGCTTGGTGTCCCTATGGCTGGACACCGAAAATGTTTTGAAATTTGATTTGACACAGTTCAGAGCCCAAAACCTTTGATAAAAAATTAGCAATCATTTAAATCCCAGTTAAAATCAGTTATTAGATACAAATGTTCAGGCACACTCCCTTGACTTCCTCACCTCTGAACTATAGTGCACACCTAATGTCTCATATTAAACCCACCTAGCTATGCTACTCAGACTAAATATACATAAGTATCTAATTAACCACAACATGCTTAGCTCACTCGTACTGCCCGTACGATATGCTATGTAAAACCAGTAATTAATATTGACCTAATATTATTATTGAGATGTTAATTAAGTTTCTCTTACTTAAGTTACTTTTAGACGTACACTATCCATCTTTTCTATTATCATACAAAAGTAGAGTAATTACACTTGTATTTATGTATCGCACTATTATATATACAACTACAACGTCACCCAAAATGGCCACCGCAATGTATGCATACTCTGCTATCAAGTTCATGTACCTCTCGTGCCAAATCAAGGACTATCAGTTCAGAATGTCACCTCAAACCAAAAATCAAATAACAGACAATGGAGGAAAACATAGTTCTAAGCCCTTGGGCTACACACATTCCTAACGTACCCAAATGACATGTCAGTCCACTATTACACTATCAAATAGTGAGCCGCCCTAAGTTCTATGTTTTGGGGCACACATTCGGACCTTTCTAGCATCTGCAAGGTGGGATTGCCCACTATGCGGAACCTCCCGTGATAGCAAGCAGCGTAGGTATGTTCACATATATAAAAAAATAATACAAAAGGTAGGTATACACATAACACACAATATATCCACTACGTAGTATATATATCTCTCGAATACTCAACGTACTAATGATTCACACTTATTGTTCATTTCGTAATTTCTCGAGTATCGTTCACTACCTGAAGGGTAGTAGTTATCCCTTAAGAAATATCAGTAGTCAATACCTCCCTATACTATGAGTATAAGTCATGGGTTTGCTCATGATATTCGTAAACCGTTCTAATTCTCACAAATTATTAAGTTCTTATTATGTCTATAGGTCCTAGCCGCGATTCTCTCATTTTGTCTAATCCTTACTCCCTACCATAGGTCTAGGGGATTCATTAAGTCCTCCCTTATAGTTTGAAATAATTAACAAGGTCCCCAGATTAGTTATATGCGGAGATATAACATAAATAATCAAACTTACTAAAACTGGGCAGCCAAATAGATTAGGTAAAGGCCCTAAATCAATTCGCCTTCCGAATCGATTCCGTCATGGAGCCGAATCGATTCGCACCTGATAGTTTGTCTTCTTTGTTGTTGTTACGAGTTTTCACCATTTATAACTTATTAAACCTCCATAAAACCTTCCCAAACTCCCATCCAACATACCTAATCATCAAGTATATGTATAAGGAAAATTTCTAATGGAATTATAACATGAAATCTTTAAGAAATGTAACCATAAACATATTTAATCTCCATACATCATGAAATCCTACTTTTGATGTTCTTCATACATGTTCATCAATATTTCTAGATTTCTTTAAATTTTATAATCCTGTAATATCATATTTCATAATATCAATGTAGAGGAATTATTTCTAAGATGGATCCTACCCCATATCATGAGTTACAACCCATATAATCCCAAGAATTCACCCAATCATCTAAGTTAAACCCTACACTATCATGGGTATTATAACATGCTTAAAAGGTTTGCAAGATAAACACTTTTTGTATATTTTCAAGTATGATTTTCATTATTTGTTAGTGAAGTTGTTCTTCCCTTGCTCCGATCTTGTTTTTGGTGATTACGACGGTGGAAAAGGGTGTAATATGGCCTAAGGATCCTCCCTTCTTCCTCTCCCATGGCCTCTTTTCTCTCTCATGTAATTTTACCCTAGCCTCTATCACAAAGTGGCTGATATAATTATAAAATTTGGAGTTCTTCCAATCCTAGACTCCTAAATGACCAAAACTCCCTTACGTGGTGTCGGGTTGGTCTATAAATGCCTCGGGACCCAATTAATACACCCAGGTACTCTATTTAGCCAATTTCGGCCCATTCGAAATCAGTCGTGACCTCAAAATAACCATCTGAGTCATTATACATGAATTTCCTATCTCGACCTCAATATAGCCTACCCATGACTCCCGGTTGAGATATAACATAGTCTCATCAATATTACTCTCTACGACGTATAGTATTTATCACAAGTTATATACTATGCGCTTAGTAAACTTATCCCATAAATATTAATCATAATCTCTCCTGATCAATATTTAATAACACGTAACATTTAATTCAATTACATTACGGCACATGTGTAATTTAAAAATAATCGAATTAATTAAATTTTAAATACTAAAAAATACGAGGTGTTACATGTTCCTCTTGAGAAAATAATGAAAACATGTTATTGGACGGTCTTGAGAAATCTTGGTTTAGTTCTTCCAATCTTGAGTTGAAATTTGAGTTTAAATGGTTTAGGTTTGGAAGAAAAGAGAGTATGAAAATTATGGGAGGTTCTTGCTTTTGGAGAAGGCTAAAATGTGTTTTAAAAACCTTAAACCCATCACTTTGTGTTTTTATACCAAAAATAATTTGAGTCCTACACAACTCTAGAATGGAAGAGTTTTATTTTTACAAAAGACCCCAAGTGAACCTGTTCACCCCCCCCATCCAAACCGGTTCGGATCCCCTGGCATCCGAATTTTCCCTTATTTTTATAAAATGCAAAACTGTAATATCCTGGATTTTCAAAACCGGCCCTAATCACCTACAATCACTATTTCATAAATTGTTTAAATTCAAAAGTCTTCTAAGAATAATGAAATTATAATTGATGCCCTAAAACTTTACTGTATTAACCTAGCCCCTAAAGTTTTAATAATTATAAAATAACCCGTGAAAACTTCAAACCAACATAACTTGACTTGTACTTAACACCTAAACCTCAACTTTATATCAAATTAGTCCTTTAGACTCCAACTAACATAAATTCACCCTTTCAGCCCTTAAAACTTTCTAAAATTGAAAAGCACCCAAAACTTTATCAAAAGTACACTTTTAAGGCTATAAGTGCATATATATGACCAACCGAGTACCAAACACCAAAGTTTTGTTAATTTCATAAAAAACCTATCCAAATAAGCTTAAACATCAAAACAAACAGCCAAGAATCACATGTGTACACTATGCACACATGTGAGCAACAAAACTCAAGATTGAAAACCTTGCAATTTTAGTTCAAATACACATCCTTTTTGTACCAATGAATTCCCTTGCTCATATACTATAAATACCCCATAAAATCCTCATTTTAAACTCACTCAAACAAAAGTTTCAAAACTCAAAATTTTTAGTCTAAATAGGTATCTATGATTTTATATACTCTTTCAGTTTCAATGGTTTTCTATGTTGTTATAATGGTTGAATAGCTCAAAAAAGTAGGAAATTTTATGTTGAAAACAAGCTCTAGGTGAAAATTAGAAGTTTCCACCATTAAAGCTTGAGCTTCAATGGTGAACTTACAAATAATGACCAGAACTTAGGTTTAAAGCTTTGAATGTCTTCATTATAACCTCAGGAACTCGAGTGTAATTATCAAATGCCATGAATGTGCCTAATAAGCTCGAATCGATTGAAAGTGTATTTTGAACTTGAAAACTGAAAATCTTAAATTTTCCCTGTATAATCCATCTCAATCTTTGAAATCAAAACAAAATTACTCCTACACATAGCAGAAAATAAACTGTGTTCATAAGAATCCCGACCATATCCTTAAAATCCATGAATGTTACGTCAATTTTTTAATAAAAAACACAGTTATGGAACTTGAGATATATGACATCTCAATCCACAAAACCTATATATTTGGATTCCTTGTGAAAAATTAGGTTGAGATTACCAAGAAATCATCTCAAATGGTTTAAAAATGAAGGAGTTATTCAAGGTAAAAAATTAGAAACCCTAAAGTCAATTGTAGAAGGGAAGAAAATGAACTTTTTGACCAAAAATCTTGACCTAGCGCATGAGGGAGCGTGGCCAATCAGAATTTTTTGAAATTTTTTCCAATATTTTTATTTTATTTTTCTGGTCAAAATGATATAAGGTAAGTCTATGTTTGGATCAACCTAGCCTAAGTTATGGAAAACCTAGGTTTTAACTTAGAAATAGTTTTCCTAAATTGCAATTTGACACCTCCCGACTTTTTCAATTTATAAGTTTGAACACCAAACTTTTTGTATGAGTACTTCAAAATTTTTAAAGACAAAAAGTCTCTTTGACCAAATTTCAAATATGACCTTAAGTCCAGTATTTTAAAGTCCCAAAGTATTTAAAATTAAACCTTAAAACTTTAAAAGATACAATTTTTTGTGTAAACATTTTTTTAAGAAGAAAGAGAATGTATTTATGACATGAGAGAAAAGCCCTCTCAAGGTGGCATTACATGAAATAACCAGTCTATGAAAAAAATAAAGATCCAAACTAAAGATAAGAAAAAGCTAAACATAAGAAATTTGAAATTCTTTGAACAAGTTTATGTAAAAAGGGCATGTAGGAAATTTGAAGGGTCTCGCTTTAAAGGACACCTTAATGTCATCGTAGACCAATCCTATGATAATTCAGGCATTCAACGCAACATTGTCAAACTCCATTTTATTTTCGGCACACCAAATTCTCCAAAAAATAAGAGAAGGGATCATATTACATAGAGTTTAGTAAACTGAATGACCCAATCCCAAATACTTATATACCCAAACACTGTATACAAAGAATCAAGTACCAGCTCCTCACGATATCCTCTTGTGTTATATAAATCCATACGATATACCAAGCAAGTAGGTTTTCGTACCATTTTAATAGTAAACTTTGCGTATTTGACGTACTGCTATTGATATCACCATGTGATAGATCCCATTTAATCTTAGTATGTGCATGTTATAATACTGACATACTACATATTTTAGTAAATATGATTGGTATATGAATTTAAATGGATCAATTTAACCATTCTCACCTAATAACTGATATCATGCTCTTTATTGATTCATTTAACACCTACACTTTTGTGTAAATATTTATATTATGAGCCTTAGTATTAACTAGGAAGTAGACTGATGTTTTATCCCACGAAACGTTTTACTTGCCCTAATGGTCTCAGATGACTGAGAGCCTGGATTTACTGGTACATACGTATGAATGCCACTTTAATTGTGTGCCTAGCCGGTTACTTTTCCCCAAAGGTTTGGGGTTGATTATTATTATTTGGTTTTACTGATGGCTTAATTATTTCTATACCCCTTACTGAACTGGTAAGCATGGGATTATTAGTTCAAAGATCCTTTATTTTATTTATATGATCCTTAGAGAACTGGTAAGTATGGGATTAGTAGTTCAAAGATCATTGACTTTCTTTATATGATCCTTAATGAAATGGTAAGTATAGGATTACTAGTTCAAAGAATCTTAATTTTCTTAATAAACTGATAATTATGGGATTATCATGTTTACATCTTTAGCGTTACTAAACAATCATATTTATGTGTATACTTGTTATAGAACTGGTAAAACCCGCTTAGCGTTACTAAACAATCATATTTACCAGTTCTATAACAAGTATACATATAGATGAGAGTTGGAGTAACGCTAGATAATCCTAGAGAAAGAGGATAACATATCTTCCCTTCCAGAGACAAATACCAATCACCTGTTTGCATACATGACTGTGTGGGAATAGAATAATCCAGATGGGAGCTGGAGTGGCGCTTTTTTATTTTCTACTTTATAGTATGTACTAAAAAAATGTAACTCACCCCTGCGGTGGTACTACCCTGTGTATACTACTTTAATAATGAATAAAGTTCTATTATTATGCCTTAACATTAATTCATTGCTTTATGTATACTTCCTGTTCATTCATACGAAAAAGTAAGGTGTGACAAAAACTCTCCTATTTTGAATCCGATTCCAATTCCAATAAAAATACCTTTTTATAAAAATCAAGATCAACATTTTTAATTATGAAAATAATTAATTTCCAAAAATTTATTTTTACTGAAATTTTAAATTCCTAATAAATTTTTATGTTTCTAAAAACACGAGGTGTTACATGATTGAAGCACATGGATTCCCTTTGATCATTGATTCGTTTAGTCTTACCATTATCTAAGTTCATTTGATTCAAATCCTCCACCTTACATTGTTATCTATTGATGAGGCTGGAAATTTCTATTGATGAGGTTGGCCGATCAGAGTTGATGAGATTTGAGCCATTGAGTGAGAAAACTTAGGTATTTTCCTTTTCCTTTTGGGTTTGTGGGAGTCATGGCTTTTGTTTTGGTGGGAGGGGAAATTTTATTTTTATCTTTTTAATCTTCACTTTTAAGTATTAAACTAATATTAGCAACTAATATACTGGAATGCTAATGATAATGTCCTGTTAGAAATAGTAATGGTCTAATACTATTACTAATTTTAAAAAAAGTTTGGTACTAAAAGCACGTTTTTTTGTAGTGTTGGTTATATTTCTGTTAGGATCCTTGCTAAGGGCACCTACATTCTCCTTAACCTTATGATCAAAACTCCTACTATCCATAAAGTCAAGTTAAGGATAAGATGTTTAAAATAAAACTCTTTAAGCTGACGGTTATACCCGAATTATGTCAACTAATAGACATAAGACACGCGACACAGACATATTCACAAACACAAAAGGCCTCAACCTACAAAGAAGTCCAAAGCCTGGTACCTAACTAAGTCACGGGCCATACTCTATTTTCCCCTGTAACTCAAGACTACGACCTGGTGCATAGACATGTCACGAACCTTAATACACGGCTGCATTAGAGTGCCACAACCAATCCTTTGATTGGCCGTGGCACCTTAGCATCAACATATCCCCAGATGTATAAGTCGCGTACCCTTACACTTCACTAATGATCTGCCAATTTTCCACCTTCTAGAAAGATTCCATCTTAACAATAATTATCCACAAGGCACATGCACTATGCACGTGATGCCCTCGCCAACCACTATAAATATAGGTCCTCGCCTCCTCATTTGACAAGAAATATCTAGATAGTGAAGCTCTGCCCAATCCTTTCCAACGTCTCTATACATTAGAGTCTACACTTCACTCACCCAAACCACTACCAGCTGCGGCCTCCTTCACATCTACACTATAAGGCCACAACCTCCACTACATAAAACGTGTATGTTTATGCATTTCACTTGTTTTTATCCTCTTGTATGCCTCTGCGGCTCCTTAAACCGGCATTATTACATGAATCTAATGAGAATCAAGCTCCATAGTGGACATAGGCTAATTTTTATGACCGAACTACTCTAAATTTCATGTTATCTCTCTTTATCTCTATTTTGTGTAATTTGATTATTGTGTATAGCTTTGACGATATGATTTACTTTGGTAAACCATTTTTAAACAAAAGTTTGGCACCGTATGTGGGAATGAGGTGTTATATGGAGTTTCTTTTAAATCGGGTCAATTATGCCTTATTTCATCCATAAGGATCTTCGAATATACATTGACGCGACTTAGATTTTGTCTCAAAAATGCGTTTTATCTAGGCTCAAGTGCAAGCCTGTCGCGTTAGTAATAATCCGACAAGTCGGGATCGTATCCACATGAAATAAAAATTGATACGTTTATAGGAGTAGTTATTTAACCTTAAAATGATTCCTCTAAAGAAATAAAAAGATGAATGATGATTTCCAATTGTGATAAAATAAAGTGTTCACAAAAGCAATAAGATTTGTAAAGAAATTAGATTTAAAAATGAGAGAAAACAGGGTGGGGTACAATCTCTCAAACCTTAACGAATTACCGTATAGAATACTAGAATTGCAAATTCAAATTTTGACTAAATCCAATCTTTATAAATCCTAAGTATTACATATATGAGGGAACTAGCCCGCACATTTGTAATCAAAGGTAAATAAAAAGCGGTGAATAGACAATTATGCTTGCATAGTCATCTTAAACATCCCAAGTACCTAGGGGAAAAGAGATTAAAAGATCGGCTATGTTCGTATAATTTCCATACACGATTTGATCAATATTTAATTTACCCTCTATTTTCTACATGGATAATTCACCCCGGAATGAATTCATGTACCCCAGCCCTTGAAATTTTAGCTGGACATGATGTTTCTAGAAAACAAATTCATACATGGAATTATAGGTCTAACAAACATTGGGAACAATTTGCAAAACAATTGAGATTAGAATTGTAAATAGAGTAGGGAACAAATAAGAGAATGGAAATTTTATACTTGTATTCAGCAACAGGAAAAACAAATGACTTTGAATCCAGAAAACTTCCTCTTTCTCAACCTTACAAACTAGGGTTTATGAAAACTTCTACCAAAGAAACTAAAGATTTCCTAAATTCTGAATTTTTCTCTCTCTAATTCGAATCCCGTGGAAAGAGGTAGGGCTTGGTCTTTTATAGCACCAAGTAGCACAAATTTGACAGCTAGAATTGCTTGTTGCAAAAGATTTTACCAGCTATGCACCTCCAAATCTTCATAATAAATGTCAGCATTTCGTACACCCGGACTAGTCTGGATATCCCTCAGATCGGTCCGTTTCTTAGCCATCGGATCGGTTCTTTTTTTATTCTACCGGATCGGTCTGGATCCAACCGGATTGGTTCTGCTATCATTGGTTTGGCATCCATCCGGGGTTTACTGGATTTGTGTCATTTCGGATCGGTCCGAAATCTACCGAATCGGTCCGATTTTCTTCCATGTTGACTTTTTCCTTTCATCTTTGACTGGCCATAACTTTTGATTTCGAGCTCCGATTTAAATGTCGTTTCTTCCGATGCTCTTGTGAAATCAAGATCTTCAACTTCCCTTTAGGCGTCGAATTCGAACTCTGGGTATAACTTTACGCTTTTTCCCTTTGACTTTTCTTCCTTTGTTCTTTTCCTTCCTTCTCGTTTCTTTCTCTCTTTTCTTGCACTAAATTCCTGCGAAATACATCAGAAATACACGAAACTCGGGGAAATTGTTAGAAACAGTCACTGGCAATGATATGGAATAAAAATGATTCAATTACCTTGTTCAAGATATCAAAATCACTAACTTAAGGGGCTAAATTTAGAAGAATTTATGATTGGTCAAATCCCCCTAACTTAGGACCTTGCACGTCCCGGGCAATGTAAATGATGCTACCCAAAGTTCTATTTTTGAGAATTCCTTTAAAATTCCACTTTCGCAGGCATGCGATTGCATTGAGCATATGCAACAAGCCTTTAAACCCCTAAGTTACCCTAGTAGGACGAGTTTTGTCTCCTGAGGGTTTGCAGTGAATATACCCACAAAATTCTTTATTGACTCAAAATAACTATCAAAATACTTAAAAATTGTACAATTTAAACTTTTCGAAAAATAATCACCATAAATTCATATTCAAATGTCTCAAACCATAGTGTGTGTGTGCAAAGCCAAAAATTCAACCTCAAATTTCCACCGATTGAGCATTACGTTACTTTTCTAAAATTCATTTTTATTCAAATTCTTGAGGATGCACTCACAAACTAATCACTCGGAATGTGGCTAATCTCTCGGTATGCATGATTTAAAGAGTAAATATAATGGACACAAATTCACGCATACAAAATTGAAAAGAAGGAAATATAAGGTGAAAAGAACTCATCACCGAAATACAGTTATTAGGAAAGGGGAAACATCATCTCTTAATCACACCATTTTAATCTCTCATATTATCTTTTCATGCCTTAGCTCTCCACGCGGTAACCAATTTCGTAATTTGAACTCGGTTAGGATTTTTTGGGATAAAAGGTGTAAAGGGTAAAAATAGGAATGGATGGAATGTTCGGAATTGGTAAATGTCCTGATGACGTCCATTTGTGCTTTTTCGGGCATTTACTCATTTTTCTCTTTCTTTTTTCTATTTTCTTTTTTTTTTCATTTTTTTTCTTCTTCTTTTGTTCTTGCTTTTTTTTTTTTGTTGAGCATTTTTTTTTCTCTTTCCCCTTTTTATTGCACAATTTGGATTTATTGATGAATTTTCTCAATTTTCACAATTCCGGGCTATTTGGGGGGTTTTTTGGGTTATCAAACGAAAAGGAAAAAAATTATTCGGCTAAAATTGGGTTGCAAAGGGATAATTTTTTTCACAACTTTATCATGGCTAATATTTTTGGGTTAAACAAAAGAGGGCCTACTTCATTGTCCAAATTGCTAATCACATTACCATATGCGTCTCGAGATTAATTAAGTTTAGAGATATATTTAGCACGAATTTTGAGACAACATTTCACACGATTCTCATAACCGATCAAAACAAAGGATTGAGATCATCAACGACTTATTAAAACGTTGAAAAGGACATTGAGTTAATCATAAACTTAGATTGATTTAAAAACTCATAAAAAATTAAAAGGCTCGAAACCTCACCGGGTTTTATTGATCTCCACACTTATTCGTTAAGTCGCCAATTTTCTTTCAATTTCCATCTTTGGTCAATTTTGGCTTAGTGCAATTGAGATTTAACAATTTGTGACTTCAAATAGAATAAAGGTGATATTTTTGAAAAATTTAAATTCCAATTTTTTATTTATTTTGAAATATATATATATATATATATATATATATATATATATACATATATATATATATATATACATATATATATATATATATATATATATATATATATATATATATTTAAATGTATACATGCGAAGTTTTATGAATACGCACCTAGCATCCCCCCTAACTCAGTGATTTGCATTGTATTCAATCAAATGGGCGAGAGAGTAAAATATGACGAAATAATGAGTGCGATAAATAAAACAAGCAAGTACCATACTAAAACTGTATATTACAACACAAATGTGTAAGCAAAGGATAACAAACATAATTAATAAAACATAAAGGAGGATCGGGGCAGCCTAAGGGGCGGGTGGTGGGCGGGAAGTTCTGGGAGCAGTAGGGTCATAGGGATTATAATTATAGGGAGGAAGGGGGGCCTCGGACCCAACTGGAGACGGTACAAGTCAGCCTGCATACGTAGGACCAAACTCGTGTCCATCTCGTAGAATGTCATAAAACCATCCAAACGCGTCTCAAGAGAATGAACGCACTCAGTCAACCCGTACCAACTAGAACATAATCCGGATCAACGGTTTCATCATATTTCGTCTCCTCACCTTCTTCCATCTCAACATCTTCATCAGTAACGTCCTCTTCCGCATCAGTCTCTTCATCACTCGAGTCACCTCCTCGCCGCGCATACATTAGCTGGATTTGCTTTTCACTTCGAGTGCGGGATTCTTATCCTAATGGCTTGGGCAAGTTGATAAGATCTTGCGGTGGAACAATTCAGCGTCCTTAAGGAAGGAGGTAATGAGACGGCCATAAGGAAGAGGGGCCTGACCCTTTTTGTCGTATGCCGCAAAGATGATATCATTGTAAAACGTGCGGGCCAAATTGATAATAGTTGCATGGTCAAACAGATGATACATCATAGTAGCTTGATGCGGGCGCATCGCCGAATCATTGGAGGCTTGCAAAATGTTGGCACAAACGATGTGAAAAGTGATGCGTGCCTTGTCGGGTAACCGACCAACTGGAAAGGTCTCGGTATTCCAAACCACACCCGGCGCAATTCGAGAGATTCAAACTGCTTTGGTGAGAACGGGATCAGGACTAGGATAATCAAATTGGGCTGGGGTGACCACACCTTTAGACTCAAGTTTCTGGGCCAGAAGTTCAAGTGAGAACGGTATCGGAGTCGAGTCTACAAAGGCTTGAGATTCGAAGTCAGCGGTGCGTACGAGCGTACCATAAAACTGGCGCACTTCACTCTCCCAAACAGCCTCGTATGGCTCATTAAAAAATATGCACCAGCCTGGTGACATGAACATGCCTGTGAAAGAATTAGGCAGCTGATCCCAAAGCACCTAACGTTCAATGTGGATTTTTCGCGTTGGACTGAAAAAATGACGGCACCAATTTGCTTCACGGCGAGAACGATATTCGCCATTACCATTGGGTAGGACTTCAATGGAGATATATTTCTGGGGAGCAGCCATGGGTGTGGAAGAATTAGACAGAAAGTGATAGAGAAGAGAGGATTTATAGGTGTGAAGAAAAATGGGGTGGGGGATGTGGGTATTTATAGGGGGGATGATGGAAAAGGGGGAATGTATGGGGTGAAAATAGAGTGGAAGAAATTTTTGGGACTAGAAGTGGATTAGGGGAATGAATGTGGTTTGGATTGAAGAGGTGTGAACCTCGGGAAGGGGCACTCTGTAGTTTACCGGACCGATTCGGTTTTAGTATCAGACCGATTCGATTGAATCGGATCGGTTCTTTTTATTCAGGACCGGACCGATCCAGTCTGCTGAATTCCCAGAATTCCTTTATTTTTCTTTTTTTCTCACTACTAGGCTGCGTTCTCCATTCCAATGATTCCTTCAGTGTAATTGAATCTCAAAACTCACGAAATGCTCATCGAAACCTGAACACCCTTCAAAACATTGGATTCCCTACCCCGATCCTAACACATATTTCCGATTCCTAAATGCTAAGACTATTATGCACAATCTTCACCCCATACACGTCGGGGGTGCGACGACCTCACCTTTCTTTTTCAGTCAATCCCCATAAGTGGGGTCCGACAACCAGATTGTGTCGGCTTCCTTAATGACCGCTTCCAAATATGTCTTGAGACGATGCCCGTTGACTTTGAATGTGTTTCCCCTTTTTCATCTTTGAGTTCAACAACTCCATGGGGAAATACTTCCTTCACAATGAATGGACCTGACCATCGTGACCGCAATTTTCCGAGAAACAAGTGCAACCTCGAGTTGTAGAGAAGTACTTTTTGTCCTGAATAAAATTCCTTCCTTCTAATGATTATGTCATGAGCTCGTTTCATTCATTTTTTTGGAGATTTTAGCAGTTTCGTACGCATCGTTGCGTATTTCTTCTAACTCATTCAACTAAAGTTTACGTGTTTCACCTGCTTTTTCCATGTTGAAGTTCACCCTTTTGATAGCCCAATACGCTTTGTGTTCAATTTCAATCGGAAGATGACAAGGCTTGCCATATACAAATCGAAATGGGGACATCCCAAGGGGATTCTTGTATGCAGTTCTATATGCCCAAAGCGCATCATTCAATCTGAGGGACCAGTCTTTCCTATTAGGTTCGACTGTCTTTTCCAAGATATTTTTGATTTCCTGATTGGCGAGCTCGGCTTGGCCATTCGATTGAGGGTGGTAAGTTGCTCCAACTTTATGGACAACTCCGTACTTTCGCATTAGCTTTTCCATAGGCATATTGCAAAAATGAGTACCATTATCACTTATTATAGCCTTAGGTACTCCGAATCGAGAAAGTATGTTTTCTTGAATGAATTTTATCACCACTTTATTGCCATTCGTCCTTGTATCTATGGCCTCTACCCATTTTGAGACGTAGTCTACAGCGACGAGGATGTATAGAGAGCCAAAAGAAGGGGGAAAGGGCCCCATGAAGTCAATACCTCAGCAATTAAACAACACCAAGACTAGTATTGGGGTCAATGGCATCATGTCCTGGCGTGTAATAGCTCCCATTCTTTGGCATCTATCGCATGATTTGCAAAAAGTATTCACATCCCGGAAGATTGTGGGCCAGTAAAGACCACTTTGAAGGATTTTCGCAGCAGTTTTATTTTTGGAAAAATGATCTCCACATGCTTTCGTATGACAAAATCAAATTACCCCTTGGATTTCTTCATCAGGTACACATTTCCGAATGATTTGATCAGCACAATACTTAAACAAATATGGATCATCATAAAAGAACATGCGTGACCAAATAATGAACTTCCTTCTCTCTTGCGAACTCCAATTAGAGGGAACAATTCTAGTGACAAGGTAATTGACTATGTCCGCAAACCAGGGGAGAGAAGAAGTAGTAAATAGATTTTCATCCGAAAAAAACTCGTCTATGGGAATGGGATCAATAGGTACGTTGGACGAGAGGCGTGACAAATGGTCAGCAACGACGTTTTCTACTCCTTTCTTATCTTGAATCGAGAGATTAAACTCCTGTAAGAGTAGGATCCACCTGATTAGACGTGGTTTGGCATCTTTCCTGGTTAAAAGATATTTGAGGGCCGAGTGGTCAGTGAAGCAAATGATGGGCGACCCAATAATGTAAGAGCAAAATTTGTCGAGAGCAAAAACGACTGGTAGTAATTCTTTCTCAGTGGTAGAGTAGTTAAGCCGAGGGCCAGATAATGTTCTTATAGCATAGTAAATAACATGATCTTTCTTGTCTTTTCTTTGTCCAAGAACGTCCCCAATCGCATAATCACTGGCATCACACATAAGCTCAAATGGGAGTGACCAGTCAGGAGCTTGCATGATAGGAGCAGAAATTAGCATGCTTTTAAGTTTATCAAAAGCTTCTTAGCATGCTTTATTCCATTCAAATGGAGTGTCCTTCATGAGAAGATTACTCAAAGGTCTAGCGATGGCGCTAAAGTCTTTGATAAATCTCCTATAAAATCCAGCATGGCCTAGAAAAGACCTCACATCTTTAAGAAATTTTGGCGGGGGTAACTCAGCTATTACTTCAATTTTTGCTCGATCAACTTCAATTCCCCTAGATGAGACTATGTGGCCTATAACTACGCCCTCGATGACCATAAAATGGCATTTTTCCCAATTGAGGACTAAGTCTTTTTCCACACACCGGAATAGAACTCTTTCAAGATTAGCTAAACATTGGTCGAAAGATGGACCGAAAACGCTGAAATCGTCCATGAACACCTCAAGACCTTTTTCTATTATGTCGCTAAAGAGACTTAGCATGCACCTTTGAAAATTTGCTAGCGCATTACATAGCCCAAATGGCATACATTTATAGGCCAACGTAACATCCACTTCAATTTGATTATAGCCAGAGTACCCATCTAGGAAATAGTAGTAAGGATGGCCCGCCACTCGTTCAATCACTTGATCGATGAACGGCAAGGGGAAATGGTCTTTTCTGGTTCCGGCATTGAGCTTTCGGTAGTTAATGCAAACACGCCACCCGGTGGTGGTGCGTTGAGGTATTAATTCTCCCTTAGCGTTTTCAACCACGGTCATACCCAATTTTTTTGGAACGACCTGAATTGGGCTCACCCATTTACTATAAAAAATGGGATAGATAATCCTAGCAACTAGCAATTTAATGATTTCCGCTCTTACTACATCTTTCATGGTTGGGTTTAGTCGCCTTTGCATCTCACGCGAGGGCTTCAGCTCCTCCTCAAGATGGATTTTATGGGTACAAATCAATGGACTTATACCTTTCAAATCTGCTATAGTCCAACCAAACGCACTTCTATGCTTCCGTAACACATCCAACAACATGCCCTCTTGTTCTTTTTCTAAACTGGAAGAAACAACAACAGGGAATGTATCATTATCTCCCAGAAAAGCATATTTGACATGAGAGGGTAGTTTCTTTAACTTAAGACTAGCAAATCTATTTTCAGAGGGAATCATGGTTGACTCCCTCTGATGTAATTCTTCAAATCTAGAAATCCATTCAACATCTCTTAAATTCTCAAAACTCGCTTCTTATTGTAACCAAATTTCCAACTCTTCCACCTCACGCTCAAACTTAGAATGAGGACTCTTATTCTCACCACTTTGAACTAAACACACTTCCAGTGCATCTCCTCCTATGATCTTCTCGATGTGCTCATCCACCACTTCTTCAATAAGATCAACCTCGAGAATTTCATCCTCATCACACATTTGGTTAGCGACATTGAAAATATTGGTCTCGAGAGTCATGTTTCCAAAAGTGATTTGCATTTGGCCATTCCGTGTATTGATCAAAGCATTAGCAGTATCTAAAAAAGGACGACCCAATATTATTGGAACATGATTTTTCACATGGGGAGAAGGTTCAGTGTCCCAAATGACAAAATCAACAGGGAAGTAAAACGTGTCCACTTAAATTATCACGTCTTCCACAAACCCACGAGGCACTTTCACCGTTCGATCAGCTAACTGTAGAGTGATTCGGGTAGGTTTTAAATCCCCTAAATCAAGCTGCTTATAGATAGAGTATGGAAGGATGTTCACACTCGCACCTAAGTCAAGCAATGATTTTACCACTCTATTCTCTCCTATGACACACGAAATTGTAGGTCCATCGGGATCCTTGAGTTTTGGTGGAAGATCATTAAGAAGGACAGAGCTCACATTTTGTGCCAAGAAAACATTCTTCTTCACCTTGAGCCGTCGTTTGACAGTCAAAAGATCTTTGATGACCGTGGTGTATGCTGGAATTTGTTGAATAGCATCAAGAAATGACAAGTTCAACTTTACTTGCTTCAACACATCTAACACTTCTGTACGCGAAGCCCATTTTTTGGTTAGTACTAAGCGTTGAGGAAATGGAGCAGCAGTGGGCAGTTTGACTTCGATTTTAGGTTCAAGTCCCTCATCTTTGTCTTCCGTATGCAATGGAGTCTCTTCAGACTCTGAAGCTTTTTTAGCTTTGGATTCTTTGGGAAGTTTTGGTGCTAGATCAATTACGCGACCACTACGGAGAGTAGTGACAACTTGACATTGTTTTGGAAAATCCGATGATGTGGAGCTAACAGTGGGTTGTCCTTGAAGAAGAGGTCTTTGGCCTTGAGCTGGGAGTTTACCCTTCTCCTGAGTATTCACTACAGATTGCAATCTAGAGATGCTAGTATGAATTTTAGTGAACGTTCGATCATATTTAGCATTGCTCTCCTTTTGAGATTCGATGAATTGATTCAAATTATCTTCAAGAGATCGCCTAGGTGGAGCGACATACGGACCAGGAGGTGGTACCTGCATAGGAGCATGCATAGGAGGATCCACTTCCTGAAATTTAGGGAGGGTGGTGGTAGAGTCACATGTGGGTTAGGAGCCATCCCCCCTTGTGGTTGTCCATAGTGGAAACCAGGATGAGTCCTCCACGATGGATTATATGCATTCCCTTGCTGTACATTAAAATTTCTGCGAAACCCCCCTATTGCCTCAACTTGTTCAGTGTACATTGCCTTGTATGCAGGGATGGTAGAACATCCTATGGTAGAATGACCAGCAGCACAAATGGCACACACTTTCTCCTTCCCGATTTTCACGGGTCCAGCTACACCTCTTAATCGTACTTCAAGCATGTCTCTGAAATTCTTTTCCAATTGGTCAAATTTCTGATCCAACAAAGTGTCCTTGTCCTAGTGATAGATACTAGACGCAGCAGGCATGTTGGACACTTGTCGATTTCTATTTTGACTATTAGGATCAGAAATATCCCAAGCTTGGGTAGTCTCTGCTACATATTTCAGATGGGCCTCAGCATCGCTCGAATCTAACTCCCAAAAAGGTCTTTTGCACATGGTTTGAACAAGTTGTTTAGATGCTAAAGTAAGGCCTTGATGGAAAAATGAAATCATATGATCTTTTTCGAATCCATGATGTGGGAAAGCACTAACTAACTCCTGAAATCTCTCCCAACACTTGTCAAAACCCTCATTCTCATTTTATCGAAAAGCTTGTATTTGGGCTTTGACAGAATTGGTTTTGTATTGTGGAAAGAACTTGGAGAGAAACTTGGTTTGCATATCTCTCCAGGATAACATAGAATTTGGGTGTAGTGACCATAACCAAGTTTTAGCTTTATCCTTTGAGGAAAAAGGGAAAAGCTTTAACCGGATAGCATCTTGTGGTAAAGCTTGGTCACCAAACGTCTCACATGCTTCCTCGAACTCTCTAATATGGAGATATGTTTTTTTTGACTCCATCCCATGAAATGTGCGAAGAATTTGGATCATACCATTTCGAAAATGGAACTGATCGGCATTATATGGAAGTCAAATGCAACCAGGGGTAACAGTTCTCTCAGGAAATAAAAGATCTTTCATGGGAAGATATGGAATCTCTTCCTCTCCAGCACCAACACCAACACTACCGTGCACCGACATATTGCTATCCAACGATTCAGAACCCTCACTCAGTGTTTGACTCAAGGAGCGACTTGCGATTGAATTATTAGGCAAAGGAGGTGGAACCAAAAATTGAGTAGATCAGTGGTGTGAGAATTTTTAGAATTTGCATCGGCAATAGGATTTTCGTGAACTTGGGTGGAAGATGAATTCTGCATGTAAGCGCATAAGAGATGAGATAATTTTTTTTATGGAAATCACATTAGGATTAAAATCACTTTCCTAAATTATACCAATTGATAATTCCCCGGCAATAACGCCAAAAACATGACGCGACTTAGAATTTGTCTCAAAAATGCATTTTATCTAGGTTCAAGTGCAAGCCTGCCGCGTTAGTAACAATCCGACAAGTCGGGATCATATCCACAGGGAATAAAAATTGACACGTTTATAGGTGTAGTTATTTAACCTTAAAATGATTCCTCTAAAGAAATAAAAAGATGAATGATGATTTCCAATTGTGATAAAATAAAGTGTGCACAAAAGCAATAAGATTTGTAAAGAAATTAGATATGAAAATGAGAGAAAACAAGGTGGGGTACAATCCCTCAAACCTTAACGAATTACCGTATAGAATACTAGAATTGCAAATTGAAATTTTGACTAAATCCAATCTTTATAGAACATAAGTATTACATATATGAAGGAACTAGCCCGCATCATTTGTAATCAAAGGTAAATACAAAGCGGTGAATAGACAATTATGCTTGCATAGTCTTCTTAAACATCCCAAGTACCTAGGGCAAAAGAGATTAAAAGATCCGCTATGTTCGTATAATTTCCATACACGATTTGATCAATATTTAATTTACCCTCTATTTTCTACATGGATAATTCACCCCGGAATGAATTCATGTACCACAGCCCTTGAAAATTTAGCTGGACATGATGTTTCTAGAAAACAAATTCATACAACATTGGGAACAATTTGCAAAACAATTGAGATTAGAATTGTAAATAGATTAGGGAACAAATAAGAGAATGGAAATTTTATACTTGTATTCAGCTACAGGAAAAACAAATGACTTTGAATCCAGAAAACTTCCTCTTTCTCAACCTTACAAACTAGGGTTTATGAAAACTTCTACCAAAGAAACTAAAGATTTCCTAAATTCTGAATTTCTCTCTCTCTAATTCGACTCCCATGGAAAGAGGTAGGGCTTGGTATTTTATAACACCAAGTAGCACGAATTTGACAGCTAGAATCGCTTGTTGCATAAGATTTTACCAGCTATGCACCTCCAAATCTTGATAATAAATGCCAGGATTTCGCACACCCGGACCGGTACGGATATCCCTCGGATCGGTCCGTTTCTTAGCCACTAGATCGATTCTTTTTTATTCTACCGGATCAGTCCGGATCCAACCGGATCGGTTCTGCTATCATCGTTTTGGCATCCATCCGGGGTTTACTGGATTTGTGTCATTTCGGATCGGTCCGAAATCTACCGGATCGATCCGATTTTCTTCCATGTTGACTTTTTCCTTTCATCTTTGACTGGCCATAACTTTTGATTTCGAGCTCCGATTTGAGTGTCGTTTCTTCCGATGCTCTTGTGAAATCAAGATCTTGAACTTCCCTTTAGGCGTCGAATTCGAACTCTGGGTATAACTTTACGCTTTTGCCCTTTGACTTTTATTCCTTTGTTCTTTTCCTTCCTTCTAGTTTCTTTCTCTCTTTTATCGCACTAAATTCCTGTGAAATACATCAGAAATACACGAAACTCGGGGAAATTGTTAGAAACAGTCACTGGCAATGATATGGAATAAAAATAATTCAATTACCTTGTTCGAGATATCAAAATCACTAACTTAAGGGGCTAAATTGAGAAGAATTTATGCTTGGTCATACATCTTATGGGTGAGATTGTGGTGGTTAGACCCATATTTGCATATAAGCCCATTTAGGGTATCTCCATCTTTTCAAATCTATTTTTCTAAGTGAATCTTGAGGTTTTTGGGGAGATCCATTTACCCCCAATGACGTTTCCATATCTAAATCATGCTAAGCATCTTGACATGCCACGACCTCCTAAAGAATGGAAACCATGGATACACATAATTTCTGTTTTCTATACACTTTTAAGCATTTTGTTCCATGGTATGACCTATATAGTAGGTATTTGCTGCTAAACTTATGTTATTTGGCACATAAGTACTTGTTATGTCTAGGTTCAACCCCCCAATGACTTTATAGTTTAATTCTTGGGGTAGATAGTTATATTTGGATTATAATATGCACTCTGCCCCTACTGTCTGTGACTTGTACATATTGTCATAATACAGGCCTTGGCCTCCAGTTAGCAGCTTGGGTCAATTCTTCTTTTTTGGCATATTTAGCATTTTCTATTAAAGAATATTATATTGTATACGATAGATGCGACACAATACTTTAAAACCCCCATAATATGTTTTATGGATTATGGGGCAGGTTAAATTCCATAAGGCCAGGTCGTAAGATTGAAACCGATGATTCAATGGGAAAAATCCAATAGGGAAATTGCTTAAAGTTCGTTAAGCCACCCGAGATAGGTTGAGATTATATTACTAACTGTTCAATTACTATTCCTTCCTAGTGCATGCGCTCTGAAATTTTTTCACCAGATGGAACCATCCTACGAGAAAATCGTGTTCGATCATACATGTTGTAGTGGGAAAACTCATTCTAAAGGACAAAATCCCCATCCTCATCACTTGTTGGCTTAACAAATTATGATGTCAATGGAAATAGTTGCATCCCATTATTACTATCCGCTTAATGTTTCACTATGCTTGTCTATGATTCTTTTATTTCTCATTAAGTTTAATTTTTCTCATAGAAAATATTTTATAAAGAACTAATGATTTAAAGAGAAAGATTATGGAAGGCAGCTCAAGATTAGACCCTCAGTAGACTAAAGACATATACCACTTGATGAGGTCCATCAACCATCTATATGAGGGTTATGCCTCACTCTAGGTCCAGATTAGCCTCCTCGGATAGAGAATTCTTATACTTGAGTCCCCAGCCTTCACTAACACATTGAAGGTCATAGACCCCAAGGCTAATAATGTGTCTAGGGCCTCTGAAAGGAATACTATGGATTAATAAATGGAAAAAAAGGAGAGGATGATTGACGACCATCTAGAAAGTCCATATGATGAGTTTAACCCTCTAAACTACAATCTGTAAATTATTTTGGCTAGCATAAAAGAAGAGAACCTCCTCAAATGGTCGGAGAAGCTAAAATCTCCTACTGATAAGAGATAAATGCAAGAGGTATGATTTCCAAAAAGACATTGGACACGCGACCAATAAGTGCCAAAGACTAAATAATGAGGTCTAGAGGCTTATGAGACAAGGAATGCTATAATGATTCATGATAACTTGTACTTTTGTATGTTGATTCGTTGCTGACAAAATCCAAGCCAATAAACTCCTTTCATTTACCTACAAAAATATATCACACAAAATCGTATAACGGTAAGCAAGGGTGTCGATCCAATTCTAAGGAGTGAAACATAAGAAAAATCATGTAATTCATTTTTCTAGTTTGTTTCTCTTTTACTTTTTCTTTGTTTTCTATATTTTTAATGATTTTTTTAATATTAAAACAATTTGTGATGACGGTGAATTAACTGAACTAAATAAGAACAAGTAATAAAACTACAATAAAAGTGTAAAGAAGGACAAAAAAGTTTGTGATGAAAGCGTGTGAAATATAACTAAAAAAATGTAAAATATGATATGAGTGAGGAAATTAAAGTGAGGGCTAACAAGAGATGAGATTACACCATATATTCTAGTTAATCTTATTAATCATTTTATTCAAATTAATTGTCCCAAGTTAGTATCAAAATTACAAATCAACTCTCGTCACAAATGTAATTTTAATAATAACCTTTTTGAAAATTAAATGCAACACTCCCACAACTCTTGAAAAGTAGATTCAAACTTCATTCAATAAATCACCCTCTAGGATCGATTCATCAAAATTCATATAAATCACAGAAAATAAAATTTAGAGTAGAAATTCAAGGTATAATACCAAACTAGAGAAACCCTTATCTCTAGTTCGATTCTAAATTGGGTATTATATCACGAATTTTGATTTTCTCTCAAAAATCAATTACCATCTCTCGAGGCGTAAATCAAAATGTAAGAGTGCAAAGTTAATTATCAAAGGGATATTTAATATAAATAAACTAATTAAAGTGGGATTAACATCAAATAATGGGATCACCTCAACCCTTGAAAGATGTTTCTAACCTAACATGGTGATAAACACAATAAATGTAATATTATCAACATAAAAAGAGTAGAGATAAAAGAACAAATCTTAGAATCAAGTTTTACGGGAGAAATTTGTTTTGTTATACTTTTGAAATCACTACAAAGCCATACTGTGGATAGAAAAAACCAATTTTTTATTCCCTAAGTTTATATATCGATAAAAAGTTAGCATTTTACTTTAATGAATTTGAAAATTCTTGTTCAACCGATTTAACAAGAATCCTAGCAGCAATCAAACCTTAAAACAATGACTAAGGCAATGGTCCTTCAAATCCAAAGAAGACCGTAGTTAGGGAGGCAAAAATGTCCAATAACCCTATCAACGGCCATTGAGGCTGAGGTGACCAAAAACATGAGAGAAATAAGACCACAACCAGGGAGTAAAAAATTCCCAATAACCTTATCAACAGCCGTAGAAGCAGAGATGCCAAAAAACCTAGAGTAATGGGCCACGTTTTCGAAATAAAGTATTGCGCCAGAATTTAATTAAATAAATATGCGACTAAATTAAATTAGTGTAATTTAAATTAAATTGGTAGAATTTCAATTGAGAATAAATTTCTTATTCGTGATTGGATATTATTTGATTCAATTGGGCATAATGGATTCACTCGAGGAAAATAAAGTGTATGGTAATTGGCTCAGAATTACATGTTGATTAAACATAATAAACATGTGGATATTGAGTAAAAATAATTCGGGCACATTTCAGGATATTTTTGGAACTCATTTAGATATTTTAGACATTTAAAAAGGGCCCGGGGTATAGGTATACCATCTAGGGAGTTACTAGGCCATTCCGACTATGGGTTTGGGGTTCATTTGGGGGCCCAAATATATGATTCAAGGCTTAACTAGAAATTGGAAAATAACATAAGTTAATTAGGGAGTCCCATTAATTCATCTAAATTTAACCCTAACATCCCTTATCCATAGAGAGAAGATACCAAGGGACAAAGAGTGGAGGAGACTAATGATTCAAGGCAGAACACTAAATCTTCCATATCATGTAAGAATTTTTCTTGCCAAAATTAATTTCCAATATACATCTTGATTCATTGGTGTATTTTCTCATGTAATTTCTAGGTTAAAATATATGATTTGATGATGATAGAATGGAATTAAACCTTATGCATGTAGATAACAAATCTGAATTTGAATTTTTGTAAGGACATTGTCCGACACATTTATTTATGTCATATACCACTACAAGTTGTCAAAGAATTGAGGAAGCTATCATCTACAAACTCCGGATTCGAATTATAAGTACACATCCACATTCAAGATCCAATGAGATAATTTTGGTAAAAGTAAGTTTAAGTTCCACTTACATTTTATATTCAAAGTGTTGGGATATTTTAATGGAAACAAAAGTTTATTTTTAAAATAAAAATGAGGTGGTGTTTTTTTTAAAAAAGGGGGAACTTTGCTTTAACAAACTGTTTCGTACAGTTAATAAAAAAAATAAAAAATAAACATCAAAATACTTGGTCCTCGTTTCCACGCTATTGTCGAATATCTGCCAAATAAAATAAAGGAGTCCTTTTGTTTGTGTTATTCTCGGCAGGTGGTGTGATGTTAAAAGGGTTGTACGCAAGTTCTTTGTTGGGCAATCATTGGTTTGCCAATGTTGGCATAAATCTTTCTTGGTTCCTCTCTTTCATTACCTTGCACCTGCTAACAGTTTTATAGGGCGCCAATTTTTTGTGTTGTGCCAGTCATTGGCATGCCAATGATTGCCATATTGCCAAGTCTCTTTGAAATTTTTTAAAGTTACATAGAGACAGTTTTTTAAGGAAAATCCGATATTTTGTTTTTTTGTAATACGCATCTTGCCAATGATTGCCATGAGTTATCCAAAGCCGTGTTTATCTCACAGCAAACTTATGGATAAAGATCAGTAACGTGCATTTGTTTACCTTTATCAAAACTTCTCTATAAAAAGAAATGCACGTACAGTTTTAGGGAGAGAAGAAAAGTTGGCTTTTGACAGAGCACTTTTTCAAGAAGAAAAATTCATTGTGTTCTACAATTTTAGTATGTCTTCTTCTCACTTTTAAGGGTTCAAAACTTTTGTCCATTAAATTCATAATCCCATCTACTTTGTATGAATTATTTTGTGGAACCCAAGACATATCTTTGCTGAAATAGAACTGAATGTTATTGTGGAGCTGCTGCGGTTGTTCCATTACTGACGACTCCGATCGACGCCTGCGGGTAATTGTGTGTAAATTATTTCATTATAATTCGTGTAAGTTTGAGTTACAAAATTATAGTGAAATAAATGGTTTTTCCCTTCGGGGATTTTTTCCTCATTTGTGATTGTCTTGCATGCTTAGATCAATTTTTTCAATCTTGTTTATTTGCAAGAAGAAATTTTTTTTGGGTCTGGATTTGGAATATAATTAAATAATTAATTCATTTGAACGCACGCGCACTCTCACATTGGTATCAGAGCCAATTACACAATTATGCCGTGTTATTTTCCGCAAAATTTTTCTGATATATCAATTTTTGAAAAAATTGATTTTTGAAAAAAGTGTATGTTCGAAATGGAAAAATTATATAATAAAATGCCAGTTTTTGACGGGACAAACTATGCTTACTGGAAAGCCCGCATGAGATCTGCATTTAAAGCCATTAATGAGCGAGTCTGGATTTTAGTTGAAAAAGGGTGGACACCTCCCTCCATCACTATTGATAACGTGACTAATTTAAAATCTGTGACTGCATGGACTGAAGAAGAATTTAAATGGTCATATTTTAATTCTAAGGGGTTAAGTGCTATTTCAGGATCCGTCACACCTGACGAGTTCCGACAGATAATGACGTGCACCACGTCAAAAGAGGCATGGGATGTTTTGCAACTTACCTATAAAGGAACTAATACTGTGAAAGAGTCTAAATTGCAAAACTTAATAACTCAATTTGAAACCATCACCATGCTTGAGACTGAAAGTTTTGATGAATTTTATGCTAGGTTGTCTGATATTGTAAACACTAGCTTTAATCTTGGTGAACACATTCCTAATGCTAGAGTTGTTAAAAAGATTCTTAGATCTCTGCCTAAGCGTTTTATCCCTAAAGTCACTGTGCTAAATTCTATGGGTAATTTAAACACGCTAAAATTGGAGGAACTTATAGGAGACTTACAAACCTTTGAAATGTTTCCTAAGTCTGTTAAACCGAAAGATAAGGAAATTGCACTTAAAGCCCAGGCTAGAAATGGTGAGGGTTCCGTTAAAAGGAAAGAATCATCTAAACAGAGAGAGATAGAAACATCTGATCCCGAGGGAGAATTTGATTTAGACAACTCGGTTCTTTTTGTCAAAAACTTCAAAAAATTTCTCAAATTAAAAAATGGAAATTTTAAGGATAAAAAGAATTTTGAGAAAAATAAATATGGCAAGAAAGATGAAAAAGATAAAAAGGACACCCCCAAGAGAGATGAAGAGAGATACTATGAATGCGACGGTAGAGGTCATAAGGCTTTTAAGTGTGCCACTAGGTTGAAGTGTCAAGGCAAGGGGAAGGATGTCCTAAAAGCCACATTGAGTGACGACAACGAGGTCGAGTCGGTGGATTCTGGAGATAAATCACCGAATGAAAATAGCTTCATCGCATTCATGGCTAGTCATGGAGGTTCTCCTACTGTATCTCACGACGATGATGATGCCACCTCTCATGGACTCCTTGACAGTAATGAGAGTGAGGGAGAGGATGCTGGAAGTGAGAGCGAGAGTGATCTTACATGCGCCTACGCCGATTTACATTCCGAATCATTCAAAACTAAAAAACGTAACAAAGCGTTAGTTCTTAGGATCGTCCCCGTTGAAAAAGACTGCCTTGAGAGAGAAAGAGAGTTAGTTTGTGATGAGAGAGAGAAGAGTTTTGAGAAAGAAAAGGGGGACTTGACTAAATAGGTGGCTAATCTGATGAGAGACCTCTGTGCATCCAAAGAGGCTCGAAAGATTCTGGAAGCTCTTGTTGCCCAGATCACTCATGATCTTGAGAGATCACGAGAAGTCAAGGTTCAAATCGAGGATAGATCTGGTAAGATGGGAAAGATTCTCCTCGCCCCCGCCTTGGGATTTGGTGAAAGATCGAGAATTAGTTTTGATAATGCTTCCACCTCTCATATTGCACCTGGACCAGTCCCTAAGTTTATGACTACTCCTTATGGCCGTCCATGAAACCCCAATAGAAGTGTTCAGCCAAAAAAAGAAAACCAAGGTCTGTTTAAAACTGCGTTCTTTTGTACGTACTACAAAAGAAAAGGCCACCTGAGAGAGTATTGATACAGTTTGGGTCGAACTTCACGTACTTATGCTCCACCACATCGTACTGGTGATTTTACCAATCTAAGAGAGCGTGTTAAGTTTTTAGCTGCTATATCATAGAGTTTGATGGAGGAATTCTGACGACTGTCTTTGCCATCAGTGAATGCTTCCCGCATCCTAGCTAAAACGAACAAAAACAAGGGTAAACAAAAGGTCACCACTTCTTGAGTACCTAAGAAAGATGAAAAAGCCCTTGTTGTTCATGTCGCTATCAAAGAACATAGTACCTCCTAATGGTATTTTGACAATGGCTGCTCCAGACACATGACTGGTGACGTTTCCTTCTTTACCTCCCTCGAGGATCGAAAGGAAGGCAATTTCACATTTGGAGATGGAAGCAAATCTAGCATATTAGGACGAGGGAAAGTAGAGATACCTGGATTTCCTAAGCTAGAGAATGTTTTGTATGTGAAAGGTTTGAAAGGTAATTTACTCAGCATTAGCCAGCTGTGCGACGCTGACTTTGCAGTAAAGTTTTATCGAAATTCTTGTAGTGTCTATGATAAAGCCGGTAAACTATTATTGCAAGGGTTGAGGACTGACGATAACTGCTATGGGATTATACCTAAGTCCTCATTTGTCTGCAACAGTGCCACGATCTCTCCTATGGATCTTTGGCATCAATATGTAGGTCACGTGAACTTTAGAGATTTAGATCGTCTTGTTAAAAAGGATCTAGTACGTGGCTTGCCATCCCTTGGAAAACCAACTTTCGCGGTTTGTGGACCCTGTCAGTTGGGTAAATAAGTCCGTAGTCCCCATAGAAAGTTGCATTCCATTACCACCTCTCGTGTGCTTGAGCTGATTCATATGGATCTTATTGGTCCTACTCGTACTGAGAGTCTGGGTAGTAAGAGGTATATCCTTGTGATGGTGGATGATTTCTCCAGATATTCGATTGTAGGTTTTCTGAGAGAGAAATCAGATGCTGTAGAATTTTTAATGACCAAGTGTCGTGTTCTGCAAAACCAACACAGAGTCACTATTAACAAGATACGTAGTGACAATGACACTGAATTTACAGAAACAAAGGTAGATCTTTACTGTGATAGCCTTGGGATTAAACATGAATTTTCGATCGTAAGGACTCCTCAGCAAAATTAGATTATTGAGAGGAAAAATCGAACGATTCAGGAAATGGCTAGATCTATGCTTTTGGGTCATAAGGTTGCTAGGATATTTTGGGCAGAGGCAGTGTCCACTGCATGCCACACGATCAATAAGGTTTACCCGCATCCATACACACTTAAGATGCCTTATTAATTGTGGACTGGCAAGAAACCCAACCTTGCATATTTCCGTGTCTTTGGGAGTAAATGCTACATCCTACGGGATAAAGAGCAATTAGGAAAGTTTGACTCCCGAAGCGACGAAGGAATTTTTCTTGGATATTCATCAAAAAGTAGAGCATACAGGGTTTTCAACCTGAGTAGATCTAGGGTTATAGAGTCAATAAACGTCACCATTCAAGACGATGAACCTCCGGCGTTTGTTGATCCTAGCCTTCAGTGTGAGGATGAGGACTTTTCTGGCAGCGATTTACTTGTCCCTCACACACACCCTATGGAGACTACTCCTGTGTTAGGGGACACACCTGCTTGGGTTCGCAAGATTCACGACCTTTCCACCATTACCAGTGATCCCACATTTGAGGTCAAGACTCGTGCTCAACTAGAGAACGTTGTTAGTCATTTTTGCTACACGTCCATAGTCGAGCCCAAGAATCACAAAGAAACACTCAAGGATGAACATTGGATATCTTCTATGCAGGATGAGTTTCTTCAGCTCAAAAAGAAAAATGTCTGGGAACTTGTCCCCCATGCTAGTGATACAAATGTGATAGCTACCAGGTGGATTTTCAAGAATAAAATGGATGAAAATGGTACCATAATCAGAAATAAGGCTAGGTTGGTCGCTCAAGGCTACACACAGATAGAGGGTATAGACTTTGAGGAGACATTTGCTCCTATTGCGAGGCTTGAGTCCGTTCGCTTACTACTCGCCATCGCATATCATCTGCACTTTAAGCTATATCAGATGGATTTCAAGAGTGCCTTTCTAAATGGCATTCTACAGGAGGAGGTTTATATGCAACAACCAAAAGGGTTTGAAGGCCCTAAGTACCTGGAGCATGTCTACTATCTGAGGAAAGAATTGTATGGTTTGAAGTAAGCACCCCGTGCTTGGTACGAGAGGCTTACTTCATATCTCTTAGCCCGTGGCTTCAAGAGAGGGGGAGTTGATCTGACGTTGTTCATCAGGAGAGATGACGGTGCTATTTTGGTTGCCAAGGTCTATATGGATGACATAGTCTTTGGATCCACGTGCTCCCAACATGCTCACCACTTTGAGGAGGAGATGAAAAGTGAGTTTGAGATGAGCATGGTAGGTGAGTTTACTTTCTTCCTTGGTCTCCAGGTTCATTAGCTAGAGGATGGGATATTCATCTCCCAATCCAAGTATGCTAGAGACCTAGTGAAAAAATTTGGTTTAGACTCCGCTAAGCATGCACGTACACCAATGAGTACTTCTGCTAAGATTAGCGAGGACACTTCAGGTAAGGACGTAGAGCAAACCTTGTATCAGAGTATGATAGCTAGTCTTCTCTACTTGACTGTCAATCATCCCGACATAGCCTTTAGTGTTGGAGTCTAGGCACGATATCCGACATCCCCAAAAGAGTCACACTTACTCGCTCTAAAATGTATTATTAAATACGTGAGTGGGACTCTTTCCTACGGTATTTGGTATTCCTTTGATACCGATGATCGTATGTTCGCCTATTTTGATGCTGATTGGGTCAGGGATGTAGATGGTTATAGGAGCACTTCTGGTGGGTGTTTCTATTTTGGTTCTGCTCTTGCCTCTTGGTTGAGTAAGAAGCAAAACTCCATCTCTTCCACTGTGGAGGCTGAGTACACCGTCGCCTGGATTTGTTGCACGCAACTCTTATAGATGAAGTAAATATTGGAGGATTATGGGATTTTATAGGACACCATGACCATTTTCTGTGATAACACGAGCGCGATACACATATCCCATAATCCAGTCCAGCATTCGTACACAAAACACATTAGGATACGCGAGCACTTTATACGTCAGTTAGTTGAGGAGAAAGTCGTATCCCTAAGTTTTGTTTCCACCGACCATCAGTTGGCCAATATTTTTACAAAAACTTTAGATGCCCTTAGATTCGAGAATCTTAGGAAATCTTTAGGGATTTTCATAGTTGACTGAGGGGTTGGTCCGTGTTTAGGATATGATGCTTTGTTATGTTCATATCATATGCTTCCTATTGCTAGTTTGTATCATGTGTATTATTATTTTTGCTTTTTTATATTTTTTGAAAAATCCAAAAAGATTTTCTTTTTATAAAAAATTTAGAAAAGAACAAATAGATTTTTGCATTTTAAGATCGTCGAGTCAGAACTTCACTTCCATAGTTTCCACGTGACTGTTTGATAGTGATTTGAGATGTTATATCATTTCATCCATGTGCTTTACATTGTATGAAGTCTTTGAGATGTGATTAGTGATATCTTTCTACATGTTTGACTCCTATCTCCTTTATTGCACATATGCACGACTTTATTTGATTATTGTACTTGTCTATCATATATTGGCTTGAGTGTTTCCATCTGAATTCTGTCTATACAACAAACAATATGCGATAAAACTTGACAAGATTGGAATGCATGTAAAAAACCATTTGGTGAGATTGTGTGATATTTTTAAATGGGGAAGGGCTACGAAAGGTTCATTTTGCCTTTGCGAATACTAAGCCACCGTTAAATCGGACCTAAAAAATTGAGAAATTTTATTATCCGGGGTCCAAGGAGGTTAAAAGAGCCCGAAATTTTTTTAAAGGCAATAAAAAGCAATTCATGTCAAATATGGGTCATTAGGTTTCACCATCAATTCTCCAAAATTTGAGAATTTAGATTACCTCTATTCAAAATATAAATTTGAGGGAGTTTGGTTGGAAAATTTAAATGGGTTTGCACTTCCTTGAAAGTCCTGAAAAAGCATGAAATAGTTTTGGACATTATTGGCGTGAAAATTACTTTGAGCTTTGATTTTCTGATTTGATTGAGTCAATGTCTCATATTTCCACCTTTTTACACCTAAGGAAGATGTTGATTTCATTTGTTAGAAGTATTCAATATTCATCGTGCACATATGTCATGTTTGAATGCATTGATTTTCCTATCGAGTTTGATCACACCCCTATATTTTCGCTATCATTGACTTGGTTGTTTTTTGTTTGTTCATGGTGTTATTCTTTGTTGTATATTTTGTGTGAAAATTTTTGAAAAATTCAAAAATAGTTTGTTTGCTTGGTTACTGTGACACCCCATTTTGCTTTATGAGATTTATTCTTTTCCTTGTCTATTTCGGACAAATAAAAAGGGGGAGAACGAATTATGATATTATGGGGGAGTTTTAGTACGGGGGAGATTTGATTGTGATAACATTGATTATGTTTATATCATTTCAAACTCAATACATCATGAGTTTTTTTCTTTATCTTATGTGTGTAGGTACGAAGATTTAAAATCAAATCGTTGCACACCCTAATGAAAAAATCTTGGAGTTTTGAAAAAATTAATTGTTGAAGCAAAGTTTGAAAGTTTGAAGACTTGTCATTTTATCTTTCCTTGATTATCTTGGGAGGGTAAATTTGTATAGGTCATTCTTGTGATTAATAATTCGAATTTTTTATTTTGTACCGGCATAGACATAGGGGGAGATTTGTAAGGACATTGTCCAACACATTTATTTATGTCATATACCGCTACAAGTCGCTAAAGAATTAAGGAAGCTATCATCTACAAACTCTGGATCTGAATTACAAGTACACATCAACATTCAAGCTCCAACGAGATAATTTTGGTAAAATTAAGTTTAAGTTCCACTTACATTTTATATTTAAAGTGTTGGGATATTTTAATGTAAACAAAAGTTTATTTTTAAAATAAAAATGAGGTTGTGTTTTTTTTAAAAGAAGGGGGGAACTTTGCTTTAAAAACTGTTTCGTACAGTTAATAAAAAAAATAAAAATAACATCAAAATACTTGGTCCTCGTTTCCACGCTACTGCCGAATATTTGCTAAATAAAAAAAAAGGAGTCATTTTGTTTGTGTTATTCTCGGCAGGTGGTGTGATGTTAAAAGGGTTGTGCGCAAGTTTTTTGTTGGTCAATCATTGGCTTGCCAATGATTGGCATAAGTCTTTCTTCGTTCCTCTCTTGCATTGCTTTGCACGCTACCTGCGAACAGTTTTATGGGGCGCCATTTTTTTTGTTGTGCCAATGATTGGTATATGGCTAAGTCTCTTTGAAGTTTTTTAAAGTTGTGTATAGACAGTTTTTTAAGGCAAATATGATAATTTTATTTTTTTGTAATACGCATCTTGCCAATGATTGCCATGAGTTATCCAAAGCCTTATTTATCTCGCAGCTAACTTATGGATAAAGATCAGTAACGTGCAGTTGTTTACCTTTATCAAAACTTCTCTATAAAAAGAAATGCACGTACAGTTTTAGGGAGAGAAGAAAAGTTGGCTTTTGACAGAGCACTTTTTTAAGAAGAAAAATTCATTGTGTTCTACAATTTTTCGTATGTCTTCTTCTCACTTTTAAGGGTTCAAAACCTTTTTCCATTAAATTCATAATCCCATCTACTTTGTATGAATTTTTTTGGGGAACCCAAGACATATCTTTGCTGAAATAGAACCGAGTGTTCTTGTGGAGCTACTGCGATTGTTCCATTGCTAATGACTCTGACCGACGCCTACGGGTAATTGTGTGTCAAATTATTTCATTATAATCCGTGTAAGTTTGAGTTACAAAATTATAGTGAAATAAATGGTTTTTCCCTTCGTGGATTTTTTCCTCATTTGTGACTGTCTTGCATGCTTAGATTAATTTTTTCAATCTTGTTTATTTGCAAGAAGAAAAATTTTTTGGGTCTGAAATTGGAATATAATTAAATAATTAATTCATTTGAACGCATGCACACTCTTAATTTTAATGATTAAACAAATTGAATTTAAACCCAGAAATTTGGAATTGATTAAATCTTGAATTGGAGATTAGAATCCATGTTGTAAAACCTTTAATTGATGATCATTATTATCCATGTATAGAGCCTTCAATTTGATTATGATTAAATATGAATATGAGTGCGACAATGGTGGATAGTTAATTAAGGGGTCGTTAATGGAGATTTAAATTGCATTGAAATTTTCAAAAACTAATCAGTCACTTAGAGGCTGTTTTTGCTTTTTGGAAAAAAATAGATTTCTAATCAAATTAAGTTAAGAATGCGTGCGAAGTGGTTTCGTAATTTACAGAGATGTGATGAATATTTGATGATTATTTTCTGAACCGCACACAGTGCTGAAAAATTCTGAACCGAATCTGAGACTTCGATGTTATTTTTGTTATAGTATATTTTTTAAGTAATGAGGTACTAATTAAATTGAGTGAAGAATGCATGGGCACTAGTTTTGTAATTTTTGGAGTTTCAGTAAAATTAATATGATTATTTTCTGAACAACACAAATGCATAGGCACTAGTTTCATAAATTTTGGAGTTTCAGTGAATATTTTATGATTATTTTTTGAACAATGCATATGGCTGAAAATTCTACCAAATTGTTGAAATTCAACCGACTTTCTCATTTTTCTTAGGTTTGAACCTTAATATGAAGATTATGTTAATGATCATAATTTGCGATTCTTACCTTATTAGGTAGAGTGACTCGGTGGGGATAATTCTGGACATTAATTAGTTAAATGGGTTTGGAGTTAAACTCAGAATCATATACGTGAGAATTAACTACATAATATAGATATTGTTGGATATGGGATTTACTCAGTGGTTAAATGAGTAAATAAATATATATAAGTTATGAGTTGGTGTATATGTAGAAAGAGATAGATGTACTCAAGGTTTAGAGGCGGAATAAACTAAAAGATGAATTTAATAAGGATAATATTTGAAGATTATGAGACTCATTGGGGGTAATTATAGGGATAATTGCCTATACATATTATGTGCTAAAACATGTATTTGATACTTGTGTGAACATACCCATGTTCATGGACAACCTATCGGTTAAGGTTGTGTACATCTCGGGAAAGGAGAACGCTCTAGCACAGGTGGGCTAGGCGTTGTGTTACTCATTATTATAGGTATTAATTGGCATCACCACTTACGAGGAGGTAGGTGTAGATACTGGGATCCACTGTCATTATCGGGGGCATGGATCGTGCAATAGTGCACTGCGTAGGGACCGACCCACTTGTATGTGTTTTGCGATGTCCATTTGGATGAAGGACTCATATGGACTTACTGATAGAGCATGAACATGACACTAAAGGTAGATGCCTTTGTGTGTCGTGTATATATATATATATATATAAATGAATTGATATTAATTAATTAATCTACTGATGGCTATGTTACTTTTGTGTGTAGTGTCATTGGGGTACTCTAAGAAATGGGATTATGTATGTGGACAATTATCTTTAGTATGAGATCTCTGATGGATGCATCGTGTATTTATTGTGGTTATGGGTATTAGTCTTTCATGTTTGGGGACTCGGGTTGACATGCGTGTAGTATTACACTTAGATGAGGGGTGAGGTGCTTAACGGATGTGAGTGCCGATCGGTGGTATATACTTTGAATTAACTGTATGAGTCTTAATTTTCGTAAGTTAATTCTTGAAACTCTAGGGCACTGACTCGAATAGTAAAATTTCCTCCCTCCCCCAGGTTACATAGATAAAGACAACAGGGCTGAGAGGAGATCAGACTTGCTATCATATTTGCATAACGACTACATCGGTTTATTTGATTCTTGCATAGGTTGCCATTTTGATTTTATCTAGTTTATTATTTCATATTATTGTATGGTCATAAGACCGAGTTTATTATTCGATTATTAGGGCAATTGTATTGTTGTTGGATTTTATTTATCATCAATTGGTATTTAAATATTTTGTGCATGACGTTTTAAAAGAAGAATTCAAATGTGTTACTATTATTATTATTATGGTTTCGATGCCGAGAATGATATAAATTGATAGATTAGCCCCATCTTCAACGTATTGTGCCTGGCCAACCTTTGCATGGAAAATGGGTGTGGTTATAGATGGTATGGAAGCATCGAGGTTTTAGTGTCCTTAGAATCGATGTTGCAATTATTACGTTTTGGATTGCCTCCTTCGATATGTAGAGCCTTATGATTAGCAATATTTGTATTCTTTTCGATTGATTAATAAGATGAAGCTCGTTTTCCTTTAGATGGAAAATGGTAGGAGAAGCAGACCACAACATGTCGCCACACTGATTGCAGCGGAGGGGGCTCAGTAGGAGCCGCCCGCACCCATAGCCACCACCAGCCCCACCTGTGGTTGGTCCATCAGAGATTCCAACTATTGTGACTCAAGTAGTTTTCACAGAGATGACCGCTATGCTATAGCATTTCTAGCCACCACAGTTATAACAACCACCTCCACCACCCCATAAGTGGTGCTACCCGTGCAGACAGCTAGTTCAGTATGGGACAGAGTTAGGGAGACATTCACTAAGGGTTACCCACTGGAGTTTCCTAATAGTCCTGACATTCTAGTGGTGAATTAGCAAAAGAAGAATATAAAACAAAAATTGAGGATGGAAAAGTGTATGCTAGTTAAAAAGAAGATATTTGGTTCATTTCGGCTGGTTGGGGTAGCTTTATTGTGGTGGGAGTTTGCCACCACATTGGAGGAGAGAGAGAGTTTGTTGATTGACGAGTTCTGGGGTAAGATTGAGGGAAAGTATTTTCGCCAACAATGGAATCTGAGATGAGAAAAAAATTTATGGACCTTAAGCAGGAAGGTTGGACCATAGATGACTACGAGCTGAGTTTATCGCACTGTCCTATTTTTCTAGGGACGAGATAAACACGAAAGAGAAAAATATAAAGAAGTGTGTGTCAGGGATGACTTGGAACATAAGGAAGTCTTTACTAGGGAATACGACTTTCACCACATATATTCAAATGGTGAATGCCTCTTTACTGCAATGCCAGGATCAAAAGACATTTAAAAAAAATAAAGGGGAGAAAAGACCTAGCTTAGAGACGTCAAACAACCAAGGTGAGAAGAATGGGAGACTTAGGGTTATGGCAGACCTATTTACATTAGATATGTTAGAATACGATATTATCCTATGGATTGATCGATAGTCCACTTATAAGGCTTATGTTGATTTTATGGGACCATTTAGAGTTAATGATCAAGTGTAGAATGACTGGTTAGAGAATGGTGTTCACCATAGCTAGGAGATTTATTACAGGAATTATAATGTTTGGGTCTAGTTATGGTAAAATGGATGACGATATGTAACCTTTGGATTAGTACGATGATTTTATGGAATTTAATACTCAGGAGAGAGCAATGTATTGATGTGATTGTGAGGATTTTGAGGAAAGATTTGGGGGCATCAAATTGATGTCGATCTCAGATTGGGAAAGATTTATTGTGGTGAAAAACCATTCATGATTTTGATGAGAATAATGTGCAAGTGTTTGGACCTAGGAGTAGGGTCACCATGTGATTTAGGAATATGGAGGGTGATGCCTCAATTAGAAAATTGTACGAGGATAATGTGAATTGTGCATCATAGATTTGTGTTTTGTTGATGCACTAATGATGGATAAAGTTTATGGACACACAGGTGTCAAATTATGAATTCCAGAGATTGTAGCTTAGAATGAATAATGGTTCAAAGAAGTTTATAAACCCTATATAGTGAGAGTTTATACGGGAAAATGGCATTTAACCATGTGCATGAATCGGGAAATGTTGTCTTTTTGAGAGTAGGCATAACAATATGAAGATTTCAGGATTTTTTATTAGCATATTTATTAAATTAAGGATACAAGGAATGTTCGACTCGAGGTAAAGACATAGACTAGATGATAATGATGCCATACTTTAAAGGATGAATAAATGTGATGGTCATCCAGGGATGGATTTATTTTAATAGGCGAGGATATGTATAATTAGAAGCATTCGTATTGTAAAAGTTTTGGTTACTATAAGAGATTTATGGCTAGCGATAGTCTTAGTTACATGAAGTTATGTATTGTTACGAATAGTATTATAATAATGACGATGTCATTAAAAATGAGCGGTAGTAGATGGGTAGGTCTCTGGAGTCTTTGAAGTGATTAAGCGCTCTACTAAATTTAAGGATGGACAGAAAGTGTCTTATCATATGTGTAAAAAGGAACATGATGTTCTTAACATTATCAGATTGATTAATTTAACAGGGTTTAGTGTAACTCTTGGAAGTAATGATCGTTTTGTTGAAATTAGCACAAGTTGGAATCTATGTGGTTAGCATATTGTTTAGTGTTTATTTTTGAACTAACAGATCTCAATAACTGACTCATCTATATAGTAGTGTATCAGGAGGGTGTTTGGATTTCTCTTGCGAGACATCTCACGCATGAAATTTAGCAAGTGTCGGGAATCGAGTTACATTTGGGATATAAGATGTTTTGGTGAATACATTATACGTGTGTGGAGATATAGCGCATCGGGAAACATTATATTGGGTGAGTTCAATCTAGCGGTACATTGATGAGATCACTTAGTAATATTTACACCACTAGTGGAATAAGTGGGGCAATCACAAACAAATTGAGTCATGGTCAACATGTTAGTTGAATATACTTTTATTTATACATATACATGGCATGTACGGTTAAGTTTGGATGTATAGGTGTCATCCAAATTTGATGTTTATGCATGTGTGTGCATGTAACATGTGATGCATGGGAATCCAAATTACACTATGATAGGCGTAGATGAGCCTTTTTCTTTAATCTCGTGGGATATGAGTATAGACTAATTGAGTATAAAACTTATGATATTTGTGCAGATTAAAATGTGATGTTATGCTTCAATGAATTCTGAGGACGAAATTTCATTTAGGGGGAAGAATGTAATACCCCGTATTTTTGGAATAAGTATTGAGACATAATTTAATTAAATAAATTCAGGAATAAATTAAATTAGTCCAATTTAAATTAAATTGGTAGAATTTCAATTGTGAATAAATTTCTTTTTCGTGATTGCATATTTATTTTAGTAAATTGGGCATAATGGGTTCACTCGTGGGAAAATAAAGTGTATGGTAATTAACTCAGGATTATGTGTTGATTAAACATAATACAAATATGAATGTTGAGAAAAAATAATTCGGGCACATTGCGGGATATTTTGGGAACTCTTTTAGGTGTTTTAGATATCTAAAAATGGTCTCCAGGTATAAATATACCATTTGAGGAGTTGTTGAGCCATTTCAACTATGGGTTCGGGTTCATTTAGGGGCCCAAATATATGGTTCAAGGGTTAACTAAGAATTAACAAATAATATAAGTTAATTATGGAGTTATAGATTCCCATTCATTCATCTAAAGTAAACTCTAGCAGCCCCCATCCCTAGAGAGAAGATATCAAGGGACAAAGAGAGGAGGAGACTATCGATTCAAGGGAGGACACTCAATCTTCCATACCAGACATGAATTCTCTTTCCAGAATTAACTTCCAATATACTTCTTGATTCATCGATGTATTTTCTAATGTAATTTCGGGGGTTAGAATATATGATTTTATGATGATAGGATGGAATTAAACATTTTGCATGTAGAGGAACAAATCTGAATTTGATGTTTAATAATTGAACAAATTGATGTTAAACCTCGAAATTTGGAATTGAGTAAATCTTAAATTGGACATTAGAATCCATGTTATAGGGACTTTAATTGATCATCATTATTATCCATGCATAGAGGCTTAAATCCGAGCATGATGTGAATACGGGTGCAACAATGGTGGATAGTTATTTAAGGGGTCGTTAATGGAGGTTTAGATTGTGTAGAAATTTTCAAAAAGGATGTTTTTGATATGGTATTCCTGGGAATATAGCTTTATGTAAAAAAAGAGTCCTAATTAAATTATGTTAAGAACGCATGCGAAGTGGTTTCGTACTTTTTATAGTTGTGATGAATATTTGATGATTATTTTCTGAACATCACACATTGCTGAAATTTTTTTAACCGAATTTGAGACTTTGGTGTTATTTTTGGAGTAGTATATCTATCAATTTATCTTTTGTGAGGAAATTAGGTCCTAATTAAATTGAGTTAAGAAAGCGTAGGCATTGGTTTCGTAATTTTAGGAGTTTCGGTGAATATTTTTTGATTATTTTCTAAATAGTGCATAGGGCTGAAATTTCTACCAAATTGTTGAAAATATATCGACTTTCCCATTTTTTAAGGTTTGAACCTTAATATGAAGATTGCGTTTACGAGTGTAATTTTTTAATTCTTACCTCATGAGGTAAAGTAACTTGGTGGGTAGAATTCTGGACATTAATTAGGTAAAGGTGTTTGGAGTTATACCTGAAATCATATACACGAGAACTAACCATATTATTGAGAGATTATTGGATATGTGATTTAATTTGTAGTTAAATGAGGAAATACACACACACACACACACACACACACACACACACACACACACACACATATGTGTAAGTTAGGAGTTGGTGGATATGTAAAAATAGATAGATATACTCATGGTTTGGAGGTGGAATAAACTAATAACTGGATTTAGTAAGGATATTATTTGAAGATTTGTGAGACTTATTGGGAGTAATTATAGGGATAATTACCTATACATATTATATGCTAAAATATGTATTTGTAATTTGTGTGAACATACCCATGTTCGTGGACGGCCTATCGGTTGGGGTTGCGTACGTCACGGGACCGGAGCATGTGTCGACAAAGGTGGGCTAGGCGTTGTATAGGTCATTATTATAGGTACTACTTAGCAGCGCCACTCACGAGGAGGTAGATTTATATGTTGGGATCCATTATCATCGTCGGGGGTATGGACTGTGCAATGGTGTACTGTGTAGAGATCGCCCCACTTGTATGTATTTTGTGATGTCCATTTGGATGGGGGACTCCTTTGGACAACTAAAGGTAGATGCCTTTGTGTGTCGTATAAATGTAAGGACACACACACACACACACACACACACACACACACACACACACACACATATATATATATATATATATATGTATGTGTATATATATGTATGTGTATATATATATATATATATATATGTGTATATATATATATATATATATATATGTATGTATGTGTATATATATATATATATATATATATGTATGTATATATATAAATATATAGTCATATAAATTAATTGAGGTTAGTTATTTGGTCTAATTTTGTAGACAACCAATTGTGAACCCAATACTACGTAAATACATAATAGATGGTTATGTTAATTTTGTGTGTAGTGTCATTGGGGCACTCTGCGAAATGGGATAATGTATGTGGACAATTATCTTTGGTATGAGAACTACGCTAGATGCATTATGTATGTATTATTGTTATGGGTATTAGTCTTTCATGGTTGGGGACTTCGGTTCATATTCATGTAGTGTTACGCTTAGATGAGGGGTGAGGTACTTAATGCATGTGAGTGACGGTGGGTAGTACAAACTTTGAATTAAATTTATGATTGCATCTAAATTTTCGTAAGTTAATTCTTAAAACTCTAAGGTGTTGACCTAAATTATATAATGTCCCCCACGATTTACATAGACAGAGACAACAGGGCTAACAGGAGATCAGACTTGCGATCATATTTGCATAGAGACTACTTTAGTTCATTTGATTCTAGCATAGGTTGCTATTTCCATTTAAGTTAGTTTTTTTAATTTCAAATTATTGTATGGGCATAAGCCCGAGTTTATTATTCAGTTATTGGGACAGTTGTATTGTTGTTGGATTTTATTTATCATCGGTTGGCATTTAAATTTTTCGTACATGGCATTTTAAAAGAAAAATTCAAACATGTTACTAGTAATATTATTATGGTATCGATGATGAGAATGATATATGTTGATAGAAAAGCCCCATCTTTGGCTTATTTTGTTTGGCTAATCTTTACGTGGAAAATGAGGGTTGTTACACCTAGGAATAATAAGACCACATCCAAGGAGGTAGAAATACCTAATAACCTATTCAACGGCTGTGGAGGCAGAGGTTTTCATAAACCTAGGAGCTTAAAAACAGTCATATGTAACTCCAACAATAAAACCTAATTCATAAAAAATCAGACTTAGTCCGCATTAAGATCCCAACTAGCAAGAACCTCATGCTAGTGGTTCTGGTCGGATCCTCTATGATGGAGGTTCCTTGATTAGAGCAAGTCTTTAATCAAAAACTCGAGGCTGAATTCGAAATAGCATAATCAAGCGTAAGGGGGCTTGTAAAACACAGTCTTTGAATCCTTTGGGGGCTTGTAAAACATATCCTCGGTAGCCTAGGGAGGATCCTAAACAATACCTCGCATTATTTAAAGATTTAAAAGGCTTGAAGATCATGGTAACAATGGAAGACTATTGATGTAGAATACATAATCCTAACGTCCGCATCTATCAAAAGGCATCATGTCCAAAGCATTAGGGGGGCATTGTACCCCTCAGGACCGTAGAGTATTCTCTAAAGTATTTGGGGCCACTTTACCCATTAGGTTCGTAATGTGTTATCTAAATCCTTTGGAAACGATCGCTTTACTAAGGCGGCAACCATAATTGAAATTAAGATCACATTTGCAAGGTACAAGTCATGTTCCAAGTCTGCGCACGGTGGGGGCGGGGGGCACTGTTCCCATTAGGTTCAAGGAGTATTCTCTAAAGCATTTTGGAGCCACTATACCCATCAGGACCGTGGAGTGTAATCTGAAGCCTTGCGATAGGCATTTGAAGATTGCAAGATATATAAGACAACAATATCTAAAGCCTTTGGGGACACTATCCCCCATAGGTCCGCGGAGTATTGTATAAAGACGATATCTCATTACTAGGGATGCAACCACAATCAGGCCTATCATTTAAATAAGGTTGCAACTATAAGAAATCAAGATGCAATTCTAATCCATAGTGAAGATAGAAAGATACATAATTCGTTTAAGACCAAAGAGCAAGAAAGAAATTCTAGTATACAGTCTACAGTTTAAAGACAAACTATGCCAAGAAATAAGGCTTACAAAGGTGCAGAATAAAAAATTCATTCAAATAAATCAGAGTTTGATACAAACATTTTTTATCACAAAATGGTTACAATCAAAATGAGAAATTAGACTGTGAAATAAGCTCAAGACTCCGCGCCCACTTTGTCATCACCGTCTTCATTCTTGTCCATTTCAGTCTCTTCGTCCTCTAAGGCAGTAGCTTCCATAACCTTTTCCCTCAGCCTACTGCCCAGTTCGTTAGCCTTTTTCAGCTCCTCCATGCACTGAGTGCGCTTAGCATCACCCTGAAAAGATGGTTTCCTTGGCCACGGGATAGTTTTTGGCAATTTTGTGCCTCGTCTCCTTATAGATGCGGATGTACATTTTGTTCTGGCTAATTAAAAAGTCCTTAGAGGTGTTAAAATTGTCTATGACATTCTCAGTAGTTTATTTAAGCTCATGAGTCTCTTTTCATGTCCAAGTCATGAATCTTAGACATAAAGGTAAGATGGAGCTCATTGCATGCAGTCTTATCTTGGCTTATCGCGACCTGTTTTGCAGCCTTTAGATACTTTGCCCCTGAAACCTTTTGAGCGTTTATGAGCTGCTCCTCGACCTTATTTTTTTCCTTGTTAGGAGTCTCCACCTAGACTTGATCATCTTTAATAGAAGTTGCCGCATACATCTTCCCAACTTCGAAAGAAAAAGAATTATTTTTTCCTTTTCAGCCAGATGTGCAACCTTTGTTGACTTGTATATAACATAGGAGTCTTCATATATGTCCTTTTGGATCATAGAAACATCAGTATCATGGAAGGGAGAGAGATCACAATAATTTATTCATAGTAGAAAACATGGGGAAACGACATAGAGGTATATGCAAACTTACATTAAGAAGGCAATGGAGCTAGTATTCCTCCAAATCTTTGACATCTTCCTCGTACATAAGTTTAAGGCCAGTAGAATTGGCAAACCACCTTATTAATGGGACCATGGTAGTAGTAGTTTCCCATCGATAAGTTGGATCCTCTTTCATATACAAGTCCACAGACAGGAATTAAAGGCCCTACTTTGTGGATTAAGGGCATTTGCATCCGCTGGAACATACGTCCGTGGAGGCAACTCTGTGATGGAGATATGTTTTGAGTTTGTCAATTATTTTTTCTCCCTAGAAGTGGGAAAAACCAACCATGCATTATATATGTTGATCGCAACATTGTCAAAAAGTGGTATATTTGAGTCACCAGTCGCAACCTAATTTTGGGTCCCAATGGCGACGTTAGATACCAGAGCAACATTTTTGTCCGTTGCCCTCTTTTTTTTACCTTTTACCTTCTGCGAAGCTTAATTCAAAGTTTGTATGCCCCCTTCAGCTCGTCTAATTGGGAGAAAATAAATTCCTTATCAATCTCCATTATTGGATGTCCGTCTACAGATGAACCTACACAAGAGTTGGCAAATAAAATAAAAGTTCAAGTGATAAGCTAAAAATTGAAGGTAGCAAACTAGGCCACACTCTCTGAAGTAAAAATTCATTACCTTATGGTGCTTGCCTCACAGGGGGAACATGGGCAATATAGTATCCAAGATGGTACAAGTCCCTAAGAGTAACTATCTCAGCAAAGTACTTTTTTTGTCCGGAATTAAGACTACAACCATAATCCTCTTCCTTTGATGTTCTGTGGGGGCCAAACCTGCTCGGACTGCAAAGATAATATATATCTATATATATATACACACACACACACACAATATGAAAACTAAATGCCGCAGCCTTATTGTGCAATTTTTTCTACCTTCCATAGGGGGACGTCCCCAGGATCGAGAAACCCTATGTGCTCTCTCTTTTAGAATCCTTTACGTGTGCTCCCACTTGTCATCGAAAATGAAAAAGTGTTTGTCTTTCCAATTTTTAGTACTGGAAGGCCATCCTTTCATGAGGTACCTACTACCATTCTACAGACCCATATAGTGATACCATATATATTCTATAGAGTTTTCTTTTGTCTTATAAATATCGAAGAACTCCACGACTGTAATATACCTTGAGAATTTATTCTACTAAACCCCCAAAGATGACAAGATATCCCTCCACCCATTAGGGCTAACATGGGTTGGGGCTAAGTTCATCATCTTTAAAATCATCCTCACGGTAACAGGCACGGGAAGTCGCAGTCCAAGGAGGAAGGCATGTAAAGGGAAACAAACACCATTGATATACATAAGTATGACCTCGTCTAGATAATACTTAGTCCAACATAATGACCCTCCCTTAGGGAAACTCAGACTTATCTTCATATGGGCTTGTGTCACAGTGGCCCATATTAAATAGTCTTAACCTTCGAGACCTGATTAAGAGAACATTTACGACCACCCACGAAGGCTATCACTATACTCATTTCATGGTGTTTCTAAGTCTCGACCCAAACATATGTCGGCCTTATAGGACGCCTTTAGGCCGAGACCCATCATAACTTTTGTAGATGTGTTACGTTCGATATCATCCACGAGGAAGACACTTCATTAGTCTCGGTTAGTCGAGACTTATAAGAGCCGACATTAACATCTTGAACATAACATGTGACCTATGCATTTGTAATACCCCGCATTTTTTATTGAATTAAAATTGAAAGAATTGAAGAAAAAAAAACTATGGCAATATCTATATTCGAAATGTTTGGAAATGAAAATTTAAAATGAATTAATTGAGATACGAATGTGCGACTTAAATATTAGAAGCGAATTAACGCGTAAAAGGATCAAGAGGATTAAATTTGGCGCAATGGCATTTTTGTAAATAAACTAACTCTACGTATAAATTGAAAAGAAGAGAAGAAGTCTTCATTCTTTTATTTGAAATGGGGGCTAGGGTTTGGTAGAGAGAGAGAGAGTAAGAAGAGAAGAAGCTAAGAGGATTTCAAGAGGATTTCAATTTCTCCATACAATCCAAGGCAAGTTAATAACCTATATGTGTATTATATGTATCTATAATGAAATTTCACATGAACATGTATTTGGATCCCTAAATTAATATAAAATTGATGTAAAAAATGATATGCAATGTAATAAGATCATCCTTCATGTACATTCAAATGCAATAACATCATTATAGGGATTGAGTTGTAGAACAACCTCTTGAATTTGAGAAATGTAGGAAATTAAGTAAATCGTCATATTAAAAACTGTTTTGAGTTGTTTTGGTTCCGAAAATGGATGCTTCGTCCACTTTTCTCGATAGAAAATCATGTTCCGGACAACTTTGTAGTTTTAAGTTTTACCAAAAACGGATCGGAAAAGCCTCAAATCGGTATTATAAAATTCTGCGCAGAAAATTGTCGTGAACAGGTCCGAACTGTATATGTTAGTTTCGGGTCTGTTTTAAGCAGGATACGATAGTGTGCGCGCGTGACCTTGTAGAAAATCACGTTCCGAACGACTTTGTAGTTTTGAGTTTTTCCAAAAACGGATCGAAAAAGCCTCAAATCGGTGTTTTAAAATTCTGGGCAGAAAGTTGTCGAAAACATGGGTGAATATTATATGTTAGTTTCGGGTCTGTTTTATGTAGGCTATGGTAGCGTGCTCGCGAGTACTTGTAGAAAATCACGTTCCGAGCAACTTTGTAGTTTTAAGTTTTTCCAAAAATGGATCGGAAGAGCCTCGAATCTGCATTTTAAATTCTGGGCAGCATGTTGTTGAAATAAGAGTGATAATGTTTTTCATGTTGTTAGTAAGATAATTGTGGTGTTGTGCCTAATATCCTAACTTGATCACATACTTATTATTATTAGGGATATATAACCTTGAAACGATTTGATGTTGAATTAGTAAATTAATGATGTAAATTATGTTATATTGTAAATAATGACTATTGTAGAACTCGAGTAAGAGACTTGACACGATTGTATATATACATAAGCGTGAAATTGTTTTACATGTATATTGTCGAGTATACACTAGACTAGTCCTCTGGTCGACGTAGGCACATGTTGAATGAATTTTTTTATGATTGATCCGGTTAGGTTCCGCTCGAGTTCCGTGTCGGAGATAAACCACCGGAACCGGACACATGGTTGTAATGCGAGTCGGATAGAAAGACCTTGATACGCCATGTGATTTAGGACTTAGTATGATTGCCCTTGCCACGTAATATTGGGGAATATTCGTGTGTAGGCCTAGTGTTACGACTTGTTCCCCCGGATAACGATAGTGACCCGATATGATTTTTGTGTGAGATATTATGCTTATGTCTTAAAGTAATATCCCGAATCGATGCATTTGATATTATTATTAAAGAAAATATTTAGATACGTTAAATATTGAACTGCGATTAATAATGATTAATCATGATACGATGTGAGGCTACAAGTTACTCGAGTTTGAGTTGGGTAGTCACGACATAGGAGCATTGGTTGGGTAATTGAACAACTTAATTACTGGAGACGAGTAATGACTAGTGTGCTTTCATTATAAGTACATCTTATAATCTTATAGCTTGTTTTCTTTCTTTGACGTTCGTCTATCTTGCTTCTTGCTCCTCTCCCATATATATATATATATATATATTATACAGGTCCTCGCCCCATTGAACAGTAAATCGTGGAGCTGGATGACCTCGCATCTATTCTTAGGATCTTGCAGTGGTGGACGCTGGTCCTTGTCCTATTTTGTCACTCTTCCTCAGAGTGTGGTATCAGAGATTTGCCATTGTTAGGGATTTGATAGTGTTGAGAGGTTTACATTACACTCTTTACCTAGTTTATCTTTGGGCCCGTATGTTTGGGCATTTTATATTCAGTACTGATATTACTTGTGGATCCTATACTTGCTATGATGTGATTTGGTTACACGTATGGGAGTGTACATGTTTACTTTACTGCATTTATTTAAATTATGTTTCTAATGCCAACATATTGACTCTCCGCTTTAATTTAATTGGGCGTAGCTAACCGAATTAGATATAAAAAAGCAGGGTTGTCACAGCATTGCCAAGACATGTTGATAAAACTGTTATATAAGATCAACCCCCTCACACAGGGAGAATATTATTTCATCATGACATACGCATGCAAAAGTTAAGTGGAATTATCTCATTCGTCCATTCATCTCGTGCAACCAGATGCATGCTTGGGGGTGACACTCCGCACCTCTAACACTATAAAGGCTAAAATTGTCTTCTTCACAAAGGATAAATGAATTACAAATCATACTAAAACCCTCCTACTTTATATACTTAGAGATAAAAATCTTGAGTGTGTATTTTTATGGCTATTTGAGCCATATTATAGTGGAAAACACCCTACCTTGCACAGTGGAGTAGGTCAAGGATGAACCACTTACATGATTGAGTCTTCCTTATCTCTCATCCTTTATCCTAGTTATGCATAACTCTTATGTTGTTTAAATTAATAACCATTGTTAACAGAGATGGAATTTGAGCTATCCACTGATTTGAGGTGGTGATATATCTAGTATCATCATTTTGGCACCGTTTGTGGGAAAAGATTCTCTTCTCATTCTTCTTTGCTTGAACGCTTATCTTTGTCTCTGGTGGTTATCCAGATCCACCATTACTGGGCCCAGATCAACATTAAAAGAGCTTAGGTGGTGATTTTCTAGATTTTCCTGAATCATCTCACTTCTAGCCTTGTAATTCATCTTTTCTCTCTTTGATTATGGTTTGAATCCTCCTATAATGGCAACTAATCCACCATGTAATGATGAATACCGCTCCGGCCATCCACCTCCTCGGTCAGAAAGGGCTGACGTGGCAGCGACGTTAAGATGCTTGTTGGATAGCTAACAACAAATACAATAGCAGTTTATAGATTTTATCCAAAGTGTGATGGGGAGGATCCTAGCGACTAAGCAATGAGGATCATTACTCCGATGGCCAAAGAGGTGGTGGATGTAATGGCAGGGGAACCACACCCAAACCTAACCAAATAAGAATACCACCACCAAAAACGGAGATATGTCACTAATCCACGGTGTCTCCACCTTGGAAAGTAGGTCCAAGGGTGCCCAGACGACCATGATAACGATGAGGAAGATTGCTGGGAGAGATATGATATTTATGGTGACATTTTCCATCCTAGAGCAACGCCAACACATATCTACCAGGGTAATAGCATCCAACATACTCCCCGGATCCGACTAAAAGGTTCGATATTTGTCAGGTTGAGTAGAGGATTAACCTTTGATCGTCTCAGTGGAGTATCAGTCTTTGACCATCTCGGCCCTAAAAATGAGGTTAGACTAGACAGACACTCCCTCTCCTGCAGCATAGGTGTCAGAAGGGGAACATGTGCCATGAATATGAGGGGATGATATGAGATTATGAAAGGGAGGATCATAGAGAAGTTAATAGTCAGCAACGGGCTGTCGATCAAGAATTGGCCCAGTAAGTAGTTAAGAAAGAAGGGAGTGGAGACAATGCAATGGCAGAAGAAACTCCTGAAATAGTTCTATTCAAAGATTATAAGACAATATCAACATCTTGATTAATAGCCAAGACCCCAGCCGTCGAGGTTATATGGAGGGGTCACTATTTGTGCTGAGGATTAGAGCTACCCTACCCCAACTAAGTTCAAACCATCGAATGTAACTTCAAGATATGATGATATCATAAATCTCGTGCATAACATTGAGATATATCAATCGGCAGTAAATATTTACTCATATGATGAGATAGGAAGTCGAGACTTCTCAAGAACTCTTACAGGCACAATGCATGTTTGGTACACCGGCTTGCCGAGGGGCTCTATAGAGAATTTTAAGCAGTTGGCAGAGAAATTCATCCATAACTTCTGCTTTGTCATGAAGCTATTGAAGCATGTGACTCATCTCCTGCACGTCAAACAGGGGAAGGATGAACCGCTGAGGGAGTATATCTCTTATTTCAATAAAGAAAAGTTGGAGGTGGAAGATTACGATGACAACCCTTATCAATGGCCTGCAACCAGTAAACTTTTGTGGAACGTCTCTAGGGATACTCCAAAGACCATGACAAAACTTTTGGCTATGTCCAAGAGGATCATGAACGCAGAGGAGAACATGGAAGCCAAGAGAGGAGACATAAAAAAGTCTAGCAATGGGAAATCAGGCCAAGGGAGAGACAAAATGGGAAATAAGAGATCGAATGATGATATGTTCGCTAAGAATACTCCGTAGACCATAGGCCCTAACTTTATTTTGAATGAAATCAAAGATGACAAAGAACTTAAGTGGCCTAAAAAGGTTAAATATCCTCCTCACAAGAGAAATAAAATCAAGTGGTGTGAGTTTCATCAAGACCATGTCCACACAATCGATAAATGCTTTCCCTTAAAAGGTGAGGTAGAAAAGCTGTTGAGACAAGGCAAACTCTAGAAGTACGTGGACATGAATGGAGAAAGAGATGATGAAGGAAGATACATAACCAATGGAGATATGATATGTCTAGAAGGGAGGTTCAAGCAAGTAAAGGCAAGGATAATTCAGAAAATAGCGGGGATGATAACCTTAACCTCCCGATGAAAATCTCAGAAGAAAAAAGAGAACTACATATGATCTCTTTCGATGTGAAAATGATATTTGGCAGCCTAAAAAGTGGAGTCACTGCGCCACCCAACAAAGAAGCTCACGTTGTCGAAGAAAAAATAGCGTTGAAGGGAATGAAGATGAACTCCGTAGAGACAGAGGCAAATCTAGGAAAATTAAAGAAGGTAGACATGGGCACTCTTGTTGTGGGTTTTCAAGATTAGATTTTAAAGTCATATTGGCTCCACATGATGACCCCCTTGTCATTAGCACGTAAGTTCATGACTATAACATGTTTCTCATTCTCTTCAACAGAGGTAGCTCGGTCGACATCATGTTGTGGGACTACTTTAAAGGTCTGAAGATGAGTAAGAAGAGGCTCATACCATATTACAAGCCGCTGATTAGTTCAACGGAGAGAAAGTTCACCCATTAGGGTTATATGAGATGGACATTTGCATGGGCAGTTGGTCGAAATGTCTCACCAAGAAGATCAAATTCTTTGTAATGGACGAGCATATTTTCTCTTCCTACAACATTATCTTGGGTAGAGTAGCCCTTAAGGAGTTTAAGGCCATAACTTCCACCGTCCACCAGATGATGAAATTCTTGACCCCCTACGGAGTGGAGGAAGTGTAGGGTGACCAATTGGAAGCTCAGGAATGCTACTTTACATAGGCTGAGGAAAGAGAGGCGCCCATAAGATAAAGACGACATCATACAAATTTAACACCCTTGACCCAAGGGATGAGAGGAAGCTTAAAAGGGTAAACCAGTTGAGGAGGTAGAATCCATCATCCTTAATGAGTATGAGTAAAAAAACCTGATCCAAATAGGTTCATACCTAAAAGCAGAAGTGGAAGAGGAGCAGGTGAAACTTTTGAGAAAGTAATAAAATATTTTTTCTTGGAGCCATGAAGTTATGCTAGGGATTGACCTTGAGATTATTCGCCATTGGCTAAACATCAACGAGAATGCAAAGCCTATAAAATAGAGATACAAAACTTTTTCTCGAGATATGTACGCAGCTATTTAGAACGAGGTTAAAAAACTGCATACAACAGATTTTATGAGAGAGGTTTCACTACACCAAAATGGGTAAATTGACACCCTTCCAGCGGCTAGCCTTGTCACGGTCATTGACTGTGACAAGCCCGTGATAAAGGCTTGTCACGTTCAATGACCGTGACAAGTCCGTGACAACTATACTTGTCACGGACTTGTCACGGTCATTGACCGTGACAATCCTTATAATATTGTCACGGTCAATGACCGTGACACGTTCGTGACAAATGTCCCAACAAAAACCCTTTCCCCTTCTTTTTTCCCCCGTCGATTCTTCACTCCTTTCTCTCTCTCTCTCTCTCTCTCTCTCTCTCTCTCTCTCTCTCTCTCTCTCTACGCTGCTCTCCCTCTCTCTCTACTTTCATGTTAGTTTCTCTGTCTCTGTCTCTATCTCTCTCTGTCTCTGTCTCTATCTCTCTCTCCCTCTTCCATTTATATATATATATATATATATATATGTGTGTGTGTGTGTGTGTGTGTGTGGTGGGGGAAGGGGGTGGGGGTGGGAGTGGGGGGGGGGGGAGGGGGAAGGGATGGGTGGGTGGGTGGTGGGGTAGGGGTGGGGGATATGTGTGTGTGTGTGAATGTGCACGCGTGTGTGTGTATGTGCGCGTGTGTGTATATGCGTGTGTATGTGCATGTTCGTACGTAATGTCCCTTGTAAACGAATTGATTGGTTATTAATTTTTTTAGTACATTAGTATATGATTTTCCCTCATTGTAAATTAGTAAATTAATATATGATTAATTATGAAAGTAGGATTGCCCCTCATTGTAAATTAGTAAATTAATAATTGTATACTTTAATTGTTAGTTTAATTGATGAAAATAATTAATTAAGTAGATGAATTAGAAGGAGTACGGGATACACATTTGTTGTTGACATTGCTGTTGGATTATAGTGGATCGATGTTGGGTTAGTTAGTTTTAAAAGTGGCATGACCACTGGATTATTGTCCATATGGGGGTGGAATTTTTCAACTTTTTTTGAAAATTACTTTGTATATCGAACAACATATATATAGTATGATAATTAAATGAAACATACTTGAAATTACACATAGTGCGCATAGATACTAGCCTTCTAGTTCTTATTCGTACGAATTCAATAGCCCTTAGACTTGTTCGAGCGTCATTACCCCTTTAATGAGATCTCTCGAATTGTCCTGTTTGGACAGTTTGGGACTGCATAATTTCTGTATAATATTCTTAGTGGCTTAAAGTTGTTACTTTTGGAGGAAGTTTTGCAATCGTATCCTAATGTTCTTTGGCTTATAGTTGTTACTTTTATTGGGCGGGGTTGAACATAGGCTACCGCTGAGACAACTTTCGGGTTCACAAATTGAAAGTAAATCTTTTGAATGTGACCCTAATATGCTAGGTAAGAATCCCAAACTTAAGAATGTCAAGCATAAGAAGATACCAACTGGGAATGAAACTGAGACAAGAAAGGCATGGTCTAGGAGGTTAATTTTATATGACTTGCCTTATTGGAAGAATAACCCGGTGCGCCATGTATTGGATGTGATGCATGGAGAGAAGAACTTCACTGAACATATTGTGGGCACTTGCCTTAGTGGGCGTCACTCGAAGGATGGAGAAAATGCACGAAAAGACCTTAAATCGTTGAAACTTAATCCACAACTATGGTTGAAAGAAGATAGTAGGGGAAGGACAATAATTCCCCCTGGTGCGTTTACTTTGGCGAGTGAGGAAATGAAGGTGCTTTTAGACACAATATATAATTTGAAGGGATCATCTACTTTTTCGTCCAACTTGCAAAGGATTGTGAATTATGCTACTCTTGATTTACATAAGTGTAAGTCCCACGATTGTCATGTGATCATGCAATTGGTTCCTCTATTGTTTAATCACTGTTTCTCCAAGCACAAGGATTTGCGGAGGGCTATTACGAATATTAGTATTACCTTCTCACTCTTGTGTGAGAAGGTAGTCAATCGAGAACACATAGTGGCCGCAAAATTAGCGGTGACCGAAGCGATTTGTGTGTTGGAGAAGTACTTTCCCCCAACATTCTTTGACATAAGAGTTCACTTGTTGGTACACCTATGCGACGAGGCACTTCTTTGTGGTCCAGTTTGATATCGGTGGATGTATCCATTTGAAAGATTGATGAAAGTTTTTAAAGATTACGTCAAGAATACGCGATACATTGCAGGATCAATTGCAGAGGAATACATAACCGTGGAGTCATCAATATATACTCGGGAATATTTCCTGACTCGACTAGTGTTGATGACACTGATGAGTTCGTCGATGATGGTGGCCATGTGATGGGAAACGAGTGAAATTAACGAGTTTGCAACATGAACAAGTAACTCGTTATCTATTTGACACACATGAAGATGTCGAAGAATGGAAAAAGTAAGTTTCAATTATTATAATGTTAAACATTATTTTAGATTATTTTATACATGATTAATTTTGTAATATGCAGAAAATATAAAGCCTATGAGAACAATAAAAGACGAAAAACAATGGTACAATCAGACAGTGAATTTAGGTTGTGGTTGACACAAGAGGTAATTATAATGAAAATGGCCGTTATATAACGTTACATTACACTCAAATTTTACAACTAATATAATTAATTTATCTATATTCTCAGCTCTTAAAGACGGGTGATGCGACATCAAGGCTTGCTCGTCTAGCCACTGGACCCTTGTTCGTGGCATAAGAGTACAAAAAGTATCGATTGAGCGGTTACATTTTCGGCGCTAAAGTGTACGAGGAAAGTACAAATGTACCGAACTCGGGCATTTCATACGAGGCTCTTACTTTCTTTCGAGCTAGCGCAAAAGATAAACACCTCGTTGAAGCTGAAATGACTTACTATGGTGTAATCTGAAATATATTTGAATTGGATTATATAATCTTCAAAGAGGTTGTATCTTACTATGACTGGGTAAGAGTTGAGGATAAAAATGCTTGTAAAGTTGATCCTGTCACCAATTTAATCATGGATGACTTGTCCAAGTTGAAGAGCAACAACCACGTGAGCGATGAGCCGTTTGTTTGTGCATTTCAAAAGGTTAACCACGTGTTTTACTTAGAGTATATCAATAAAGAGCCGTGGTAAATTGCCCAACACGCGCCAAAACGTGTAAATAGTAGTGTGGATGACTTGGCTGCTCCTACCGAATATCAATCCATTTTTATTGTAATCCGAATTTTAAATAATATTTCAATTTGTAATAAATATACCAATTTGTACCGAAATATTCCAATGCGTTTGGACAGTTTTGGACAGCATAATTTCTGTATAATATTCTTAGTGGCTTAAAGTTGTTACTTTTGGAGGAACTTTCTATTATAGATTGAATTTGAATTTGAATTTGAAATTTATGTTTTTTTTATACTAATCCATGAATAAACGCTTCTTACTTTTAATAGGTGATTAGTACATAGTTATTTGAGGTGTCCTATTTGTGTAGAGGAGACTGAATCTCTTCATCTATCCTTTAACTAAAAAAATGAAGTGAGAATTACCTTCATATACGAACACTAAGAAATGACATAATCCTATGGAGTGATGCTCTGCAAATTCCTTCTAACTGTTGTGTAGCCAAACATCACCACTTGAAGTTGTCAATTCCAATTTCCATACCCCACCACTTGGAACCTCTAGCAAAACATGGGAAAATATGGAAAGTGGAATTGACAACTTCGACTAGTGATTTTTGGCTACACAACGGTTGGAAGGAATTGCAGAGAATAACTCTATAGGATTATGGCATTTCTTAGTGTTCAGATATGAAGGGAATTATATTTGACACGATTGCCCGGGGTACATTAGTTGGAAGGAGGTGCCATATGAGCTCAAGTTAGTTGTTTGGGTGGCACTACAGGTAATGTATTTATATTTATATTTATATGAATATTTCAATTTTAATTTCGATTTCGATTTTGATTTTTATGAATATTTGCTTGCTGGGTGGCACTACACTATTATTATGAATATTTTCTTGTTGTTAGACCACCCCTTATGATAATCCTGGCTCCGCCCTTGGTTATGCCACATGTTTATTTAAGCTTCGTCGAAGGATTTCCAATGTAAAGTCTCTTTCATTATCATGCTCTACCATGTTGGTAAGCTATAATATCCCTGTTATTGTTGCTTACATAAATGACTATATTTTTTAGATTTATTACTTTTCAATTCATTTATAAAATCTCTCTTGTGCAGTGTCTTGCAGTGGCTGATTCTTATAGTGGAACTAGAACTGGAAATTGGTGTTGGATTTTCTCAAAAGTTGTCCTCTTCTAGAGGTTCTTATCTTTGAGGTACGTCAAGGGTTCATAACATCACTTCCAGCTAAATAGTTTGCAGATTTGAGATAATTGATGGTGATGTTGTTTCTTCTTATATTAGGGTTTTTCATTTTGTTGTGAACAAATCGGGACATCGTGATTGGAATGGTATGGACCTGATTGTTTGAGATCACACCTAAAGACAATCAAAATTATGGGATTGGGGTCGAACAATGGAGTTGAACAATTGAGGTACTTTGTGGAGAATGCCAAAGTATTGGAGAAGACTATAATAAAGATGAAGGGTGGTGTTGAACAATTAAAGCTTCCAAAGTGTTTAAAGCACATGATTAGTAAAATAAGTAAATTAATAAGAACATTGAAACGACAAAATATAGCATGACGCGAAGTTGTCCCGTTTGCATATTATTTTTATTTTGAATGTATATTTTCATTATCTCTAGTTTATTTGGATATATGATGTTTAAATAGGTACAACGTTGCTATAAAAGGTACAAATATACTGCTGGGCGGTGGCAGTGACCATACTGCCCAGCAGATTGTTTTTCAATTCTGCCCAGAATTGTTAGACAAGTCCTTGACAAATAAAGTTGTCACGGACTTGTCACGGTACATGGACATGATAATTTTTTATAAACCGTTACGGGCTTGTCACGGTCATAAATCGTGACAAAACTTATCACGGTCCCTGACCGTGACATGACCGTGACAATTCTAACGAACTTGTCACGATCCATGACCGTGATAAAAAAAGTTGTCTCGCCCAGAATTGTCACGGTCATTGACCTTGACAAGTTGAACTTATCAAGGACAATGACCATGACAATTTGGCAGATTTAGTGTAGTGTTTAGTCCACACTGGCTCTCTAACATTGTCATCGTACCAAAGTAGAATGGGGAGTGGAGAATGTATGTTTACATGACAATTCTTAATAAAACTTGCCCAAAAGAAAATTTTCCTCTACCTCAAATCAACCAGATGGGGGATGCCCGTACGAGCATGAGCTTATGAGTTTTATGAATGCATATTTCGGGTATAATCAGATATTCATGCACAAGGAAAACATTGAGAATAATTCCTTTATCACAGATAATGGGACCTACTGCTATAAAGTATTTCCCTTCGGCTTGAAGAACCTAGGGGAAACATACCATAGGTTGGTTAATAAGATGTTCAAAAATCAGGTTGGGAATACCATAAAGGTGTATGTAGACGATATGATGACCAAGAGTTTGAAGGATGAAACCCATGTAGCGTACTTTGAATTTATATTCGACACTATGGATGAATACAAAATGAAGCTAAATCTTCAATGTCGGTGAAGGAAAATTCCTTGGGTTTATTGTGAACTAGAGGGTGATTGAGGCCAACCCTGTGAAGATCAAAGATCTTATTAATATGCAGACACCAAAGACGATGAAGGACGTACAGATATTGATCGGACGAGTTGCAACTCTTAATAATTTTGTCTTTCGAGAAACTGATAAGTTTTTTCCCTTCTTTAAAATACTGAGGAAAGCCTTTGTTTAGGACGAAAAATATGAGAGAGATTTTTAAGAGTTTAAGCTATATTTGAGGTCTCCGATGCTACTGTCTCGGTCAGTCCAGGGAGAGAAGTTATTTTTATACTTAGCCATTTCAAAATTAGCTATTAGTGTGGCTATTGTCCAAGACGGCGATGGAGTTAAAAGCCAATATATTTAAATAGCAAAGACTTGAAAGGGGCCAATGTCAACTACCCCAAAATGGATAAGCTGTCTTTTGTGTTGATCTATGCCATAAGAAAGATGAAGCCATACTCCTAGGCCCATACAAAGGTGTTGCTTATCGATACTCCTCTGAGGCAGGTCATTTATAAGCCCGATAAATTTGGTAGGTTAATGTCTTGGTCAGTAGAGCTAGGTGAGTTTGACATCATCTATTAGTCTAGAAACGCAATCAAGGGGTAGGCATTGGCAAATTTTATGGCCGAGTTTACCTGTGCCAAGAATGATGATGAGATTGGGGAAGAAGTAGGAACTCCAATAATTGTCCCAGTAAAACCAATTATCGAGAATGTAAAGGTCGAAGTTATAGCTAAGTATGTGTTATTTAAAAATGGAATCTAAGGCAAAGGTCCCTTTTCAAAAGGGGGACCTCTTTGGATCTTATTTGTAAATTGCTTATCTTATAAGAGCATCACCGGGCTAGGTTAATATTATCGGCCATAGATAGAACATACAATGAATATTATTTGAAATTCAACTTCAAGGCTTAAGATAACAAATCAGAGTATGAGGCCCTACTAGAAGTCCTCTCCCTCACCAGAACTTTGAACGTCGTTCAGATGATAGCCCATGGTGATTCACAGTTAGTTGTCAATTAGATTTTGAGGATCTATGAGGCTAAGGATGAGAAAATGGCCAAGTACTTAGACAGAGTCAAAAAAATGTTAATGAATTTTGGTAAAGTCAAAGTAAAGAGAATTTCGAGGTTAGAGAATAGCCGAGCCGATGCTCTGGCTAGATTAGCCTCAACAACAAGAATCGAGATCAGGCGCACAGTTCCTGTTGAGATACTATTGAAGCCGAGTATTGAGGAAGATGAGTGAAGCGCAATGTTTTTTCTCAATTTTATTTTTGGAGAGTCTTGGATGAATCCGTTAATAAAGTAAATACGAGATAGGGAACTACCAGAATCCAAAGCCGAAAGATAAAAGATTAGATGTCCCGCTATAAAGTTCACCATCATTAGAGATGTGCTTTACAAATGAGGACTTCTTCTCCCCTTGCTTGAATGCGTACCGCCCTTCGAGATCGACTATGTACTCCGAGACATTCATGAGGGTTCTTGTGCAAGTCATATCAATGTTCGATCTTTTTCTAAGAGGATCGTCACCCAAGGATATTTTTGGTCGACATTTTCTAAGGATGCGGTCGTAAATGTGAAGAAGTGTGGAAAATGTCAGAGGTTCGTGATTATTCCACATCAGCCCCACCATCCTCTCTCCTCTATAACAACACCTTGGTAGTTTGAAGTATGTGGAATAGACCTGGTTGTCCCTATTCTTTGAGAACGAGGAAACTATAAGTATCTGATTGTGGCGATTGACTACTTTTTAAAATGGGTGGAGGTTGAGGAGGTGATAACTATCACGGAAGTGAAGACATTAAAGTTTATATGGAGAAATATCATTTTTCGATATGGGCTGACCCATACTATGATATCAGAAAATGTCAAGCATTTCAAAAAGAATTCCTTGAAGGACTATTGCACTAAGGTCTACATTGAACAATTATTTTGTGCATCTGGTGGACCACAAGCCAACGGTCATATCGAGGTCACCAACATAACCTCACTTAATGGGATAAAGAACAACCTAAAAGATGAAAATGGAAAATGGAATGATGAACTGCATGGGATCCTATGGGCATATATGAATACCGAAAGAATGCCAACATGAGAGACATCGATAATGTTGACCTATGGGTCTGAGGCGGTTATTCCAATGGAACTCGAACTCCTAAGCCACAGAGTGAAAACTTATGACCCAAAGGCCGACATAGAAGGGAGGAAGTTGGATTTAGATCTAATAGAAGAAAGAAAATAAGACACTATAGTTAAGAAATCATCTTATCAACAGAGAGATACCAAGTTTTATAAGAAATGGGTGAAATCTAGGCTGATAGCAGTAAGAGATTTAGTCTTGAAGAAGGTTTGGTAGAAACCCCACAAGTTGCATCCTAACTGACACGGGCCATATAGAGTAACAAAAGTTGTTGTGCCAGGAACTTTCAGACTTGAAAATCTTAAGGGTAAACCCTTTTCAAACCTACATAATGTAGACCATTTGAAGAGATATTATCAATAGTCCTTATTATATCTATTACGTAGACGATCAATATTTTGCTTTCATTAATGTAATTCCAATTTATTTTTATTGATATGCTAAAGTATTATCCCGTACTTATTCTATGTGGTTTATATTTGTATTATACCTAACGTAAGAACATCATTTCTATGGTGAATTAGTTTATAACTCACTCTCGGCGATATGCGAGTGTATAGGGAGTCTCGTCTCTTTCATACTCTTCCAATAACACCGAGAGAGGGGATAACCCTTAAAACATCACTCAAGTGGTGAAGGCCAAATTAAAAATCATTAAATTACGGTTTAAGAACATCATTTTTATGGTGAATTAGTTCACAACTCACTCTCAGCGATACGAGAATGTATGAGAAATCTTGTCTCCTTTAGACTCTCCTAATAATGCCTATAGGGTGGGATGACCCTTATGACATCACTCACAGTGGTGAAAAAAATATAAAAATAATTGAATTATGGTTTAAGAACATCATTTTTATGGTGAATTAGTTTATAACTCACTTTCAACGATACGAGAGTATATGAGGAATCTCGTGTCCTTCATACTCTCCTAATAACGCCGAGAGGGGGGGATAAACCTTATTAAACATCACTTATAGTGCTGAAAATTTCATTATTATTCGTCACATGAAGTGGTGAATGTCATTGTAATAAGTGGCAAAACACAATTGAATGTCGTTCTTAAACATCAATCAATGGCAATGAAAGTAAAGATCAGAGACCGTAGTTGTGAAAAAATCACAAATTCCATTCACATAAGAAATCCATTCACATTCTCATATAAGACATCAAAAGAGGAAGAAAAAGAGTGGAATAATTACACAAATTTCATGAGGCAAAAAATTACATTATTTAGATAGAAGTTACACAATACGGCATTCAAAGACCACAAATGGTCGCCCTTAAAAAGAATAAGTTTAACTCTCAACAACGACATTCTCATCCTCGGATGAGACCTCAGAGGTAGTGGGAGTTGGAATAATCTCTGTGTTTCGCTGTCTTTGGCATCATCAACTCCAACTGTGGCATCTTAGGCTATCAGTGTCGTCTTGGCAATAACTTCTTAAGCCTCAGTCTCGGCGTGGACCTGGTTCAGGGCATCCATGCTCTTCGGGTCCCCTAGATCAAACGACTCCAAAAGCTCATGGAGTTGGGGTTTGGTAGAAGCAAGTTCCAGACATAAATTCAATACTCGATGATAAACAATCTTTGCCCCCTTGTCCAGATACTAGATTGCATAGTTGGAGAACTCGTTAGATGACTTGAAGGCTGATATTACCTTCTCCAATGCTTCCTTAACCTAGGCCTTTTGTTTCTCAAGAAAATAATCTATCTTCGCCCTAAGGCCCATCCTTCTAGTAAAAAAAATCCTCTATGTCCTTCTTGACTAAGATGGGAATCTCCCTCTTCTTTGTTTCTTCAACGTCTAGAAGCTTCTTCTTCATATCTTCATTCTCTTTTATTACGAACTCAGACTATTTGATCTTGAGGGCATTGTCCTTGACCAATGATTTCATGTTGTAAAGGGAAAGAAAAGACTGCAATTTCAAAAAAAAAATGAGAGAATTAACACAAGACAATGTTACACTTGGAAGAAACGATAAAGCAAAATTATAAGTGGTGAGAACATTTACAGGGGTATCCATGTGGGGAGCAATGTCAGCAACTCGAGAAAGTTTTGCGAGTTGAAGAATCAACTATCAGACTTGGGCATAATTGAACTACAACGTCTTGGTCCATTAGTTGGATGCCGAGTAAGTAGTCAGTTGTCACATTAAGCTGACACAAATGAGTAGCAACTGCACCTTTATCTGAAATGGGGATGGTTGTGTCGCTAGTGACTTTGGACAGGACACCCTTTTTTTCCTTTGGTGCCTTTGGAGGGTCGGCACTAGTGCCCTCAGGCACTTCCATCATAGTTTTGGATTCCTCGATTTTGGAACGACCCCCGGTGGTCTTCTTTTTAGATGGTTGTGAGGGAGGAGTCTTTTTACCTACCACCTTAGAGAGGAGGTTGCTAGTCACAGGAGCAACCATCTTCCAAAGCTTTCTGAAACCTTAGCTAGATGATCTACAAATAGAGAAAATGATAAGTGTCGACTAGGAAAGAATTAAGAAAAGATGTCAGTAAAGTGACTTGTAAAAATGAATTTACATAATTCCGTTAGGGGGTCGATCTCCAGCCCAATCTCAGCCAAAAATCTTGGCTCTATCAAGGCCTTAAACAAGACTAGTCCATTCTTTTTTCCAGTCCTACGAAGGTGATCAATGCTATTTTGACTATCTACACTAAAATCGGGATTAAGAATGGGAGACATAGACACTTTACACCACTTTTGAGGGACTCTCAGCTCATGAGCACTAAAAGGGATGTTGGTTTCAAAATCCTAATCGATTGAGATAAAGAAGTACTGAGACTTCCAGTAATGATTGAAAGTCCAATTAATATGTAGGAGTTTCTTATCAGAACGCCGAGCCATGAAGTGAAAGTAGAACAGTTGGGATTTAGTAGTGGAGACAGTGTAACAAGCCTTGAAAATGCTAATTGGAAGTTCAGCCGTGTATACTAGCTTCCAAAGTTGTTTGGACCCACAAAACATTCTCCTTGCATTAGGAGATAGTTGTGCTGGAAAGACACCAATATTGGCAAGGATGGCCCTAATATTCGAATGAATTTATAGATAAAATCTAACTTTGAACATTTTCTCGTAAACAACAACCTCACCCTTAGCCCAGCTGCTGAACGCTCTATCATCATCGAAAGGAACTCTCATCCTTATTGATAACTTAATGCCACAAAGATGTCTCAACAAAATCAAATCCGTTTCTCGAACATCAGTAGGGATTGTTGAGGCATACGAGGTATCTAGCTCATCCTCATCCTCATCAATATCCTTATCCTCATCCTCGTTGTCTGTTAGAGCTTGACCACGAGGATATCTATTTGCAAACTAGGCCTCCGTCATGGCAAAGATGGGTATGGACATTTTTAGTTGGCTAAATGCCACCTCTTCTCTCGGCTCATTGTCATCCAAAAGTTAAACAACCTCAGGCTCATCGCCCTCTGACTGGTTTGATGGAGTTTGGGAGTGACCCCTGTTACTAAACTCTACGGCCCCACTCTTATCCAAACGAGAGTTAGGGACCTGCATGGCTTCCTAAAAGGAGTCATCCCTAGCCCTACACTAATAATTTGGTGGTTTGGGAATGTGTTATGGGCTATAACCGGGGGAATAAGATGACTCAAAACCCCTAAAAGAAGTAACCGACATTGAGTCACTAGTAATACTTATGATAACCCTAGGCTTACCTAGAACATGGAAAGTAAGAAGTAAAAGGAGGAAGAACAACTAATAAAGGTACTGGGTTTAAGGGATGCCTAGACTCAGCTTCATCTTTCCTCTTAGCCTCGGCCTCAGCCTTGAGAATTTCCCTAAGTATACATCCTTTAAGGTGGAGATATTTCTCTCCTAGCTCGATTAATTTTTGGTACATGAAAAATAGAAATGGCATTGAATTATGTAGACTTAAAGATCTAACAGGATAACTTAAACGTTTTTAACCAAGAACCACTCAAGAAAATGTTTGATTATTGCCGGAGAAGAAGAACGGAGAACTCATCAGGAAAATCAATCGACGCCTAATAAGTGACCTTTATTCCTAAATGCTAACCTAAGCACCCTTTTCAACCTAAATACAACATTAAACCCATCAAATCACCCTACTACCATCAGAAACGGTGACCAAAAAATGAAAAATTCACTGGAGAAAAATTAAAATAAAAATCTACCATTAAAAGGAAAAAATGAAAGTAAAGAAAGGGAAAAAAGGGTTACTTGAGAAGAAAGTAAGCTCGAAGTGAAGGAAAGGAGGGAAAAACTCGACTGGAACAATAAGAATGGAGTAGAGAGAGAATATGGTTCCCTGGTTCGACAAGAACGATTAGGCAAGATAGTTGGAGAAAAAAGAGAAAAATAAATTATTTTTGGGTTTTTAAACTTGGCAATAATTAAGTGTTTCCCAACGAACCGTCATTAGGGAACTATTCTCCAAGGCACATGCTAACGACACTTGTTAGGCTGCACACCAAGCCATACAAAAGGTGACAGTTGTCCAATCACGTACCATCAGATGTCACTTCCATTATAGCACCAAAATGATATCCTTAACACTTCTTCTGTTAAATCACGTCTCTAAACTACACTATGGCACTGAGGGGACAACTCGTAGCCAGACAAAAGATGACATTACACCTAAGCCTACTATATACATTGAAGACTAAGTCTAGGGGTGATTGATATATATAAGTATGACCTCATTTGGATAAGACGCTGCCCATCATCATGACCCTCCCTTAGTGTAACTCAGACTCATCTTCATATGGGACCGCATCATAGTGGCCCACATCAAACAATATCAACCTCCGAGACCCGTTCAAGAGAATATTTGTGGCTACCCACAAAGGCTATCACTATACTCATGGAACTATGTTTTTATGTCTTGACATATTATGTCTTCAGGCCGAGACCCATCACAACATTTGCAGAATAAGTGTCACTTTCGATATCATCCAACAAAAATCCATTTCATCAGTCTCAGCTAGCCAAGATTTATCAGATCCGACATCAACGTCTCGCGCAGAACATATAACCTATGCATTTCCAAGACACGTGAACAAAATAGTTATAGAGATCAATCCCCCCACGTGGGAAGAATATTCTTTCATAATGAAATACGCATGAAAGAGGTAGGTGGAATTCTCTTATTCGTCCATTCATCGTGTACACACAAGATTCATGCTTAGGGGTGACACTGCACACCTCCAACACTATAAAGTCCAACCTTGTCTTCTTCACAAAGGATAAAAAAATTACAAACCCTACTGAAACCCTGATACTTTATTACTTAGAGAGAGAATTATTAAGTGTGTATTCTCATGGCCATTAAAGACCCATTATAGTGGAAAACACCTTTTACCTTGCACAATGGAGTGGACAAGGCCGAACCACTTACATGCTTTTTCTTCCTTATCTCTCATATTTTCTCGTAGTTATATATAACTCTTATGTTGTTGCACTTAATCACCATTGTTAACTGAGCTATAATTTGAGCTATCCACTTATCTGAGGTGGTGATATATCTTGTATCATCATCAACCATCATTGGGGATCAAAGAACATGATCGTTAGTCTATAGAAGAAAACACACAAATGGTCCCCTCAGGAAATTATCAAGCCTCATCCATCTCAGCCAACCACTCCTCATTCATTATTCAAGGATAATTAATGGTTACCGGATCCCTCTTTATTTCAGTACCGCAGTTGGATGGCCAGGATTCAGCATTCCTTACTCTCCTAGTAGGCACTTATCCACTAAGAGTCGCGAGACTTATCTCAATTGTAACCTAATTATTTATGGAGACAATATCCTCTTAAACTCTGTGGCTATGCTCCTCATCCTCCATCGGACCCCTACAGTAAGAAGACTCCTTGAATTCAAAATAAATGCAAATATAGGCTGGGTAATCTTTTAATTTATAAGCTCCACTAGTTTTAAGGTTTTTATGCTTAACACTATGGGAGGAGGAACATCGAGATGAATTATCCAAAAATCCTCCAAGTACTCCTGAGTAATCTAACACATAAGGCCGCAACAGGATTCTATAAAAGTAAAGATATCCATAGTTAAAGTTCACAAATTTTATGAGAAAAATACAATGGAAACACAACTTTGAAAGACCACAACTTCAATTAAAAGTCGTGGCAACAGACTAAAGTATAGATCATAAAAGCCAAATGTAATGGTGGTAAGGTCATAGACTCCTAAAACTTAAGTATAATACCACGTCCAGATTAAATAGTACCAAAGGGAAATGCAAAAGTCACGGTGTGAAACATAAACCCCAAAGTCCAGACTCAAAATCACCAAATGCCATGGACTACAGAATAAACAGTAAGAGACCGCGGAATAGTCGAACTCCAAACAATTCAAAGGCAGGTCCAGGGCCGCAACTAGATGAACATGTTCATGGCCAGAGCAGACAAACACTTGGGCTCCTCAATTATATGTTCTAACAAGATCAAAAGGGGAAAACTAGTGTTTTGGCCAAGAATAACCATGAACAATAGTTCGTGTTCTTAGCCCAAAAAATAACCCGAAAACCCTCAAAACAAATAGTAACTATCCAATCTTAGTCCAAAACTACCATTATCCTCTCTTACAACTACTCGCCTACATCAATCGACATTTTACATCGATAAAAACAAAAAATCCAACGTTTAACCCAAATTATTCGAAACCTAATAAAACACAAAAAAAGATAATTTGGGGATTCAATTCGATTATATTCAGTTAAGGGGTTTACATATATGGGTTGGATTCAATTAAGGGGTATATGCTTTATGTATTAAAGATGCTAAAAAAATCTTCTGGAATGATGAACACGAAAACCCAAGTTCTATGCTTGGGATGATTTTAGTAACAATCAAATGGTTTATGTGAAAAATTAAAAAATGGAAATGAAAACTAAGAAGATATTGGAAACAATATAGAGAAACTAAACTAAAGCCAAAATGTCACCCTTAATGTTGTCGGGAATCGCCCATGCTCGCCAAAAATTGCCGCTAGATTTTTTCTTTTAAGTAGGGAGAATGTGAATGAGGACAAACCGTCAACCTATTTTTATAAGGGGTTGAAAAATTCAAAACCTCACAGAATTTGAAATGTTTCAGCACCAAGATGAGACTCTTAATAATAGGTTGCGACATCTTCAAGGCACCTTATCAAATAAATTCCTCAGATCCAAGGAAACACAAACTTAAATTAAGACCCAACACTAAATCATTAACCTCTTAGAATTAATGCTTGGAGGGCTTCTGGTATACCCAAATTATGTCAGCCAATAGACATAAGACTCGTGGCATTGATGTCCATGCAAATAAAAAAGGTCTAAGACTACAAGGAAGGACACGGTTTAATACCTAACTAGGTAAAAAATAATACTATATTTTCCCCTTATACACTCAAAACTATGGCCTAGTGCACTGACATGGTGTAGGCCTCAAGACACGACTGCATTATAAGTTTACTCCCAAACTTTTGATAGGCTGTGGAACCTCAGCCTCAACACATCCCTAGGCATATAGGCGCAAACCCTAACATGTCATCAATGGTTTGACATCTATCCAACTTCTAAAAAGATTCCATATCAATAATACTTATCCACAAGGCACGTGCACCGTGCACATGATTCCCTCACCAAGAACAATAAACAGAGGTCCTCACCTCCTTATTTTACAAGCAAGTTTTGGATAGCGAATCTCTGCCCAATCCTCTCCAACATCTCTCTGCACCAAAGTCCACACTCCGATCAAATGAACCACTATAAGTCGTGGCCTCCCTCTTGTCTATACTATAAGGTCACAACATTGTTTGCACAAAATATGTATGTTTATGCATTTCACTGATTTCTTTCCTTTTGTTTGCCTCTAAGGCCCCCTAAACTTGTATTATTACATGAATCTAATGAGAATCAGGCTCCATTGTGGATGTAGGGTCATTTTCATGGCTAAACCACTCTAAATCTCATATTATCTTACCTTATTACATGAATCTCATATTATCTTACCTTATCTCTATTTTCAATACTTTGATCATTTTGTATATCTTTGACGGTATGATTTACTTCCGTAAAACATTTCTAGACAACATTAATTACCTATTTTATGACAATGGGTATACTTTTAGTGTTTATATTCTTCTAGAGTGATCGGGTTTGAGAGCATGTTTCCTCCCCTTGAAAAAACCCCTTTTAAATATACCTCTTTGTCAAAATATGAAGAAATGAACTTCACCTTACTTTTGTTCTTTATAGATGACTCGGTTGTAGAAGATGTTTATAAAGAGGATTGTAAAATGGGGTGTGACATGAGGATCATGAGGATAAAATGTTGATGAGACGAAGGAATATCACTACAAAAGTTTATAAGTCTCTTATATTTATAAGACTTACCCCCAAAATAATCTTGCCCACTCTTTGGTTCCTATATTCCAAATCCAACTCCGAAGTGGGTGTAGTCAAAAGCCAAATCTTAAAATTATTAGGAGTCTTATGATTTAAGTTTAACTTATCATCATTAAAAGTGTTTAGAGAATTTTGGTGGACAACGAGATTTTAACATATTCATTGTTCTATAATTTCTTTAAAAGGATGAGGTTGTTCAAAAGAAAGTTGCAATCCTATGACCACCCACTCATTGGATTCTTTGGGCAGAAGGTGTAATCCCTAGCAACCATTGAACTAAAAGTTACGGTAGGGACATCAATGACCTACATTATGCAGGTGATGAAATTATTTATGATGGATGAGAATGTGGCATCACCCTATAACATTATTTTAGTAGAGTGGGGTTAAATAAGTGCGAAGTAGTCTACTCTGTGGTACACATGGTAATGAAATTCTCCATAAATATTGGGCAAGGCTAGGTGAAGGGAACCCATTTATTAAAAAGAGAATGCTATTTTATCTCGATTGAAGAGCATGAAAAGATGACATGGGCTTATCAGATTGAGACTTTAGATCCTCAAGATGACGATAAACTGGTTATGAGAGAGGAAATCGAGCACATTTAGCCCATGATCCTGGATAATGAAAATCTAGAGCGAGAAATACAACTTGTACTTGGACCCGATACTAAAGAAGGAACATGCACACTTCCTAAGGGTAAACAACTATAAAAAGGGCCATAGAGTTAGGGGACTACTACATCATGTACGGGCTGAGAGTTACTATAAATGGCAAATTAGTGGCAGTTATGACAAGAGAGTAACAAAAAAGACATCCAAGGGGGAGGAAACACCTGTACCGATTAGTGGTCAAGCGAAATCATCCACGAAACCAATACGAAGATCTCGTGATATCGAGAAGATGAAAAAGATCTTTAAGAATGGTTCTTTAGTCAATGGAAGATTTGAGGCGGAACCTCTTGTCTGGAAATTATTTGATAATGTCTCCTCTTACGCTAATGAAAGTGGAGCATTATTGATAGTCACCACACTGGATAGGACAGATGTGTAATACTCCTTTAGGTTTAATTTTAAGCCTTTGATAAAGAGGTCGATTATGAAGCATTAGTTCCATGATTGGGATTAACCTCATCACTTAGTGCTCAATAACTATCAACTTATTGTGACTCATAATTAGTCATTAATCAGGTGTTGATCATATATGAAAGAAAGGAATATATAATGTATAAGTAGCTAATGAAGATTAAGATGATGTTCACTATAGTACAGATGGTAAGAATACTGAGAATGAGGAACTCCAGAGCCGATTCCTTGGCTCATTTGGAATCAATAACAAGAGTCAAACTCAGGAGAATAGCGCCGGTGGAAATATTATTACAGCGCATCATTGAGGAAGAGAACATACAAGTGATAGAGCTACATATATGACCATCTCTAATGGAGACAATTAGGTCATATCTAGTAACTGTCACAGTATTTTATGACCTAAAGGAATCTCTCAGATTACGCTACAAAGCAACCCGATATGTATTGGAAAATGGAGTGATGTTCAAAAGGTTTTTTTGCCTCCCATTTGATGCATCCATTCGAAAAAAGTGCAAGACCTAATTAATGAGGTACATAATGGATCCTGTGGTACACACTCAGTGGAAAGATCATTGGAAAAAAGGGTATAGACATAAGGATATTACTAGCCAACGATGAAGGAAGACTGCATAGTGTATTTCAGAAACTACAAGAAATATGAATGATCCATTGTCATTGATAATAGACCTTATGTATTCCTAACACCGATTGCATGCCCTTGGACTTTATCTATATGGGGTATTGAACTTTTTGTCCCACTCCTGAAGAAGAAGGGAAGGTTTAGATATCTAGTCATAATAGTGGATTATTTCACCGAGTGGGTTCAGGAAAACCCCTTAGTGGCAATGACACACCCAAAAGTCTTTTACTTTGTGTGGAATAACGTTACCTTCCACTCCGAGATGATCTTTGCCTTCATCATGAAACATGTAACTGAGTTTGATAAGTTCTAGTTTGAATCATAGTGCATAAGGTTAAAAATTGAAAGCTACACACTTCACCTCGTCATTCCTAGTGAAACGTCTAAACCGATGTCACCAATGAAACTTTATTGTACAAAATGTAGAAAATATTGGAATATTTCCAAAAAAATGTATGAATGAGCTACAGAGCATCATGTGAGCCTTCAGGACGACCCCCCCCCCCCCAGAACTGCCACTAGATAAACTCCATTCATACTGGCCTTTGGCACTAAAGATATTATACCGATGGAGATCGGCTTGTTGAGCCATAAGGATTTGAACTTAAACTCACCATGGAGCGACCTTATGCATCAACTCGACTTTGATTTATTAGAGGAAGTAAGGGAGTTAAAAACCCTTATAAATATAGCTTATCCTCAAATAATGACTAGATTATGTAACAAGAGAGTCAAGCCGAGCATGTTAAAGGAAGGTGATTTGGTTATGAAGAAAGTGATCCGAAAGGAAAGAAAGCTCGAGTCAAACCAGCACGGTCCTTATAAAGTAAGTTTAATGATGTGACTAAGACCTTATATGATTGAAACTTTAGAAGGGAAACCCTTTAAAAACTCTTGGAATGAAGAGCCCTTAAGGTAGTATTATCATGAATTTTATTAGAATCATTATGTATGCAAAATGAACAATCTATCTAATGAAAACAATTAGTTTAAAAGCTTTACAATTATCAATAGAATATCAATCTTCTCTCTAAATAGTTATTCAAGCTCTACTTTTATCTAATGCAAAAACTCCGAGTTCCAAGAGGTTAGAAAAAATTTAAGCCGAAGACATTTCAAGAATCCTAAGCATAATTAATCTACTATGACCACATACATTTCCTGAGTGGGCTTGTCCATTGGACATGTCATAATTAAGAAATTAGTTGACCTACGGGAAAATGATGTTGTCACTAGGTCAGGTTGGCTATGAGCCAATATAACAGACTAGTAAGTTGACTAAAGCATTCATATGCCCTAGTACAGACGTGCACATCACTGGCTATGACTAACAACCTACAGACAAAGATAATAGGGGAATGATAAATCATTTCTATACTTATAAAAACCATGTTAAAACAACACATGTTCGTCCACTGGTAGTTAGTAATTATGTCGAGTCGGCCAAGAGCTGACCACAAGACTATGTAATGACTCAAATATTGGCAGGCCCAAATAAACATAAAACACTATTCTAAAAATAGTTGCTAAACTAATTCTCTAAAAAACGTTACTGCATGAAAGAAATGATTATCAGAAAGATAATGAATGTGTGGCGGCTAACAATTTAGCTGAAGATAATAACTTAGCAAAAGTACATAATGCAAGATAAGTACTACATATGCACACAAATAGTATACATGGATAAAAATCACTTCAATTTATTTAAAGTAGAAATATATATTCAAGACAAAAAACTGATGATAAATTCAAGTTACATGTTTCAAATTGATTATTCAAAAGTCATAACAAGGTGATAAAATTCAACCAGTAGGAGGGTTTTGTGAAGGATTGATAGTGAACGCACCAATAATGTAGAAGAGTTGGATCCATCATTCTCATATTGGGCTGTGCATTGGTGTTGACCTCTAGAGTAGGATCATCCACTTCCATGGTGGCAACATTGTCCAAACCCATGGCCTCCTCATCACTCACCCCCAATTGTTGTTAACTTCAATAATGTCAAGGTAATGCATCATCACCCTTTTTTTAAGTACAGCTTAACCCTTGATAAAGAATGACATCATCTCCATCTCAAAGTCTAGAGAAGCCTTGTATTTGCTAACATTATCTTCCTCGACCTTAGATAAATCCTCCGTCAAACACTGAATGGTGGTTATATCCAAACTGACCTACTACTTTGCCTTTATGAGCTCATCCTATGCCTTTCTGAGCACCTTTGTCTTTAGATCTAGATAATTTCCCTTTAACTTCAGCTCATCATTTTTGAGGTTCATCTCATCGACCTTGGATTTTAGATCATCTTGGTCCTTGGAAGAGTCATTTTGAGACGCATTCAAATGATCACTTAAAATAGTGACATAGGCCTAGAGTTATTGATTCATCTTCTTATCATTCTCAGAAGTGTGGGCATGGGATAAAACTATAGTGGATTTCTCTATAAGGATAGTGGAGGCCATGCCTTGCTGTAAAAAAATAGAACAGATTTTTTAAAATGAGTAAAGTATCGAAAGATTACCAAGATAAACTTGTAATAAGCAAAGTCCGATAAGGGATCATTATTTAAAGTCTGTAGGTAATCATAGTCATGGCTGTGACCATTGATGATACGAGAAATCGGCCATAAGGCGTTCTCATACCAGCAAGTCAAGAGTAAAGTGTGTGTTAAACAAGTATAGTAAGAAAATAGAGAGAAGATAAGATATAGAGTGGTTCAGCCTTTAAAATAGGCCTACATCCACTGTGTTGCTCCATTCTCATTATGTGCATTGCATTGTACAATATAATCATGCCTGAAGAGGCATACAAGTATGAGAATAAAGGTGAATACATGGTGGTACTGCAGATTCTGATGAGCCCGGGAGGTGGCTGCGATGTAGATATGTGGCCTCCAAGAGATATGTTGAGGTCGTGTAGAGAGAATCTGTACTGCAGAGCCTGACCTTATCGGGTATGGAATCGATCCGTCCCCACCTTCTAGGTGTGGTCCTCTATTTATGAGGAAATGTGTTGAGTCACATGCCCTGAGCACGTGGCGTATACCAAGTCTGCAGTTGTTGAGGATGAGGGGGGTGCGGCCTGCAAAGCAAGCAGTGTTGTAAGCTGATGGAGTTGTGCAGCACACCATAAGGTGGAGTTCCGCGGCCTATAATGGATAGGGATGCACCCCGTGCCATCTAGTCCTGAAGGGACGCCGTGCCAAGTGAGGTCTGGCCGCACCCTGAATGAGGTCTGGTGCCTGCGAACTTGAGAAGAATACATTCTACGGTAGGGTGCTATATTTTTACTATCAACCATGATAGCCGAGAAAATCTAAAGCATTGGATGCATTGGTAATGAAGGACCTTTTATCGCTCTTAAAAATCTCGTAGGTGATAAGGTTGGTCAAGTCCCTCTTATACTTATCCACGATGAGATAGACAAAGGGAGATTCATTCTCTATCACCTGTCGACAAGTTAGGAGACCTTTTAATCAGAAAAGGATTCTTTCCCGTTCCTTACTTCCTCTGCTCCTCCAACCTTAAATATTTAGGGTCAAGTTGGGAAGTGGAGGGACCAACTAGGCTGTTATTAGTGACAGTTGAGGGTTCCGCATTATTCTTTGGGTCAGAAATGACCTCCAATGTCTTCTCTTTCATCTTAGTATATGCCTCAACTTTTTCCTTGTAGCCTCGACCTACTATGCATGAAGTCGCTCAATGGTAAAAAGGAGGAAAGTGTTGGTTCCATATCCCAAGTTGATTAAACGTGAAAGCCTAAAGTAGAAGGATTAAAGGCTACACACAAAAGATAATAATTAGTAAAATTATGAATTAAAAGGTAGTTTAACTAGCCCTTATGAAAATCTCACATATCATCCTCAACCTCTTGCTAATCTTTAGTTGGGTCTAGAGATAGAGTTCCAGATTCTTCTCAAGTTTTGTCTTGGCCTGGGGGAATTAGCATCCAAATGAAGCGACCTTATCCAAGTGAATGATGTCTTCAAAAACTAGAGGATCGAAAAATACAAATCTTATCAATCAACCACTTCTCTAAAGGAAAATTAAAAGAAAAACTTTCATTACAAAAGGACCAAGGAAGGTTAAAAGATATGTTATTTAAGAAATTAAAAGACAGGAAGAGTATAAAAAGTATATACTATTTTTGTTTTTCGTCCACTCCAGTCCTGAGGAACTCTCAGAGTTTTCATCTTTTCATTGGGGCCCAACTCCTAGCCACTACTAAGGTAAATGAACTTGTGCTTCCAAAAGTGGTTATTGTTTTGGATAACCTTTATTAACTTTTGGTTAGGTTTCTGTGGGGAAAGGTGATAATAACCAGGAACTTTGGAATTATCTTTTATGTAATGTATGAATCTCCTCGTTTATTTCGAATCTATAGCTCTGCCTCTGGTAAACCATGCACCCTATGATTGTCATGTATACGTTCGGAGGAATTTAGGTAAAAAATCCTCCATAACCCCTCAAAATAATCCTGATGATTGGGTGCAACGTAAGACATAGACATAAGGATAAAAGAGGGAAGGAATATCATCAGTTTATGATCGATCATAGGTCCTCTTATCCTCATTACATATCCTAAAGGTTATACTTAGAGGGACGTAGTAAAAATACCACAAAGCTATCAAACTCGACTCAGTGACATAACTGGAAAAGTTCTTTTCATCAGTTTTCGATGGATCTTATGAGCTTTCAAAAGGATAAGGAGTAACCTCATCATCAGATGACTCAGAGGGGTCCAAAGGCAAAATAGTAGGATAACTAAGAGGTTTCAAAGGTGGTATAGACTATACTTCTTCTTCTGAGGACGACCCAATCATAAAAATAAACTCATCAGAGGTCTAGTTAGAGTAATTCCTCGCACCTGACTGTTGGTTTCTACCATCTTATAAACTATACGAGGCTAAGAAATCTCACCTGCTATATTGAACGTCTGAGAGCTAATAAGCTGACCTAGTAGAGGAAGGAGCATTAGGAGCAAAATTGGATACTTACAATCTTCCTCAATATGACGAATAATTGATAAAGGAACATGTCTCAAGTGTTCAGGAGACTCACTGGTGTTATAATTATTACTTCATCTCAACACTCTCCTAACATATGAAGAAAGGCTCATAAATGATGAAAGCCAAGAGGAAAAGCAACGCACAGACAAACCCACAACGGGGAGGAAATTTGTCAAGAAAACCTATAAAACCCTAAATACTATAAATGACTAGGGTCAACGAAGTCCATGGCTACTTAAACTCCTGAATCAACCAGCCAAACCATAAGAAAACCCAGATGGATTTATTGGTGCTTTTTATGTGAACCGTTGGCCAATCATAAAGCATGACTTGATTCCAGCCATTCAATCTTTCTTTGTGGGAGCATCCATTCCTAGGAGCTGGTCATCTAATAACGTGGTACTCATTCCAAAAACTAAAAATCCTCATCTTTGTTTTCATTATAGGCCTATAAGACTTGACAATATCTCTCTTAAAATCATTTCAAAAACCTCACTAACAGGTTATCTTTGATTCTTCCTTCTATAAAATCTGATAGTCAATTAGGTTTTGTTAAGGATAGAAACATATAAGATAACATTCTTCTTGATCATGAAATGGTTAATCTATTGAATAGAAAAAGTCATGGTTCAAATGTTTTTATAAATTAGATATGGATAAGGCCTATAATAGGGTTTCTTGGCCTTTTCTTATCAAAGTATTGAGGAAATTTGGTATTTGTGAGCTATTCATATATTTCATTTGGAGACTTATATCTAATAATTGGTTTTTCATAATTGTTAAGGGAAAATACTATGGTGATTTCCAATCTTCAAGAGGTCTCAAGCAAGGTGATCCAATATCACCTTCTCTTTTCATAATATCTGTTATAGTTCTTAGCAGAGGTCTTAACCCCTTAGTTAATCCCAAGAGGGTAGGAGCCTTTTCTCACCCTCCTGGAAGTTCTCTAATTACTCATTTGAGTTTTGCAGATGATATCATTCTTCTTGTCAATGGAAATAAAAAAGTATCCATAATTTAATGTCTTTTCTAAAGCAATATGAAGTATCATCTGGCCTCTAACGACATGTTTTTCAGCCTAAGTCAAGATATTTTCAAATTATCATAATATTCTCAAAATGGGGGTCCCGTGACCTGGCGATCAGTTTTTGGGAGTTACATTGGTCCCGTGCGAGGTTTTTGCGCCTCTCACAATGCCGTTTGGGGGGTGTTTTGGGTTTTCTCCCTCTAACGGCGTATTTTTAAGCCTCAGTCTAAATATTTTCAAATTGTCATATATTATCAAACCTTGGGTCTCATGACGACGTGGTCAGTTCCTTCGAGTTACATTGGTTTCGTGCGAGGTGTTCGCGCCTCCCACGGGGCCGTTCGGGGGGTGTTTTGAGTTTTCACCCTCTAACGGAACGTTTTTAACCCTATAACTAGATATTTTCAAATTATCATCATAATGTCAAAACGGGGGTTCGTTGACCACACTGTTAGTTCCTTGAGTTATATTGGTCCCGTGCGAGGTGTTCACACCTCTAACGGGGCTGTTTGAGGGGTGTTTTTGATTTTTCCTTTTAACAACATGTTTTTAAGCCCAATCTTAATATTTTCAAATTATCATCATATTCTCAAATCGGGAGTCCCTTGACCACATGGTCAGTTTCTGCGAGTTACATTGGTGGCGTTCGAGGTGTTCTCGCCTGTCATGGGGCTATTTCGGGGTTTTTCCCTTTAACGACATGTTTTTATGCCTCAGTCTAGATATTTTCAAATTATCGTCATACTCTCAAATCGGGAGTCTCGTGACCACGTGGTGAGTTCCTAAGAGTTACATTAGTCTCGTGCAAGGTGTCCGCGCCTCTCACGGGGCCGTTTGGGGGGGGGGGGGGGTGTTTTGGGTTTTCGCCCTCAAACGACATGTTTTTAAGTCTATGTCTAGATATTTTAAAATTATCATCATATTCTCAAATCGGGTGTCCCATTACCAAGCTGTCAGTTCCAGCGAGTTACATTGGTCCCGAGCAAGGTGTTCACGTCTCTCACGGGGTCGTTTGGGGGATATTTTGGGGTTTCGCCCTCTAACATAATGTTTTTAAGCCTAAGTCTAGATGTTTTCAAATTATCATCATATTCTCAAATCGGGGGTCCCGTGAGCATGTGGTCAGTTCCTGCAAGTTACATTGGTCCCGTGCGAGGTGTTTTCGCCTCTCACGGGGCCGTTTGGGGGGGGGGGGTGTTTTTGGTTGTCTCCCTCTAAGGGCATGTTTTTAAGTCTAAGTATACATGTTTTCAAATTATCATGATATTCTCAAACTGGGGGTCCTGTGACCACACCGGCAGTTCCTGCGAGTTACCTTGGTTCCGTGGGAGGTGCTCGCACCACTTACAGGGCCATTTTTGTGGTGTTTTGGGTTTTCGCACTCTAACGACATTTGTTAAGCCTATAGCTAGATATTTTCAAATTATCGTCATATTCTTAAACTGGGGGCCCCTTGACCACGCGGTCAGTTCTGACGAGTTACATTGGTCCCAACCGAGGTGTTAATGCCTCTCACTGGGCCGTTTTGGGCGGGGGGGGGGGGGAGTGTTTTGGGTTTTCGCCCTCTCATGGCAAGTTTTTAAGCCCAAGTCTAGATATTTTCAAATTGTCATCATATACTCAAACCGGGGGTCATTTGACCACGCAGTTAGTTCCTGCAAGTTACATTGGTCTCGACGATGTGTGTCGACCTCTCACGGGGCCGTTTAGGTGGTGTTTTGTTTTTTTTCCCCTCTGACGACATGTTTTTAAGCCAATGTCAATCTATGTTTAAATTATCATTATATTATGAAACTTGGGATCCCTTGACGACATGGTTAGTTCCTGCGAGTTATATTGGTCTCGTGCAAGGTGTTCGCACCTCTCACAGTGTCGTTTGTGGGACATGTTTTTAAGCCTAAGTCTTGATATTTTCAAATTAATGTCATATTGTCAAACCGGGAGTCCTGTGACCACGATAACCAATAATTATTTAACGTAGTATCCAATAATCAAACTAATAATTATCCCATACTCCTTCTAATTATTTCATAATCATTCTAATATACTATCCAACAATAAACCAACAACTAATAATTATCTAACAGCCAAACCAAACAAAACCAATAACTATCACGTACTCCTTCTATCATCTAAAAGATTTAAAAGATATTGCATATATATCAATTATATAACTATTCCAGTTAAAGTAAAGAGTATCTGGTCCCCACGATCCAAGAAGGCCATTTAAATAAAGTCTTCTGAATTTGTGATTAGACTAAATTGATCCTGGAGTCCCTAACGTATTCTTTTACACATACATTTATTTATTAAATTTCTTTGATACAATCTTCATAAAATGAAACTAATTTAACTTCGTTTTATGCAAACTGCATCAATGAAACTGATCAACAAATGTGTATATATAGGAACACGTGGACATTGAGATGGGTCAATTTGATCCAATCACAAGTTCAAATGACTCTATTCTCAAACCGAGTGCTTTGTGAAAGTAACTAAACATTCAACCAAACATAACATGTTATCCAAAGTTAACTTGCGTAAATAATAGTAAACATTTGTAAAAGCACCTAAACATTCATACATCAAAGTAAAGAGCTAATACAATGACAATATTATAATAGGATACAAATAAGATTTACATGGATAAAAATATATTTCCATACTCAATCTTTATCTAAATCAACTAAAAGATCCTTCAAATTAGGATTGTAATCAAGATCTGACTATAACTCTTTTGGAGACTTTAATGCATATACTTGAGTAGTCATACCCTTTGGTGCATGCATAATAATAAACCAATTTCCATCGTTTATTCACTTCGAGTAGAATCTAAAAGATACAAATAAAAGGCTCGTGGACTATGCGATCTTTACTCTTTAGCTTTGATATATATACCATAACATGTTTGAAGTAAGGATCAACTTTGCAATCATTCGTTGTATCCTCCATCTTTACTTAATCACAATAGAATACGACATCTGTGAAATCTAAGTAATCAAGTTCTAGGATTTGTTGGATTATCCCATAATAGGTTTGCATGGTATTCTTTGGATTTTTATCACTTTTGCTAGCGATATAGGTGGTCAAGGAAGAAATTGATATTCCAATATTTTTCATCAAAAGCTTTTCCTCATAGGGATATGAAATGAAATCAAAACCGTTGGTGTGGAATTTCTTAAACTTTTTCACATGAAAACTGGTACCTTTTGCTAGGCATGCAAGTCTAGAAAATACATTACCTCTTTTTAAAAGATGCATTTATTAATAAATTTGTATTAGGGCATGTTTTTACCACACATGAATAAATAATCGCACACACAAGATGTGAAACTTACCTCTTTTGACACCCATGCCCTAAAATTAGTTGTCGTGCAATTTCTCCTTTGATTTTAGGCAATTTCATTCTTGTTCTTCATACCGATAAATTGTAGAGTTTAGATCATAATATATAAAATACGTAGAATAAATAAGAAGAACTCTATAGATACTCACTCTCTCCAGCCTTCGACTTCGTCTTGCGATTCGAAGACACAACGAACTACTTTCTCGTATTGTAAATTTATGAGTTTCCCTCTTTAATGTTCCCAAATGACCATTCATCTTCAAACTCATCAGGTTCCTTGATCACTCGATCTCCACGAGGATTGAACCTCATCACATCTTGTTCTAGCATATGTTACCTAGGGTATAACGATGATTCCACCGTAACATATTCTTCAGCAATTGGCCTTCACAAAGTACTGTGTATTCTTTACGTGATCTTTGAAGGTCTTCATTAAGTGCTCAAAAGGATACATCCAACGATACCTAAAGGGACAACATAATAAAGCTTCATCGCATAAATGAACAAGCAGGTGGATGCTGATATCGAAGAATGATGGAGGAAAATATTTCTTTAATACACAAACTTCCTCGGCTAAAGTTGATTTCTCAACTTTAATGTGCCTTATGTTTACCACTTTTGCACAAAGTAGGGTAAAACATAAACTAAATTGCATATTTTCCCGATGGAGATCTTTGTGTTCAAAAAAGCAATGCCAAAATAACAAAAGGATTAATTAGATGATTACGTGCTAGTCATGAGACTTGCACTATTTTAAGTCATTTACTTGGTAGCTTACTACCCTTCATAAATTACCAGAATGACCAGTTGGAGTCTTCTAGTTCAACGTGTCTATGAGGATCTTCCTCTCACTAGTAGTCGAACTGAAATAAGCTTGGGGGGGGGGGGGGTATAAATTCTTCTTGTTATAGGAACGTTTTTTAACCACAGTTTCTTCTTTATTTTCATATCTTGTAGGTCTAAGCGGGCTCGTTCTCCCTCTTTGGAATGAGATCCACCCATACATGTTCCTATTAGACTTTCTGTAATATTCTTCTCTGGGTGCATCACATCAATTACATGCCCTACATGATGATCTTTCCAATACGGAAACTAAAAAATATTGATTGCTTGGAACAGGCTTCGCTTTACTAGGGTCGTTCGGATCCCCCTAGATTTACGCTTAAGGTTTATAAATTGGGGGTGTTTGCCTATGTACCTATTACCTACAGCTGCAGTCATCGTCTTCTCCTCAATATGCTAACCAGAGTGATGAGCAGGTGGCGTTCTGTGCTCATGACCATAAGGCATAAAGTTAGACTTATCATTCCTAAAAGGGTGAAGGGTCGACAGAAATGTACGATGACCCATGTAACTCACCTTACTACTGTGTTGTTGTCAACAAGCTTTAGTTTCCTCCCCACATATGGGACATCCATAATAACCATGAACATTACAATCGGATAAGGTCCCATAAGCCAGAAGGTCGTGGATTTCCCACATCACCATTTATTTAAGTGTGAACTCTTCACCCTTTTGAGTGTCGAAGTCCGTCACACCTTTATCCCACAACTCTTTAAGTTCTTCGATTAATGGTTCTAAGAATATATCAATATGATCATGGGGAGCATCGTCCAGAGTATCAACAAAGATCATAATGTGAACTCCTTTCTCATGCATAGTGTCGGAGGGAGACTTAAAGGCACCATGAGAACTGGCTAATAACTATGAGAAGTATTTAAATTATCGAAAGGGTTAAACCCATCGGTTGAGACTGTAAGATGAAAGTTATGGGGTTCCTTTGCAAATTCATGGTGTTGTGCATTTGAATTTTTCTAGATGGGTGAATGAACTGGATGACGCATCAGATTCACACCCACATCACATCGATCCTTCCATGTCATGTCCTCCGCTATCCACGGTACAGTAAAAAACCATTTTAACCATGGACCAAGTTGAAAATACTTCAAAATCTTATATGTGACTTGTGAGCACTTGCAATTTTTTACAGGTTTTCCCTGTCCATTCTCACAATCCACATATCTAGGCTCATTGCATACAGTACATTCATCATTCTCTTCGTGCTCATTACGGTACAATATGCAATCATACTTGCATGCCTGAATAGATTTGTATTTCAAACCTAAACCCTTAAAGCTCTTCTTCATGGTAAGATAATTTTCTGGTAACGTGTTCTCTTTTGGAGAATTTCTTTAACCCACTTAAGAATTCCGGTTATGCCATTCCCAAACAAACCAAATTGACTCTTCAATTTATGCAAACCAATCATTGCATATAATATTGAGTGATATACATCACAATCTTTATACAATGGTCTAGATGCATCGGCTATCAATCGTATGTATTCCCTATCGGCTATCAATCGTATGTATTCCCTATCTCTTGGTAGTTCAACATCAAATTGTTCATTAGTTGTATCCATATATTGGTGATTTGGATGGTTGTGGAGTTCGTAAGCATCATCAATTAAGTCGGTCAATGAACGATGTGTTGGTGAATCATGTAGCACTTCCAGTCGTTGGGGTTTCATTACGCAGTCGGGCACTGACGATTCTTCCAGAACATAAGGTATATTTTTTTCACCATGGTATTTCCATATTTTATAGTCTTGACAGATTCCCCACTTTATTAAATGAAATTCAGCGTCTTCGGATGAATTATATTTTCCATTCACACAATGGGTGCACGGACATGAAATATTGTCACTTTTAATATTTTTGAAAGCGTATTTAACAAATTCTTGAACGTCCTTCACATGATTATTAATTATTCGGTTAGTCTCTCCCATCCACTCTTTGTATTGTGGGAAATCCATATGTAGTAATCTTTAAATTTTAGCCTTATGGTAATGGTTAAAAAAAATATTATTACAACTGAAACAAAAAAAATCTTCTTATAACTGCAACAAAAAAATATTATTACAACTGAAACAAAACCAATATTCTTACAACTGAAAACAAAAAAAAATATTACAACTAAAAAAAATATTGTTACAACTGAAACAAAAGAAAATATTATTAGAACTTGGTCAACAAATAAATTGTCCAAACAATAAAAGAGTTTGCATAATTCCTCAATTCCCTCCCTTCCTTGCTATCAACAAGCACATGTACATGTCCATAGCTGGTGTATATTTCATCGACCATTATTTATTATTCACCCATACCTAAAGGTCGGACGTATACTGGAGTTTCGATAACCTTGGACATGAGTGTGCACACCCTAAAAATCCTCGTGCTGCTTAGGTCCTTTAAATACTACTGTTCGCCGTAGTCACCGTGAATTGTTAACGATGATTTAAGTCCCATGACCGGTGGAGGCACTGGGAAGGGGAATGTTGGAGCAGTCGACATTTGGGAGGGGGATGTTGAAAGAGACGGGGCTTGGGAAGGGAAACTTGAATGGGAAGGATATGGGAAACCTTGAAGAGAAGGGTAAGGGTAACCTTGAGGAGGAATTGGGGCCCTATAACCTTGAAAAAGTCTCATAATTTTCCCAATTTGATTCGACAAGATTCCTAAGTTATTTTTAATCTCCTCAACATTCCCAATGGTTATGAACTATTTTTCCTCAATGGATGAGACACGATCCTTAACCGAAGAAAGCTTATCAATGATAAGTGTGGTGTGTTGAAATTTTATTTTTGGCATATGTGAGCCAACACCTCTTATCCCCCCCCTTTTGTCCTTTCCAAAGGTCTAGGTCAGGGAATTATTTTCAAGGTCAAAGTCATTAGTAGGCCTCGAACCGAATTAACTGCAAATGGATTCTATTGAGTCCAGCATCTTAGCCAAGTGAGATGAGAATTTATTATCTTTTTCCTATCGAGCATGAATAAATCTGTTGTCCTGATTTGATTATTGACCGACATTTGGACAATCATTTTTCCTACTAATCCTCATAAGATTGGGATCCTAGCCTGGGGTAATCAATTTTTTATAGCCTATATTTTTTTTTTCTCCCTTTGCACCCGCTTTTTCTTATTATCTTCATTCTCCAAAAAATTATTCCACTCCTCTACTGACATTTCAATATTGGGAGTCACTGTCTCTTTCAAAGATAGAATATCGGAGCTAGATTCATCCTTCATGAAATGTTTCTTTCGAAGGTTTCTCCTATAGGTCCTCAATGCTTTAGCGACCTGAGATAGATCCTGACTCTTGTAATGGTATGGAAATTAAAAATGATTGTAAAGTTGATAATATATGTCGTCTTTGATGGCTTGATCAACAGGGCTCCAGTATCTGGTCCACCTATTCTCACATCCATTTTTCCCAGGGATAAACACCGGACTTCAAAGTTCAGCATCTAATTCCTATCACCTGTCAGGTTATTCCCAGGAAGGGAGAACTCAATGGGCTTCTTTTTCATTGAGAGGGAGGCGTATATGTAAGGACATAATTTTTGTAAGTCCGTTATCAATTTATTATGTCTTATACCTCTACACCATTAAAGAACATTCGAAGAGCAATCTACATCAAAGACGGATCTGAATTAATCAAGTTCTTCATCATTCCAGACTCTGTGAAGTTTACTTTGGTAAGGTTATGTTTTTAATACCTTAACTTTTCACTTAGATCTTTTGGGATATTTTTATAAAATATTTTCTAAGTTTTGGAATAGACTTTTTCGTCAAAATTTAATAATGAGTATTTTTTTCTAAGTGTTAAAGCGGACATTAAAATAATAATTTTTTTCGTAACAGTCGTTCGAGCGACAGAGCAATGTCATTCGCACGAGATATCCATGTCTCGCGATCTTGTTCGAACGACTGTTGTCCTTCGTTCGAGCGACATGCTGATCTCGTTCGAACGAGCACTATTTTCGAGGCAACACGATTTTCTATGAAATCTCATTCCATGGTTTCGTTTTGTTTAAGAAGTCCCAGCGTTTTACAGAATAGAAAAACTGCGAAAGCAGAATTCTTTTGGCTTCTTCCTTTTGGGGTTTAATCCCTTTTTGGTTTTCAATTCACAAAACTCCCATATGCTTTAGTGAATTGTCTTGGTTTTCAAGAACACTTTGCTTTTGTTCATCTTTCATGGAGTGCATCTCTACACCGTATGGATGCGTATCATTGAGGAAATTATTGCGTGAAGATTCTTTGTTGAAGATTGGGCTGCGAGTCCTTAGAGGGTGATGCGTGTATTATCTTGATGAGTTCAAGACTGCGAGTCTTTGTGGGTTGGCTGGACATCGATCCATTACGGATTTCTCTATGTAGTTGTAAGTCGCGATTTATGAATTCATAATGAAATAAAGGTTTTACCCGAAAGAGATTTTTTCCTGAAATCTGTGTCTCAACATATTTATTGTGTCGCATGCTTTATATTTATTTATGGGTTGCCACATGCACTTTAGATGCTTGTTTAAGGGCTGATTTAAATAAGGTTTAATTAAAAACTTGCGAGCTAGTTTTAATGGGTATCACACGTTTACAAATTGGTATCATAGCGAGTTACGCTAATTTATCATGTGATCCTGATTTTTTGAGGATTTACTTTCTGATACAATTTGTCTACTCACATTTACAAATTGGTATCAGAGCAGGTTACGCTAATTTATCGCGTATTCCTATTTTTCGCAAAATTGTGTGATATTGATTTTTTTTTGAAAAATCAATTTTTTGAAAAATCGCAATTTTTCCAATGGAACGTTCATTTAATAAGGTGACTATTTTTTATGGGAATAATTATGCCTATTGGAAAGATCACATAAAATCTAGTTTAAAAGCTATTGACGAGCGTGTTTGGATGCTTTGCGAAAATGGATGGACTCCTCCTACGGCCATCGTTAATAACATCACCTCTTTAAAACCCACGTCAACCTGGACTGAAGATGATTATAAAATGTCTAATTTTAATTCTCGTGGTCTGAGTTCCATTTTTGGAGCTATCACTCCTGATGAGTTTTGCCGTATTCTGACGTGAACCACATCTAAAGAGGCTTAGTATGTTTTGAAATTGACACATGAGGGTACGGACGCTATTAAAGAATCAAAATTACAAAATTTGGCCACCCAATTTGAGACTAACACCATATATGAGTCTGAATGCTTTGATGATTTTTATGCACGTTTTTCGGACATTGTTAACACGTTTTAATTGGGGTGAGGTGATTAATAACAAGCGTGTCATTAAAAAGATTTTGAGATTTCTCCGAAAATGCTTTATTCGTAAAGTCACTGTTTTGAACTCTTTGGGAAATTTGAAATCACTTAAGTCGGAAGAACTTGTTGGAGATCTTCAAACCTATGAGATTGACATGTTTCTCAAAACCATTAAGGCTCAGGATAATGGTATTACTTTAAAGACTCATTATAAGAAAAAGAAAGAAAAATATTGTGAGTCCGATTCTGAGGGAGACTTTGATTTTAATGATATGGATTTGTTTGCGAAAAATTTTCAAAAATTTCTCAATATGAACAAAAATAATTCTTCCAATAAAAAGATATTTTTTGAGAAAAATAAAAATAAAGAAAAGGCCAAAGAAAACGGTGAGAGAAAAAAGGAGAATGACTCCGATGAGGAGTGTGAGGAAGATTTTGAGAACGTGACTTGTTTTGAATGTGGGGGTAAGGGGCATAAGTCATTTGAGTGTACTACGAAGCTTAAAAATAAAGGGAAGAAAGTAGCCATGCCTACCACACTTAGTGATACTGAGGGAGATGAGTCCGATAAAGGTTTAGCACATGGGATGGTTGTCGCTTTTTCTAGTCGTGTGAGCATACCCACTTTGTCTCATGAGAGTGCACACGAGAGCGATGATAGTGATTTGTGTTCTATGAGTGAGGAAGAAAGCGAGGAGGAGAGTGGAGACGAAAGTGAGCTCCAAAAATCCTTTAGAACTTTGTACACCGAGACCTTGAAAACAAAGAAGTATAATAGAGATTTAGGTCGTCGGGTTTTAGATTTGGAGAGAGAGAAGGAGGTTTTAAGAAAGGAGAAGTGTGATTTGACCAACACGTTATCTAGTCTGACGACACGTGTATCCCAACTCGAGAGTGATCTCGAACGTGCTAGGGAGGTCAAAGTCAATTTTGAGAACGCACCTAAGAAGGTTGAAAAGGTGGTTCCTAAGGGTAAAGGTGAGAAGTTAGGATTAAGTCATGACGGTGCTTCTACTTCCCAATTAGCACCCGAGTCGGTTCCCACTTTAGTGTTAGATTCACGTGAGTCTCACCTTAACCAACCTAGGAGCCCCATTCCTATTAGGAGAGAGCGTCCTAGAGTTTTTGAGAAAGGTGTTCCTAGGACTATATATGTTTGTTCCAATGGCAAAAGGAGAGGTCACCTTAGGAAATTTTGCTATAAGTTGGGTTATGTGTCACGTTTTTCTACTACACGTATTTTTGCCACGCATACACCCACACATGATACTTTACATGCTCCCGGAGACTACATGAGAGAGTTTTCACATTTAGGTGAGCAAGTTAAGTTTTTGGTCAAAACTTCACAAGATTTGATGGAGGTTTTTCATAAGTTGGCACCACCTTTGGAAACTCCCTCCGCACCTAACGATTGAGGTTTGACTTGTTTACTAGCATAGGTTGTTTTTCATAATGACATTATTTGCCTATTGCTATTATGTATCATTTTTGTATAAATTTTTCTTTTTTTTAAAATATTTTTTGAAAAATACAAAAAGATTTTATCTTGATAAAATTTTTGAAAAATTCAAAAAGAGTTTTGTATTTTGTTTACACCGTTTATGGATGAACCCTTAGGATGACTAAGTCACAACATCATTTCCTTTTTTTCATGTGACTATTTGATAGTGTTTTCAGACAATAGGTCAGTTCATCCATTTGCTTTATAATGTTTGGAGTCATTAAGATGTAATTAAGTTTTACTTCCTACATGTTTGACTCATAATGTCCTTTATCGTACACATGCATGGATTTGTTTGATTATTGTGCTTGCCTTATCACATGTTGGTTTGGTGTTTTCACTTTAATCATGTCCTTAAAACGAACCAAGCGCAATAAAACTTGATAAGAAAGTTGTGCATGTAAGAGATGTTGATGTGGTTGTGGCCATCCCCGATCCTCGCCGTGCGGGCAGGCGTGCGGAGGAAGGATCCTTCGGGTCCCGCGCGTCCCTCTCAGGAGCGCTTTGGCCGACGTCGTTTGAGACGTGTAGAAATGTAGAGAGATTCAGAGTCCCCAATCTATTTTACTCAAAATAGACAAAAGAAAAAAAGGGGGAGCCACGCCGAAGGATGGCATCCAAAGACATACTGGTGCGTGCGAAACCAAATGATTTGAGAAGGGTTCGGAGACTTAGTTATGAAATGGGAAGGTGTTAGGCACCCATTCCGCCCTTTCGGTCTCTCATGGATATATTCTATTTTCCTTTATATCCCCTCCCCCCTCGGTGATATGTGTGCATGTGTATATATAGAATCGAGGTAGGAATCCTCAAATTGTATCATGTAAAAGATAAAGCGAGTCATCCGTAGGAAGGTATAATAATAATATTAGAAAGTAAGATTTACGCGATTACCCTTACGTTGATCGTTATAATGGAACGATAATGCATATGGAGTAAGACATCGCTAAGAACAAGTATATAGAATATAAGAAGATTGGATTTATAGAAGATAGAAAATGAGAGAAAAAGTGGGAAAAAGGACTCGAGTCTCGGGTTTTACCCCGAGACGCCTACATAGCCTATAAAGGCATCAAAGTCCACGTAGTTCGCATAAAAAACGAGGGGTGGTGTTTATCCCATAAATCGAAATGGGGATCTCTTATTTGTGAGTGTGTGTGTGTGTATAAAAAGTGTTTTAGTTGTGAGAAAAGTGTGAAAAAAGTGTGAGAATTCCTACATGGAATTTATAAGCAAACCCTCTTTTTCTTGTTTTTTGGGTTTTTATTTATATGAAAATACAAGATGTGAAATAATACTAAATAAAAAGTATATTTAGGATGTGTGAGATGAGATAGTAAAAGTGCTAAGTAGGAAAACAAGTTATTGGGAATTTAAGAGAATTGAAGAGAGAGTTTGAGAAAGTTGGACCTTCTTGAAGATCTTGAGCTTGATCTTGAATGTTGGAGAGCAGCCCTTGCACTTGGATGACGATGGAGAGTGATTAATTCAACAAGTTTGATGAAAAGGATGATGAAAAGTGGAAGTAAAAAAGGGATTTTGAAGTTAAAATCACGCTGCCTTCGAGAGAGGTTTCTGGGATTCATTGAGAGAGATTTTTATCAGATTTGGGATCCCCTTGCAATTGAGGTGAAGGCCTCCTCTTATAGGCCCAAGTGACTTTCGATCGGTATTGTTGGCATGCCACTTTCTATCGGCAGGTGCCGATAGGCAGGGTCTGGAACCTGCCATTTGGTAGTGCGCTTCAGGATTTTTTAAAAAATTGGTCGTCGAGGGCAATACGTTAGTCAGAATCGTGCATGGGGCATACGGTTGGAAAGGTAATTCAGATACATTTGAAAGTCTTTGAACCGCTCCTGGTTTTGGGAGTTGATTCTGGGTCAAATATGGCTCGGAAGCGTTTGTCGGTCCATTGGACGGGGAATCGTTCGGACATAAACGGATCGTTCGTCTGTATAGTAAGTCCTAATCGCACATGGGGTCAACCATTTGAAAGGTTAGGATATGTACTTTGACATTCCAAAGAGTTTGAACCAATTTGGAGAGTTGACTTTGGTCAACCGGGCTCGAGAATCGTTCGGTGACCTCTCAGAGTCAAACGGATCATTCGTCCGCATGGAAAGTTTGAATCGCGCACGGGATCGCCCACAGGTAGGACTGCTTCCATGCCATAGACCAGGGAGTAAGGGTTAGCCCCAGTAGAGGTTCGGATTGAGGCTCGATAGCCCTAGAGGGCGTACGGGATCCGATCAGCCCAATCTCTATAACTTTCGGTCATCTTGCTTATGATAGCTTTGAGGTTCTTGTTGGTGGCTTCAACTGCACCATTGGTTTGAGGTCAGTAGGGAGAAGATTTGTGTCTCTAAATCCCATACTCGTTGACTAGTTCTGTGACTTCTTCTTCAAAATGCAACCCGTTATCTGATACCAGCTCGTGCGGGACCCCATATCGACAGATGATATTTTTCTTGAGTAATTTGGCCACTTTTTTGGCGTTCAATACTGCGTATGACTCAGTTTTGACCCATTTGGTGAAGTAATCGATGGTAACCAGGATGAACTCATGTCCGTTTGAATCCTCTGGTGTAACCTTCCCTATGATGTCGATACCCCAAGTGGAGAACGGCCAGGGAGAGGTCATGTTGTATAACTCTCGTGGAGGCAAGTGTTAAAGATTAGAGAATTATTGGTATTTGAGGCATCTCCAGACATAGGCAGTGCAATCCTAGATCATGGTGGTCCGCATGTGGGGTACGCATTCCCTGTTGTGGATCTTCTGCATTATTTTCTCAATCTCAAACCCAGCAATACAGTGTAGATGAGTTCCATCGAAGTTCCGCTTGAGTAGGGCTTTATGAAGAATAATATACTAGGCGGCCAGTCTTCGAAGAGTTGTTCGATCGTTCTTGTTGGAACCCTCGGGATTCCTACCATGTTTGAGGAAGCACCAGATATCATAGTACCAGCAATCGGCTAGTTCGGGATCTTCGATGGAGACAAGCTCAATGTGGTAGAAATGGGTTGTTTTGTCTTGCTTTTGAACTAGGAAGGGGGTCATTATTATTCCCTCGGGCATGTCGACCGTGGAGGCCAAGGTGGCGAGAGCATCGGCTAGGTTATTCTTTTCTCGAAAAAGGTAATGGAAGGTGATATCTCGAAAACAGGAGGCTAACTCTTCTAATTGGGCATGAAAGGGTTGGAGCTTTTCGTCCTTGACTTTCCCCTTTCTAAGCACTTGACCAATGATAAGGGCAAAATCCCCGTAGATATCAAGGTATTGAATACCTTTCTTAAGAGCGAATTTGTGGCCCACTGTGCATGCCTCGTATTCCGTCATGTTGTTGGTGCAAGGGAAATCCAATTAAATGACGATGGGAGTGTGGGAGTTATCTGGGGCGATCATGATTATCCCATTGCCATATCCCTTTTTGTTGGCAGCCCCATCAAAGAACATTTTCCATCAAAGGCGGTCTTGAGTGGTGCAGAGGATATTTTTATGTGGAATTCGGAGATCCGAACCTCCGCTTCTTCTACAGGGTAATCGACGAGGTAGTCAGAGATGGCTCTTCCTTTAACACCTTTCTATGTGATGTACACGATATCGAACTCGGTTAGGAGCATCAACCATCGAGCCATTCGACTGGATAAGGCGGGTTTCTCAAGCAAGTATTTGATGGGATCCATTCAGGATACTACTTTGATGGAGAAGGAGAGCATGTAGTGTCGCAACTTTTGGGTGACCCAGGTAAGTGCGACACATTCCTTTTTCTAAAGAAGTGTAGTTGACCTCATACCCGACCAATTTATGACTGGTGTAATATGCGGCTCTTTCTTTACGGGTGTCCTCAAGGTATTGGGCTAGCAAAGCCCCAGCTGCAGTATCGGTTATGTTTAGGTATATGAGCAAAGGCAGACCATACTATGGTGGCATGATAACTGGAGGTTGGGTCAGATATTTTTTGATTCGGTCAAAAGCTTCTTGGCAGGACTCATTCCAAACCTTGGTTGAATCCTTTTGGATGATCTTGAAGATTGGTTTACAGATGGAGGTTAGCTGGCTGATGAACCGGTTGATATATTATAATTTCCCAAGAAAACCTCGGACTTCTTTCTCTGTTCGTGGAAGTGGCATCTCAAGTATGGCATTTAGCTTTGCAAGATATGCTTCTATCCCCTTTTCACTGACCATGAATCCCAAGAGTTTTCCCTTTATAACTCCGAAGACACACTTCTGTGGATTAAGCCGCATCGGATACCGTCGCAGTCGTTCAAAAAACTTCTGGAGACCGAGAACATTACCTTCTCTCTAGTTTTGGACTTGATAATCATATCATCCACATAAACCTCGACCTCGTTGTGAATCAGATCGTGCAGGATGGTTATGGCAGCCCTTTGGTAGGTAGCCCAAGCATTCTTGAGACCAAATGGCATAACGGTGTAGCAAAAGGTTCCCCATGGGGTGATGAATGCTATTTTTTCTTGGTGGTTGGGGTGCATATTGATTTGGTTGTATCCGCAAACCCATCGACAAATTACTTGAGATCATGACTAGCTGTCTTGTCCACGAACATGTCGATATTGGGTAGCCGATAATCATCCTTTGGAGAAGCTTTGTTTATATCTCGGTAGTCCACACACATTGGAACCTTCCCTCCTGATTTCGGCACAGGTACAATGTTGGCTAGCCATGTGGGATATTCGATCACCTGAATGAAACCCACGTTCAACTGTTTGACCACCTCTTCTTTGACCTTGAGCGAACATTCGGTGCAGAGGTTTCTTAATTTTTGTTTAACCGGCTTATAATATGGGAGAGTGGGGATCTCGTGCTGAGCTATTTCAGGATCGATACCGGGAATATCATAATACGACCATGCGAAGACGTCCACGAATTCCTTTAGCAAATCTTCGAGTTGTGCACACCCATGCTCGTCAAGGGTGGCCCCTATCCTAATCTCGCGCAGTTGGCTACTAGAATCGAGATTAATAACAACAGTCTCTTCTTCATTAACTTGAATGCAATTATGTTGTTTATTATTAACCTTATTTTGATCAATTAAGAATTAGTCATTTAAAAAATCATCATCATCATCAAAAATTTGATTAGAATCCAAGCAGTTAATGTAAGGCACAACAAGATACTCAAAATCTTCGTTTATTTCATTGATAGGAAAAATAGCATTGAGAACCTCATCAAAAGAGGTCTCGATTACATTTGAGCAAGGATAGACATCAGAAGAAGAAATAGGGTAAACATTGGGGTTAGGGGAGATTTGAAGAGGTAGAACTGGCGCAGCATGCCAGTTGAGGAGGGGTGTATTAGCAGCTTTAATCAGATGGGATGGATCCATTGATGTAGTGCCTGAATGAACCATGTAGATTACCCGCCCCAGTGTCTGCAAGTTGAAGGAATCTTCGGAATCACTTTCCTCACTCTCTTCGGTATCTTCGAGGAGAGGTTGTACACAGTGTGGGAAACTTTCAGCCCATAGGTAGCTGTCTTGGAAAAAGATCTCCATTCTCGGCCTCATCTTCTTATCTTTGTGGTCATACCATGGTTCTGGAAAATCGCAAAAGGGTGAGTCCTCGCCTTATTTGATGAATAATCCATTTAGGGAGTCTCCTGGGATAGTTCGGATGCAGTCTAATATTTTCTTTGTTCGAGACTGGTGGATCATTCTGAGCTCTTGTTATGATGGTTGATATCCCAAGCCGCAAGGAGGAAAATCTTTCTTCAGTTCGATGGGATCAAGTATCCCATGCCGCCTTTGACCTAGCCCAAGTCCGGTCATAAAGTGCATGTTTCTGAACATCTGAATCACATTAACATTTCCATGAGGGTCATATTCCAGACAAACCCTTTCTTTGAAACCATCCTCTGTCGGGAGTAGGAGTGGCTCAACTCAGAATCCTGATAGGAGCATATCATTTTACCCATGCTGTATCTTAAGAATTGGACTGTTGGTGGTTACACCCTCGACATTTCCATCGTTTCCTAAATTGGTGATGACTCGCCCATAGGTGAAAAACTTCAATTTCTGATGGAGTGAGGAAAAGACACCCTTGATATTGTGGAGCCAGGGGCGTCCGAGAACAGGTTGAAACAAGCTGGGATGTGTATGACTTGGAATTCAATGATAGGGTTTAGAGGTCCAACCCCTATTACAAGTTTTATGGATCCCATCACCTCTCGATGGGTATTATCATAGGCACGCACATCGGTGAAGGTTGGAGCGAGGTTGCTTTCTTTCAGGCCTAAACACTTGAAGGTTCTTAGTGGGAAAACATTCAAGGCGGATCCGTTATTGATAAGAGAGTGGCACGACCTTCCCCATAACTTCGACGGAGATGTTGAGTGCATGATTGTGATTTGGCCCAATTATGTGGATTTCTTTTTGATATCATTCGGGTAGAGTTCAAGGATCCGACTAGATTTACCGCTTCTTCTGGTGTGGTAGAGGGAGGAACTATGGGTCCATTGAGTAATTTGATTAAAGCATTTCTGTGCAGCTGGGAAGATATGAAAAGCCCCATAGAGTGATGTTAGCTTGGGTTTTCTTCAGTTGGTCGAGGATCTTGCTCTCCTCGTTGGTCCTTTCTGGCATAGGAAGGTTTTCAACACCCTTCCCTTGGTCATTTGCTAATAGTGAGCTTAGAACCTGGTAATGTCTCCCTAATCTGGTCATATGATTTACTAAAGAAGGAAAGAACATGAACCCCATTTCCTCGTCATTCTCAGGTTGTTCTGCCACCCTGTTTATTTCTTCGAGGATTTCTTCAAATGATATCATCCCACATATGTCGGCTACTGGGTCAGCTCTTCCCAAAGATTGTTCTTCGCTTGAATCTTCAAATTCTTCCCCCCATCCGGTGGTAACAATTATGTCTTTCCCTGTGAAGTCGATGCATTCCACAACTTCAACGGCTTATTCATATAAGTCCTCCCATTCTGTGGGGATACGTGTGATTGAAGGGACTAAACGCCCTTATAGCTTCAAAGTGTCATGTAACCCGGTGATACTACAAATGCAGTTGGTTTGCCTGAATAATTCTGCCATAATCTAGACAACATCATATAAGATGACTTCGTTGGTTGGTACCACCCATTTGTCTGAATCTCGGGCCTACTTTCGTGCTTCCAAGAACAGTGTGCTGAATTTCTGGTAATCAATGACCATCTATGAGGGAAATTTCAGCCCGAACTCTATGAGTTGGTTTAACACCCCTGATAATTCCATACTTCCATTTTTGGAACGGGTATGGACAGCGATGCATGCTCTGGTAAGGAGTGACAGTGCCTGATTAGTGAGGCTAGTAGGGTGTAGGAGGAAATATGGGCAAATTTGAAGAGGTTTGGGAGAGCATATGGGTGTGATTTCAGTTGAGGGATCGAAATCCGGCTTTTCTTCCCGGAAGATGGCATTGGTATGATTCGAAAGTGGATTATGAGTAGTGTTTGTCTTAGGATTGGCTGGTGGGGAGATGTACCCCAGTCAATGAGATCTTGGATTATGTTATGAAGGTGAAAGAATTGGTCGGTGGTATGGCCAGCAGTTTGGTGAAAGGCACAATAAGCATCAGTCTTGAAGTTTCTTGGGAGTGGATTTGGCAATGGACGGGGATCCAAGGGTTTGATAAGGTTTCGGCTTAACAGGGCTTGGTAAACTTTGGAGAGGGGAGAATGGATCTCAGTGTATTCCCTTCGGATGGGGGCAGGGAGGCTTTTTGGTTCCCATGATGTGGTTGGTTGAGAGATGTTGTTGATGGTCGAGACTGTAGCACTCGCAGGCTTGTCATACTTTTTAGGGGTGAACTGTCCGAACACCTTCTTCCGTTTAACCTCGATTTTAACGAGACTTTCCTCGATTTCTACTCCAGCTTCTCTGAGATCTCAGAAGTGGGGATAGTATTGTCCTCCCATCGTCTCTCGGACATGGGGCAAGAAGTTCTTCTTCACTATGTTGACCTGCTCTTCCTCGGATGGTCTATTGGTCATGGTAGCTGCTTGCTCCCTCCACCGGGTTATGAAGTTACTGACTGATTCTCTAGGATTCTATTTGAGCAACTCTAAATCATGACGGGTGACCTCAAGCTCTTCGTTGTATTTGTATTGTGACATGAATTCTCGGGATACATCCTCCCAACTATAGATTCTGGATTCCGCAAGAGATAAGTACCATCGGAGGGCATTATCCTTTAAAGTTTGCTGAAACAATTGGGCCATAACCTCCTAAGAATCCCCTAGTAGAGTCATGGATCGGTGGTAACTCTGAAGATGAACAATCGGGGGTCCACTCCCTCTGAACTTCTCGATATTTGGCATCTTGAACTTCTCGGGTAACCTCGCTTTAGGATAAGGAGACATCTGGGTGTATTCCATGTAATTCCCAGAGATTCTGACTTGGTCAAACTTCTTGGTGAGCATATTGAGATCCTATTTGACTTTATTCAACTCCTCCTCCTTTGAATCAATGACCACAGGCAGGTTAGCCATAGGCTGGGCAATGTTTGGCATTGGAAACTGGGCAGGAGACGACCCATTAGCAGGAGGGGCACGTGGAGCGTGCTGATATTATTCGGGAACCCAGATATGCTCGGGTGCACCCATAGCACGAGGGAATAGGGCCTTAGGCTCTTAAGGAATAGGAACTTAGTTACATTGCATCTCTTGAACCTCAGTTTGGAGGTTGTCAATCTTGGATACGAGTTGAGCTAGGACTGTCATCAGATCCGGCTGTATGACTGGTGCTTGATCTATATTCTCCATGGAAAGTGGATGGATTCCGGACTCTAAAGAAGTAGTAGAGGAACGGATGAAACTCCGGGGTGATTTGGCTGAAGACCGAAGCCAATAGGGAGCCAGTCCAAGGGCTTGCAATCGACCTGAGAAGGCGTAGGATGGGATTTATTTTTGAGAAAGGAATAACTATTTTTGGATTTTTGATAAAGAAGGGAGAAATATGTTTGGATTTTTAATAAAGAAGGGAGAAATGTTTTTTAGATACGGGACTCAACATTATTATTATAATTATTATGTTTTCACTTGTATTTAATTCTCATAAATGCAATGCCGGATGCGACCTGAGCCTGGAAAAGTGAGATTTTTAATATATGCAAAGCCACGGTTTGGACTTGTAACTAGGCTCACGGACAGGTTCCCATTTTAAAAATGCACAAAAAAAATAGAAAAATCCAAAAATATTGTCAAAATATTCTCTCATTCCTTAAATGAAAAACACTCCGCCAATCCCACTCCTACTCCTCATACGGTACACAAAAATCCCATGGTCGAATTCAATCTTGATATACCACCCACTCCAAATGATCCAAATTTTCGGGTCCTACCTCCTACACCGCACAACTCCTGTACGAGTCACACTGCGAGTCACACATTTAGGGCATCCGATGAGGATATCGAGTCATTAAGTGAGAGAGTAATGTTTGACAACAGTAGTTTCAGGATGGGTGAGGGAGTGATGCCATATCACCCCTCAAGAGACCTCTTATACCCTGAGCAAACCATTACTCTAGGTTGCATTATATTCCCTTATAATAGGGGGTAATTTCATTTTAGGAACGAGATGACTCAGATTCTCCATACATTCCATGGTATGGAGTCGAAAAATCCCTCTATCCACATTAGAGAGTTCAAGGTGGCATGCGAGACTTTTAATGAACAAATGTGCACCTAAGATATAGTGCATATCAAGATTTTCCCTTTCTTACTTAAGGATAAGTCTAAGACGTGGCCACTAGCACTGGAATCATTAGTCACTTGGAGGGATATGCAAGCTATATTTCTCTCAAAGTTCTTTCCCACAGATATGACCAATTCTATTAGTACTCAAATTTATACCTTTAGGAAAAATGAGAATTAGCTTTTTAATAGATGGTGGGAGAGGTTTAACGAGTTAATAAGCATGTGCCCACACCACATTTTTGAGAAGTGGAGACTCATATCAAACTTACATCATGGTTTAGGCTTAAGTTCCAAATAATTCGTTGAAACTACATGCCTAGGAGAATTCTTAGGTTTAGACACAGACGATGCAGAGGCCCACTTTAAGTATGTTGTCCAGACTACTCAAGTGTAGGACACATCGGATACATATATCCAACCCAAAGCTAGATGCACGCCCATGTCTCCTTTCGTTTTTGGTCTTTATCAATTGGATAAGGAAGCCAAACTAAAACTTCAAATCAATTAACTAGACAAGAGGTTAGAAGACGTGGTCAAATCTAGGGGAGAGATGTATCCAGCTCCACTCGAGCATTAAGAGAGGATATGTGAACTATTTACGAGGTGGGATACTTAACAAAGGAATGTCTGACGATACCTGTCTACAAAGTGATGATCGAAGAGCAAGTTGAATGATGGGAGCCTCTAAGGGTAATTTTAACTCCCCTCAGGGGAATTCATACAACCCCTCATGGTGAAACCATCAACGTTTTATTTATGCCCAACCAAATGCAGCGATGAACCTGAATCCACATTTTGCCTAAAAATTTCCACCACTACCACCTTACAAACAAGCTCCACTGATATAAGAGCCACCTCCCTTGCCGTATGTAATCCCACAGTGGAAGAGCCTCAAGGACACTTTAAACCAATTCATGCAAACTCAGTCATTGGTAAACGCTCAAAATGCCCAAAAAAATTTCGACTTAAAGGCGTCATTACCTAAGTTGTAATCTTCCCTAAGTGTCCAAGAGAAGGGCAAGTTTTTCGCGCAAGGCCAAAGACCTCCCTAAGTTCAAAATTGTGTTAGCTATAATATCAACGGGAACAAAGAGCAATGCCAAGAAATTACCATTATACATAATTGGAGGGTTGTTGACTTGTTACCTCCCCCACACGACAACCAATATGACAAGGAGGTTTCACCCAGCATGAAAGAGGTCGATGATGCCCCCTTGGAAGAGAGTGATAAAATTGATACAATTATGCCTGAGGTGGTAGTGAAACCTCCTAATTCCACCCTTTACCCTCAACAGTTGGTCCCTCCCCCTAAAGGGGCCACCCATGACGATATCTTAGAAGTGATTAAGAAAGTAAAGTTTAATTTACGTTTTCTCGAGGAAATAAAGTAAATTCCTGATGCGACTTTAAAAGTGTTTCTAGTGCGTACTTCTATCGATTAAAGTGTAAGTGAGTCTCTCAAGTAGAAATTCGGTATAAGGGAATCGAACACAAAGAATAGGATGTAAGACGTGATGACAAATAGGAAATACGCTAAACCCTTCGAATGACTCAAAGAAATAAAGGAAAAGATGATGATTTTGTGATCATAACTATCAATTAATAAAATTTGAATTAAATTAATAGCTAATTACGCATGCAAGAAGAATTAAACTAAACTGTAACTATATGAGAGAAAATGGAGTTAGGGTACACTCCCCCAAACCGTTGGTGTTTACATAGAAAATAAAAGCTTCAAAAAGATAAGTCTTCATTCAAAGAGACATCAATTACTCTCTAAGCATTCGACATATGAGGACTAAATGCCGCACAATATCAAATCAAAAATTGTATTTGACGAGGATGAGAAGTTATCAAAATGTCAATTGCACACTTAAACATTCCAATTACCTAGGGAAAGCGGAATTAAAAGGCCTATAATATTTATCTTGATAAATTTCAAACCTTTGAATGAGGGATTAATTTTTATTCACCTTTAAATCTATATGTGTTACCTAGGTTGGGTTCGTGTACCCCAACCTGCTAAAAACTTAGCTGGACATGGAGTAAATACGACTATACATGAAATCTACGTTGAATGAATCCATTCTTATGCTAAAATTGTCATCAAACATGTAAAAGAGACTTGTAACTAAGAAATAAAGGATTCACAAACCAAAAAGATGAAAGAAATTGAAAGAAATAGAGGAATTATACTTGTTTTGATGTAAACCATTGAATTCCATGTCAAATCCTGAACAATTGTTGAAGAATGATAAACCTAGGGTTATTTCCTCCAAGAATCTCTCAAAAGCCACGTAAAACTTAATTCTAATGTATCCGGTTACACTAGTATAAACCTCTCACAATTTGCTAAGTGTTTGCCCCATGCACAACTCCACTTTCAAGGGAAAAAAATTCCAATTGCGTCACACCGAACCGATTCGGATTTTTCTTCTTCATTGGAGCGAACCAATTTGGAGTTTTAGTAGCGAGGTGACCGAGCGGAAAAAGTGTGTTCGTGTGAGGACACAATCGTTGTGTGTTTCGCCACCGCGATACAAAAAAACCTAAGCTATTACTACACTTGACAAGCAAGCACAGCGGTAAGTCGGGTATCGTAAGAAATCCACAGGGAGTGATTGAATTTAAGATTTTAATTATTTAATTACTTCTGGAATAAAAGTGTAAAATAAATAAATGAAAAGGTGATGGTTGGGAATGGTGACAAAAGAAAAAGAATAAGTTATGCTATGCAAAAGTAAAGCGAGGATCGGGATCGCATACACACATTCACGGGCTAAACAACTACTAATTAGAATTTCGATTCGAAAACATTTAATCGATCATTTTCAATTAAGAATAAACATCACACAATAAGGAATTTAAGCCAAAGTTGCGAGATTAAACATTTAATCAAAAATGGTCACAAGCGGATTAAATTCGGATTATCGCTATAAACACTAAAGTTGCGTGACAAATAAAGTTAAACGCATAACAATCCAACTTTAATACACGCGGTTTCAATGAAATGCAATTTTACACGAAACCCTAACTTTCGAGGTCCAAACCCGTAAATGGCGTAACGAAATCCCGACCCTATTTATCTAAGGGCACGACATGGAAATAAACTAAATTAAACTAATTAAACTAGGAAAGCAAGAAATAAAGCAAGTAAACTAATTAATAAAGCATGTAAATTAAATAGAAAGCAAGAAATAAGGAAATACAACCAAATTAATGTAATTAAAGTTAAGGTACAACTTACAAAACAAAGAGTACAAGAGAGGAGTAGGATTTAGCTCCCAACTACAAACCCTAAAATCTAAGACAAAATGGAGAGATCTCTTAAAAATGAAGAGGAAAAGTATTTATACAAAACCAATCCCATGGAAAACTTGTAAATAAAAGGGGAGAAAAACAAATATCAACAGGGGTTGGAGAATATCTCGAGACTACTAGAGGAGCGAATCGATTCGGGTGAAATCCGAATCGATTCAGAATGGTGGGAGAATCGATTCAGGTGAAATCCAAATCGATTCGAAAACAAAGGAACGGGCATACTGTCTCCAACCGAATCGATTCACAAAGTGGCGAATCGATTCGGACCTACAGGTCTTGAATTTTCCCCCTGTTTTTGGTTGAGATGTCTTTCTCTTCCGCTCAAAAGCCCGTAACTTCTTCGTTCGGACTCGGAATCGCGCACCGTTTGTGGTCACGCGAAGATTGTTCAGAGGGTTTCAACTTCTGTGAAGACATTGGGCCAATTGCCAAAATTGTAAAATGACTAAATTGCCCTTGCACGTGCGATTGTGTATGGACCTTCGTCGGAATGCATCCAAACTTCATACTAAGCATCCAAATACCTACAAAAACTCAATTAACCCCTGAAAAACATGTTAACATAGAAATACGAGGTTGTTTGGTTAACGAGCATAAATATAGGGATTAAGATACCCGAGGGGGCTAATAACGCGTAGGTTAATGGGTGAAATATGCAATATTTCCGCTGTATCACACCCCCTAACTTACACATTGCTAGTCCCTAGCAATGAAATAGGACACAACAAGAACTACAAGAAAACCAAAAGCAGGATTCAAGTACAAAATGGGATTAAAAAGTAATAAAAAGATAAGGCCACTTTCGCGGGCGAATGATTGCATTTAGCATATGCAATAAGCCGTTAAACCCCTAGGTTACCCTAGTGGACGAGTGTCGTCTCGTGAGCATTTTCAGGGATGAAACCCACAAACATCATATGGTTTCCTCAAAATATGCCCAACACAACATGCGACAAACTCAATAACAATGAAAAAGATTTCAAACATGTTATTAGCATATTGAACGAATTCAAGCTAAAGTCCGTTGTTATTCACAAGTTGAATGCACCTCATAGAATTGAAACTTTAAAAGTGGGAGGGGGCAGAGCAAATGAAAAATATGATTTGGTAAAAACTTAAATAAATCGGATAAACATAAAGCAAGCATATATTCAATCCTCACGAGCATTACGCTCAACAAATGAAATCACTCAGAATGGGAGGTAATACACGGGACATGCGGGCATAAAGAGTAAATGTAAATGGAAACTAGGCCGCACACATGTCACAAATGAAGAACGCAATATATAAACTGAAAAATTGTAATCTCAATGAAAGATACCACTCATCAAAAGAGGCGAAATGCATTTTCACAGATTATCAAAAATATTATGACTTTTAAATTAAATGCACCCTAAGATCACATAGGACTTTATAGGGTTGTAATGTATGTTTGGGGTTAAGGTACGAAATGAAAGGTATATGTACGGATTCAAAGTGTTCGGAGATGAAAACTTGGATTAATGGGAAGGATGTGGGCAATATCAAAAATGGAAAGTAACTTCCAAACAAGCATTAGATATAACAACTGGAGAGTAATCAAAGCTTATTGAACTATACACAACATATACAACTTTCTCTTTCTTTTCTTTTCTTCTTTTTCTCACTTTTTCTTTTTTGTTTTCTTTTGCTTTTTGCTTTCTCTTTTTCTTCACTTTTTTCACATCACTTTTCTTTACTTTTCAAACTTTCATATGCTTAAATTGCAACCACACTACAATAACATCATTCAATCCCAAGTATCATTCCAAACAAAGGTGTGGAAAGTGTATGTATGGGCTAAAACTCCAATGCGGAGTTGGTTATGGGAATGGGGTTATGAAACGAAAGGCTATATTTTGGCTCAAAGGGGTTGACTAGGGAAACATATAAGGTGAGGTCAAGGCTAATGTGGGTGATATAACAAAGAGGGCCTATGATCATTTCAAAACGTTTACGCAATTCTCAAGTCAAAATTATATATGAAAATCGTGCTCAAGTAAAACATTTCGAGAATGAACTCAATTAATGAACGGTCAAATGAAAGAATAGAGAGATTACCGACGAATTAAAAGTTTTCAAAGAGAAAAGAATAGTGTATAACCCTCACAAATGACTAAAGGTGCAAAGCTTACTCGGTGTAAGTATATACAATGCAACAAAAGATTCCCGAGTTATAAAAATCTTAAACCAAATCAATAGAACAAGGAAAGTGCATATGCTGATGGGATAAAGTTTAATTCATGAAGTT